>CM056057.1:68215641-68815641 GCA_029574335.1 Rana kukunoris
TTAAACGATGACGTGGGGCGGCGTAAAAAACGTTCGTATTAGGCTCATTTGCATAGGCAAATGAGAAAACAAGGTAAAGGCCACCTAGCGGCCAGAAAAGTAATTCTACGATCCAACGGTGTAAGTGTTTTACACCTGTCGGATCTTCACGGTATCTATGCGTAAGTGATTCTAGGAATCACACGCATAGATACCCAGTAAAAAAAAACAGAGATACAACGGCGTTTCCTGCGATACACCGTCGTATCTCTTTTGAAAATCTGGCCCACTGTCTCTCTCTCTACAGGACTGATTTCTTTAACAACGCCGCAACACACTACACAAGGCCGCCTTGCAGGCAGCCTTTTATAGTGTGGGGCATTGAACTAAACCCCCTGAGCCATAATTGGCCAAAGCCACCCTGGCTTTGGCCAATTATGGCTCTCCGTTTTTTGCGTGCTGTGATTGGCCAAGCATGCGGGTCATAGTGCATGCTTGGTCAATCATCAGCACGCAATGCCGCAGTGAATTATGGGCCGTGACGCGTCACTCGAATTTGGCGCGAACGACCCATTTTGTTCGAATTTCGACGAACATACGAACAGACGATGTTCGAGTCGAGCATACGTTCGAATCGAACGCGGAGCTCATCCCTAGTCACCAGTACGGTATTTGTAAATTGAAATCATGTCCCCTCTCAAGCGTCTCTTCTTCAGAGAGAATAAGTTCAGTGTTTGCAACCTTTGCTCATAACTAATATCCTCCAGACCCTTTATTAGCTTTGTTGCCCTTCTTTGTACTCTCTCCATTTCCAGTATTTTTGCCACCCAAATGCATTATTTTACATTTTTTACATTGAACCTCATTTGCCATGTAGTTGCCCACCCCATTTATTTGTTCAGATCTTTTTGCAAGGTTTCCACATCCTGAGAATTTATTACCCTGCTTAGCTTAGTTATATCTGCAAATACAGAGATTGCACGGTTTATCCCATTCTCCAGGTTGTTTATGAACAAATTAAACAGGATTGGTCCCAGCACAGAACCCTGGGAGACCCCACTACCCACCCCTGACCATTCCGAGTACTCCCCATTTATCACCACCCTCTGAACTCACCCTTGTAGCCAGTTTTCAATCCATGTACTTACCCTATGGTCCATGCCAATGGACCTTATTTTGTACAATAGATGTTTTGTACAAAAGATTCTTCATTAATCCATGCTGATTACTGCTAATGATACCATTCTCATTACTAAAATATTGTATTTAGTCCCCATCATCCCTCCAAGAGCTTACATATGATTGATGTTAGGCTAACTGGTCTGTTATTTCCAGGGATGTATTTGGGCCCTTTTTAAATATTGGTGCTACATTGGCTTTTCTCCAATCAGCTGGTACTATTTCAGTTAGTAGACTGTGAGTAAAAAAAGGAACAATGTTCTGGCAATTACTTCACTGAGTTCTCTAAGTACCCTCAGGTGCGAGTCATCTGGTACCGGTGATTTATTAATGTTAAGTTTTCCAAGTCTACTTTTAACTCTGTCCTCTGTTAACCATGGAGATGCTTCCTGTGATGTGGCATGAGGATAGACACTGCAGTTTTAGTTACTGAAGCCCCCCCCCGATTCCCTCGTGAAGACTAAGGAGAAGAATAAATTCAATACCTTTTCCATCTCCCCATCCTTTGTAACCAGATGTCATTCCTCACTCTTTATGGGCCAATATGGTCTGTCCTCCTTTTTTTACTGTTTACATTTTCTTGGGATTTTTTTGCTCTCCTCCTTTGTGTCTTTCATGTTCTATCTAATTGCACCCTTACATTTCTTGTTGCATTCTTTATAAAGTCTGAATGATGATGATGATCCCTCAACCTTGTATTTTTTTAAGGCCTTCTTCTTTGCTTTTATTTGCATTTTTACATTGAAATTAAGCCATGCAGGACTTTTGTTCACTCTTTTAACCACTTAAGGACCGCCTCCTGCACATTTACAACGGCGGAATGGCATGGCTGGGCACATCCATCAGCTGTCGGGTGCTGCCGCTGCCATTGCAGGTAAGGGTACCTGGCAGTGTAGCCTTTTGGCTTCACACCGGGAATCCTACTGTGCATGCGCAAGGCCCGCTCCTCCCTCCTACTGGCCCAGCAGCCATGGGAGTAGTAAGGAGGGAAGAGGAGGAAGCCCTACGCTGATGTCATGACTCCCAGAAGTGGGAAAGGATACCTGTCAAAGAGAAATCCGATGAGCGGAAGTTTCACTTTTGGGTGGAACTCCGCTTCAACACAACACACAAATGTACATTTCTGTTTTAATCTTCTTTGATTCTTCTAATACAAGTGACCTTTCATCACATAGAAAGTTACACGGCCTATCAGGCTGGTTTCAAAGATTTTCCATTAAAATCATGGGGAAAACTGGGGAATAAAAGTTGTATATGACTGTATATATCATAAACAGAAAGTTATATCATCAAGAACCCCATGATAGTAGACTGTCTCCATGTCTCCGGAGTCACATGCCTCTACTTGTGACCCAGAGAAAAAATTATTGGACACGCCTGAAAACAAAGGATCCACTGTCTGTATTCCACAGAGAAACCATTGAATAGACTCACATGAACCAGAAGCAGCTCCCAACCATGAATAGCTTGAGGAATAAGAAATCACTCTTATTTTTTATTTTTTTATTATTATTTTCTTCACATTTGAGACATGCACATGATAAGGCACCCATGTAGACTGCTATCATATCCCATCATTTGACCAGCCTTGTGCCAAAGCGCTGATTTTATGCTTTTGTTGACTTAACCACTTGCCGACCAGCCGGTGCAGTTTACTGTAACTGTGGCAGCATGGCACGGGTGGGAGAAACGTTATGTTACTTTGCCACATGAGGTGCACGCTGCTTGCCCCCAAAGCCAATGCGAGTGCCCGGCGGCCGCGATGACCACTAGGCACCCACGATCACTCATGACACAGCAAGAACCAGGATCTGTGTGTGTAAACACACAGATCCCGGTTCTCTCAAGGGGAGAAATTACTGATTGTGTGTTCATACAATGTATGAACAGCGATCTGTCATTTCCGCTAGTCAGTCCCATCCATTCATCAATTAGAACACAGAGAGGGAACACAGTAAACCCGTTGATCGGCCCTAGTGTTCATCCCTTCCCTGCCAGTGACATTTTTACAGTAATCAGCGCATTTTTATAGCACTGATCGCTGTAAAATTGTCAGTGATCCCAACAATGTGTCAAAAGAGTTCGATCTGCCCTCTATAATGTCGCAGTCCCGAAAAAAATCGCAGATCGCCGCCATTACTAGTAAAAAATAAATAATAAAAAAATGCCACAATTCTATCCCCTATTTTGTAGACGCTATAACTTTTGCGCAAAACAATCATTATACGCGTTTGAAATTTTTTTTACCAATAAATAAATTACAAGAATAATATCGGCCTATAACTGAGGAAAAAAACTTTTTTTTTTTTGGGAGACAAAAAAAATTGAATATTTATTACTTGGCAGTGCAGTCACTGTAGATCTGAGGGGGAAAATGTAAGGAAAATAAAACAACAGCATTTTAGCTTGCACATGATTGAACGATAAAATCAGCAGAGCTTCCCCTCATTTCAGATCTACCCCTCAGATTTACGGCGACTGCACTTCCAAGTGCACGTTCAGTGCAATTTCAAGTGCACTTTGCACTTGTAGTTTGCACTTGTAGTTCAAAGTGGATTTGCCTTTCGTAAATAACCCCCATTGTGTTTTTTCAAAATTGGTGCTGTTCTTTTGTTTAACCTCCCTGGCGGTATGATTCTTTAAGATTTTAGGTGCTAAAAGCGGTACCATTATTTGCAAGGGAATTTGGCGTTTTATACTGTAGGCTTGTAATTCTTAGGAATAACTCACTTAAATCTATTCAAACAAGAGTCTAATAGGCATCCCGGGTATGATTTTTTTTTTTTTTTTAATTAAAAAATTAAAATATAATAAATAATTATAAAAAATGATCACAAATGATAATATAATTATAGTAAAAATTATTCAATAATGTAATCAAATCAAAATCACTGAAATTTGCTCAGTTGCAGAATTTTTGCTGTCATTTTTTTTTTTTTTTTATGACGAATTTCCCCATAAATCGCTATCGCTAAATTCTGCAAGTGATTCTGATTTATTATCGCTGTTTTTTAGCTGCTCTAAAACAATTTTTGCCATAAAGGGACACTTTTGGTTGCTATGGGCAATCTACAGTTTGCAGGGAGAAAGAAAAGTTTTTATTATACAAAATGACATGTAGTGTACAGGGCAGACCACTAGGGACATGGGGGGTGTGTATTTTTTACATACAGTACTGTAATCTATAAGATTACAGTGTACTGTATGTATAGTGTTTGTTTACTTTTTTAAATTTGGCGCCGTTCCCCCCCCTACGTCGCGACGCTCGCAGGGAAGGGAATCGGCGGAACACACAGCATCAGGCGGACATCCGCCCGCCGTGTACTGCGGGGATTCATCGCTGGATCGCAGAGAAAAGGTAAGTAAACTTTTTCTGCATCCAGCGAGGTAAGCGCGTGTGTGGCACGGGGTTACCGATATTAGCTTAAAAATCTCACCCCGTGCCACACACGTGAAGACCGCCAGGGAGGCTAGTCTGACCGGCGATCCAGCGGGAAACCCCCGCCGGATCGCCAGGAATTTTTGGGGGAAAAAAAAATGCACCCCGAGCGTGACTCGGGGTTACCGCTTCTGGCACTGAATGTTAACCCCGAGTCACGCTCGGGAATACCGCCAGGGAGGTTAAAGGGCAAAAAAAAATATATCAAATACCACCAAAAGAAAGCTTGATTTGTGGGAAAAGGGGATGCTAATTTTGTTTTGGTACAGCATCGCATGACCGCACAATTGTCAGTTAAAGCAACGCAGTGCCAAATTGTAAAAAGTGCTCTGGTAAAATCTTCCGGGGCTGAAGCGGTTAATAAATAAATACAAGACTCAGAAAATGAGTTCTGAAGAAAAATTACTATAATTTGTAAGATGGACTAAAAAGTAAAGGAGAATACAGAGTTCAAAAAGGGAACTGGGCTTAAAGTGAATCTTTCACTTCGCCGGTTCTTGGGAAATTGCCAACTACTGTTGATAGCTAGAAAAAAGGCAATCAACTCACCATTCAACAATATCCAGGACACTGGTAGGGGTGGTGCAGTTCTATACTTCTCTGAACAGAAACAGTTGCGGAAACACCAGCAGTTTCCATAAATCTACTAAACATGACTATTACTTACACCAATCAGCCATAACATGATTAGTGTTGCTCACGAAAATTCGCATTGCGAATATTCGCTACGAATATTGCATATTCGAGTATTCGCGAATAACGCGAATATCGCGGCGAATATTCGCTATTTCGAATATTCGAATGTTTTCAATTTTTTTTTAGAACAGATCACATCCTAGAGATCCCCATCGACGTCTCTAAAGCATTGCTGGTATGATTAGAGACCTTGGGCCGAGTAGCTGCAGCGCTCATTTTATAATGCCGAAAAATCGCAATGCGATTATTCGGCAAATAGCGATATCGCGCGATTATTTTATATTGTAATATATCACGAATATTCTGAGCCAATCAGAGTACTCCATTCCGCATTTCTCGAAATTTCGAAATTATTTTGTATTGTAATATATCACGAATATTCTGAGCCAATCAGAGTGCTCCATTCCGCATTTCTCGAATATTCGCAATTATTGTGTATTGTAATATATCACGAATATTCTGAGCCAATCAGAGTGCTCCTTCTGCATTTGCCGAATATTCGCAATTATTGTGTATTGTAATATATCACGAATATTCTGAGCCAATCAGAGTGCTCCCTCCGCATTTCTCGAATATTCGCAATTAATTTGTATTGTAATATATCACGAATATTCTGAGCCAATCAGAGTGCTCCTTCCGCATTTCTCGAATATTCGCAATTATTGTGTATTGTAATATATCACGAATATTCTGAGCCAATCAGAGTGTGCTCCTTCCGCATTTCTCGAATATTCGCAATTATTGTGTATTGTAATATATCACGAATATTCTGAGCCAATCAGAGTGCTCCTTCCGCATTTGCCGAATATTCGCAATTATTTTATATTGTAATATATCACGAATATTCTGAGCCAATCAGAGTGCTCCATTCCGCATTTCTCGAATATTCGCAATTATTGTGTATTGTAATATATCACGAATATTCTGAGCCAATCAGAGTGCTCCATTCCGCATTTCTCGAATATTCGCATTCGCATTCGCAATTCGCAATTCGCATTCGCATTCGCGATAGCGAAAATTCGCAATGATTTCATTTCCAAAAAATATCACGAATATTCGTATTTAGCGAATATATCACGAATATTCGACTATATATTCGTGATATATCGCGAAATCGAATATGGCATATTCTGCTCAACACTAAACATGATGAGCAAGCATAAGGATTTTAGGTCGTGCGACGTGGCTCCCAAACAAAATTGACATCCTTTTTTTCCCACAAATAGAGCTTTCCTTTGGTGGTATTTGATCACCTCTGCGGTTTTTATTTTTTGCGCTATATAAACAAAAATAGAGCGACAATTTTGAAAAAAAAAACAATATTGATAATATCAATCAAAATATCCCAAAAAAAATATATAAAAAAAAATTAAAAAAATTTCCTCAGTTAGGCCGATAAGTATTCTTCTACATATTTTTGGTGAATAAGCGTTTATTGATTGGTTGACGCAAAAGTTATAGGCCCAGATTCACAGAGCGATTACGCCTGCGCAACAGGAGATGCGCGTGCGTAAGTCGAAATGTGCGCGTGCGTTTCGATGCACGGCATCCCCAGAACGAGATACGCAAAAAATCTACTTTTTTTTGTCCCGCGTAATTTCGTTAGACTGGCGCTAGACAGACCATTGATTTGCTAGTCAAATATGCTAATGAGGGACTTACGGGGATCCACAAAAGAACGTTGGGGCAGCGCAGGCTACGCAGTGTGCGCAACAGCAAAATGTCCTGTCTAAAATTAGAGCATATAAAAGCTGGTCTAAAAAGAGAAAAAAAGTCTACTTGTTAGATAAAGCAACACTGTTAGTGAGGAGCTCAGCAGTCACACGTGTTGCACACACAATCTGTATGCCAACATGCCAGGGGCATCATCGCACATAGCTATACTACTGACTTTAGATGAACAAAGAAGGATGAGGGCACGGAGGATGGCACGGAGGATGGCACGGGAGAGGATATACCGCACCCGCATAGACCTGTTTGGCATGAGTGATTCTGAGGTGTTTCGCATCTTCAGATTCACCCCTCATGCCATCCTGGAATTAACCACAACCCTGCAGGAGGACATCACAGCCCAACACACCGGTCACATGCAGTGCAGCCACTGGTCAAGGTCATGGCAACACTCCATGTCCTTGCCAGTGGCCTTTTTTCAGCGTACAAGTGGAGTGGTGGCTGGGATGTCACAATCCTCCATGAGCAGATGTGTGCACCAGGTTGTCCCTGCAATCCTCAGACGCAGGCCAACCAAATCATCAAAACCCACCACTGAGGAGCTGCGACTGAAGGCAATGACTGATTTCTACAGAATTGCCAGATTCCCACGCACTGTGGGGGCCATTGATTGCACACATGTGGCACTCCAGCCCCCCCAGGAGACAGAGCACATGTACCGCAATCGGAAGCTTTGGCATTCCATCAACGTACATGTGATAGTCGATGCCCAAGGCCTCATATGGCACGTCCGTGCCAAACACCCAGGGTCCAGCCATGACAGCTACATATACAATCAATGCCACATCCGAATGGAATTCGATCAGAACGTGTATGGGGCCACCTGGCTGGTTGGTGAGTGACATGGGAGTCAGGCATGACTATCCCCTCCCATGATGCACACATCACAAGTGGAACATGCATGACTAACATCCTCCTGTCTTTTGCCTTACAGGTGACTCTGCATATCCACTGGGACCCCATCTCATGATTCCTATCCGGAACCCCCAAACCCCAGGAGAGGAAAGATACAATCAAGCACATGCCCAAACACGAGCAGTGGTGGAGCGCACTTTGGCATCCTAAAGTCACGTTTCCGATGCCTGGATAAGTCTGGGGGGTACCATCTTGTATTCCCCAAACTTTGTGTGCCAGATCATCGGTGCATGTTGCATGCTGCACAACTTCGCAGAAAGAAAGGGCCTGCAGATTGACCTACGTGATGACCTGACCCTGAACCAGACAATCCCCCCTAACCGAGGCTACCCCGTCTTCTGAGGGAAGAGCAGCCAGGAGACAACTCACATTGGCCAATATCTTTATGGCCAAGTGGGAGGAGGATGTTGTCTATGCCCTTAACCGACCAGAGATGGTTCTCTGGGTTCGTTACATCGATGACATCCTCCTCCTATGGAAAGGAGACCAACAGTCCCTGGATCATTTTATGTCCATCCTCAATCATAACGAGGCTGGAATCAGTCTCTCATACGAGGCGAGCTTTTCCAGTATCCACTTTCTGGATTTGGAAATCCAGGCCCAAGGAAACCAACTGACAACTAAGACCTACTTTAAAAGTACAGATAGGAATGGGTACATTCCTACAGATAGCTGTCACCACCCAGCCTGGCTAAATTCAGTGCCACGCAGTCAACTGCTACGCATTAGACGTAACTGTTCTAGCATTACGGATTTCCAAATTCAGGCTCAGATCCTAAAAAAGAGATTTATTGATAAGGGATACTCCAGCCCAGAAATGGATGAAGAGATCAATAGGATTACTTCAATTGAACGCAGTACATTAACAATTGAGAAACAAAAACCCGCCCAAGATGGGAAGTTTAAAAATTCCTTCTTTACTGCATTTTCGACCCAACACAGACAAGTTAAAGAGATCATTGTCAAACATTGGAAGGTTTTAAAGAGTGATAACATTCTAGGACCTTCACTTCCCGACAAGGCAGGGGTAATTTACAGAGGAGCCAGATCTCTGAAAAATCAGATCGCCCCAAATATTTCCAACCCCCCAATCAAGCCTTCCTTTTTTCCACTCACTAAAGGATTTCACCCTTGCAGAAGATGCAAGGTCTGTCTGAACAATGTGAATGGCAGAAAAAAGACAACTAGCTTTAGCTCCACATGTACAGGAAGGAATTTGTAATGAAACATTTCTTTACATGTGCCACCACTCATGTTGTCTATCTCATCACCTGCCCTTGTGGAAAACAGTATGTTGGACGCACCATACGGAGTTTTTTCCACAAGGGTAGGTGAACATATTGCCAAAATCATCAAGGGATGTACCAAACATACGGTACCTAGGCACTACCTCGAGAAGCATAACAAGAAGGTGGTTGGCACTAACTTCCAAATTATTGACAAATTTGTCCCTCATTGGAGGGGGGAACCTAGCATCAGAGGAGTATCCAAGTTGGAGGTATTCTGGATTTATCAGCTTAAAAGCTATCAGCCATACGGCCTGAACGTTGAATGGGATGTAAATGCCTACATTAACCAATCATGATACCCTCTCATTTCCTCCTACCTTTAGTTGACCATATGTTTACTTCTTTTGTTCATTTTTTAATAACCATGAGTTAATGACCCACCTTGAGGTGTCCATGTTTACCTCCGTCCTACCTCCCGTTTTATTTAGACTCTATATATGTTTTCAGGATAACCAAGGGTTAATTATTTAGTTACCCCGCCAAGACCGACTTATTTGTATTCTATATACATTTTATAATATCCCTCTATGAACTCCATGGATTCGTTGTCTGCATGTGGTGAATTACACACGCCGTCACACCTCAATGTTACCAGATTCAGGTGGTATACGGCCGCCTTGCATGTAATCGAGGGGGATACATGCTGTGGAGCGCACGGCGTATGTCCACTCCCATCTGGGCGGAGTGATCCATCCTTGCGTCAGAGCACAAACAGGAGGATGTGAGGAGTGATGTTCAGCCTATGTGGAACGCAGGATGAAACGCATGGCGCTGTGCGTCATGACGTCCGCCTCGTCCACCCTCGCTGAATCACCGATTTTAGACATTTCGATCCCCTCGTTTAAGTACGAGGCTGGGAGAGGGAGTATCTATCAATTACCCCCCCTTGCTATATGCTTATTGGATCACCATCCCCAGAATAGAGTGTCGGTGGACGGGGATGCACTTCCGGTTTTTGGAGCGCAGACACCCGGAAGTGCATAATAATTGACACGCACGCTGATAGGGAGACATCCCAGTTGGCGGGGATGGAGTTCCGGTAATTGGAACGCAAACACCCGGAAGTGCGTGACAATTGACACGCACGCCAACGGGATGATGGCGGAGGAGACGGAGGACACATCCAGGTGGGTACAGGCTATTTAAGTGCAGTTAGGAGTTGAGGTTCAGCTATACACCCCTGTTGATGTCTTTCTCAGACGAAACCGGTCGGGTACGCTGACCTTATCATCACCTACTGCACACCATTGGGAACATACTCTCCATTTTAGGTGGAAGAGTCATTTGTGTGTTTTGTTTGCTGTTTTTTTGCAACTTACAGTTTGGACTTTTTGGACTTTCTTGGTTTATTCCACTTTTTTCACTCATGGGACATTGTTGTGATTTTTATTTTTACTTTATCAATATAATATTTTTTTACTCAAGTGTTTTTTTATCGTGAAGTGTAATAAATCTTTTTACACTATGAGGAGTTTTCTCTTTTATATTCCTCAATACAACACTATTTGATCACGGAGCTCACTTTCTACACTGGAAAATCTCAGTGGAAAACCTCAACGAACCCCTGGACACAGCACACCTCAAAGCCAACAACCAAAGGTGACCAGAGAGGACAATCGGTCCATACAAGCCTGAATGACTCCACCACCGTAAGGTGCAGTGTGAGTCCACCTTGTCTGGTAAGGGTGTCCATTCTTACCATATTATCACTGAGGATTCCACTGTTGATGTTTGTATCTTCACCCAAGAGGAATTTCCGTGTCCTTATATTTAATGTGCATGGACTGCTTATATGTTTGTTGAACAGGATCCGTATTGATTTACTGGACATACTTATTTACACATTTGTGGGATGCACTACACCCTTATATGGGAGGTATAACACATTTGGTCACATGCACTACTCACTATAGACACATTTATTAAGGCCAGGATTGGAATCTGATTTGTTGGCTCTCTTCCGCTCAGTGTTCCTGCTCTTGGCCCAGTTGGATAAATAGCTTATCTATCACTGGAACCTTCACCGGTTTTCGGTGATCTATTGACCCAATTAGTGTCACATTCTTTCACGTCACTATTTATTCTATAGGGTCTTTCCTCCAGCGAGACCCTTGTTTCTGGTTTGGGCGCTGCATTTTATTTTCAAACTCACATTGGGCATCTTTGCACGTTAAACACACACATTGATCATGGCACAATGAGAATGCATGCATGCACAACACTGTGGTCCCTAGCACACACACCCCACATCCACATCAAATTGGATTGGCACCAGTCCACCATGCTGGACTTGTGAGCAGCAACGCCACGCCAAGGCTCCAATTATGTCACTGTACATTCATACACCATTCACACGGACCTGGAGATCACTTCTCCCTGGTCCTGGGGAACCCTTCTCCGCCAAAATTGAGGGTGACACCCCTTTTCCGGCAGGAATGTCACCCCCACATCCAAACAGCATTCACAACCCCAAAAAAAAAAAAAATTACCTGCAAAAGCAAACATTTTCCAGCAAAAAAAAAAAGGGGGAAAAAAATGATTGCCCTTTACGTGAGCCACGCCTGGGGCGCCCCTGGCCATGGCCCCGGCTTCTCAGGGGAGACTCATGGGGGAGGGGTAAAACTGGGGAAGGAGGAGCAGCCCTTGATCTCTGCCCACCTGGCGGCCTGCCCTCCAAGGCCACGGCTATTCTGTCCAGGGCAGCACCAAGTGTTGCCGTGTTGGCCTGGATAGCCTGGGTAAGGGCCCTCACATCCTGCCCAACGCCTGCTGATGTAGTCTGCAGGTCATTTAGGCAGGTTGTGAAAGCCCGGGAGTGGGAGTCCAGGTTCCCCAGCGTACCCTTGATGGAGGACAGGCTCTCCTCCATCCGCACCAATGTCTGGCTGACCTGTCCCAGATGGCGGATCTGAAGGGCCTGGTCCCTTCTCAGAGTGGCGGGCAGGAGATCGGCCAACCCCCTGGTGTTCTGGGATGAAATCCTGCCTCCAGCTGATGCTTGTGGCCAGGGAGAAGGGGAGGGCCTTGTGAGGGGAGCCATGTTGGGGGAGGAGGGGGGGGGCTCCCCCTTAGGGAGGGCTGCCTGCTGCCAGCCAGAGGGGAAGAGTCCTCAAAAACCAAACGTCCAGAGCCTGACATGGACTCCTCCTCCTCATGATTCTCCTCCTCCTCATGATTCTCCTCCTCCTCTTGAACCTCCTCCGCGGACTCCGGCCTTGTTGGGGGGGGCTCATTAGGCTGCTGTCCTGGGGATGGTGCGGTCAGGCCAGATGGCCCTGCACCCTCCTGCACATCTGTGGATGACACAAAACATTCACAGGTTGGAGGATCCACACACTTGCCACATATTCCCTTTCACCCGCTCCCCCACACATGCTACACACCTGATATTAAAAAAAATACTTACCTGGCACCACGGGCTCCGGACTTGAGTCAAAGCCGGGCTGGCCCTCAACTTCATGCCGATGAAAGGTCAGGGCCACCGCACGCTCCTCCGCTGTCAGCCTAATACGGCATGGTGGGCCCCCTCCTGTGCCCCTGGCATGGGCATGCATTCTGGCCAGCTTCTGTTAGACCAGACGCCGGAGGTCATTGATTTTTTTGTCAATCCCAGACCGGGTCCGTGTCCCCCCCTCCCCCGCTGAATTGACCTGCTCAGTGATCATATCCAAAATCTCCCTCCTCCTGGCCGGGGTGGTGTTGGCACTGTCCGGGCCGTGGAGGAAACGCCCATAATCGCTAATGGCCCGGGCAAGAATTCTTTTTCCGCCCACTGTAATATTGAGCTTTCTCTCTGTCATACTTCCAAAGAAACTCACTCCCAGTCAACAAAAATCACTCACAAAAACAAGCACAACCAATCAAGCAAGAACACACACAAAGAGAGAAAACTAACACCCAAAAAATCACACTAGCACTCAGCAAGAAACAGTCACAAAAAACAAACAGCAAAAAAACAGCAAGAAAACAAACGAACAGAAATATATCAATCAAACAAACAGTCTCTCAAACACTTATCAAAAAACACTTTCAAAGATCTACTAACAAACACTTGATCACACGAACACTAATCTGACAACTACAAAACACACCGCAACGAACAACAGGACAAAAGCACTTGGTTAAATGGGAAGGGACAAAGGGATGTACTTTTGCAATGCAAGTGCGTTTGTGTGTGTCTATTTATGCTGTTTGCGTAGTTCACAACGTTGCCCTAGTCCATTTCCAATTTCACTGATTGCGCCGCTCCCGAGTTGTGAGCATGCGCACAGCGGAGCTGACCATGGTCTCCTTCAAGCGCGCATGCGCGAGCCGGCCGGCCCTTCATTTGCATGGGGTCACGGCTCATTTCAATGTAACACGCCCACATCCTTCCCAATTTGTATTACTCCGCCTTACGCCTCTGAAAAAATGTTACGCATGCGCAATTTCCTGCGCAATAGCTACGAGAATAGGGTGATTACGCGGCAAAATAGCGCAAGTCTAACGTAATGGCGGTGCGCTACGCCGGTCCAATAATGCGCAGATGTACCTGAATCTGGGCCATAGTGTCTACAAAATAGATATAGATAGGTATAGATTTATGGCATTTTTATTAATACTTTTTTTTTCGTAATAATGAGCAATTTTTATCATGACTGCGACATTATGGCGGACATAATGGACACTTTTGACACATTTTGGGGACTATTGTCATTTTACAGCCATCAGTGCTAAAAAAAATGCACTATTTACTCTGAAAATGACACTGGCAGTGCATGGGTTAACCACTAGGTGGTGCTGTATGGGATAAGTGTGCCCTATATACGTTCTATATATACGTTCTTCTGCCTGTCCGTGCCATGCTGCCGACGTATATAGTCGTGCACTGGTCGGCAAGCAGGAACACACCAACAATTAAGCTTTTGTGGGATGTTCTGTAAAAACAAGTCAATTGTCCCACCAAGCAACTTACAGTACTTAAAGGATCTGCTACTGACAGCTTGGTGCTAGTATACCTTCATAATCTAGTGGAGTCCATGTCTCAACGGATTATGGTGGGTGGTCATACGTGTTATGGCTGAACAATGTATTTGGGATAAACAGTACTTGTAAAATAATGCATTTGGCAGAATAATTAGAACAGCCGTCAGGTTTTTATTGCTGTCTTTTTTATTGCTCTTCTGTTATCCTTAAAATTGGGGAAAAAAAACACAAATTGGGTTGTCTCCAGAACAGCAAAAGAACACTAGTTCTGGTGACTCCCTCACTTTGGAGGGATTTTCTTGTGCTTTCTGTTTTTGCTATGGGACAGGAAGTGAAGTGAAGGGAAGACTCCTCAATAGGAAAGAGATGACAAAAAAGTGACAGGGACTATAACCTTCCCTTTATCCATAAAAAATGAAAAAAAAAGGTTTTATACATACAATTCTACTTTAACCTCCCTGGCGGTTATGATTCTTTCAGATTTTAGGTGCTGAAAGCGGTACCATTATTTGCAAGGAAATTTGGCGTTTTATACTGTAGGCTTGTAATTCTTAGGAATAACTCACTTAAATCTATCCAAACAAGAGTCTAATAAGCATCCCGGGTATGATTTTTTTTTTTTTATTATAATTTTTTATAATTATTTATAATATTATAATTTTTAATAAATAATAATATAATTATAGTAAAAATTATTCAATTATGATGTATTTCCCACAAATCGCTATCGCTAAATTCTGCAAGTGATTCTGATTTATTATCGCTGTTTTTTAGCTGCTCTAAAACAATTTTTGCCATAAAGGGACATTTTTGGTTGCTTTGGGCAATCTACAGTTTGCAGGGAGAAAGAACAGTTTTTATTATATAAAATGACATGTAGTGCACAGGGCAGACCACTAGGGACATGGGGGGTGTGTATTTTTTACATACAGTACTGTAATCTATAAGATTACAGTGTACTGTATGTATAGTGTTTGTTTACATTTTTGAATTTGGCGCCGTTCTCCGTCCCTGTGCGTCGTAACGTCGCAGGGAACGGAGATCCGCGGCGCGCGGGGACGCTGTGTGAATCGAGCGAGCACCCGCTCGCTCACACAGCGCGGATGCATCGCTGGATCCACGGAGAAGGTAAGTAAGCAGTCTCTGTGGATGCTGCGAGGCGAGCCGAGTCTGACTCGGGGTTACCGATCGTAGCACAGAAATCTTACCCCGAGTCAGACTTGGGAACACCGCCAGGGAGGTTAAGTCTGCCCCTGTTTTGATGAGTAGAGACTAGGGATGAGCTGAACCCCCCCCCCCCCCCGATTTGATTCGAACCAGAACACGTGAACACCGTTAAAGTCTTTGGGACACGAACATGAAAAATCAAAAGTGCTAATTTTAAAGGTTAATATGCAAGTTATTGTCATGAAAAGTGTTTGGGGACCCGTGTCCTGCCCCAGGGGACATGTATCAATGCAAAAAAAACCTGAAGGGTCTGGTATGAATTTTTGGGGGGAACCCCATGCCATTTAAAAACAAATGGTGCAGGGTTCCCCTTAATATCCATACCAGACTTGAAGGGCCTCATATGGAATTTGGGGGGGACCCCACTCTTTTTTTTATGGCCGTTTTTTTCAATGACTTTGATCTGTATTGCTGGGACCGACAATTCATTAATAGCCGCGAGTAGTTTTAAATTACTTTTTCTCCTTTAGAAATTACATTTTGTGCAGGGACAGTTCTAAACACGGAAACATGCGCTACTTTAGAGGCATACTATACACACCCCCCAGGTATAACATTTAAAGGAATATTTCACTTTTATTGTTTCACTTTAAATATTATTAAAATCACTGCTCCCAAAAAAACTTTTTTTTTACGATGATACATGTCCCCTGGGGCAGGACCCAGGTCCCCAAACACTTTCTATGACAATCACTTGCATAATAACCTTTAACCACTTCAGCCCCGGACCATATTGCTGTCCAAAGACCAGAGCACTTTTTGAGATTCGGCGCTGCGTCGCTTTAACTGACAATTGCGCGGTCGTGCGACGTGGCTCCCAAACAGAATTGGCGCCCTTTTTTTCCCACAAATAGAGCTTTCTTTTGGTGGTATTTGATCATCTCTGCGGTTTTTATTTTTTGCGCTATAAACAAAAACAGAGCGACTATTTTGAAAAAAATGCAATATTTTTTACTTTTTTCTATAATAAATATCCCCAAAAATATATAAAAAAAAATATTTTTTCCTCAGTTTAGGCCGATACGTATTCTTCTACATATTTTTCGTAAAAAAAATCGCAATTAGCGTTTATTGATTAGTTTGCGCAAAAGTTATAGCGTTTACAAAATAGGGGGTAGTTTTATGGCATTTTTATTATTATTTTTTTTTATTACTAGTAATGGCGGCGATCAGCGTTTTTTTTCGGTACTGCGATATTATGGCGGACACTTCGGACACTTTTGACACATTTTTGGGACCATTGGCATTTTTTTTAGCGATCAATGCTATAAAAATGCATTGGATTACTATAAAAATGCCATTGGCAGTGAAGGGGTTAACACTAGGGGCGGGGAAGGGGTTAAGTGTGTTCTTCCTATTTGTGTTCTAACTGTAGGGGGGGGTGGACTTACTAGGGGGAATCACTGATCTTCTGTTCATACATTGTATGAACAGAAAATCAGCGTTTCCCCCGCTGACAGGAACGAGCGCTGTGTGTTTTCACACACAGCTCCCGTTCCCTGCTCTGTAACGAGCGATCGCGTGTGCCCGGCGGCGATCGTGCCCGCCGGGCACACGCACGGGACTCGGGGGCGAGCAGGGGGCGCGCGCGCGGGCCGCCGGCGGCGTGCACGCGCCCCCTAGTGGCCGCGAAAGGCGCGACGTAGAGCTACGGGCTCTCGCGCACCCGTGCCGACCTGCCGCCGTATAACTGCGGCGGCTGGTCGGCAAGTGGTTAAAATAAACACTTTTGATTTCTCCCATAGATTTTTAAAGGGTGTTCCGCTGCTTTTTCGAATTTACTGCGAACACCCCAAATTGTTTGCTGTTCGCAGCACGCGTTCCCACAGGACTTGAGCCCTGAATGTGGGGGATTTAAAAAAAAAAAAAAGAGACTGCCACTGAACTTCAGTGCAGGAAGTTGTTAAGGTGGGGTTAACAGCATTGCCACTAACCATCAATGAATAGGGGGTTTAAATTGCAAACCCAGTGACCACTAGCAATAATGTATGGATTTTTATTGCAGACACTAACATCAAAGCTGGGGGGGGGGGGTATTACGACTCAAGTCTGATGCTGGAGCTATTATTGCGGTGACTGATTTGCTAGGGGTTATTATTGTGGTCACTGACACTAATGCTGGGGAGATTATTATGGCAACTGACTAATGCTGGGGCTATTATTGCAGTCACTGACACCAATGGTGGGATTATTATCGGGATTAATGACTCCTATGCTGGAGGTTCTTACAATGTCCACTGATACCATTGCTGGGAGTTACTGTTAAGCCTCGTACACACGTACGGGTTTCCCGGCAGACTTTTTACCACCGGGAAACCCGGGGGGAAAACCGAGGACCTGCTCAGTAACTTTTTCAGTAACTTTTTCCCCTTACACAAGACTGGGTTTCCCGACAGGAAAACTGCCATGAGAGCTTTGGTCAGAAATCCTGGCCGCGTGTATGCTCCATCGCAGTGTTTCCTATAGAAAAACTGCCAGGTTAAAAACCGCCAAGAATCCCGCCGGGAAAAAAGAAAGCTGGTTCTGTTTTTTTTTCCTGGCTATTTTTTTTGTTGAGAAAACTGAGATGGAGCATAAGCACGGCCATTACCGGCCAAAAGCTCTCATGGCAGTTTTCCCAACGGGAAAACCAGTCGTATGTACAAGCCTTTACTCCCACTGATGCAAACAATAGGGCTTTCTCTGCAGTGTGCGTTGTGAAAAAAAATGACGGAAGAATTAAACTTACAGCTCAATTATTTAAACATTTTCTATTGCTTTTTTATTTTTCCCCTACAGATTTCAGAGTTTGTAAAAGACCCACCAAACCATATATTTTCCAAAAGCACATGACCAATAGAATAAAAAAAAAAAGGAGCTACTGATTTTAAGGCCTGCGATATTTACGTAAATGTTTATCAAAGCAATATTTTTTCTAAAAAGTACACTAAAATCATTATTAGGAAAAAACAAAATTCCTGCTAAATGCCTATTATATATAAAGTCTAATGCCCACACGATCGGAATTTCCAACAACAAATGTTCGATGGGAGCTTGTTGTCAAAGACCATGTGCAGGCTCCATCGGACATTTGCTGTTGGAATTTTCGACAACAAAAATTTGAGAACTAGTTCTCAAATTTTCCGACAACAAAATCCTTTCTCGTAAATTCCGAATGTAGACGATTCCGACAATTCCGACGCTCAAAATTCCACGCATGCTCTAAATCAAGTAGAAGCGCTCAGTCTGGTAAAACTGGCGTTCGCAATGGAGATGGCACATTCGTCACACTGCAAATTCTTTAGGGACAGTTCACACCAGACCCAGTTCCGTTCAGTTCTGTGTGCTTTTTTTCTGCACAAAATGCATGCACAGTATTTTCCATGTATTCCAATGCCTCTAGTTGGCTCTAATTCACACTCCAGTTTCTGCACCGGAAACTGACTGCATGGTGTGAACTAGAGCCAACTAGAGCCATTGGAATACATGGAAAACACTGTGCATTCATTTTTAATGCAGAAAAAATGCACATGAAACTGTGCGGAACTGCATCTGGTGTGAACTGGCCCTGAATCTTTTAATGCAGCGCATTCTCTTCTTCTTTATAATGCTAGAATAATGAAGTTGTTTTGCTGCTGATATTCACACATAGTTCTGACAAACTGATTTCTTTATTATTTCTCGTGATTTCCTGAATAATCTTTTTATTTTTTTTTAAGCCAGATCTCCATAATAATGTTTAGAATTAATTTTTCTAGTGATCTTTTTTTTTTTTTTTAATCAAGATCTCCTTTTTTTCCTTTTTTTTTTTCTTTTTTAGTGATCCCCATAATATTTTTTCCCGTTTTGTGTGTCAAGTTACCACAACACCATTATTATCTTGTATTTTTAACCTCAAGGAGGTTGGTTGTTGTTGGTGTCCCTTGTTAATTTGACATTGAACGTCTCTCACCAAACTTCTAACACAAGATTAGCAGAAGGAGCCCAAAGGGTGGCGCACTTGGTATTGAACTTCCCTTTTATAGTGCCATTGTAGTGTTGTTCGTCACCGCGTTCTTGGCGATCTGAATTTCCGACAACATTTGTAAGACCATGTGTATGCAAGACAAGTTTGAGCCAAAATCCGTCTGAAAAAAAATCCAGGGTTTTGTTGTCGGAATGTCTGATCGCGTGTACGTGGCATTAAAGTGAATGTAAACACAATTTGTGAAATTTGGGCTGAGAACATATATCTGCAGTATTTTGTTATCTCTCTTCAAAGAGCTAGGTCCTGTAGCTCTCTTCTGAACTGTTCCTCTGTTATCAACCTGATAACTCCTGACAAATTCTCAGACACATCAGATAAAAGTAGCCTGAAATTTCTGTCTGGGGAGGTTGCTATAAATAGATTAGCAGGCAGCTGGCCTTGTTACAAAACATCTCTGAGAGTCTCTGCGGAAAGTCCGACCTTGTGTAGCCTCCATCAGACTTTTTTGTCGGAAGTCTGACAGACCTTAGATAGAGATTCTGTTCTCTTTGTCCGTCGGACTTCCGACCGGCTCACGGCGGACTCTTGCACGGTCAAAAGTCTGACCGTGTGTACTCGTCATTCGCTGCACACTACAGTCTAGAGCCCTGGTTCCCAATCTCCAGTCTGGAGGCTGCATGTGGCCCTTCTGCACATACTATGCAGCCGTCAGGGCCCCTGCAGACAGTAGTCTGGGTTGTCCCTACCTACTGTAGGTTCTTACTCTTACCAGTTAAGGAAACACATTTTTTATCCTGGGTTCCATGGTTAGTGGAACCATATATAATGGTTTAGGTGTTTTTCACACTATCTTACATTCTTCTATGCTGTCTGTTCCCTTTTCTCTTTTTTTTTTCTCCTCTGCCTTTGTTGATGAATCTTGCTGAGAGAAATGTTGCAGAAGTAATTGTAAAGGGGTTCTAGGGGGTACAAATTTGGTAGCATTGTATAACACTACCCCCCAATAGCAGTACTCCCAAAAGGACCCTAGTAGTAACTGGTTCATTCCTAATAGCACACCACCCCCGAGCACCAGTCCATACTCTCCGGCTCCAACAACTAATGCCGTGTACACATGACCGTTTTTCATGTCATGGAAAAAAACAAAGTTTTTCTCTACGTGATTCTTGTCAAGCCTGCCTTGCATACACACGATTGTGAAAAAAAAAATGCTTGAGCAAAGTGTGGTGACGTACAACAACTATAAAGGGGAAGTTCCATTCGAATGGCACCACCCTTTGGGCTGATTATGCAAATTTCCCTTCTCATAACTTGCTTCTGAGCATGCGCCTTTTTTTCCCTGTCGTTAAACAACCGTTTTTCACGATGAGAAAAATGACGACGTGAAAAACGACGAAAAAAATAGAGCAGGTTCTAAATTTTTAATGCCCATTTTTCTCGTCAATCGTTTTTAATGAACAATTTTAAAAATGCCATTTTCTCGTCATGAAAAACGGTCGTGTGTACACGGCATTAGTCTAAGGGATGTCTTTTTAAAATGAGTTGCTTAAAATGAATTGCTTAAAGAACTTTAAACAGGTTAGGGCTTAGAGCAAAAGAAAATGAAGGAATTGATACTATTGAATGGCCCCCACGCTCGTCTGACCTAGATCCAAAAGAACACCTCTGGGACATTATGTTTCGGTCCATCCGAAGCCGCCAGGTGTAATCTCAATCTGTTCAGGAGCACAGTGATGCTCTGGTCCAGATTCGTGAGGAAATACCCAAGGACACCATCCGTCGTCTCAGTAGGAGCATTCCTCAACGTTGTCAGGCATGCATACAAGCACGTGGGGGCCATACAAACTACTGAGTACCATTTTGAGTTGCTGCAATAAAATTTCAGCAAAATGGACTAGCCTTCTGCATCTTTTTTTTTTTTTCACTTTGATTTTTGTCTTCTGAATTCGGCCCTCTGTAGGTTGATCATTTTCATTTCAATCAAACAATGTGGCATCCTTTCGTTCCTAAAGGCCCATACACGTGATACAAAAATCTGAAGTAGACTTTCGTCCAAAAAACGGACGAATGCTCATCCAAAAATCTGATTGTGTGTACAAGGCTTTAGGCTCCATTCACACCAATGAATTTTTTTAGGCTTTTTGCAGAAATACGGGCCATTTTTTTATCATGCGTTCCTATAGAACATGTTTAAATCAATGCAGTTTTGTGCCCCTACATTTTTTTTTTGGTTCAATAGATTTTAATGGAGCTGCAAATAAGCATGCAGTGTGTTTTTACCACAATTTTGCTGCGATTTGCATTTTTAAATCCGCCCAACAACCCCCCCCCCCCCCCCACACCTGAATTTTTTTATTAAAAAACACAAAGTGCACCTACAATATTCAAACTGCAACATACATAGGTGTAAATCAGGCCTAACACATTACCTAACATGTCTCACATTGAAATTGGAAGGGATGTAACATTCTTTTGCTTCTGTTGTGTGATAAGACACGTAGCTAATGGGTGGGAAGACTTACTTTCGTAATTCACTGCATGCGCTGCTAGTAACACACAGTCATATTAGACATGTGCATTCGTTTTCTTCCGAATGCATTTTCGTCCGAATTTCAGGTATTTTTCATTATCGTTTTAACAAACGAAAACAAACACACAGAATCCGAAATCCAAAAGATCTGACATAAAAAAAATGCTTTATTTTTTTGTTGCTTCAACAGTTCGATATAGATAGGAGATTCAACATGACACTAATAATAGCAATCTGTGTCTATCGAACCTGTGATCGAATGTTCCTAACCTTATTTCTATTAGTCCAAGATTATTCTACATAGAGAAGAAAGATTCGACATTATAGAGACATTGTTGGAGTAGAAGATTCGACGAAGCAGTGAAAAACATACAAACGTTGAATCTGTCATTGAAGGCTCATGGTGTCTGTCCAAAGTTCTAAGAAGATTCGGCAAGCAGCTAAACTGTACGACACCGAAATCATACATTTTCTGTCAAATGCTCGGCCCATAGGGCTATAGAAGAATTTGAATGTTAGTTGACTAGTAATAATAATTCATAAATATAATTATTACTGGTGTCATACAACATTAGAATTCTTCTATAGCTTGTAGGCCGAACATTTGACCGGAAATGTATGATTGTGGCGTCATACAGTTTAGCTGCTCCGTCGAATCTTCTTAGAACATTCGACAGACACCATTAAACTTTAATTGACCGATTCGACCTTAATTTGGATTTTCGGATGGATGCATTTTATAACGAAACAAAATAAATAAAAACACATTTCGGGATTAACTTAATAAATTTAAACTAAATTCTGAAACAAAATATTTCAGTGTGCAAATATCTAAGTCATATCGGAGCTTACTAAGTTTCAAGAGGGCAGATTGTTGGTGCCTGCTTAACTGGTCGCTCTGTGACTAAAGTTGCCAATTTATTTGCAGTGTCGTGAGGTACAGTATCAAAGGTTATGACTGCATATACAGTTTCCAGGAAAACATTCCCTGGTAAGCGTGGTTGATATGGTCAACTGACAAAAAGAGACAAAAGCACATTGTGAAGGATTTATTGTTTGTGACCCAGATTAATCCAATAAGGGTGGTATCAGATACCATTATCCACCATCCAAGGCTTATATTTTTCAATTCCCAGGAGTCTTGTATGCCAATGGCAGTCTAACACCATATTAGGCAACGATTTTACCATAGTTGTTTCCATAATTTTGTTCAACCCCTGTACATACAGTTTTGGATACAGAAAGACACTGAGACTTACACCCAGCATACAGGGCAAGGGAAGTTCTTCAGTGTGGCATTCATAAATTCACATTAGCGTCAGATACTCAGATTTACCCCCAACACACAATAAGCATATGCTATATTAGCCAATTTGGCATAGATGAATATATGGCAACTTTGCTTATTTTGGGAAAATTTTGATACATCTTAACATGCCAGCATTTTTTAAATTTCTACATGGTGAACTTAAAGGGTACTGAGAAGTGGTACTGTGCAGATTCTGTAAAAACAGAATAAAAGCAAGTACTGAGAATTATATCCATCATACAGAACAAGAGAAATATTATGGTACAGAGTCCATACTTACAGAAGAAGAACAGATATGAGCATTTTACATTACAATAGTATATAGAATAGAGGAAATACATACAGAATAAGAACATTAACACGTTTTAGATCCAGTATAGAGAACAGAGGAAATGTTACTGGAGCCGGGTGCTGCCTGTCAGCTGGATTAGCGTGCTGTACATTCTGTGCCTGCTCTCCTCTTTCACATCCCTGCCGCTGCACTGCTATTTTGGACTGAGTGGCTGTGTTGTGATTGGGGAGAGGCGTAGCTGCAGGCTGTATGTGTGATCCTCTGCTCACTCTTTCCTCCCCCCCTTTCTTGCCCCCCTGTCCGGAGTTGTCTTTAAACAGGGGGAGAAGGACTGATGATGCCATTAAGCTTGGGATCATAGGGCATGGAGTTTACTGGGGGGCTATTTGTTTCATTAATGAATATGGTGCAAACTACAGTACCCACAAAACCCTCCATACAGCGGAGAAGAGGAACAGATTTTGGAAATGCAGTGCGGGGAGCCAGAGAGTGCAGACCTGTTGCAGGAGTGTCTGTGTATGGCACCAGGAAGGCTGAGCCTGTGCAGAGACTGGGGTGCCTTTGCTGTGTTCCACATCCGAGAGCTGGAGGAAGCACCCACTGAAAAGTTGTTTCCTGCTCTGGGACCATAGCTGGAGGGATCCCTTGCTGAGTGTGCCTAGAGTAAACGAGTATCAGTAAAAGCCTGAGCGCATAGACTGAGCCTTGCGAGGAGCTGATAGTGAGGGCAGAGCCACTGGGACACTGGATTCCTGAGGCCAACAGACCACCAAGTGCTTATCACTGTTTGTAGTTTAATGCCAGTAGAGACTGACCGTTACTTAGTAGCTCTACAGTCATCCACTGCATTTTTGAAGATACAGTAAAACGTGCACCACCGTACAGATGGGCCCCAACATTTGCTGGCTTTAATTTGCTATTTAGGTGCCAGGTACCTTACAGTTATTCCCAGGGCTGCACTCAGGGACACTTGCTGACAAGTTATTTCCGAGAGTCACAGTGAGACTTTTCTTTGTGCCATTTATGCTCTTTATTGTGTATGCTGTTCTTAAGCTGTGTATAGCAGTTTAATTTGGTTTAGCCCGTACTAGAGGCCTAGCACTCCCAAACTTTAGATTGGACTACCATGTCATTGTACTAACTAGAATAGCCGATTGGAAGCATGCCTACGCATCAAAACTGTGGGTCAAATTGGAATCAGATTTATGCAATGTGACCTACCCTTGTCTATATGGGATATGCTCCATACACTCCGTGATTCACATTACAACTCACCCTTATTACCTCTGCTACACCACTGCTTTTTCTTTTCTGGACTACTGGACAAAGGATACTATACCTAGCTTCTGGATCGCCCACTCCTGTTGCATCATGCTCCAAAGAATTTGTCTATTATGTCACTGACAGATCTCCACGGAACTCCAACTCCATCTTTCATGGATCGATGGCAGTATGCTCAATTATAACAATTTGACCACTCTCTCCCTCAACCTCTCAGATCTTTATTGGATTTAAACTCCACTGAATCCACTTTTCACTTTAAGTCTTTGCCTCATCATTGTGTATCTTTATATTACAAAGCCATAATATCCCTATTTCCTAACCCAATGGGAATCAGGCTTACAATTTACACTATCAGATCATTAAAAAGATAAGGCCCTCCAACTATCCACATATCTCCTCGATATCATAGATAATGGCTGAGGTTAATTATAAGGTTCTAAAACGTTGGTATTACACACCAGTAAAGTGACACTCTATGTTTCTTAACCTATGATCTGTACTCTGGAGAGAATGAGGTGAGGTAACTTCTCACACATTTATGATGGCATTGTGCACTTATCTGACCATACTGGAGGGAAGTGCTTAGCTTGTTAGCTTTGATACAAGACTCTAGTGTTGAGTCTGATCACTGGCCAGTGTTTTTCCATTGTATATACGAACCAAAAGGCTGATATAAGTGGTCAATCATTCCACATCTGCTGAATGTGGCTAAATCGTTCATACCAGTATTCTGGAGACAAAAAACACATACCATCAATCGCCCAATGGTTTCAAAAAGTAGACGATTTTAGCCTTATAGAGGAACTTACACTCCACCCCGATTCCCGTCCCCCCCCCCCCCCCCCCCCAGCCGCCATACCAGGATATGGGTCTGTTGGTTCAAGTTTAAAACCACATCTTCAAATCTTAATATTATTTCAGGATCCTCTACCACTATGAAACTTTGAGGACTCTTATTAAATACTCATCTGATATTGGATTCCTCCCTTACCCCTTCCCTTTTTTTTCTTCTTTAACCCCACCCCTCTATAACATCTCTATTTCTAAAGTGTATTTCTCTGAATTGACCATCTATAATGTCAATTATATGTTTTGCACATGGTTCATATCTACAGTGTTTTTTCATGCTATTTTGTACTGTCATTCTCCGTATATGAATTTATGTTGTTACGTTTTGTTTAGTTTTATTGCGGTTTAATCTAATTACCATATTTGAGGCTAGTTTTCCCATCAGTTAGTCCAACAAATTCGAACTTTTTCTTTGATTTATTAGTTTGTCCATTGCATTCATCTTACCTTGCTATAATATACTTACTTGATTTACCATCATGTAGTTTGTGGCCTGATTTGTGTATACTAACATAGTGTGGTAGTATATTAACTGTTACGTTACTTTATACCGTTCTGTTATATGCAGCCTTCAGCTTTTATAACCAGGTGTGTCAGAGGGGACAGAGGGGTGTATAAAATCATAGCAGAACAGAGAACCCATCATTCCAAATGGCTCCTGTGGGGGTAAGGGCTACATTTTGGTGTGGTGTCTATGCATACATAGTAACAGCAGATATTGAGAATTACAGTCAGATAATGATAAGTACATTCAGCATACAGAGGACATGATACGCCACTGTATTACATTTGTATATAAAGAACAAAAACAGAGAATCATATCTAATATAATGTGCATAACAAAAATTTGTATTATACAATATACTTTAATAAACTTTATAAACTGCAAAAAAAAAAGGAAAAATACAAATTGTCCACATTTTGCATATACAGTGCCTATTGCATATACAGTGAAAAAAGTATTCATACACCTTGAAATTTTTCACATTTTGTCATGTTACAACCAAAAAGGTTAATCTATTTTATTTGGATTTTATGTGATAGACCAACACAAAGTGGCAATTTGTTTTTACAATTAAATTCCTGCCTAGTGTGGCATGCATTTGTATTCAACCCCCTTTAGCCTGATACCCCTAACTAAAATCTAGTGGAACCAATTGCCTTCAGAAGTCACCTAATTAGTAGATAGAGTCCATCTGTTTATAATTTAATCTCAGTATAAATACAGTTGTTCTGTGAAGCCCTCAGAGTTTGTTAGAGAACCTTAGTGAACAAACAGCATCATGAAGGCCAAGGATCACACCAGACAGGTCAGGGATCAAGTTGTGGAGAAGCAGGGTTAGGTTATAAAAAAAAATATCCCAAGCTTTGAACATTTCACAGAGCACTGTTCAATCCATCATCCAAAAATGGAAAGAGTATGGCACAACTGCAAACGTACCAAGACATGGCCGTACACCTAAACTGACAGGCAAGGAGAGCAATAATCAGAGAAGCAGCCAAGAGACCCATGGTAACTCGTAAGGAGCTGCAGAGATCCACAGCTCAGGTGGGAAAATCTGTCCACAGGACAACTATTACTCGTGCACTCCACAAATCTGGCCTTTATGGAAGAGTGGCAAGAAGAAAGCCATTGTTGAAAGAAATTAAAAAGAAGTCATGTTTGCAGTTTGAAAAAAGTTATGTGGGGGACACCGCAAACATGTAGAAGAAGGTGCTCTGGTCAGATGACACCAAAACTGAACCTTTTGGCCTAAAAGCAAAATGCCATGTGTGGCAGAAAACTAACATTGCACATCCCCCTGAACACACCATCCCCACCGTGAAACATGGTGGTGGCAGCATCATGTTGTGGGGATGCTTTTCTTCAGCAGGGACAGGGAAGCTTGGCAGAGTTGATGGGAAGATGGATGGAGCCAAATACAGGGCAATCTTAAAAGAAAACCTGTGGTGGAGGTTCACTTTTCAGCAGGACAATGACCTTAAAGTGATCGTAAAGGTTTATTTATTTTTTATTTATTTTTTAAATACCAAACATATATTACTTACCGCCACTGTGCAGTTCATTTTGCACAGAGTGGCTCTGAACGTCCTCTTCTGGGGTCCCACGGCAGCTCACGTGGCTCCTCCCTGCAAGGGCTATCCCCCTCTGGGAAGCTCTTTCCCGAGGGGGTTAGCTTGCAGGCACGCTCCCGTGAAAAACAGTATTTTCTCGCTTAAGTATTGAGGAGCGTTTCCTTGTGTACATTTGTGGGTGAGGCAGAGTGCCTTGAAAGTCACCCGGTCCTGTACGGGCAGCCAGTGGAGGGACCTCAAGACCGGGAGATTGGTTCCCACGTTTTTTTTACCTGTTACCAGTCTGGCCGCCGTGTTCTGGACGACTTGAAGACGTGAAATCTGGTATTTCGGTAAGCCTAAGTAGAGGGAGTTTGCTTAGTCGAGTTGTGAGTTGATGATAGTTCCAAACATTACTGCTGTCCTCTTCCGGGATGAAGGGGATGAGTCTACGTAGCATGCGTAATGGATTAGATTAAAGCATATTCATGTGTTAGAATGGCCCAAAATCCAATTGAGAATCTGTGGCAAGACATGAAAATTGTTCACAGACGCTCTCCATCCAATCTGACAGAGCTTGAGATTTTTTTCAAAAAAGAATGGGCAAACATCTTACTCTCTAAGGCCGGATTCACACTTGTGTGGTGCGAATTTCAGCTCTCTTATCTCTGCAAAGAGATAAGAGAACTGTTCAGCAGATCAGCTCCATTTTAGATGCAAATTTGGAGACCTGGGAGGGAGAGGGGGGGGGGGGGGGGGGAGTGTATTGAGCTGAATGAGAGAAATCTTGAAGAGAAATTAACACATCTGCGAATTAGATGTGTGCCCATAGAAGATAATGGGCCTGAATTCTCACCTGAGCCGCACCGCAGTGCCTAGAAAACGCACATGTTTTTTTGGCAATCCGCAGTGCGAATGCATCGCACAGATGTGAACCAGACTTATTAAAATCAATGTATTTTATAATGTTATGCAAATTGAATATGGTTTAGGCCACAACCAATTCGCATAGTTGTGAACCCAGCCTAAATGTGCAAAGCTGGTAGAGACATCCCCAAAAAGACTTGCAGCTGTAATTGCAGCAAAAGGTGGTTCTACAAAGTATTCACATAGGCTGAATACAAATGCACACCACACTTTTCAGATCATTATTTGTAAAAAATAAAATAAAACTATTTATCATTTTCTTTTCACTTCACAATTATGTACCACTTTGTGTTGGTCTATCACATAAAATTCCAATAAAATACATTTCCATTTTTGGTTGTACCCTTACAACATGTGACATTTTTTTAAGAAGTATGAATACTTTTTCAAGACACTGTATGAACAAATCAGGAATATCCCATAAAATAAGGAACAATTGACATGCAGAGAAGGGTGAAAAACAGGGTGATTCCCTGGATTTTAGTGTTCTGTGCCATGGCTGTAGAGATATGTATTTTCTGTCTGTCTGTGCATCAAGAAGACAGTCAGTATTGTTTTTGGGAGGGCAACAGACTTTAACAACGTGTGGACTGTCTGCCTGCAATGTACTGGGGACAGGCGGCCCGCACAGAGAAAGCGACTTTCTGGTACGTCACTGCCCATTTCTGGGTTTAGGGTGCTCGCTTCCCAACCCCCCTTACGACACCTGCTGTGATTGTACATAGCAGTAGTCTGTCAGCATATCCTGGCCAATAATTCATGACTGTGTCCAATCACAGCCCAGAGCCCTGTGTTGACAATCCGTTGCTGTACAGCAACCGCAAGTGACGTTTACATATCACAGGAAGTGATGCTCCGGGTGTACTGGCTTGTTGGTCGGGGAGATACGGTACCCATCCTTATGTCCGCCAGGACTGAGAAAAGCTTGGTGTCTGTTTACCATACCAATGTATTTAAAAATGTCCTTTTTGTAAGTGTATTACCATTAGGCCTCTGTGGTTTTAATAAATTACGTTTCCTTGACGTTATTGCCCTATTTGGAGTTCTTTTTCTTTACATATTATGGATTCCTACTAGTCATTGGATGCTTGGATAGATTGACGGGATATCCACAAACCTGAGGGGTTTAATGCTTTTTTTCTGAACATGAGAGTATGGGGCAAATAGTGTCGGTGAGTGTACATCCAATTAGGGAGGTGGAGACATGTTTTTTATCACGTGGTGCGGTGTCAAGTCACTCAATCAACTGACTTTTTATCTTAAATCTTATTATTATTAAACAATGCTTATAAACACAGTCTTACCCATGGGCCTCGATACGTATGACTATAGTGAGCAGGGAGATTCCGCTCCTAATCTAGCTCCGATTACTGGTCAGAATGCAGTTGCCTATAACCCCCCATAACACTTCTGGAAGAGCAAGGTCTTCAAACTCTTCCTGAAGCTTAGCAAGTTGATGGCGTTTTTTTAGGGCCAATGGTAAATGATTCCATACCTTACCCCCCTGCAATCCTCCTCGTCTGTTTCCTCGCCCTAAGGACAACGTTAGTGCTCTACTAGGAGCATATTGTGTGAATTTTTTTGGCGGTACTCTGGTCCACCTCCATGGACTATCCAATGCATAAAACAGCCAATCTTAAACAGAATCCGCTCCTGGACAGGCGGGTTCTGGATTATTAATCCAGTATTGGACATCATTTATTATGGGACTATTTCTTTTTATGTTAATATTTTATGTACTACTTCTCACTGGGTGTGTAATATATATTTTCATTGTTCATATTATTGCGTGTTTATTGGTCTATTTTTTTGGTAGATTTTGTTTATTCTCATTATTTATTGTAAGTGGCTGCTTCATTTACATTAGGTTTCTCCCTAGCGCATAGATAAGATCTAGGGTAGTGAGATCTTATTTTGTAGTTCAGAGGGAATGATCTCTCTGTTTCTTATTTCTGCAAAGCAGATAAGAAACACATAGATCTTTAGTAAAAAGCAGCATATAATACAAATGTAGCACCCTCTAGTTAGGTAGGTGAGGATTTTTTCTAGCAGAGTAGGAAAATTTAGGCAGGCCTAGCAATAGATCCTGTGGACAGAGGATTTCTCCTGAGGGGGAGATGCTCTGGTCCTATTTATGTGCATAATTGTTGTAGCTGTAGGGACTTAAAGTTAGCAATACAAAGTATATACTGTAAATGCTGAAGAGAAGATCATATATAATTCTGATACATATGTATTTGTGTATATGTCCCTCCTCCAAGTTCCCCCTCCCTCTTCAAATTTATTTTATGGGATGCCCTTGCTTCTGGGCCCAGAAGTTATTTTTCTACATTTTTCTAACCAAGGGACTGGCTGAATTGTGGTGGGGGGGTTAGTGTAGCACCCTCTAGTTAGGTTAGTTAGGCTGGTGTCTTGCTTGTTTGTTCTTATTCTGGACTGGGAGTGGCTCAGGGCAGGGCTGGGTTGACTCACAGGTAGCATCACTGCCACATCCCTATTATTTCTAGAAGGAGGGGAGGTGAGGGGGAGCTGCCTGGGATATTTTGAGGAGCCTTGACCAATCCCCAACTTGGATTGGCAGGAGGCAGGCTTAATTAAATACTGAGGGTCTGCCCAGCTGGGGAGGAGTTGTCAGGTGGAAAAGCTAGAGTGAGAGAGTGTGGAGGCTGTCGGGGCCCACAGGGAGCTCCCCAGTCTGGGGGGGGGGGTGACCCTGGGCCAGGGCTCTGGTGCATCCAGGAGGAGAGAAGAGATCCTGGGAGAGAAGCACATGAGAGAGCAAGGAGAGGACAGCGTGAGATAAAACTGCTAAAAGACTCCAGGGAGGACAACTGGTTGAAGCCTGGAGGCCTGGCGAGTAAAGCACAGTCAGGAGGACTGGGGAGGCAGCCTGAGAGAACTGTGAGTTTGCAGTCTGAGATGGGTGCAGAACCAGAGGAGTGGACTGTGGGAAGGCCAGTGGAGAGAGGTTAATGCAGTCAGGCTGGCTGGCAGGGCTTGAAAAAAGCTATCTGGGATCAGTAGCTGGGAAGAGGACAGTTAGCACCAATAACTTTCTATTTGCTACACTAAAGGGGCCTGCAGTCCCTGCCTGCAAACAGCAATTCACTGAGGCCTGGCTGAGTTGCTGTCAGGCCTAACCATATGGTGCTAGCTAGTCTGGAGGAGTAATGGTCTGCAGCAAGTAAAGTGCTGGAGGAGTAAAAGTCTGCAGCAAGTGAAGTGCTGGAGGAGTAAAGGTCTGCAGCAAGTGATGTGCTGGATGAGTGAAGGGTAAGAGGTCTAAAGCAAGAGTTGTGCTGGAGTGGACTGGTGTGTATATAGAGGTCCCAAGCAAGTTGCATTGACTCTTCCTGGGCATCCCATAACTTCCTATTCCCATTCAAGTTCAATCCCTTCAATAAAATACAAAAATAAACAGATTATGGACTGGTCTGTGTCTCTGATTACCTAAGAGATCGATGCAGGGATCGGCAGGGTAACAAGTGAACCACAACATTCAGCAAACTCTACACATTGTTAGGCACACATTTAACTCCTTGATCACCCTAGATGTTAACCCCTTCCCAATCAGTGTCATTTGTACAGTTTCAGTGTATAGTATTATCACTGACTATTGTAATAATGTCACTGGTGATGTCAGTCGCAGTTAGTAATTTCCTCCCTCAGCGTCAGTTAGTGTCAGATTTCCCATTGCACTATCATAGTCCCATTATAGGGTCGCTGATCACCGTCATTAGTAGTGAAAAAAAAAACCCATAAAATTCCAATATACTGTATATACCTTAGTTTGTAGATGCTATAACTTTCATGCAAACCAATCAATATACACTTATTAGGATTTTTTTTTTTAACAAAGACATGTAGTAGAATACATTGTGGCAAAAATGTATAAAGAAATTAGATTTTCTACATTTTTTATTGGGTATGTTTTATAGCAGAAAGTTATAAATATATTTTTTTCAAGATGCTCTGAAATTTGTCATTTATATAATACAAAAAATTCATTGGTGATCAAAAACCACCAAAATAAAGCTCTATTGTGTGAAAAATAATTACAGCTTTGTATGAATGTGCAATTTCCAGTTAAGTAGCGCAGTGCTAAAGAGCACAAAATGTCCTGGCCATGAAGGGGGTGAAACCTTCCAGAGCGGAGGTGGTTAAAGTGTTATTAAACCCCCAACAGTAAAATTAGTCTGTATATGCAGCATAGCATGCTTGTTATACTCAAGAAAAGGAGAGTCACCGCTCCAGATGAGCCCTGTGGATAATTAAGGATGGTTGGATTGCCAAGGTGTTGGCGATGCAAGTAGCAATAGCAATGAGGAGGAAGAAAATGGATGGCCGTACTCCAGAGAAATTTCCAAACTAAAAAGTTGTCTTTAATGTAAAAACAGGAACATGTACAGTCACCGCAACCACAGAAACAGGACAGCCGACGCGTTTCGCACTCAACTAGTGCTTAGTCATGGCTTGTTATACTCAATGTGGAACGTAAGGGGTTAATCCTCTGCATTTTGTAAAAACTCTGTTTTATCCTGTATGAATAGATCCTCCCCCTCCTGCACTTCTTATCTGGAGAAGACAGCTAACACAGGCAGAGTAGCCGACCTGCACATGCTTAGTTGTCTCTTTTATGCTGGAGAGAACAGTTACTCAGAGATAGCCAGGTCACATGATATTGACATCACATATGTGGGCGTGTATACAGGCTGCAGTCGAAATCTCCTCCTTCCTGAACTCTCAGCACTGGAGAAGCTCTGCGGTTTATCATGTAACCATAGTATATCGATCATCCAAAAGGGTAATAGTGGCAGTATTTTAATGTAAAAAGAAGATTTACTATTTTCATATTTTCATATGTAACACTTTAAGGAACACCCAACTAGCCAATAAACTTTTGCAGTGTAATCCAACAGCCAGGGATGTCTTCTGAAATCTTAAAGTGGATATAGACATCCAGATTGGATTACATTATAAGCAGCAAGTGGGTGCCTTATGAGCTGTGGCATTAGAAGCATTTTTGACCTTTTAGTCCAAACAAGACTATCTGTTACTCTAAAAATCCTCTAGCGCCGTTCTATGGAAGCAGTAGGTTTAAAGAGCACACCAAACTCTTAAGATAACTTTTTTATTAACTTCACTTTTCTTCATATATAACACTGACAATTTTGCAGCAGACAGTCCATGTACAAACATGTGTTGAATAAAGTATAACAACATGGCGGTTCAACTGTTCAATCTTGTCATTCTATATAAAATGGTAGATATATTTCTCTCTTCAGTATCTGTACTTTCACTTTAAATAATTTAGGCACTTTATGATCTCTCTGAGAGGTATATCTGAGGCTTAATCAATAGTTTTACTTGTTTGATATTGCAGTTTGCACGTTTGTTTGCTTGCTTGAACATTTGCTATGATGTTTGGTGGAACTATAAGTGAACACATAACTAGTTCAGTATACAGTTCTAATCACATTATTAACAATAGGAATATATATAACTTTATTAAATACCTATTTTGGCCGTTTGCTTCCATAAAACTGAACCCTGACTGGATCTGTGACTGTTCAGCTCCACTCTCTCTGGTGTAATGAGTTCTGGCAGTGTGCTGGGGAATTTCCAGACAAAATAATGGGTGTAAGGCTGGCTGTGATTGGCCAAGACTCTTGCTCAGTGTGAGCTGTGATTGGCCAAAAATCCCTGATGAGTCACAAAAGCTTAACTCTATGCTTTTTGGTTTCAATTCTGCTGTGTCCTTGAGCTTACCTTTAGGCCCCTTTCACATTGGAGCGGGAGCGGCGGTGGCGGTATAGCGCCGCTAAAAATAGCGGCGCTATACCGTCGGGTTTGCGTGGGAATCAGCTGCTAGCGGTGCGGTATTAACCCCCGCTAGCGTCCGATAAAGGGTTAATATCGCCCGCAATGTGCCTCTATAGAGGCGCATTGCGGGCGGTATTTCCGCAGTTTCCATTTGATTTCAATGGGAAGGAGTGGTATACACGCCGCTCCTCTCACCGCTCCAAAGATGCTGCTGACAGGAGATTTTTTTCCCCCCCTCCAGCGCATCGACTCAGTGTGAAAGCCCTCGGCCTTTCACATTGAGTATGCAGTGAAGGAGTTTTTCAGGCGGTATAGCAGCGCTATTTTTAGTGCTGTACCGCCTGAAAAACTCCTCAATGTGAAAGGGGTCTTACTGTCATATATGAATCTTAAAGGCGTATTTTCTCTTTTGCTTCTGTGAACACAATATACAACTGTTATATGACATCCATATATAAAGTCACAGTAAATAACTCTGCTTTTATCTCTCACATATGAGCATATGAACTATATTAAGGTTATTAGCAAGTCTAGCTATATATGCATGTAAGTCACATTAGCAACCTAGGACAGGTCTTAGCTGGCCAGCTACAGGTGGTCCAAGCACTACCAAAAAAAGAATATCAGTATTTCAATATAAAGATAAAAAACAAATACATAAATAACATATGATTTCAATCTATATTGATAAAAGTGTCCAAGTGTCTGACATAAACAGTGTATTGATGTAAACACAACATGATTAGCAGGATAGGTACATCAGTAATTAAAAGGCTCTCATCTATGATGGGCTGGAATTAGTTCTCTTAATTTTCTGCATAACCCAGAATGACTTACCCTTTTGTTTTTAAACTTTCCTTTTTTTTCAAGAAAAAAAACTCCCAGCTAAAGTGCATGTGAAAACAAATGACACGGATGTTTATTGGTACACAGATACTATTCTTATTGTGTTAGGATACCTTTGATCCCAGAACTATGGGCTCTTTGTCTGTGTTAATTATCAATTAATCTGCTTATTAAAACATTAAATTAGGAGTAGAAGCTCATTAACTCTGAGCATAAAGAGAATTCAGTAACAACTCACAAACCAGAAGTCAGAAGACATTCCTTAAATTCAAACTCCAGGATAAGCAAATAACATCTAAATTAAAGTATTATATATTCTTATGTCGCGTACACACGCTCGGAATGTCCGACAACACATGTTCGAGGGGAGCTTGTTGTCAGGAATTCCGACCGTGTGTATGCTCTATCGGACATTTGCTGTCGGAATATCCAATAACAAAAATTTGAGAGCTGATTCTCAAATTTTCCTACAACAAAATCCGTTCTCATAAATTCCGATCGTGTGTGGACAATTCCGACGCACAAAATTCAACGCATCCTCTGAATCAAGTACGAGACGGAAGTGCTCGTCTGGTAAAACTAGCGTTTGTTATGGTGGTGATAGCACATTCGTCACCCTGTAACGGACTGAAAAGCGCAAGGCTGAAAAGCGTGAAGCGTCTCTCACCAAACTTCTACTAACACGACTGGTATTGCAAAACTGGGTTTTTGTTTGCAAAACGGATGTCTATTTTTTTATTTATATATAAGAAATATGATTATGTGTTTTCAAAATAATGTATGTAATAAATAACATGTATATGTCTCTTTTCTATTTTATAGTCACATGACAATCCTCTGTATTCTATCCGATTATATAAAAAAAGCTCCTGAAGAAGCGGTTAATATAAACCCGCGAAACATGTAGAGCAACCGATGAGTAATTATACAGTACAGACCAAAAGTTTGGACACACCTTCTCATTCATAAAGTTTTCTTTATTTTCATGACTATGAAAATTGTAGAGTCACACTGGAGGCATCAAAACTATGAATTAACACATGTGGAATTAATAAAAAGGGGGGGAAACAACTGAAAATATATGTCATATTCTAGGTTCTTCAAAGTAGCCACCTTTTGCAGCAGACACATCTCTAGAACATCTGTAGAGGAGACTGTGTGAATCAGGCCTTCGTGGTAGAATATCTGCTAGGAAACCACTGCTAAAGAAAGGCAACAAGCAGAAGAGACATGTTTGAGCTAAAGAACACAAGGAATGGACATTAGACCAGTGGAAATCTGTGCTTTGGCCTGATGAGTCCAAATTTGAGATCATTGGTTCCAACCACCATGTCTTTGTGCGACGCAGAAAAGGTGAACGGATGGACTCTACATGCCTGTTCCCACCGTGAAGCATGGAGGAGGAGGTGTGATGGTGTGGGGGTGCTTTGCTGGTGACACTGTTGGGGATTTATTCAAAATTGAAGGCATAATGAACCAGCATGGCTACCACAGCATCTTGCAGCGACATGCTATTCCATCCGGTTTGCGTTTAGTTGGATCATCATTTATTTTTCCTTGTCAAATATATCTTTATTGGAATATGAAATAGGCGGTATACAAAAAATATAAGGAATATTAAACAAAAAAAAAAACAAAGAGAGTACAAATATGCAATTGTAGAAATAAAGAAACTTAGCAGTGTTGAGAGGAGTTCTAACATGAAATAACATTCCTCTTGTGAAAACCATTAGGGCGTACTTTACGGTTTTGCCATATAAGATTGGTACAGTGAAGTAATGAACGGATCAAAGGAGATGTTTCCTTTTATATTCAGTTCATACCTTAATGTCTAGTAGATTATACGATAAAGTTAACTGAGGCATCTATATAAAATATCTGCCCATGAGTTACTAACAGTACATACCAACTTACAAGAAAAAGAAAAACTCCTTAATAGAGTAAAAATTGTAACATCAAGAATAAAAAAAAAAAAAAAAAAGAAAAGAGAAATAAAGCATGAAGGGAGGGGATTGGGGGAGGGGTGTCTGCAGGACCGGACAGGGAAATCCCACCAACCGCCAAGATGGTTCAATTGCCGTTTCGATGGGTGGGCTACCATGGCAACAATACATCTTTATTAAAAGCTTTCAGTGTTGTGTATGTAATCCAGGGTGTCCAAATTTGTTCAAACCTGGTGATCATGTCATTTTCTATTGCCGTCATTTTGGCATATAACATCGCGTTACTCATTCTGTTGATTGTTTCATTCACTGGAATGCTCGAGGTTTTCCATGCCTTCGCTATGGTCTGCTTTGCTGCCGTAAGAAGCTGCTTAATCAGGTTAAATTGTATATGCGACAAGATACTGGGTTTTAGGTTGAGCAATGCCAGTTTGGGGTCTAATGGTATTTTTTTATTAGTTAAAGTATGTGCTATTTGAAAAATTTCGGACCAAAATGATTGGGCTTTTGGACATGACCACCAAGTGTGAAAGTATGTTCCGCTCTCTGTACAGCCTCTGAAACACAGGTCTGAATGATTTTGTGAAAATTTAGCTATTTTTGCCGGCACCAAGTACCATCTTGAAAGCACTTTATAGGTTGTCTCAGAGGCTGATACATTAATTGAAGCAGTTTTGGTATTGAGCCAAATTTGATTCAATTCTGCGGGGCTCAATTCTGCACCAAGGTCCTCCTCCCATTTACTAACATATGGTAGTTTCCAAGAGTCAGATTGTGTTTGCAGCTGGGCGTATAGGGTGGAAATCACACTTCTGGCGTGTGGATTGTCCTTACATATGTTTTCAAAACCGGAGTATATGATGGGTGAAATTGGTGTATTTACTGGTGGGAGAAAGAAATTTTTTATTTGCAGGTATCTAAAAAGTTCACCATGTGGTATACCATGTGAATCACAGAGTGACGGGAAGGGGACAATGGAGTTGGAGTTAAAAAACTGGAACTTTTGAGTACAGTCTCTCTTTATCCATTCTTTGAATGTGTTAGGGAAGACCCAGGCGGGGTAGAAATCTGGGTTTTTAATAAAAGACAGCAGAGGGCAATGTGGAGATTGTAGGTTTTTCTTTACCTTGAACTTGTCCCAGAGGGTAAGTGAGTGTTTGGTGATAGGGTTGCTAATATTTTTACGAGATTTGGGGGGGATCCACAGTAAGTTGGATATTGAGATGGGATCACAATCTAAAGCTTCAATTGAAACCCAAAGGGGAATTTCATATTTAGCGTGATATTTTGTCAGAGTCGCCAATTGGGCCGCTTGGTAATATTTTGTGAAGTTGGGGTACCCAATCCCGCCGTTGGTTTTGGGGAGTTCCAAGACTTGTGGTTTGATTCTGGGTCGGGAGGGACCCCAAATAAAGGAAGAGATCCGTTTTTGGATTATTCTCATGTAGTATGCCGGAATTGGTATAGGGAGTACTCTAAAAAGGTATAGGAGCTTCGGCAATATTGTCATTTTTACTGCGTTTAATTTCCCAAACCACGACAGGGGAAGTTGCGTCCAAGATTTCAGTAGACTTGATATATGTTTTAACAGTATGGGGTAATTATACGAGAATAGGTCTGCTATTTCTGCTGTTAGGTGGATTCCTAAATAGGGGATGCTTTTCCCGGGCCAGTTAAAGGGGAGTCCAGATTTGGTAGCTGTTAATTCTGTGTCCGATAATGAAATGTTTAGGGCAAGACATTTTTTAGGATTAATTGCTAAACCTGATATAGTTGCGAAATGATTCAGAATTGGGATGAGGTTAGGGCCGGACACTTGGGGGGAGGATAAGAAAAGTAAAATGTCATCCGCGTAGAGGCATAATTTATGTTTAAACCCACCCAATTCTATGCCTAATATCTTAGGGTCCAATCTAATTCTTTGGGCTAGGGGTTCTATCAGGAGGGCGAACAGCAAAGGAGATAGGGGACAGCCTTGTCTTGTTCCTCTCTGGACTGCAAACGTATCAAATTTGTAACCTGCATATTTGACGTAAGCTTTTGGATTGTTGTACAGTGCCATAACCCAATTTCTAAAATTTGGACCGAAGCCCCAATTCTGTAAGGTATATTCCATGTAGGACCACGAGACGGAATCAAAGGCCTGTTTGATGTCCAGAGATATGAAGCAGGCTGGGATTTTCCTCGCCTTGGCTGAATGAGCAAGCAAGCATGCCCTCCGAATATTATCCCCTGCCTGTCTAGTGGGCATGAAACCCACCTGGTCCCGGTGAATCAATGATCCTATAATCTTTGTTTAGGCGGCTGGCTAGAATTTTACCTAAGAGTTTAATATCCGTGTTCAACATGGATATAGGGCGGAAATTTTCGCTAAGGGTGGAGTCAGAGTGTGGTTTTGGGATCATGCAGATCGTGGCTGTTAGTGATTCCTGCCTGAAGGAGTTTGATTTAAGAGGTCGTTTGTATGCATCTGCTAAAGTGGGGGAGATTATGCTAGTGAAGGTTTTGTAGTATCTGGCTGAAAACCCGTCGGGACCTGGTCTTTTATTTAACTTAAGTTCTTTTATAGCTCCCATGACGTCATCGTGTGTTATTGGTTTCTCTAATTCTGTTCTTTGGGCTCCTGTCACTTGCGGGAGTTGTAATTGTGAAAAAAGGAGTCAGTTTCCGATTTATTAAAGGTATTTGATTCCGAAAGTAATTTTTTGAGGTGGGCGCTAAATTTCTGCACTATTTTAATGGGGTTGCTGGTGAGGTTTTGTTTCGCAATTTTCAGTTTTACTGGGTTGTGGGACTTGTTTATCGAGTTTAAAGCTCTTGCCAAGAGTGTTCCCGGTTTGTTGGAGTTCTTATAGTAGGAGTGTTTTGGACCTGGTTAGAGTTTTTATAGCAGAGTTCGTAAGGAAAATGTCATATTCCAGGCGGGTCTCGTCTAAGTGTGCTTTGGTGCTGGGGGAGTGATTCTGCTGAAAGGCTAGGAAAGCTAAGTTGTAATCTGTTTCCAATTTTCTCCCTAACTGCAAGCGTTCTCTTTTATGAATTCCCAGTTGTCTTTGAAGAAAACCTCTAAGCACAGGCTTGTGGGCTTCCCAGAGTGTGAGGGGAGATGTTTCTGGGTCAGTGTTGAATTCTAAATATTCTTTTAAATTTTGCTCAATTGCGGAACAGTGGACGGGATGTTTAAGAAGAACTTCTGGGAGATACCAGGTAGGGTCATGATGATTCTTAGGAATTGTGGATGAGAAAGTTGTGAAGACTGCATTGTGATCTGACCAGGGAATGGGAATGATGCTAGAATCAAGTACTTCTGGCAACATTCCAATGGTAGTAAAAATATGGTCAATACGGCTAGAAGATCTATGAGGGTTCGAGTAGTATGTATATATACGTTTCGTTGGGTTGGATTCTCTCCAAGTGTCCACCAATTTATGTTTAGATAATAGGTTGGGGAGGGACCCCTTAGTATTCTGTTTTGGGGGGCGTAAGGGGTTCTATCCAAGAAAGGGAGGATAACCTGGTTAGAATCACCGCACATGAAGAGAGCTCCCATCTTGTGCGTGTTAACGATTTGGAGGAGATGTGACATGAACGGTAATGGGTTCTGATTAGGCGCATAGTATGACACTACCGTCGCTACCGTGTCCATTATGTGCCCTGTTAGGATTAGGTAGCGTCCCTCTGGGTCTTTTATTTCTGACTTCAAGGTAAAGGGTGTTGATCTGTGGAATGCAATAAGGGTGCCTCTCTTTTTGGTAGAGGCGGATGCTGTGTATACTTGTGGGTAGGATGCATTATAGTATTTAGGAGTGGATTGAGGGGTAAAGTGGGTTTCTTGCAAAAAAAACTATATGTGCTTTCTTAGCCTGAAAGTGTCTAAATGCCTTGGAACGTTTCTGAGGAACATTGAGGCCCTGTACGTTGAGCGATAACAAGTTTAACGGAGCCATGGCAGCCAAACCATCATGAAAATCTTACCTTGGCCGTTCGCGGTGCGATGTCCCGGTCCAGCCCATGCAGACAGGAAGGGAGAAGAAAGGGGGGGGGGTGTCAAAAATATTATCCTTGAAAAAAAGATAGAAAACATTACAAGACATAGAATTCTTAAACAACTTTATATTAACTGAGTGTCCAAGTCTGGCCCGTGAAGGGGAGAACAAGTTCCCTTCAGGGGAAAAATGCCCACGTCTAGGTCCGGCATAATATTGCCGGGTCCAGAGGAGGGTCTAAGTTGGCGCATGTTGTTTCCGTGCATCGGAGACCCGCATACTGAAAAAAAAGAAACAAAAAGGCAAAAGATAAAACTTTCAGGCTCCCCTCAGGGTGCCTGAAGTTGCGTTGCTGAAGAGTGTCAGCTTGATGAGGGTAGGGTGTTTGATTAGCAGTGCCCTAGGGAGAGCATTTCTAAATAAATGGAGCATAGCTTAGATGGGGGCCTGAGGTGTGCAGGCGGGGTTGCTTTGCTTCCAATCTATGGGCAGGAATAAGTGGTACTAGGGAGAGCATCTATGTGAAAGTGCTGCAAGGGGATGTGTCAAGACAGCGGGTTTTTGCCCCATTCCATATAAAGTGGGTAGATGCTTAGTAATTGGAGTTGGGAGTTCTAGAACGTGAAAAAAAAAAAGAGGGGGGGGGAGCTGCTATAGGTTAGATAGAAAAGTGAGGTCAAATTTGGTGGGGTGTTGCGGCCTCCTGTGCAGAGGTAGAGTCAGATTGGGGTGCCAGATTAATCGGATTATTGGGTAAAGGGAGAAGTGCATTGTTAGAATGCTCTTGTATGGAAAGTTCAGTCCATAGTATCTGTTTCTTGTTCCTGGGGCTGGTCCATAAATCTGCCACGTTTACTTGATTGTTGCACGCCGTTATTTTGTTCCTGGTATGGTGAATCATTGCGTGGAGAGGAGGATGCTGTTCTCCTGCGTGTTGTACTTGTTGAGGTTGGCCTGTCGATTAACTTGAAGTCTAAAAGAGCTTGGTGAAGCTGGTCTGGTGTTCTGCATACAATTTTTGTCCCCTGATAGGTGAATCGCAGTGAGAAGGGGAAACCCCACTGATATTTTATATTGCGGTTTTGTAGCTCCATTAGGAGAGGCTTCATAGCCCTCCTTTTAGTTATAGTCAGTTGCGATATATCTGCAAAGATCTGGTATTTGTGGCCCTGAAATGATAGACATTCTTTTCCTCTGGCGGCTTCCAGTATTTGTTCTTTTGTCTTGTAGAAGTGAAATTTTGCTATTATGTCCCTAGGGGGACCGTCAGCTTTTTTAGAGGTGAGTGCCCTATGTACTCTGTCCATTTCTAGCCTTTCTACCGGTATCCCAGGGAGAAGCTCTTGGCACAATGCCAGAGTAGTGGCTTGCAGGTCTGTGACTGACTCAGGGATACCTCTAAACCTTAGGTTAGACCTCCTGGCCCTGGTTCTCGAAGTCCTCCAATCTGCTTTGCAGTATTAAATTTTCTTCTTTGAGAGTGTCTATTTCTGACAGGCATTCCTGGGTGTATATTTCTATTTCTTCTACTCTAGTTTCCAGGGCTTCTGTGCGGCTACCCAGCTCCCTGATTTCCTTGGTAAGGTTGGCTGTAATCTGGTCTGAGGTGACTTGCAGGGCTTTATGGAGCATTCTTTCAAATTGTTTTAAAATACCTGAGGGGATTGTGGCGTCCTGTGATGTAGATAGTTTTCCCACATTTCTGTCTTCCTCCTCACAGAGTCCAAGTCTCTGAGGGATGCCATAAGTGCAGCAGTTTTAGCAGCTTTGGCTGTGCTTTGGTGTGCCTTCACTGAGGTGTGGCTCTCTGAGGGGACAGGTGCTTTCTTTGCAGCGCTCTTAGCCAGCTGAGCACCGCTGACAGGATTCGTTTTGCCCCTGTTTCTTGCTCTTCCCAGCACCATTTTTCGAATAAAAAGTGTCCCTCACCTCTGTGGAAGTTGTACCGAATCCCTGTTCGTTTTCGCCTTGATTTTCGGTACTATATCGGCGGGAATTCTCCTTCACGGAGCGGAGCTCTAGCCCGGCATGTCTGTCCTGCTAGGCTTCACGCATGCGCCTGAATCATCATTTATTTTTCAACAGGACAATGACCCCAAACACACCTCCAGGCTTTGTAAGGGCTATTTGACCAAGAAGGAGAGTGATGGGGTACTGCGCCAGATGACCTGGCTTCCACAGTCACCGGACCTGAACCCAATTGAGATGGTTTGGGTCGGTGAGCTGGACCTCAGAGTGAAGGCAAAAGGGCCAACAAGTGCTAAGCATCTCTGGGAACTCCTTCAAGACTGTTGGAAGACCATTTCAGGTGACTACCTCTTGAAGCTCATCGAGAGAATGCCAAGAGTGTGCAAAGCAGTAATCAAAGCAAAAGGTGGCTACTTTGAAGAACCTAGAATATGACATATTTTCAGTTGTTTCCTACGTTTTTGTTATGTATATAATTCCACATGTGTTAATTCATAGTTTTGATGCCTTCAGTGAGAATCTACAATTTTCATAGTAATGAAATAAAGAAAACTCTTTGAATGAGAACTTTTGGTCTGTACTGTATATGGATGGTATTTATGTTCTATTTGTAAATAACAGGATGTATCAAAATGTTCCTGTGTTTGTCATGATTTATTATCTTTATTCTGTGAATATATACTTTTGTAATAATAATAAAAATAATTTGTACTTTTTAAATCTTGACTGTGTACTTATCAGTTTATATATGGTACTATCAAAGTCCAAACCTAGCCTCTTCCCAATCTCTATCTCCATTTTGATGGGACGAAGGTACCACCTACAACCTGTCTGCATATATATATATATATATATATATATATATGGCACTTCTTTATAGTAGCTTTAATCTCCATGCACCACCCTCTAATCTCCATGCAGGGTGTGGGACTCATAGGTTTCTATGATTTTTTATTTTTTTTAAGCTCATGCTTAGAGCCTGAGGCTCGCATTGGCTTCAAAAAGGTTGGGCATAGGGCAGTGGAGTCTGCGAGCCAGGCTTTCTTGTCCACATCAGTGCCTGACCTCACAAATGCGCTTCCGGAAGAATGGTCAAACATTCCACAGACACACTCCTAAACTTTGTGGACAGCCTTCCCTGAAGAGTTGAAGCTGTTATAGCTTCAAAGGGTGGACTAATTCAATATTGAATCCTACGGACTAAGACTAAGATACCCTTAAAGTTTGTGTGCGTGTAAAGGCAGGTGTCCCAATACTTTTAGTAATATAGTGTATATATTTTATTTCATAATAATATCCATTCACAGTACATATTTATTGCCACAGTTACTAAGGCAGCTCCTGGTCTTTGTAAAAGAAGGTATGATATATAAGTAATCTTCTCTTCTGGAGCTTAGAGAACCCCTAACTAAGATCGATCTTTAAACAACAGTTCCCTGAATGTGGAGCAATTCCCGGACTCTATCAAAAGTCATACCGTACATAAGAGAGATTTTTCATAGCAAACAACAGATCAAAGAAATAGTGGAGGTCTGATAGTCTCCCAATATAAACACAAAGACACATAGGACTTGGCAATTAGTAAAAACAGTTATGTCGAGAACAAGATAACACTGCAGTATGATGTCATTTGCTGACACTGCACTCCCTTATTTCTTCGTAGGAAGTATAAGACACTTGAAAGAGGACCCGGGTAACCGGCAGATAATGAGACTGGGTCATTTATTTACAATTCTTGTGATGTTGACAATTGCGGCCAACACTCTCTGTGTTACTCACAGCTATCATTCTCTTATGTTGTTTAACCATGTCACTTACAGCAAAGAACATTCCAAGTTCATGATCTGCTTATCAGTCTTCTCAGCTTGATGTATAACATTTTCTCATATCCACAAGCTGAGTGAACTTATAAACACCAACAGTATTTCTGCAGGCATGATACCCAATCAGGAGCTCAGTGTGTGGTAATCTGTTCCATGGACACAAGCTGACATATCCAATGTGGTATTTAAAGTAGGACCAGTGAATCCAACATCACCAGACACGTTACAATCCTATATTTGTAATACTTTGGTTGGATCTCTACAACAGGGGTCTCCAAACTTTCTTAAGAAAGGGACAGTTTACTGTCCTTTAGATGTTGCGGGGGCCGAACTGTGCCCAGTGGGAGTAAACAATGGCCAATCTTTTATATTAGGAATTGAAATAGTTGGTGTCAGTGGCAGGAACTATACCCCATTGTTGGTGTCAGTGGCAGGAATAATTGCCTCAAGGACCAGATAAAGGCAAGCAAAGGGCCGCATCCGGCCCTAGGCCCACAGTTTGGAGACCACTGCTCTAGAAAATTGAACAGTGTATTGATATTTTTTCACCATTTTAAATGATTTTTTAAGTTATACTGGAAAGGAAACTTTTTACTGGACTTCAATGGCATCTTATGTAGTTTACAATAACTTCATTATGATCTCTCAGAAATGGCAAATATAACATAAAAAACGTCCAGCAATTTAGAATTGAACATCACTATAGGCACATCCGTTGCACCATTGAAAGAAAACATTACAAACATGACATAAAACTTAAAATTAATATAAATACAGATGTCCATAACAAATTAAAGCAGAATTTTGTTTAACGTGGTTCTAAAGGTTTGTGTTTGTTTTTTTTTTTTTTCATAAAAATAACAAACATGTCATTCTTACCTGCTCTGTGCAATGTTTTTTGCATAGAGCAACCCAGATCCTCTTCTTCTGGGATCCCCCGCCGCTCCTCTTTATCGGGTGCCCCCAGCAAAATATGTTTTTCCTGGGGGCACCCTGCGTGCTTGCTCCCGCTGCTGTGCTCAATGACACAAACAGCAGGACTTGGTCCTCCCCCTCGCTCCAGTGTCAGAAGATTTAATTGACAGCAGCGGGAGCCAATTGATCCCACTGCTATCAACCTGTTTAATGAGGAGAGAGACAGCGACGGGAGCTGCTGCACTCACGCACATTGCTAGATCAGATAGGCTCAGGTAGGGAAAGGGTGGGGGGTCTGGGGGACAGCCATTGGCTCCTGCTGCTGCCAATCAAATTCTATGACAAGAGAGTAGGGTGCTAGAGCGAGCCCCACTCTCTGTGTCTATGGACACAGGCAGCGGGGCTCGGAATCAAGCCCATACAAGTGCCCCCATAGATAGCATCTTCCTATGGTGGGCACTTGCCGAAGAGGGGGAGTGCCAAGAGCGCCTGCATGTGACCCCAGAAGAAGAGAATCAGGTCTGCTATGTGCAAAGCCCTTGCACAGAGCAGGTGAGTATAACCTGTTCATTATTTATTTTTTAATTAGGGTTTAGAATTACTTTAAAAAATGAAGTTCTAGGACCCTCTTTGAGAACAGATGTGTGAAAGAGCCAGAATCAAGGGGAGGGATCACAGAATTATACACCATGTTCAACAATCAGTGTACCAAACCGTCCAACCAAACGGCATGGGAGGTGGACCTAGGGGAGATAATTGAAGAGGAGGTGTGGATGAAATGGTCGACCATGGTGCACAAAGGCATACTAAACACCTCATTGGTGGAGGCGAACTATAAAGTGTTATCGCGTTGTTACCTTGTTCCTACAAAAGCTAGTAAAAATATAACCTGGTTCCTCCTCCCTATGCTTTAGGGGATGCAGACAGGAAGAAGATATGTACCATGTCTGGTGGTCTTGCCCGAAGGTCTGATGGTTCCGGATTAGAATGTTCAACCTAATCTACTCAGTGACCAGACAAAATGTACCTAGAAGGGCCAAAACGGGGTTGTTTAGTGATCTCCCCGAGGAGATCCCCAGACATCTGCGTACTCTCATATTCTTCATTCTTTTAGCGACTAAAATAACCATTGCACGTGCATGGAAATCGCCTGTGATCAATATTGCCATGGGGAAACACAAGATATCATGGATCATGATCAACGAAAAACTGACTAGTTGTAACGTCACACCAATAACTTTGCACTAAGTATAGTTACTTCTTTCCCAGTCAACTCTCATCCTTCTTTCTGAATATCCTCTCACTTCCTGCAGCCTTGCTCTCCATGATGGCTGCGGAGGTGCGCCACCTAGTGGTACTTCCTGGTTCGCTCCTGTGCGGCCTATTTAAACTCCCAGCACTGACAGAATGGTGTTCCTCTATTGTTGACAGAACGCCACTGTCAGCTGGGCTTCCAGACTCACCTGATCTAAGCTCCAGCTTCCTGAACTGGACCACCAGGACTTCTTGTTCGCTACAGCTCACAGCAACCAGGTCCAGGCTCCCAGGACGCTCATTCGTGCATGGGCCAGCTATCTGCAACCGCAAGTACTCTGCTATAGAAACCAATTACTATGCACTGATCTCCATACTTGCCGCTTTGCTTCCAACCGCGTTCATGTTCACTGCTATGCTAGCAATTACTATGGAGTCTTGCTAAAGTCTCAAACTACAGCTTTCACCATGTTGAAGTTCATTGCTATAGATATCAATAACTATGCTCTGCTCTCCATGCTAGTTGCTTCGCATTCAAGTCTGTGTTCATTGCTAAAATATTAAGGAGTCGCTTCACTCAAGTCTGAACTGCAGCTCACATGTTATGCTCACTGCTATAGATACCAATCACCTGCATTGCTTTACATGCCTGACCTTTGCTTCCATGCCTGTGTGCACTGCTAGCACTATTAATTACTATAGAGCACCCCTAGAATATCAACTACAGCATTCAAGTTTATCTTCACTGCTACAGATAACCTCACCAATTGTGCTCTGCCTATAATATCGGATACTATCAGTAATAACCATTGAACTGTGTTATGTAGACTATTTGTCCATAAGGAACCAGTCCTGTCTGTAAAACCCCAGTATCACTGAGTTCACTCTCGCTATTCAGAACTGCGGCTACGTTTATCCCTATACCAGTTCTATACCATTAATACCAAGATTTACTTTAATGTTGCTTATGCTGGAATAAGCACTATTTACTTTACTGAGGCTGTGATGATAGAACCCAAACTTTTAACTGAGTTAAGAGTGAAACCTGGGTTCGAAGCTGAGAAGTCTCCGCAGTTGCGATTTATAGACCTGAATCGAATTTGGCGTATCGTTACACTAGTATTCGACGGGATAAGCAAACTAGGTTTGAAAAAGTGTCGAACCTCTGGATTGCTTATCTCCAGGATCCTTGAGGGATTGGCAGCTTCGTGAGGGGAAACCCGGAGTGAAGAGACACACCCAACTCTTATCTGATTTTCCCCCTCTTCCCACCACCTTTTACCCCCCCCCCTTTTTTTTTCTCTTTTTTTTTTCTTCTTTTCTCCCCTTCTTTATTTTTACATTTTCTTGCTATCAGCTCTGTAATGTCATGTTGCAAATATTTGAAAGGATGCTACCAGGCGACAGTAAAGTCTCCCCAACTATGCTACATCCTTGATTACTGTGTTTTACTGATGTTTACTGGGTCGGGAACACTGCATCTTTGTTGTAACTATTTCATGACAATTATTTGAATGTGAACGTCTGTATGATGATTTAAACTTGTAGTAAAAAACATTAAAACAAAAAAGGAAGCTCTGCTGATCCTCCTCCTCCTCGCCTCCTCCTTCTGCCTGTACATTTTATTTTTATTTTTTCTGGGAGCAGGTACCTATTTGTGGCAGGTACCTGCTCCCACTTCCCCTCAGCCACAGTCACAGGGGTTATAGTACTAAAACTAGAGAGTGCAAAATCTGGTTCAGCTCTACCTAGAAACCAATTAGCTTCCTTTTTTGTCAACCTTAACTCAACAAGCTGAAGTTAGAAGCAGATTGGTTATCATACACAAGTACACCAGATTTTGCACACTCCAGTCTTAATAAATAAAGCCCACAGCTGGCTTCCCACAGTTAAGATGGTGGCATCAGGGAACCTAAAGACCAGAGAAGAACTGGCCCATGGGGATGACAGCGCTGGATCCCTGGGCTAGCAAGTGTCTTAATTAAAAGTCAGCAGTTACAGTATTTGTAGCTATTGATTTTTATAAGAAAAAAATAAAAAAGACTGAAGTTCCTCTTTGTAGTGTACAGTATGTCAAGTTAAAAGTATGCTTAGTTTTTGAGGTTTTGAGTAGGTTGGGGAAGTGTAGGAATTGAGGGTAAATCTCTTTAATGGATCCCTGGATAGCAAATAGATGCTATGCTACATACAGAGCTTTGAAAAAGTATTCATACCCCTTGCAATTTTGCAAATTGTGTCATGTTACAACCAAAAACTTAAATGTACATTATTGGGATTTATTGTGATAGCCCAACACAAAGTGGCACATAATTGCAAAGTGGAAGAAAAATGATAAATGGTTTTCAACATTTTGTACAAATAAATATGTGAAAAGTGTGGAGTGCATTTGTATTCAGCCCCCTTTACTCTGATACCCCTAACTAAAATCTAGGGGAAACAATTGCCTTCAGAAGTTATCTAATTAGTAAAAAGAGTCAACCTATGTGTAATTTAATCTCAGTATAAATACAGCTGTTCTGTGAACCCCTTAGAGGTTTGTTAGAGAACCTTAGTAAACAAACAGCATCATGAAGGCCAGGGAACACACCAGACAGGTCAGGGATAAAGTTGTAGAGAAGTTTAAAGCAGGGTTAGGTTATGAATAAATATCCCAAGCTTTGAACATCTCACAGAGGACTGTTCTATCTATCATCCGACATCTGCAAACCTACCAAGAAATTGCCATCCACCTAAACTGACAGGCTGGGCAAGGAGAGCATTAGTCAAAAAAGCAGCCAAGAGGCCCATGGTAACTCGTAAGGAGCTGCAGAGATCCACAGCTCAGGTGGGAGAATCTGTCCACAGGACAACTATTAGTTGTGCACGCCACAAATCTGGCCTTTATGGAAGAGTGACAAGAAGAAAGTCATTGTTGAGAAAGCCATAAGAAGTCCGGTTTGCAGTTTGCGAGAAGCCATGTGGGGGACACATGTGGAAGAAGGTGCTCTGGTCAGATGAGACCATGATGAGGCTATGTGTGGTGGAAAAGTTACACTGCACATCACTCTAAAAAACACCATCCTCACCGTGAAACATGGTGGTGGCAGCATCATGTTGGGGGATGCTTTTCTTCAGCAGGGACAGGGAAGCTGGTCAGAGTTGATGGGAAGATGGATGGAGCCAAATACAGGGCAATTTTAGAAGAAAATCTTTAAGGCCGCGTACACACGATGCCTTATCTATCTGCTGAAACTGGTCCTCAGACCAGTTTCAGCGAACAGATTTGATTGTGTGTACGGGCTAGCAGACAGTTTTCCAGCAGACAAAAGTTTTAAAGCATGCTTTAAAACTTGTCTGCTGCAAACCCGTCTGTCGGATATGTCCGCTGGTTAGTACACCTAACCAGCGGACAAAAATCCCCCGCATGCGTCGAATGGATTCGACGCATGCGTGGAAGTATTTTACTTCGTCACCGCGCTGTCTGTCCGGGGGGATTTTGGTTTGATCGTGTGTACACTGATCAAACCAAAATAGCCCAGCAGATATGTCCGATGAAAACGGTCTGTCGGACCGTTTTCATCGGATTTGTTTACTCGTGTGTACGCGGCCCTGCAAAAGACTAAATGTTGAGAACACATAGGTTGGACTTGATGGACTGGTGTCTTTATTAAACCTCACCTACTATGTAACTACTTTCTAGCAGAACAACGACCCTAAACATACAGCCAGAGTTACAATGGAATGGTTTAGATCAGAGGTCTCCAAACTGTGGCCCGAGGGACAAATGTGCCCCTTTGCTAGCCTTTATCTGGCCCTTGGGGCACTATCCCTTCCACTGACACCAACAATGGGGCACTATATCTTCCAACGATATCAATGAGGGGATACTATTCCTCCTACTACTCCTCTTCCAATTGACTGCCGACCCTGAGGCCATATTTATTTTCACCGATGCCGGGCCCGGGATATTTTCTGCCTCTGCTGGACACAACCGGCCGTCCTAAAGTCTAAAGGACAATAAACTGGCGCTGTTTGAAAAGTTTGGAGACCCCTGGTTTAGATTAAAGCATATTCATGTGTTAGAATGTCCCAGTCAAAGTCCAGACCTAAATCCAAATGAGAATGTGTGGAAAGACTTGAAAATTGCTGTTCACAGACACGTTCCATCCAATCTGACAGAACTTGAACTATTTTGCAAATAAGAATGGGCAACAATTTCACTCTCTAGATTTGCAAAGCTGGTAGAAACATCCCCAAAAAGACTTGCATCTATAATGCAGTGAAAGATGGTTCTACAAAGTTTTGACTCAGTGGGGCAGAATACAAATGAATGCCACACTTTTCACATATTTATTTGTAATAAATTTGGAAAACCATTTATTATTTTCCTTCCATTTCACAATTATATGCCACTCTGTGTTGGTCTATCACAGGGGACTCCAAACTGCGGCCCGAGGGCCAGATACGGCCCTTTCCTTGCCTTTATCCGGCCCTTGGGGCACTAATCCTCGCACTGATATGACACTATTCTGACATCTAACACCAACAATGGGGCACCATTTCTTTTACTGACACCAAAAATGGAGCACAATTACTCCCTATGATAACAAAGATGGGGCACTATTCCTCCTAACCGAACACCAAATGTGGTGATGTTTACTCCTACTGATGCCAGAAAAATGTCCACTCCCGCAGGCCGTCGATCCAGCCCTCCTAAAGTCTGAAAGACAGCGAACCGGCCCTTTGTTTAGAAAGTATGGAGACCCCTGGTCTATCACATAAAATCCCAATAAAATACATTTAAGTTTTTGGTTGTACCATTACAAAATGTGGAAAGTTTTAAGGTGTATGAATACTTTTTCAAGGCACTGTAACATTGCATTTAGTTGAAATCCTTGTACTCAGAAGACTTTGTCAATTATGTTTTGGAGTAATTGACCGATGTTAATGTACAATATGTAAAGAGCTGTGTAAATTGTCAGTGCTATATAAATACCTGTAATAAACAACACATTAAGTAATAAAAATTATCGAAATTCTTACATAAAATCAGCAATAGGGAAACAATGAAAAATGGGCCAGATTCAGGTAGAGTTAGGCTGGAGTATCTGTGATACTCCAGCCTAACTGTCACTTTAAGCCGGCGTTTCTGTTTTCTGTAACCAGAAAACAAGAAACGCCGGGTTGGTGTTCCAATGCGATCGGCGCAATTGAATTTCGCCATCGCATCGCAACTTTAATTTAAAAATGGCGCCGGGGGCATTCCCGCTGATTTACGATGAAAAAATATGTTAATCAGCGGGAATCGGCAATTCGCGATCGTATTCGGGGGCGACGCAGTGACTTTCCGACGTTTCCGTAAGCGTTACGCTGCGTAAAGATAAAGCAGCCCCCTAGTGGAGTATCCTATGTTAAGTATAGGCGTCGTCATCGCGTCTGAAAAAAAAAAAATTGCGTCGCTTGCGTAAAACTTTCATGAATGGGCATGTGACGTCATTGACATTCACTGACAGAATTTGGAGCATGCGCACTGGGATGCATTGACACTCGACGCATGCGCAGTACGTTCGCCGCGGGATCGCGCTTAGTTTTAATAATACACGCCCCGTACCCGCCCAATTTGAATTCCGCCGGCTCATTTGCGATGCGCTGCAGCAACTTTAGGAGCAAGTGCTTCATGAATAACAGCACTTGCTCCTAAAATTTCGGCAGAGTAACGTAAATGAGAAGCGTTAATCCAGAGCAAAGATGCTCTCATCTACCTGAATCTGGCCCAATATTTCTAATTTTAGCATTTTACTAAAATGTTGTGTTAAAATATCTGCTACCAAATTAAAAGCCTACCATTCCAAAAAAAAAAGATACATATTACCAGGGCTTTTTTTCTGGGGGAACTTGGGGGAACTCAGTTCCACCACCTTTGGCTCAGACCTTTTGGTGCCCGCTCACCACAATCACTTGTGAACACAGAAGTCTGGTTTCTGTGTTTACAAGTGACTGCTTTGTAACCCCCTGAACTCTGCACACTGTATGTAATGCAATTCTGGTATTTAATGCCCCTTTAAGACCCTTCTACTGTTTGTGAAATCTGAACGGGTCGTGGTTGAGTTCCTGCACCTATTTTCTGAGAAAAAAAGCTCTGCATATTACTACATATAAAGGTACATATTACTATATGTCTCAAATCCAAAACAAAATGCCATCCAGCCCTCTGAAGTGGGGAGAGGGGGGGGGGGGGGGGGGGGGGGAACACAAGTGATTAAATTGTGACAAAAGCTGTAGTCTCCTTTATTCATCAGTTATGGCCATATTTACTCTAATTTGTCATGCTTCGTTTTTTCTTTTGGTCATTTAACTCTTTCGTTTGAAACCCGTCTAAAAGTAAAACGAGTTATAGAAAGTAGAAGCTGTAACAAATCACCCTTTTTACTTTTCTCACTGCCAATTAGGACTCCTTAGAAGAAGAAAGACAGACTGAGCCCAATAAAAGAGGTCTTACACAGGCCTGGCTGAATGAAGCCTTTTTTGAGCCTCTGATATACAGAAACCTACTTGAAGACACATATTGTCCAGATATAGCGTACAACTCTGTCTGCTGCAATATCCTGAGGCTTCTGGACTACTGGAGCTTCATGGTATAATGTGAGCATGCCATTGTTTACATGGTGTAGAAACCAATAAAGGCTTGAGCGGGGCTGACACAATCACTGCCCAGAAAACTCAGTGGGATCTCTATGGTTATCCAATTGTTAGCAGTGTCCTTAAGTTGACCCATACCTTGAATTATTGCCCCATTGTTAGGTTTACCACTGGACTTTGTTATTGGTGATAAGCTCTGTACTGAGTCCTGTTCTTTTTATTCTATGTATTATGAATGAACGTTTGGTGGGTAATTTTTGCTGATAACACAAAGGTGTGTAATAGGGTTGATATTCTTGCACTAGACCTCCTTTGTAAATCTAAAGCCCTGTACACGATCGGAATTTCCGATGGAAAAAGTCCAACTGACTTTTTCTATCGCAAATTCCGACCGTGTGTATGCCCCATCGGAAATTCCGATGAATTCCATCAGAGTTTAACATGTTCTCTTTTACTCCGATGGAATTACGTCTGAACTTCGATGTGATTTTGGTCGGACAAAGGTCCGATTGTGTGTTCGGGGCTTTAGTAGTAGCCTATAAAGGCTTTCAAAAGAACCCCCTATGGATAGCAAAATTGACATTGTTTGTTGCCATTGCATGCCATTTTTGTACCACTAGACTTCTATTGGACATCACTATTTTGGATGTGATATCGGCAGCCCCAGAGGACTCAGAGCTGTCACACTATAATACAGTACAACCTTGGATTGCGAGCATAATTTGTTCCAGAAACATGCTTGTAAACCAAAGCACTTGTATATCAAAGCGAATTTCCTCATAAGGAATAATGGAAATTCAAATGATTCATTCCACAACCATTTATCTATAGGTCCTTCAGTTTATAGTTCATATAAAAAGATTATAGCAATCTGATGTCCATCCACAAATAGAAGCCTCCACAAAGGGGATTACAAGGAAAATCCAGCAGGTGCTACAGAGTATAAAAGAGAAGAGAGGCGCCTCGAAGTTTAGCAATATGTTGCTAAATGTTGTACCTTCATTAAAGCGAAGGTTCACCCAAAAATCAACTTTCTGCCATTAGATCCAGCATACTGCTGACATCTGCAGTATGCTGGGGGTTTTTTTTGTACTTATCGTTTTAGCAGTTTTTCTCATCTGGCACCGAGCAGGGATTCCTGCGGGGAGTAGGCGTTCCTAAGGCAAGCGTAGTTGATTGACGGGCTTGGATAGCTCGTCACGCCTTCCGAAAATAGCCGAAGTGACACTCGGCTGTTTGCGGCGCTATACGGCACCTGCGTCTGCCGTGTAGAGCTGATTGCACAGGTGCCGCAAATTGCCGAGTGTCACTTCGGCTATTTTCGGAAGGCGTGACGCGCTATCCAAGCCGGTCAATCAACTATGCTTGCCTTAGGAACGCCTATACGTGAAAGGAATCCCCGCTCGGTGCCAGATGAGAAAGTACAAAAAAAAAAAACAGCATACTGCAGATGTTAGCAGTATGCTAGATCTAATGGCAGAAAGTTGATTTTTGGGTGAACCCCCGCTTTAAATGTAACCATATTGCTACACTAATGCCCTGTACACACGACCGGTTTTCCTGACATGCCAAAACCTGAAGTTTTTCCCAACGTGATTCCTCTCAAGCCTGCCTTGCATACACACGTTCAGTGAAAAAAAACGCTGACCAAAGCGCAGTGGCGTACGACGGCACCATAAAGGGGAAGTTCCATTCAAATGGCGCCACCCTTTGGGCTGCTTTTGCTGATCCCTGTGTTAGTAAAAGTTTGGTGAGAGACGATTCGTGCTTTTCATGCTTTTTCCCCAGGGACCCAGATAACAACCCCCCTTTTTAATAAAAAAATATATCTTTTATATTTTTTTCTTTATTTTTTATATATATATATATATATATATTATATTATTATTATTATTATTTTTAAAGGGCCTAGAGGTCCCCAGAGCCCCCGGATGACAACCCTCCTTTTTTAAAAAAAAATGTTTTACATTTTTTTATATTATTTTATTTCTTTTTTTTATATATACAGTATATAGATATATTTTTTATTAAAGGGCTCAGAGATCCCAGGGCCCCATGTGTCAAACCCCCTTTTTTTATAAATGTTTTTTTTATTTTTGTTTATATTTTTTTTTTTATTAACTAATTGCCGACCGCCCGCCGTCATATTACGGCGGAGCGGTGGCTCTGTCTCGCGGGAGCACATAGCTCTACGTCCTCCCTTTAGAGACTTGTAGTCCCGCGCGCGTGCCCGGCGGGTACGATCGCCGCCGGGCACCCGCGATTGCTCGTTACAGAGCGGGGAACGGGAGCTGTGTGTGTAAACACATAGCTCTCGTTCCTGTCAGTGAGGGAAACGCTGATTTTCTGTTCATACAATGTATGAACAGAAGATCAGTGATTTCCCCTAGTGAGGCCACCCCCCCCATACAGTTAGAACACACCCAGCAACACACTTAACCCCTTCCCTGCCACCTAGTGTTAACCCCTTCACTGCCAATGGCATTTTTATAGTAATCCAATGCATTTTTATAGCATTGATCGCTATAAAAATGCCAATGGTCCAAAAAATGTGTCAAAAGTGTCTGATGTGTCCACCATAATATCGCAGTACCGAAAAAAAACGCTGATCGCCGCCATTACTAGTAACAAAAAAATAATAATGAAAATGCCATAAAACGACCCCCTTTTTTGTAAACGCTATACATTTTGCGCAAACCAATCAATAAACGCTAATTGCGATTTTTTTTTTAAAGAAAAATATGTAGAAGAATACGTATCGGCCTAAACTGAGGAAAAAAAAATGTTTTTTTATATCTTTTTTGGGGATATTTATTATAGCAAAATGTAAAAAATATTGCATTTTTTTCAAAATAGTCACTCTATTTTTGTTTATAGCGCAAAAAATAAAAACCGCAGAGATGATCAAATACCACCAAAAGAAAGCTCTATTTGTGGGAAAAAAAGGACGCCAATTTTGTTTGGGAGCCACGTCGCACGTGCAATTGTCAGTTAAAGCGACAAAGTGCCGAATCACAAAAAGTGCTCTGGTCGTTGGGCAGCAATATGGTCCGGGGCTAAAGTGGTTAAAGGGCCCAGAGGTCCCCAGGGCAGCTACCCCCCTTTTTATATATATTTTTTTCTTCTCAATTCGCGGAACCCCCCACGCTTCTCAATTCCAGACGACAGCACCCCCCCCCCCCCTTGGTTCTCTGCTCCAGGGGGCCCATGCCTAAAGCCGTGTAAGAGGGCCCAAAATTCCTGATGGCGGCCCTGCCCGCAGCCCAGTGTGAAACAGGGCTTAAACCAAGTTACTCTCAAACCAAGGTTTTACTGTATTCCCCTTCACCCCCTCCTCAGCAGCCATTAAAAAGGTCATGTACAGAAATGTACCAGTGCAATAATTAGACACTTCCATGGAATGGGTGTTATGATGCACAAGGAGGGCGAGGATGTAATAGGGAATTGATTCTTCCTGTTGAAGTTAAACATTTCTATCAAATTCAAAGACACATTGCAGGTGAATACAAAAATAATTTATTCAAAGTAAAAATACTGCAGATAAGCATTTACTGGTAACTTTTTTACATTTTTCTGCAGAGTGGGTAGGTCAGAGTGGATTTATGGCAGGATCAGCAGGTATTGTTTGCAGTTACTGGACAGACAAAACAAAATGATTTCTTTAGTACGGTATATTTACTATAGACCAGTGTTCTCCATACTTTGTAAACAAAGGGCCGGTTCGCCGTCTTTCAGACTTTAGAAGGGCCGGATCAATGGACAGCGGGAGTGGAAATTTTACTGGCATCAGTAAGAGTAAACATCACCACATTTGGTGTTCCGTTAGGAAGAATAGTGCCCCATCTTTAGTATCATAGGGAGTAATTGTGCTCCATTATTGGTGTCAGTAGAAGAAATGGTGCCCCATTGTTGGTGTTAGATGTCAGAATAGTGTCTCATATCAGTGGGAAGATTAGTGCCCCAAGGGTCAGATAAAGGCAAGGAAAGGGTCGTATCTGGCCCTCGGGCCACAGTTTGGAGACCCCTGCTATAGACCGCTGTATATTGAGTAAGAAAACAAACAAGTATATTTAACAAACTCAAAGGGAGCAAATAAGAGAAATTCGTTGATAGGGTTTTCAATTTTTTAAGGGGGCCTACAGACTAATTTCCCTACTACAGTCACAGACAGCTGTCACAGACTTACTCTATCCAATCAAAAGAAGCTTTGTCTGAAGCTGGGATTTAAGGCTGAATGCCAACAAAAAATAACAATAAAAATGAATAGTTTATTAAAAGATTCAGTTCAGACATTTCCTACGCAGTACGTTTTCTGCCACTAGAGGTCCTCAGTCTGACGGTCAGCTTCATTCCCCACACTTCCTCTGAGCCCAGGTCATGCTGGATCAACGTCATCCTGGATCCACCTCATCCTGAATCTACCCCAGCCTGTGGCTGGAGAGTAAAAGAAGAAGCAGCACAGTGTTAAACTCATCCCTAAGCTCTCTTCTCCTATCATAATGCTTGAAACTGATTATCGCCTTATGCTGCTTCTTCATTTCACACTCCAGCCCTGCTGCACATGGATTGCAGAAGGCACATACCAGGTCAAATTCAGAGACACTGCTTACATTTTAAAAAAAATGTTTAGTAATGTATTAATGATTACAGGGCTACATTTATTTGGAGTTCAGCTTTAAGCTCAGCAATGTCATACAACTACAAATAAAAATGTATTGTACCATGCAAGCGTAAATTCTATTAGGATACCAATTAGTACATGCAATGAACTGGATAAAAGGCAGCAGATACAGAGACTGCATGTGACAGATATTGCTTGGATACTAAAAGAAACCCTACAAGCCTATTACTTGGTTACATATTTAGAACAAATGAAAAACTGGTTAGAACCAAACTTGACTGGGAATAAAAAACATAAACGTAGATAATTTAGAGGGGAACTGGGACACAGAGTTCTTTTTCTGCTTTACATTAATTAGTTGCATTTGTTGGATATATTACTTTTATTACACATGACTACTGGTTATTGTATAATAGTACTGGATTTACTAAATATGTCGTAGAATGTACAGTGACCAATGAGTACAATTATCTAGCAGTCATAAGATACTGAACAGTACACAACTCTGGAGCATTTATGTATTTTGGTGCTAGTTGTTTTTAAAGAGAACCTGTCGCCAACTTTAAAAAATTGCAGGTAAAAGTACAAAAAAAAAATGTAAATAATGCATGATTTTTTATTCACTTGCAATATTCCCTTTAAATTGCCAGGAAAAGTTCCTTACCCCAGTCCCCTCCCTTGCACATCGTAGCCCTCTACTTTTATAATTGTCTACTTACGCTAAGTGCTGGCCCAGCTATCCTACACCTTCCCTCAGCTGACCTCATGACTTTTAAAGGGGTTGGGGGTGAGCAGGAGTGCAAGGACACCCACTAACACACAGCTCATTTGTCTATCTGCAAAGCAGAGAGTGTCCTGACTTGCCTGCTCGCCCCCTCCCCCCTCACAAGGTTTTCTCCACACCAGGGAGAAAGCCTCGCATTACAGTGTTGAGTTACAGACAGAAGAACAGGAAGTGAGCATTTCTCAGAAGAAATAAGGACATTTAAAAGCAAAATCGAAGGATGAGGTAAGTGAGGAGGACTGCACTAAGGTAAAGGAAGCAATTTAGGGGGACATTTTTTTCCTTTACAACCCCTTTAACCTCCCTGGCGGTATGATTCTTTCAGATTTTAGGTGCTGAAAGTGGTACCATTATTTGCAAGGAAATTTGGCGTTTTATACTGTAGGCTTGTAATTCTTAAGAATAACTCACTTAAATATGACCAAACAAGAGTCTAATAGGCATCCCGGGTCGAACATTTAAAAAAATATATATATATATAAATTATAATATAATAAATAATTATAAATAATTATAACAAATAATAATATAATTATAGTAAAAATTATTCAATAATGTAATCAAATCAAAATCACTGAAATTTGCTCAGTTGCAGAATTGTCGCTGTCATTATTTTTCGTTTTATGACAAATTTCCCTACAAATTGCTATCGCTAAATTCTGCAAATGATTCTGATTTATTATCGCTGTTTTTTAGCTGATCTAAAACCATTTTTGACAAAAAGGGACACTTTTGGTTGCTATGGACAATCTACAGTTTGGAGGGAGAAAGAACAGTTTTTATTATATAGTACCGGTACATGCAGGGCACCGGACAGACCACTAGGGACACGGGGGGGGTGTATTTTTTACATACAGTACTGTAATCTATAAGATTACAGTATACTGTATGCAATGTGTTTGTTTACATTTTTGAATATGGTGCCGTTTCTCTGCCCCTGTGCATCGTAACGTCGCAGGGAACGGAGATCGACGGCTCACAGGGACACTGTGTGAATCGGGGACACAGCATGGATGCATCGCTGGATCCAGGAACAAGGTAAGTAAACCAAGCCTGTGGATTCAGCGAGACAAGCCTGAGTCTGACTCGGGGTTACCGATCGCAGCACAGAAATCTAACTCCGAGTCAGACTCGGGAATACCGCCAGAGGGGTTAAAGAGGAACTTATTTAGAAAATAAAAAACAAACCTTTACAACCCTTTTAAGTAGCTGCTGGGAAAGGAGCAAAAAGGGGTACTATAGAGAATCAACTGACTGACAACTGAGTCTGCTGGGGCTGCTGACATCACATTTAAGATGGTGGCACCCAGCATCAGTGTCAGGACATTTGGATGTCTACACAAGGAAGTCTGAATAAATGCCTAAATATACTAAATACATGTAGCGCTGATATTCTCCCATATCTGAGGTGTGTTTCCATACTTTAATAAAACGTCTATGGACATTGCTATGTTTGAGTATTTGGAGCCAAATACTGGTAATGCAGATATTTTGTTTTTCCTGAGAGAAGCACAAAACACTAGACAGGAAGTGACTGTTGTTTTGGGAGGAGGAGGCTGACCTTTTTCACCCAGGAGGTTTGGTGACCTACCCATGAACACCTTCTTGAGCAGTACATGCTGGATAGGAGGTAAAAGAAGCCGAAGCAGCCATTTTAGCTCTCTTGGAATCGTGTGGCCTGCCTGAGAGGACCTGTGGGGAGTTGGTGGTCAGATTGCAGAGACCCAGAGACACTCATCCGAGCATCGGAGGACGGGATCCACCCAGCGGAGCTGAACAGAGCTATTGGCCCAGCTGACGGAGAAGCAAGTTGCAGTCACCGGACAAAAGTTACCACACAGAGCCTCTATCCAGTGGGTGAGCGGGTCACGGCCCACATTTTGTTAAATCTCACATGCAGTTAGACTCATATACAGGCCTCACTGGAAATTATAGTTCCACGAAAGAGCAGAGCAACTGACACTGAGAAGGCTTGAGGCCTATCTACCTTGATGTCTCAAACAATGTTAAAATAGTTGTTACAGCTACACCAGGAGCATTTTCACTTGAATTTAACTCACCAAAACTGTGGGTTACAAATTACAAGGAGCCACTTTAGCTAGCGAAGAAAAGAAGATCCAGGACTAAGTACTTTAAGTGAGATCTCACACATAGCTTATAAAGTAGGGGGAGCTCCCAGGTATAGACATATATATATATATATATATATATATATATATATATATACTGTTGGTTCAAATTGTTTATATTGAAATCCATTGTGCTGTTTGTTGGGATGACAGCACAATTACTGTAATCATTTGGAAGAAAAGGTGGGGTTAGTGGTCAGGAGTCCTCTTTGATATATGGCACCTCATCCCCAATGAAAAAAATGGGAAAGTGTTGGAGAAAATGGGATTATGACGGTGCCGAGAAAAAGGGATTTTAGATTTAATAGAAACCAAAGAAGACTGCATCAATATAAAGTACAAAATGTATTTTTATTACATAATATCATTATAAAAACAAGGTCATAAAGGCCAAGAGGAAACAGTAAAAACACAGTTGGGAGTACTCCCAACTGTGTTTTTACTGTTTCCTCTTGGCCTTTATGACCTTGTTTTTATAATGATATTATGTAAAAAAAAAAAAAAAAACGTCATAATCCCCTTTTCTCCAACACTTTCCCTAGTGTAATCACTTATTTGCATATTCTACAGTACTGTAAAATATATCTCTGGTTAAGTATCCAGTTGTTGTGGCGTACTGCTTTCTTCCACCAGGTGCAGTCATTGGATCCTGGGGTGACAATACAGGTATTTTGTACTGTCTTACATTATATTGTATTGCATTGCATCACAGCTGTGCCAAGGGGATGGAGCCAAGTTAATGGGGTTTATTGGTAGAGTGCAGGCCCAAATCAAACCAGCAGCTCCTTCGGGGGTCAGTGCTACATACACAATACATAACCCAATTCTATTATAAAAAAAATAAACGATCATATTACGCTAAGTAAATAGTTACCAGACATTTCGGGGCAGATTCACAAAGACGTAATATTCCGCTGCGTAATCGAAATACGGTACGCTGCCGTATTTCACCAGTCTCTACACCGAATTCAGGTAGTTTTTTTGCGCGTACGCTATTGTGTCGTATTTTTTTTCCGCCGCGCAATCGAAATACGTGATTAGGGGGCGTGAAGCATTTAAATTAAGCGCGTCCCCGCGACGATCGAACTGCGCATGCTCTGTTCAGGAATTTCCCGCCGTGCATTGCGCGAAATCACGTCGTGACGTCATTCGTTGTTTGAGTAGCGGCGTTTACGAACATTCCTATTCCCGGACGACTTACGTTAAAAATAATAAAAGACATCGGAAAACGTTGAAATTCGACGCGGGAACGACGGCCATACTTAACATGGGCTGTCTAATATTAGACCAGCAAAAAGCTGGTATAGTGAAACGGAAAAAAAAGATGACTAAAGGTGCCGTAAGAGATTGCGTTGAAAGTGCGAAATTTTGTGGATTGCAGGCAAAAGCTCATTAGCATACCCTGACGGCGAAAAACAACAGGAAGTCCGCCCAGTGGCCGCAATTTTCTTGCAGCGTAGATCTGAAGGCGTACTAACACGTAATACAGTCGAAATGAAGCCCGCAGGTGTCTTTTCATGGTTTGAGGATTTCGACTAGCGTAAAAACGCCCGTAAGTCGAAATTACTCCAGTCTAACAACATTTACACAGGCGTAATCGCTTTGTGAATCTAGGCCTTCATGCTTTATTGATGTGCAATGGCGACAAACAATGTATATTTTGCTATTCATAGGCAATGCTTTAAAAGTCTTTTCAGGCTACCACTAATGCCGCCTGCACACAATCAGAATTTCCGGTAAAAAAAGTCAGACGGAATCTTTTCATTGGATATTCCGACCATGTGTGTACCCCATCAGAGTTTTTCCTTCGGAAATTATGACGGACTGAAGCCTCGTACACACGACCAAGAAACTTGTCGTAAAAGAAACATTGTTTTCCTCAACGGGTTTCTTGTCAGGCTTGTCGAGAATCTTCACAAGCTTTCTTTGCGTACACACTGTCAAGACAGAATCTTGCCGTTCTCAAACGCGGTGACGTACAGCGCGTACGACAGCTCTATAAAGGGGAAGTTCGATTCCACTGGCACAACTCTTGGGGCTGCTTTTGCTAATCTCATGTTACTGCGTGTTAAGTAAAAGTTTGGTAAGAGACGATTCGCGCTTTCCAGTGTGTTACAGCGTGACAAATGTGCTATCTCCATTACAAACGCTACTTTTACCGAAGGTGCGCTCCCGTCTCATATTTTATTCTGAGCATGCGCGGGTTTCTAAGTATACACACGAACATGTTTCTTGTCATAAACCAGCCGACGAGAAACACGACAAGGAAATTGAGACTCCCAACGAGAAAAAAGAGAACTATTTTTTTCTCGTGGAGATCCACGACAGTTTTTCTCGATGAAAAACATACACACGACCATTTCCCTCGGCAAAAAAGCTCTGCCACCAAGTTTCTTGATGGATTTTGTCGAGGAAAACGGACGTGTGTACGAGGCCTTAGAAAGAGAACATGTTCTCTTTTTTTCCGATGGAAAAAAAATTATATCGGAAATTCTGTTCGTCTGTATGGAACGCATGCTCAGAAGTCGACGCATGCGCGGAAGCATTGAACTTTATTTTTCTCAGCTCGTCCTTGTGTTGTACGTCACCTTGTTCTTGGCGGTCGGAATTTGGTGTGACAGTGTGTATGCAAGACAGTTTGAACAGAATTCCGTCTGAAAAATCCATCTGAGTTTATCCCATCGGAAATTCTGATCGTGTGTACAAGGCATTATATTGCAAAGGAGGTCTAGTGCTAGAATTACTGCCCACAGAATAACTAAATTACTGTGTGAGACGCCAGCAGCGTGGGATGGGGGCATTTAAATTTTTTTTTTTTTTTACACTGTTGCTTTTTTCAGCCGTCCGACTTAACTTGCCTACGCCAGCGTATCATGGGCGCATAGTTACTCTGGACGCATTCGGCGTCCATTCGGCGTTCCAATTAAAAATATGCAAATGAGCTAGATACGCCGATTCACGAGCGTAGTTGCGCCCGGCGTATTAATATACGTCTTTACGTAAGGCGTTCGACCGGCGTAAAGTCACCCCTGCTATATGAGGCGCAGGCAATGTTAAGTATGGACGTCGGAACAGCGTCGAATTGTACGTCGTTTACATCGTTTGAGTAAGTCGTACGAGAATAGGGCTGTGCGTAAGTTACGTTCACGTCGAAAGCATTGACTATTTGCGATGTGATTTGGGAGCATGCGCACTGGGATACGTCCACGGGCGGCGCATGCGCCGTTCGTTCGGACCCTCATTTGCATAGGGTCATGGCTCATTTTACTACAACACGCCCACTGCCTGGCTACTTTGAATTACGCGCTTACGCCAGCCCATTTACACTACGCCGCCGTAACTTAGGGCCCAAGTTCTTTCTGAATACAGTACCTGCCGCTCTAAGTTACGGTGGGGTAGTGTATATGAGATACGAAAGTTAGACAATTCTTTCTGAATCTGGCCCATAATGTTTGGGGGGTTTTAAAATACCGATCTTAACTTTTAAACAACAAGTGTCAGAAATAGGCTTGGCCTTGAAGTGGTTTTAAGCAGCAACTCTAAAGGGAAAGTTCCACTCATTTGCCTCCTCCGCTGCCATATTTTACATCTTTGGGGGGTAGGGGGGAACGAGTACCTGGTTTTGACAGGTACCCACTCCAACCTTCAGCTCCTTTTGCCGCAGTGAACTGAGCCGGAAGTTTGACCTCCTTCCCCTGCAGCCAGCCCATTCACAGAGCACAGCGGCTTCATTAATGCGCAGTAGGAAACCTAGGATTCCCTTAGTCAAGATGGCGGCAGCAGCACCCGATAGCCGATTGAAAAATCGGCTCGAGTGAGGACACTGCTGGATTACTGGATAGGTAAGTGCCCTAATATTAAAAGTCAGAAGCTCCAGTATTTGTAGCTGCAAACTTTTTTATTTTTTTCTGAAGGCGTCTGGAGCTCCTCTTTAACCGCTTGCCGACCGCCGCACGCACTTTTACGTCGACAGAATGGCACGGCTGGGCAAATGAGCATATATAAACGTCCCCTTTAATTTGTTCTGCCTAGAGACACTGTCACTGATCGTCTGTTCCAGTGACGACATTTTTTACTCTGCTTCTTCCAGGTGCCCGAATGAGGGTATCTTCATCGGCTGGCGCATAATTATTTTCTTCATGCGTAGGAGCATGAGTTCAGTCTTCCTGGCACAAAGGATCTATGCCAAAATGTACATTCTACAGAAGACTGAAAGCAAGCAGTTAGGTTTATTTTATTGCAGAAGATACATTGCACATCCCTTCTACAATATAGAGCCTGTCTGTTTTTTTAATTAGAGACTTCAGTTTCACTTTAAATAAAGCCCTCAGTAGGTGGCCATTGCTGTGGAGACCAATAATGAGCAGGTGAAAGTTGTGCCCCGGGGCTATGAGTGAAAAGGGACAGACAACACCACCCAGAAGAGAAAAACCATCCCACAGACAAATATAGGCCTTGTGTTACCACATGACCAACTTACATATTTTGACAGACTTTCTAATATATGTCCATGTATATGTCTGGACAGTGATAAAATGACTGATGACTTGTCTCTTGAACAGACAATGAGGGTTTTATTCACTTCTATAAAAAAATAGGGAGGAGCTGAATTTACAGAACAGTATGGTCTCCATACTCAATGTATGCACTATTTACAGTGGGGACCTCTGCATGATAAATCATGTGATGCAATCCTGAATGGACAATGGATAATTGGCTTGGTCACTCAACTTGCTTTGACATCAACGAGAAGGCAAACATGAAGAAATCATGATCTCCAGAAGGTTGTGTGTATGAGTAGGCCATTCAATGTACTCATAAACACAGGAGCATGTGGTATTATGAAGAAATTGTTTTTGCAAAAACTGACTTAAAAAATGTTTCTTCTCTACAATATACAGGATTTATATACTGTATTCTTTTCGATTGATTTTTCTGATTAAACTTGCACATTTTGGGCATAACCCTGACTTGCAAAATAGTCCATGTATATAAGTGAGAAATAAGACTATTAAACTAGAAAGCAAAAAAAACAGTTTTCCCTGCACTTAAAGTGGATTTTTTATTTTATTTTTTATGTCACAATGTAAAGTATAAGATTTCCTATCATCTGTGCCCAGTCTTGCCACACAGAGTTAATCCAGATCTGAGAAATCCTCTTTTATGTTCAGTGAAAATGAACAGCCTTCCAGATAAAACCCTGCTTAAATAAAAAGTCTGTTTTCTCTCTTCTTGCTTTGAGTGACAGGTTATTTACATATCTAGCTAGGACATATTTATCATTTGTTATGTTTTGTTTATCATAACATGAGGTGATATAACATCATAACACATCCTAGTAATATACAATGAACTTTGGATCACCTCTTGTTATGATAAACATGTCCAAGCTAGATATGTAAATAACCTGTTACTGAAAGCAATAACAGAGAAACGGATTTTATAATTTGGCAGGTTTTTATCTGGAATTCTGTTAATTTGCACTGAACTTTAAAAGAGGATTACTCAGCGCTGGATTAACTATGTGTGGCAAGACTGGGCACAGATGACAGGAAATCTTATACTCTACATTGTGACATTAAAAAAAAAAAATTTGGGGCGTTTACATCCACTTTAAGATAAAAAATAAGTGTTACTAATACAATCATATAATAAAAAAACAACAAAACTCTCCCTATGCTGTACAGTATTCAGACAAGATGTACACCCATATACCAATACCCTCTACCATTTCTCTATCTAGATATTATATTCTGGGGAGATATTTATCGGGGTATTGCGCGCTCCTTCGTATAGCGCGCACCCCTAATGTCGACCTGTAAAAAAAAACTTTTAGTACTTTTAGTACTTACAGTTTTGGTGTCTTGCGCGTCGTCCATCGTCCGGTCCGGTGTCCGTCTTCGGCTCCAGTGGTGTCCTCCCAGCTTCTCCAGCAATGTCTCAGGTCGAATCCCCGATTCCCGCGCTCAGTTTGAACGCCTCCGCCGACATATACCGAGTGCAGTACACTCGGGTACATTCGGCCAGGCTCGGCTTCACTCGTGCCCACGCTCTGTGACGTTTATGTGTGAGCACGAGCGAAGCCGAGCCTAGCCGAATGCACCCGAGTGTACTGCACTCGGTATATCTCGGCGGCTCACTTCAAACTGAGCGCGGGAAGCGGGTATCGGCGTAAATCGTGCACCCACGATTTTCCCCTTATTTTAAGGGGAAAAAAGTGTGTGGTATACGCCGATAAATATGGTTGTAGTCAGAGTCTACACCGAGGAATACGATACCCTAACTACCCAGGCCTGAGGTGTGCCATTAGCCTCGCTGGACAGTACGCCTATAAGTGGGCATACCCTGAAGTAATTATGAAGAAATGAATGAAGAAAATGATAACCTGAAAAAAGGGGGGAACGGGTGGGTGGGTACCCAGAAACCCCACCGACGCCGGACATTAGAGGGGAGGAGGGATAAATAGCCCTCCGACTCCTCCTACAAACTCAGGCACGCCTGCGGCCCCGCCTTCCACTTGTAGTCAGAGTCTACACCGAGGAATACGATACCCTAACTACCCAGGCCTGAGGTGTGCCATTAGCCTCGCTGGACAGTACGCCTATAAGTGGGCAAAAAGACCCAGAAGTAGGTGTGATAAAAGAAATGGAAGGGCACGAATATCTGTCTGGCAGAGCAGCACGCCCTGACAGTTTCAAGAACGGCTCCGATAACCATCCGTTACGACAGCAGAAAACCAGCGTCCCAAGAACCGATGATTGGAAGGAACCCCGAAACCAAATGACTGTCCCGTGCCTGACCGACTAAGCTTTCCTCCAAAAGCACAGACATGGGAACCACTGCTGGTGGCGAGAGGATACATGGGGGAATGGAACAAGGGCCGCCCTGAGGAGCCCTGTGAAAGCAACACCATCCAATAGGAAGCAACCAGTGACCCATGTCAAACCCCACAACCACTGACCTAACTATCCATACCCGGTAAGGGGACGTGAGAAGGAGAGATGCAAAAAATGGACAACTGATAGGAGGGAAGGGGTATGAGAGCCGGGTACCCGAACGATGAGTCGCTGATGTTAATGGACGAGGCCACCACGCAGTAGCAATGCAACGATACAGAGACAGAACCAGACATGGAATGACCCGACCTACCCGAGAAACTGGGACCCCCCCCTATCAAAAGAGCCTGGCCTGATGGACCCGCCCCGACGATCTGGCAACCTATGAACCAGAACAGGCCCAAAGATAAGAAGCAACGACTTCATGGATGAGAACACTAATAAAATTGTCCTAGCAGGAACGGCCAGAACGCGCTCAATGCTGGTATGTGAAGCAGCCGGGATGGAACTGGACCCAACTGAAACGTACCGCCTACCCTGCTGCGGCCGGAAAAAAGGAAAACCCCTTGTAGACTTACCCCCCTGCTGAGCCAAGTACGGGCCAACCCCTGAGTGCCGGCGTACTGCCATGCTCTGTACCCCCCACGTGGAGCAGGCGGGATGCACCCGAATGTGTCGCCCCCTAAACGCCCAACCCTAGAAAACCGAAAGAAAAGACAACAGACAACAAAACATGAGACACCCCCCCCCCACTGTAGCTGCCTGGGCCAAAGATGTGAGCAGAAATGACCAGACCTCAGCGCGTGAATGAACCTGACGACAGATCCTACCCAAGTGTATGTGACAAGTGTAAGCAGTAAGCGAGCCTGAGTAACCTGCCGCGCAGACAGGTAATTAAAAACGACACACTCAAGGCGATGTACCCACAGACCGTGGTGGGTAGATGTATAGGCGTAAGAATGAACGTGCACGTATGACGTATGTTATACAGGCGAGAAGATTGTGGTCAACAATCATTTAAAAACGAAACCTCAGCCCGTATGGATCTGTAGACGTGACAGATCCTGAGATGCGCACCCTGGCTAACTATACCCGAAAGAACAGTATGACGAGACAAAGAAAACAAATAAAGCTACAAGGCTGTTTGTGTGCTGTGACTGCATGGCACCAACAAGCTATGTGCCCAACCCTGCTGGAGTAGGACCCCCAACAGAAACACAACCCCCTCTGCGCCTACCCAAGTATGAAGACCTGGCAGTGACGGAGGGACCCCAGCATGTCAAAGAACCCGACGACCCCCCCCCCCCCCCGTGAATAACGTGCGTGAGTGCGAGTGCCCTGCTGCACAGCAGAACACTGAGGACCCGTGCACCCACAGACCGTGGTGGGTAGTCCTGCTCGTGAAATGAAACCCAATGCGTAGCCAGACGTGACATGACAGGCGAGAAGTTTGAGGTGAACAACCGTCTGGAAAACGCAAACCTCAGCCAGAATGGATCTGTAGACGTGACAGACCCCGAGATGCGAGCCCTAGCCAACCGGACCAGGAAAGCAACCTATGCAAAATAATGAGACATGGAAACGAACAAAGCTAGAACGGCCACTGGTGCAAGCTGAACCTGCGTGACGACAGACACACGCCATGACAGACACACGCCATGACAGACACACGCCATGACAGACACACGCCATGACAGACACACGCCATGACAGACACACGCCATGACAGACACACGCCATGACAGACACACGCCATGACAGACACACGCCATGACAGACACACGCCATGACAGACACACGCCATGACAGACACACGCCATGACAGACACACGCCATGACAGACACACGCCATGACAGACACACGCCATGACAGACACACGCCATGGCAGACACACGCCATGGCAGACACACGCCATGGCAGACACACGCCATGACAGACACACGCCATGACAGACACACGCCACGGACTGAGCTGCTGTGACCGAAACTGATGACAGAGCGGCGACAGTGAAAATGCTCCACGACAGAAGCATGCTGCTGACCGCATTGCTATGACATGACAGGAAACATACAGTGACTGTAACCGCTATGACAGAACATGCTAAGACAGAAAACATACCGCTGACAGAAATGCTAAGACAGAAAACATACCGCCGACAGAACCGCTGAGACAAAACATACCGACAGAACCGCTGAGACAAAACATACCGACAGAACCGCTGAGACAAAACATACTGACAGAACCGCTGAGACAAAACATACTGACAGAACCGCTGAGACAAAACATACTGACAGAACCGCTGAGACAAAACATACTGACAGAACCGCTGAGACAAAACATACTGACAGAACCGCTGAGACAAAACATACTGACAGAACCGCTGAGACAAAACATACTGACAGAACCGCTGAGACAAAACATACTGACAGAACCGCTGAGACAAAACCTATTGACAGAACCGCTGAGACAAAACATACTGACAGAACCGCTGAGACAAAACATACTGACAGAACCGCTGAGACAAAACATACTGACAGAACCGCTGAGACAAAACATACTGACAGAACCGCTGAGACAGAACATACTGACAGAACCGCTGAGACAGAACATACTGACAGAACCGCTGAGACAAAACATACTGACAGAACCGCTGAGACCGAACATACTGACAGAACCGCTGAGACCGAACATACTGACAGAACCGCTGAGACCGAACATACTGACAGAACCGCTGAGACAGAACATACTGACAGAACCGCTGAGACAAAAAACATACTGACCGAAACACTGAGAAAACACATACTGACAGCACCGCTACAACAGAAACCATACTACTGACAGAACCGCTACGACAGAAAACATACTGACAAACGCTGAGACAAAAAACATACTGACAGAAACGCTGAGACAAAAACATACTGACAGAAACGCTGAGACAAAAACATACTGACAGAAACGCTGAGAAAAAACATACTGACAGCACCGCTACAACAGAAACCATCCTACTGACAGAACCGCTGCGACAGAAACATACCACTGACAGGACCGCTGTGACAGAAACATACTACTGACAGGACCGCTGTGACAGAAACATACTACTGACAGGACCGCTGTGACAGAAACATACTACTGACAGGACCGCTGTGACAGAAACATACTACTGACAGGACCGCTGCGACAGAAACATACTACTGACAGGACCGCTGCGACAGAAACATACTACTGACAGCGAAACATACTGACGGCAATGCTGTGCCATGAACAACGTGAGGCAAGAACATGTACTGACAACCCCACCAACCCCCCCCCCTGCTGGACTGCACCCCCTTCCCTTGAACCATGACCCCAAGGAGCCTGACTACCCTGCAAGACCCTGCCCCCCCCCCCCCTCACGGGGCCATGCCAGGGTACCACCAGCCCAAACATGTGCACCCCGGCATTCCTTGGGAACCTGGACCAAGGGAGTCCCCTGACACCATGCCCCAGGAAGGACGAACAGCTGAGAGCATGGGAGGAAAAGTGGATGTATGCCCCCCTCCCCCATGCTAGAAGGAACCTTGGTAGCGTAAGCCTGGGAGGAGAAGGGAACAGGTCCCCCCTCTTGCCACCAGGCAGGCGCCCGCCAGAAGCTCCCCACGACCTGCTGAGGCTACCACACTAATGGGAGGGGAAGGTGAATGGATGGATGGCCGGCGGGAGAAACGGGCGGCCGGTCCCAATGGAGCCATACACCACGTGGACGCCGCTGTGGGTGCCCGGAGGAGCAAGCGGGTGAGTGGATGCCCCCCCCCCCACATAGTGAGCCCGGAGGAGCGGGAGGGTGGACGAAGGGATCCCCACCCAGTGTGAGCCAGAGAGGAGAAGCGGCGGTTCCCATGACGCTGGCAGGTGCCTGACTGAAAGGGGGGAAAGTTCCCCCGACGGAGCCCGCCACCACCACCGAAGTAGTTGAGGTCAGAAGGAGCCATGGGAGGGGGGGAGGTCATGCACCAAGCCCCCCCCGCAAGCATCGGGAAAAGCGGGGGGGGGCAGTGGGGGTGAGTGGCGCTCGGCTGGGGATCCTGCAGAGAGCACAATGGGCGTCGGGCTCCCCCCCATGACGGCCGGCGGCACCCCCCAGAAATACACCTCTATGGCACCCTCCACGAGAAACCTGTAGCAGCTGCAGCCATGCTCTGCACGATGACCGGAAGTGACGTACGATACCCAGAAACCCCACCGACGCCGGACATTAGAGGGGAGGAGGGATAAATAGCCCTCCGACTCCTCCTACAAACTCAGGCACGCCTGCGGCCCCGCCTTCCACTAATACTTCTTCCTTCCAGAATATGCTCATGATCAAAAACTAGTACGAGGATATTACTTTTCAGGCATAATATATCAGATTTATGACTGATATTATATATACAGTATATATAGATCGATATTTATATATAGATATATAGATATATATCTATATATATATATTGTAAGGGGTTAGCTCGGTAGCGGGGGGGTGTGACCCCCTGGATGGGTTCACTACACACTGAACTATACAGAGAGCCAGCCGAAGACGGTTAAAAACAAAGAGTTTGGTTTATTCTTCTATGTTGCTGGAAACAAGTGCAAACATCCAAACAGCATAAACAAAACACAACATAAAATAAACCCTGGCCACTTGGGGCGTCTACCTTCACCACACAGGAACCTATCTATGGAGTCTGGCACAGCCTACTGCTGGGCAGACACTGCTGGTCATACAGTAGAGAAACAATAGTCTTTTTGATTTTTATCACACAGAAAAATCAACAACCACATCACCTCTTCAGAAGTCTTTTCCACTGCTCTCCTTAACTCAAAAAGCCTCAGGATGCAGCAATCAGTAGTCATCCTTTGGATAACTTATAGAGGCTTTAATTGCCTTATTCTGAACAGCTGAAGTTTTGCAACGCCCTAAACCTTTCTGGCTATTTCTGCAGCCATCACCTAATAGTAATTGGTGAATTGTCTAAACAATGCAGAAATGTATCTTCCGTCTGTGACAACACCCACAGATTTACCTGACTTCCTGTCACAATATATATAGATATATATGTAGCACTACCCCCGTATAAGCTGATGGTTTAGATTTGGACCTTGCACGTTACCTCAATATTCATCGTCTAGTTGTCTAGTGGAAGTTTGAAAAGAACTCTAATGTCCACACGACACGTAAAACCTCAAGCGGTTTTATTTTTCTCTTAAATTGCAGGAAAATAGACGAATGAAGGGAGAAGGGGAACGTTCAGGTGCACAGTACAGATCACTGAAGAAGCCCCAATAGTCATTCACCACTTACACTCAAGAACCTTTAAGCTGACCTTGCAAAACTGTAGGGTAGCTTGAGCTGTAGATCACCCTTAATAGGGTCACCAGGCCTATCCTGAGACATTAGCCTACCGCTTGGTCTTCTCCTGGGCAGGTCCTCCCCTGGTTTCCTCCATTAAGTAGCTTCCTCTAGTTAGTAGACAGACAGCTTGGGATCTCTTTGCAGTTGTAGGCCCCAGCCAGGATAGCTGGGCCTACTTGATAGAAAGGCAACCTCGGGACAATGTGGCCCAGAGACTGAAAATCACAACGACGTGTACCTCTCGCCAGGAGGGCCACGAGGCAAAAGGACCCCAAAAATTGGCGTCTTCCCCTTAAGTACCCTTCCCCAGCATGCCCAGTAGGGAGACCACTCCCACTGGTCTGTTCCTGGGAAAAAACACTCAATACACCATAGCCTGCCCGTGTTCCAACATTGGCCTGTGGTGGTATCTACAGGCAACAGTGGGAAAATCCTTTCAGGCACAGCCACAGCCAGAACAAAGGCTGATTTAGCATAAATCATTAAAGTCTGAGCCAACTATCGGCCCAGACACCCACTAAATTTAGCATAGCGCCTGATCAATGGGAGCACATATATATATATATATATATATATATATATATATATATATATGTGCTCCCATTGATCAGGCGCTATGCTAAATTTAGTGGGTGTCTGGGCCGATAGTTGGCTCAGACTTTAATGATTTATGCTAAATCAGCCTTTGTTCTGGCTGTGGCTGTGCCTGAAAGGATCTCACAAAAGTCATGTGACAACACTGAAGAAATTACACTTTGCTACAATTTAAAGTAGTGAGTGTGCAGCTTGTATAACAGTGTAAAATTGATGTCCCCTCAAAATAACTCAACACACAGCCATTAATGTCTAAACCGCTGGCAACAAAGGTGAGTACATCCCTAAGTGAGAATGTATAAATTGGGCCCAAAGTGTCAATATTTTGTGTGGCCACCATTATTTTCCAGCACTGCCTTAACCCTCTTGGACATGGAGTTCACCAGAGCTTCACAGGTTGCCACTGGTTTCCTTTTCCACTCCTCCATGACAAAATCACGGAACTGGTGGATGTTAGAGACCTTGCGCTCCTCCACATTCTGTTTGAGCATGCCCCACAGATGCTCAATAGGGTTTATGTCAGGAGACATGCTTGGCCAGTCCATCACCTTTACCCTCAGCTTCTTTAGCAATGCAGTGGTCGTCTTGGAGGTGTGTTTGGGGTCGTTATCAAGTTGGAATACTGTCCTGCGGCCCAGTCTCCAAAGGGGAAGATCATGTTCTGCTTCATTATGTCACAGTACATGTTGGCATTCATGGTTCCCTCAATTAACTGTAGCTCCCCAGTGCCGGCAGCACTCATGCAGCCCAAGACCATGATACTCCCACCACTATGCTTGACTGTAGGCAAGACACACTTGTCTTTGTACTCCTCACCTGGTTGCCACGACACACGCTTAACAACATCTGAACCAAATATGTTTATCTTGGACTCATCAGAACACAGAACATGGTTCCAACACAACACGCCAGACAACAAAAAAAAACCTAAAACAAACAGAATCACTGAGCCTTGTGTCAGTATTTTGTGGAACCACCTTTTGCTTAAATTACTGCCTTTCGTCTATTGGGATATGTCTCTACTAACTTTGCACATCCACTCTTCTTTGCAGAACTGCTCAAGTTAAGTTAAAGTTGATGTTGAACGTTTGTGGACTGCAGTCTTCAAGTCATTCCACAGACTTTCAATGGTGTTTAAATCTACCCTCTGACTAGGCCATGCAAGGACATTCACCTTTTTATCCTTCAACCGCTGTATGGTCATTTTTGCTGTGTGCTTTGTGTCATTGTTGTGTTGGAAGGTAAACCTTTCTGCCCATTGACAACTTTCCGGCAGAGGGAAGCAGATTTTCCTCAAGAGTTTGATGGTATTTTGCCCCATCCATTTTTCCTTCTATCCTTGCAAGTTCTCCAGTCCCTGCTGCAGAAAAACTGCATATCAGGATATTACTACCTCTATCCTTTACTTTAAGAATGGTATTATTTTGATGGTGAGCTGTATTGGCAGACATATCGTTTGGTGTTGAAGCCAAATTATTCAATTTTAGTCTTATCTGACCATAACACCTTTTTCCATGTGGCCTCAGAAACTTCAAGGTGCATTTTAGCCGTGACTGCATGTGGCCTTTGTTGAGGAGTGGCTTTTTTCTTGCAACTTTCCCATTCAAGCCACATTTGTGCAGAATTTGTGATATTGTTGTCACATGCACACAATTACCACACTTTGTAATATATTCGTGCAACTGCTTCAGAGTTGCTGTAGGTCTCTTGGTAGCCTCTCTGACCAGTTTCATCCTGACTCTTTCATCCTGTTTGGAGTGACGTCCTGATCCAGGGAGGGTTGGTGTTGTACCAAATACCTTCCATTTCTTAATAATAGCATTCACTGTGAAAAAACCTTTGAAATTTTTTGGTATCCATCTCCTGACATGTGCCTGTCTACAACTTTATCCCGGAGATCTTTTGATAGTGCCTTGCCACCCATGATTGTTTGCTTCAGTTGCACTACCAGGGACTGAAATTCTCCAGGAAAGCATACCTAACTAATCAAAATGACCACAGCTGACCACAGTTAAAAGTCAAATGGCTTTGTGTGCCATTGAGAAGGTGATTAGCTACACCTGATTAAAGGAGTTGCAAAGGAAAAATTGTCTTTGCCTAAAATGAATGTCTGCAAGGTAGACAGACAGAATAGTGTAATGATTCTGTTAACAAACGAGTAAATACCTATTAAATTCCTTCATCTATATCACCTCCGGCGTTCTAGTTTCTGTTCTCTCATTCACTTCCTGGTTTGCAGGGCTCGTTCATGTAAGAACTACATTTCCCAGTATGCATTGCGGCACGCACAGTAATTCACACCTCCTTGAAGTCTCTAACACGTAGAGAGCGTCCTGCCGCACAGATGTAGTTCCCAGGAGGGGGCGAGCACGTCGCTGACCACCGCAGTAAAGCCTCCCTTCACGGTGGTGAGTAACAATCAGACAAGCAGGAAGTGAACAGAACAGAGAAGAAATAGAGCAACTTCTGAGCAAAAACAAACAATGAGGAAGTGAAAAGAGGAATCTCTGCAGGTAAAGGATGCTTATTATGAAAAAAAACTTTTTCCTTTACAACCCCTTTAAGTTTACAAGTCATTTTTGGGAAGGGGTGGTCCTTTTTCCAATTCAGTGATTCTGTTTTTTTTTTTTGTTTTTTTTTCGGCATGTTGGTGTTATATCTTTAATTTCGATGTTATAAGTTGCAGTAAATACAGATGGATAAAGCAACTACTGTGTCTGTCTTAATTTCAAAGCAACAAAATGTAATTATTTTAAAGGGAGTGATTCTTTTCTATATCCATTTTATATACAGTTACATTGTTTATGGATGATATGTAAAAAATAGTGCAATACCCCCATAAATTCGAGGGGTGTTCAAGTCAAACCGGTACTTTTCATTTTACAGGCAAAAAAGGTGATGTTAGCGTGGCGGTACTACACGCCGTAGTGAGTGGCAAATGTGTCCTATTACTAATAGGTGGTGCACATGACGTTGGCCAGTCCAGAGCCCGTTAATCAAGATGGCAGACAACAGTGTTAATGCGTGCATGGAACAGCGTGCGGTCATGAAATTTCTTGTGAACGAAGGCATTAAGCCTGCAGATATCAAGACATTTGATTAGTGTAAACATTTCAAAGATGGCTGTACGTCCATCAGTGATGATCCTGGCCGCGGTGGTTCCCAGCCTACAACAGTCACTTCTGTGGAATGCCACATCCTGGAAAATTAACGTATAACCTGACGGGAAATTGCGCAAGAGACTAATCTTTCTGTAGGTACGGTGAACACAATCATTCACGAACATTTGCATTTTTGAAAAGTTAGCACATGCTGGGTACCAAGACAACTTTCTGATTTTGACCTGCACAGAAGAGTTGAAGCCTGCACTGCATTGAAGGAGCGTTTTGACAGGCAAGGCCAAGATTTTCTGGATTGCATCAATACATGTGACGAAACCCGGGCACATAATTATACTCCGAGATCAAAATGAGCATTAAGCAGTGGAAGCATGCGGACTCACCACTTGCGTCTGTAGGTAAAGTGATGGCAAGAGTTTTCTTGGTCAAACGTGGTTAATCATGTGGATTTTTTACCCTGTTGTGCCACTATCAACAGTGGACATTACTGTTGTGTTCTGAGTGATGTGCATACGCGTTTGGACAACACACAAGCATACGTGCACATGTGCACATTACAGAAACTCGGCTGGGAGGTATTTCCACATCACCCTTACAGCTCATTATTGTATGTGTAAAGCCCTATACACACTATCAGTTTTCCTGCAGGTTTTTCTCTTCACGTTTACCAAAACCATCTAATATGATGACCTTAATTCCGCGTACACACGATTATTTTTCGGCATGAAAAAACGTTGTTTTTGAAAAACGCCATGTAAAATGATCGTGTGTGGGCTACACATCATTTTTCAGGTTCTGAAAAACGACAAAAAAAAAATTCGACCATGCTGCATTTTTTAACGTCGTTTTAAACAATGTCATTTTTCGGGTTGTAAAAAATGATCGTCTGTGGGCTAAAACGACGTTATGAGACAGGATCACTCGTTCTGGTAAAATTACCGTTCATAATGGAGTAAGTACATTCATCACGCTATAACCGACAGAAAAGCGCAAATCGTCTTTTACTAACAAGAACAAACATCAATTGAACAAAAAGAACACACATCAATTGTGTCCATCAAACACAGCCACTGTGCCCATGAAGCGCAGTCACTGTAACCATCAATTGCTGCCAGTGTGCCAATCAAACGCAGCCACTGTGCCCATCAAGCACAGCCACTGTGCCCATCAAGCGCAGCTACTGGGCCCATCAAACGCAGCTACTGATCCCATCAATTGCTGCCAGTGTGCCCATCTATTGCCGCCACTGTGCACATCAATTGCTGCCACTGTGCCCATCAATTGCTGCCAGTGTGCCCCATCAATTGCCGCTACTGCGCCCCATCAATTGCTGGCAGTGTGCATCCCCTTCCCGGCACTTACCTGTCTCGGGGTCACAGCGCTGTCCTCCACGCTCCGAGACCCTTGATGTCTTCTCCCGTCCTCTGCTATGATTGGACGATTGATAGGCGTTCTATCAAAGCGCCTGTCGCTTCAGCGTAACCGGACCTGAGCACCTGATTGGCTGAGAGGCAGGTCAGTGTTAGAAAAGCAATTTATTTGCTTCCCTTACACAACACTGAGTAAACAGCAAACGCACAGCATTGTGCCCGCTGTTTACCAATTTGGAAGCCGACGGCTCTAATCAGGTGCTTCCAAAAAAAAACGCAATGCATGAATCTATCTATTGGTGATAGACAGGTGGCAGGAGAGAGGGGGCGGCGCTCCTGCGTCCTTTATGAACGCACGGCCACTGGTTCCTGCCCTTAAAGCGGTTTAGGAGATATTTACACATTTAGGAGATATTTACTCTACCTATAAGTAAGCCGTATTATAGGCAAAAGCAAGTAATGGAAGTTTACTCCACTTTAAAGAGATTACAATTTAAGGTCTTCATGCATTCATACATACACATATTGGAGCCAATGTTAGACAGGAGCCAATTAACCACTTCAGCCCAGAAGATTTGCCCCCTTAAAGCGGAGCTCCACCCAGGAAAACAACATTTTGCCATGTTGTTTAAAAAAATTAAATAAAAAAAACCTGAAAAGAAAAAAAAATACTCACCCGAAATACCTGTTGCTATGCGGAAGTCCGTAATCTGCCTCTTCCACTCCGCGGTGCCTTTTCTTCTTGTCCTTCTCCTTGTGAATGGGGCGCGCTGCTTTCTGGGAACTGTGTGTGTTCTCAGAGAGCAGCCGCCCATTTACAAGCCAGCATGAGACTCACGCAGGCGCAGTAGGAAATGGGCAGTGAAGCCGTACGGCTTCACTGCCTGTTTCCCATAGTGTGAATGGCGGCGCGGGACCCGGAGCGATCGTGGGACCGGCATCGGGGGGGCCCATCAGCGCGGGCAAGTAGGACAAGGTAAGTGTCCTTATTTAAAGTCAGCACTGTTAGTAGCTGCTGACTTTAAAAAAAAAAAAAAAATCGCGGCTGGAGCTCCGCTTTAAAGACCAGGCCATTTTTTGCGATACAACACTGCGTCACTTTAACTGAAAATTGCACAGTCGTGCAACCCATAAATAGAGCTTTCTTTTGGGGGTATTTAATCACCTCTGCGGTTTTTATTTTTTGCGTTATAAACCAAAAAAGAGCGACAATTTGAAAAAATATATATATTTTTTTTTTACTTTTTGCTATAATAAATATCCCAAAGACAAATTTCTTCCTCAGTTTAGGCTGATATGAATTCTTCTACATGTTTTTGGCAAAAGTTATAATGTCTACAAAATAGGGAATATATTTATGGCATCTTTATTATAATTTTTTTTACTAGTAATGGCGGTGATCAGCGGTTCTTTATCGGGACTACAACATTGCGGCGGACAGATCGGACACTTTTGACACTTTTTTGGGACCATTGACATTTATACAGCGATCAGTGCTAAAAAAAGCCACTGATTACTGTATGTCAGGGAAGGGGGTTAACACTAGGGGGTGATCAAGGGCTTAAATGTGTGTCCTAGGGAGTGTTTCTAACTGTGAAGGTATGGGACTGACTGGGGAAGGAGACCGATCGCTGTTCCCAAGCAGTAGGAACAACAGATCGGTCTCTTCACCCCTGACATTGACAGACCTCTGTTCTGTCTCTCTTAGCAGTGATCGGGGGTTGCCCAGCGGACATCACAACTGCTGGGTATACACATCAGCTCTGTGGGCACACGCTCGCTAGTGCTCTTAAAGCAGCTGACGTACAGCTTGCCCCAGGGAGCCAACCTGCTGCAGTATTACAGTAAGGGGATAACCTACCAGCATGTCTTTGGAGTGTGGGAGGAAACTGGCATACCTGTAGGAAGCCTATTCAGGCTCAGGGAGAACATGAAAACTCCATACAGATAGTGCCATGGTTGGGATTTAAACCGATGACTCTAGTGTTTCCAGGCGGAAGTGCTAACCACTTAGCCACTGTGCTGCCACACATTTTATGTAATTGTATTTGTTTTCTTGGGCTGTAACTGTTACTTTGTTTACTTGGAAATTAAATGTATTTTTTTTTCTTTTTTCTTGCATCTCAGTAGTGCTAATATATTGCAGTCTCATTGCCATGCAATCTCGCGATGGCTACAAGTCATTTCTCTGAGTGGGCTTTTTGGTGGTAACAACAGTGGACCGTAATTTTATAATGTTTTTTAATATGGCCACTTGGGACTTTTATGACAGGATCACTAGGAATTCGATTATTAAAAGTTGTAGACTTAGAAGTACTGAAAATGACGATCGTTTTTCAGCATGAAAAAAAAAAAACATTGTTTTTCAGCATGTAGAAAAAACAAAGGCCCAGATTCAGAGAGAATTTGATTCTCGTAGCGTTATCAGAAATACACTACGCCGCCGTTTTTACCTGGTAGATTTTGTCCAGTAAAGGACGGTGGCGTAGTGTATTTCTCCCGTCGCAATCCATCTGCGCGAGTAGGGGGCGTGAAGCATTTAAAATAGGCGCGTTCCCGCGGCGATCGAACTGCGCATGCTCCGTTCGCAAATTTCCCGCCGTGCATTGCGCAAAATCACGTCGTTACGTCGTAGTAGCGTCGTTTACGTACATTCCTATTCCCGAACGAGTTACGTTAAAAAAAAAATAATAATTTCAAATCGACGCGGGAACGACGGCCATACTTTACATGGGTTACGCACTGTTAGACCAGCAAAAAGCTCCTCTAACATTACGTAGCCAAAAAATGACGTAGGCGATTGCGAGGGACACTCGTACCTTCGTGGATCGCCGTAAAAACTAATTTGCATATCCCGACGCATGAAAACGACGCGAACTCCTCCCAGCGGCCGCAAAAATATCGCAGCGTAGATCCGAAGGCTTACGAAGACGTAAGCCTCTCGGATCGAAGCCCGAAGCCGCCGTATCATGGTTTGAGGATTCAAACTAGTGATACGGCGCGCGAAATTTGAAATTACTCCTGTCTAACACCAGTTAGACAGGCGTAATTGCTCTGTGAATCTGGGCCAAAGTTTTTCCAACTTCATCATTGAAAACGATGTTGCCCACACACCATCGTTTTTAAAAAATGATGAGCAAAGCGCAGTGATGTACAACACGTACGACGGCACTCTAAAGGGGAAGTTCCATTCAATTAACGTCGTTTTAGCCCGCACACGATCATTTTTTACAACCCAAAAAAAGAATTTTTTTTAAACGACGTAATTTTTTTTTCGTCGTTTTTCAGAAGATAAAAAACGATGTGAAGCCCACACACGGTTATTTTAAATGAAAATTACATTTTTTCATGCTGAAAAGTGATTGTGTGTACGCGGCATGAGAATAACATTAATATGTTAAAGCTTTGTATGAGATGTTAATGATTGGGTTTACATATATTTTTAAACTGAACACTAGCAAGATATACAAGACACAAATTAATGCAGCTCTATAACCATCATTACATAATTAAATGTATATATTTTTTATGAAAGCAGTGTAAGTACCTGAATTGGACCTGGTATTAGCCTCTTGCAGTACCTGTACAGTGGGGCTTGAGTGTGAGAGGAAGAAGCAGCACAAGGAGCCAATCAGTTCATGTCCTAATCAGAAGCATTCTGATAGGAGGAGACAGCTGAATGACAGAAAAGTTAGCTAGTCATAGGGGATTATTTACTAAAAGCAAATCCACTTTGCACTACAAGTGCAAACTACGAGTGCAAAGTGCATTACTCGGGACCCCGCGTATTTGAAGTTTTTAACGAACGGTGCATGCGCCGTCCGTGAACGTAATCCCAGTGTGCATGCGTTGGATAGTATGCCTAAGATACGTCGAAAACTGCCTACGACGTGAACGTAACTTACGCACAGCCCTATTCGCGAACGATTTGCGCAAACAACGTAAACGACGGGAAATTCGCCGCTGTCTCGACGTCTATACATAACATTGCGTACGCCTCACCTACGCAAAGTTACGCCTCATATAGCAGGGGTAACTTTACGCTTACGCAAACAACGTAAAATACGACGACCAGGCGTAAGTACGTTCATGAATCGGCGTATCTAGCTCATTTGCATATTCGATGTGTAAATCGACGAAAGCGCCACCTAGCGGCCAGCGTAAATATGCAACTGAGATACGACGGCGTAAGAGACTTACGCCGCTCGTATCTAAGCAAAATTCTGGCGCATCTTGTTTTCTGAATACAGAAAATAGATACGCCGGCGCTTTCTAGAAGTTACGCGGCGTATCTCGAGATACGCCGACGTAACTCGTCTGAGAATCTGGCCCATTGCATTTTTTTTTTTTAAATTGACGCTCTATTTTTGTTTATACGGCAGAGGTGATCAAATATCACCAAAAGAAAGCTCTATTTGTGGGGGAAAAATGGCATCAATTTTGTTTGGAAGCCACGTCACACGACCGCGCAATTGTCAGTTAAAGCGGCGCAATGCCGAATCGCAAAAAGTGGCCTGGCCTTTGACCAGCAAAATGATCCGAGGCTGAAGTGGTTAAAGTGTTTGTTACCCCAACACTTCATATTCCTGATATGTTTCTGCTGTACCATGTACTTGTATGAGAAAGTATCCTGTTCTCTTTGTGTGAAATCCCTGGTGTTCCAGTCAGCCCCTCTGCATTCCTATTAAATCTGACCACACTAAGCAGGAGAACACACCATGGTCAGTTCTCTAGCTATGCTGGGAACTCAGCCTGCTCTCCTCCAATGATCAGACTTGTCTTGATATGACCCCCTTACACAGCCATTCACTGCGAAGCTCGGTGTGCTGTTGCTTCTCCTCCCCCAGCTCTTATGCAGCTGAGAACAGAGAAAGCAGAGGGAATGTGATCATATATAAGAAGGGGGAAAAAAGGGTATTTATAATGTTTTTATATATATATATATATATATATATATATATATATATATATATATATATATATATATATATATATATATATATATATACAAATGTTTTGCCTTTTGTTTCAGTTTTATAGTAAATGGGCTGTTTCACAAGGTGATTGTTTACAATCACTTTAACACACTATAATTTGTATATAAATGCCATAGTGCCAACTTCGAATGGTCTACAACTCTACATAATGGACCAGAAGATCCAATGCTGCCTATTTACAGAAGAGACTACTCATCCATCAGAGTTTTCCCACACATATTGTGAATGCGAGCAGAAATGTGCCTGCAGGGTATGTCTTCTGTGTCATTGGCCAGTACGAGAGGGAATGAATGAGCACACGATAATCTTATTACTGTAAATAAGCTATGGAGTCTGAGTAGTTTCTTAGAAATGAAGATAAATGAATTTGCGTGCCACAAGATTGGTATCAGCTTGTGTTGGTGAAAATTAGGCATCTGCTAATTATACATCTGCTATGGGCGGCCTGGAAGGCTCTCTATCCAAGATTCATAGAAGTGTGGATTTTGCAGTGGGATTGATTGCTACTCTTAAAACCCAACTTGGAGTTGGCCGTAAAGGGTACATTTTCTCCAAGTAGATGCAGACTGCAGTATAATGCTTGTTTTTCCTGGGATCATTTAACAGAGGGTATCTAATTCATGGTTCTGGAGTCTACCTTTCTGCTGGTAGTGATGACTGGTCCCTCAAAGCCATTCTTCTTCCGTGGTTGCATTGCCACACTGATTGATCATGTAAAATGCAGGACCAACTAAGTTGTCCCTTCTGGTTCTGCATTGTGCTTAAAGGGGTTGTAAATGTACAATTCTTTTTTCCTAAATAGCTTCCTTTACCCTAGTGCAGTCCTCCTTCACTTACCTCATCCTTCCATTTTGCTTTTAAATGTCCTTATTTCTTCTGAGAAATCCTGTTCTTCTGTCTGTAACTCCACACAGTAATGCAAGGCTTTCTCCCTGGTGTGGAGTGTCATGCTCGCCCCCTCCCTTGGACTACAGGAAAGTCAGGACGCCCACTAACACACAGCTTCTTTCTTTATCTGAAACGTAGAGAGCGTCCTGACTCTCCTGTAGTCCAAGGGAGGGGGCAAACAGGACATTCCACACCAGGCAGAAAGCCTTGCATTACTATGTTACAGACAGAAGAACAGGAAGTGTTCCAAAAGGATCAATTTATTAAATATAAGTAATGCACTTATTTAATGACAGGGCCGATCCACCCTATAGGCTCACTATGCACTATAGGCTCACTATGCAAAGCTGCGGAGGGCCCCCCAAATGACTAGGGGCCCCGCCTGGTGAGAAGTCATTTTGAGCCCCTAACCCCGCCTCTCAACTCGCTGGCTGTATGGGAGAAGAGGTAATAAGTCAGCACCCCCTGCTTCTCACTTTAATGTAAGATGTAATTTACAACAGCAGAACACCCCCTCCCCCCACTTCTCAGCTTTAATGTGACATGTCACTGTCGGCAGCGCCCCCCGCTTCTCAAATTTAATATGACATGTGATTTTGCTTAGGGCCCCAGGGAGGTCAGGATCGGCACTGCTCAAGGACAACGTGACGAAACACGTCAGGAGGAGGGACGTGCTGACGTCACCACAAACCCACAGGGACAGGCGTGTTGCTATAGCCAGCCGACTTTATTCCATGTGCTGTTTTTAAAGCTCCTTAAGTAAGTGCATTACTTTTATGTAATAAATTGATCCTCTGGTTTTACGCTATGGGGAGTCTGTTTTTCTCACCGTAGCGAGTCTTATCGAGTTCCATCTCTGATCGGCCTCGTACACACGATGAGATATGTCCGCTCAAACTTGTCTGATGGACAGTTTAGAGCGGACATGTCTCATCGGATTTCGGTCCGATGGCGTGTACACACCATCGGATCAAAATCCCCGCCGGCAGACAGCGTGGTGACGTGTCGGTGACGCGGCGGTGACGTTGACGCCGCCACGTCACCACTACGTCACGCACCAGGAAGTAAACACTTCCGCGCGCATGCGTCGGATCCATTCACAGGATATGACGCATGTGCGGGAGGATATGTCCGCTGGTTTCCCGTACTAACCAGCGGACATATCCGACGGACAGGTTTGTAGCGGACAAATTTCAAAGCATGCTTTGAAATTTGTCCGATGGACAAACCTGTCCGCTAGCCCGTACACACGATCGGATTTGTCTGCTGAAACGGTCCATCGGACCGTTTTCAGCGGACAAATTCGATCGTGTGTACGCGGCCATCGAGTTTGATTTCCCTGGGATCCGCTTCTAAGTCCAACAACATCTGTCCGGCTCCATCGAGTCTGTTTTTCTCTTTGCGTTCTATCAAGTTCCATCTCTGATCAAGTTTGATTCCCCTGGGATTGCGTACTGACATTTGTTAAGACTCTGAAAAGTGATTCACACACTTGAGAGATTCACCCAATCACAATATTCATTTTAATATAATGTGTTGTGTTATTGTATTTCATTTTAAGAGGACTCTTAAAGGTTATTCACACATCTTTAAGAGCAGTTCATTCAATTATTTTTCTCACATATATACTTCATCAAGTGTTATTTATAGGTTTATTTTCTTCACCTTTGGAATTAAATGGTATAGACATATTTGAGGACCCTGAAAAGTGCTTCACAGACCTATGCCCTGTACACACGCCACTTTTTGCCACTTTTCCATAAAGGTGTGAAGTGTATGACTAATGCCTTATACACACGATCGGAATTTCCGATGAAAAAAGTCAGACTTATTTTTTTCATCGGATATTCCAACCGTGTGTGAGCCCCATCAGACTTTTTTCATCAGAGTTAGAGATAGAACATGTTTTATTTTTTTTCAGATGGAAAAAATTCCAACCCGAAATTCCTATCGTCTGTGTGGAACTCTGACAGAGAAACAACTAACGCATGCTCAGAATAAAGTTGACGCATGCTCAGAAGCATTGATTTTCATTTTTTATGGCTCGTCTTAGTCTTTTACCTCACACGTTTTGGACGGTCGGAATTTGGTCTGACAGTGTGTATGCAAGACAGCTTGAATGAAATTCCGACGGAAAATTCCATCGGATTTTATCCCATCGGAAATTCCGATCGTGTGTACAGGGCATTAGAAGAGCAATTCACTGTTTATTTATTTGTATTTTGGCTGTTTTTTGTCATTTAGAATCCCCCTTATGATTATAAACACAGCTCATACAGTATTATGTATTTTTTTATCATTCTTAAAGCGGAGCTCCACACTAAAGTGGAACTTCCGCTCATCGGAACCCTCCCCCCGCTCCCGTGTCACATTTGACACCTTTCAGGGGGGAGGGGGTGCAGATACCTGTCAAAGACAGGTATTTACACCCACTTCCGGGAGTCCTCACTGCAGGGAGTCTGCGGGTAGTCCCCCACCCGTTGTGTTCCGGGAAACACTCGGCTCCCAGAACACAACGGGGACCAGTGAGGACGGTGCTGCGCGACTTGTGCATGCGCCGTAGGGAATCGGGCAGTGAAGCTGGCGCACTTTACTTCCTGAGTTCCTCACCGAGGATGGCGGTGGGAGAAGCAGAGTGACGAGCGATCGCTCGTCCTCTGCTGCCGACGGCGCTGGACTCCAGAACAGGTAAGTGTCTTAATATTAAAAGTCAGCAGCTGCAGTATTTGTAGCTGCTGGCTTTTAACCACTTCAGCCCCGGACCATATTGCTGCTCAATGACCAGGCCTCTTTTTGCGATTCGGCACTGTGTCGCTTCAACTGACAATTCCGCGGTCTTTTGGTGGTATTTGATCACCTCTGCGGTTTTTATTTTTTGCGCTATAAACAAAAATAGAGCGTCAATTTAAAAAAATAATATTTTTTTACTTTTTGCTGTAATAAATATACCCAAAAATATATAAAAAAAAACGATTTTTTTCCTCAGTTTAGGCCGATACGTATTCTTCTACATATTTTTCGTTTAAAAAACGCAATAAGCGTTTATTGGTTGGTTTGCGCAAAAGTTATAGCGTCTACAAAATAGGGGATAGTTTTGGGGGAATTTTTATTAATATTTTTTTTTTTTACTAGTAATGGCGGCGATCAGCGATTTTTATCGGTACTGCGACCTTATGGCGGACACTTTGGACACTTTTGACACATTTTTGGGACCATTAACATTTTTATAGCGATCAGTGCTATAAAAATGCATTGATTACTATAAAAATGGCACTGGCAGGGAAGGGGTTAACACTAGGGGGCGAGGAAGGAATGTGTTCCCTGGGTGTGTTCTAACTGAAGGGGGGGGTGGACTGACTTGGGGAAATGACTGATCGCTGTTCATACATTGTATGAACAGACAATCAGGCATTTCTCCCCCTGACAGGACCGGGAGCTGTAAAGAGAGATCGCGGGTGCCTGGCGGTGATTGCGCCCGCCGGGCACACGCGTCGGAACCGGGGGCGAGCGGCTGATTCGCGAGATGACGTAATATTACGTGATCTCGCGCAGCCGAGCCGACCTGCTGCCGTAAAACTGCGGCGGCTGGTCGGCAAGCAGTTAAAAAAATTTTTTGCCGGAGATACACTTTAATGAAAAACAACATACTCAAAAAAAATTATAAAACGCCTTGCAATATTTTCATTACATTTATTATTGAAATGGGAGCCTCTGGGATAAAGTATATATATATGGGATAAAATGTACCATCATCCTTGCAATTTAGATAGAATGTACTTGGGTCTAAGGTCCCCGAACCAAAGAGCCAAGAAGAGGAGGTTTGGGCCAAGTTGGACTGTTGCGGTACTAATGTGCAGATAAAACATAAGAATAAAGGATTAAAAAATGTGATAATTTTATTACAATACACAGACACAACAAAATACAAAATTAAAATTATGGCAATCACAAACACAGCATCAGGACAGAAATCCCCGCAAAGGGAAAAACAGTGCGATGGGTTGAAGATTGTCACAAGCTCTCTACTAGTTTCGCGGTTGAAACCGCTTCATCAGGAGAAGATCTAAAATAGTTAAACAATAAATCAATAATCAGAGAAACACATAAAAAAACACACGATAAATACAGAGGGGAACCACGGGTTGAATTGCTCACCTAGACAGTCCCGCCTCCAAGTGACGGCAGGCGGAGACAGACAATATCCCAACGGTGGCCAGGGTGGGCACATGTCAGCAGGGACCTACTTATCTAGTGTGGAGAAATGTATATAGGAATATGTAAGTTTATGTACATACGGCCGACCTCGTCAGGTGAGGAGGGTGTGTAGGGAAATGAGACACTGGTGGTGATAACTAGTGAAGTGGTGCAAAATGAAGTGATAGACGTGTGAGGGGGTGACCAAGCCAAGGAAAGTGTAGTGGGGGGGAGGGGGAAAAAAGGGGGGGGGGGCGGCCGAGAAGGTGGTAAGGCGAAGAAGGGGGTGAAAAAGGGGAAGGAAGTAGGGCAGGGAAAAATAAGGGATGTGAAAGGGGGGGGGGGGGACAAGGGGAGGAAAGGAAGGTGAGGGGAGAAGGGGAGAAGGGAAGAGGAAAAGTAAGAGAAAGGGGGGAAGAGGTGGAAGGACAGGAAAGGGAGAGGAGCAGTAGGGGGAGAAAGGAAGATGAAGAGGGGGGGGGGGGAGGGAAGAAGCAACAAACGGCTGGAAAACTGAGGAGCAACAGGGAGGACAACAAGGCGGAGGGGAAAGAGGGGAGGGGTGGAGGGGGCGTGAAAAGAGGGGGAGATGGGAGGAAAAGAGGTAAGGAAAGGGAGGGAGGGAGAGGGGGTAATAAAAAACATAGTGCTAGTGAAAAAAATAAATAAATGAGTGACCATTATGTATAAATACCTGAGTGACAAGAGAGATAAAACTGAGTAGGGGGGCTCCCAGAAGTAGGAGCCCAATAATGCCACATATTAGGATGTGAATGTACATATGATAAAAATGGTTGTGTTTGCTGGGAGGGGGAACCAGACATGGTCCCAGGGAAGCATCAGGGTAATGATGCTGGCCGTCCATGCCTATAAGAGTAGGTGAAAAACAAACTCTGTGAACAGGGAGTGAGGCAGGCTGGGGATGAACAATTGGAACGCTGACATAGCAAGGGGATTACTTACACTGGGCTGGGTAGAGCCGCAGCAGTCCCAGGATCCAACGATAAAGGACGCTGGGAGTGGGGGGTCCTATATATGTGTCCACAAGCCCAGCTGTGTGTACATGCAGGGGCGGAAGCCCTGCAGTCACGTCGCTGGGAAAGGGGGCGCGCGCATGACGTCAGCGCGAGGACGCACATCATGCGTCAATGTCGTGACATGTGGGTGGAAACCCATGCCACAACATCCAATTGGAACACAGCTCTGTGGGAGGGGCCGTGAAGCAAGAGAACGCCCCCAGGCTCGCCGAGGAGGGGAAGAGGGAAAGGGGAGGGGGAGGGGGAAGGGGGATGTCTGGCAGCGCCGTGCTAATCCACCATACAGGCGGGGATGGTGAGCAATCAAAAAACCCCGGTCAATAAAAACATATAAAGCATAAACGGCCTATACATAAATAAAAAAAGAATATAATTGGATTATACAACATACATAATGATAGAGGTGTCTACTGAAAAGAAGACGCCAGGATGGTCTCTAAAGTTGTTTATGAGCGTGGGAGACAGGCATGTGTGTCTAACCTTGGGTGGTATCCACAGTTCCTCATTGAGGGAGCCATGTGTAGAATAATACACATGATGTATAGGGCTGGTGAATAGCATAGAGGTTAGGTGGGAAGGGTGTCAGATATGTCGCAGCCATGGTGGTTAGACATGGCACAGACTAGGCACCCGAGCTAGGGAATGTCCTGGATAACTGCGTCTCGTCTGGGGGTAATCAGGCCAAAGGCAACAGAGACGCGGTGTGGACTAGGTCTCTAGACCATGCCCGCTCCAGTCCCCAAACAAACAACATTCAGATAACATCACTTGGTAAAAATTAAATAAGAAAGAATATATATAAGAGGCCACTCCACAGATAGATTGTGGAGTGTAAGGTAGGCGCAGTGCTGGAGGCAAGGCCAAATGCCAGTCGCATGTCGCCATACAGGGGCTCAGGTGTGTTATCCACCTAATATGATATGAAATGGGAGCCTCTGGGATAAAGTATATATATATGGGATAAAATGTACCATCATCCTTGCAATTTAGATAGAATGTACTTGGGTCTAAGGTCCCCGAACCAAAGAGCCAAGAAGAGGAGGTTTGGGCCAAGTTGGACTGTTGCGGTACTAATGTGCAGATAAAACATAAGAATAAAGGATTAAAAAATGTGATAATTTTATTACAATACACAGACACAACAAAATATAAAATTAAATTAAAGCCTCTTGGAGTAAACACAAAAGTAAACAGGCATAAAAGTACCATCATCCTGAATGTCAATAGAATAAATCAAATATAACTGGGACCCCAAAGGTAACCCAGAAATAATTTGGAAGAAGGGGGGGTGGGCGGGTGGACTATAGCGGTACTGCGTACAAGAAGGTACAAGGGAACATGGACTGAGGTAAAAAATTATTTATATAATAATACATTTGTTTATTATAATGAACAAGTAGGACACACGTTATTAGATCATAAAAAACAAACAACCAAAACAATATTAAAAGCGTGACACAGTGCATGCCAAACCAGGTCACCGAGGTGTTAAATCAACCCTAGACAAGGGGGAGCGGTGAAGAGGGTGTGGTCATGCCCGTTGAATCTCAATCTCGACTAGTTTCGCAACATTAGTTGCTTCATCAGGAGAGGTAGTCTGCACTGTTTAAAGGAGACCACCGAAAGCTATGAACCGCTGTTGGAGGAAGGTAGCCTCTCAAGAACGAATAGAAAGTAGAGGGAGCCACAATAAGGGCTATCCTAAAAAAAGCTGTGTGTAAAATTAAAAAAGTAAGGACCTGTGAACCAAATTAATAGATCAAGGAAAAGGCGTAACTGGCGTGGGTGTTTGGTAAGTATCCCACACTAGATGCATGAAGTTGAGAACCAGTGGTCGGTAGAACGCACTGTATGGTCCACAGGATCAACCCATCGCACTGTTTTTCCCTTTGCGGGGATTTCTGTCCTGATGCTGTGTTTGTGATTGCCATAATTTTAATTTTGTATTTTGTTGTGTCTGTGTATTGTAATAAAATTATCACATTTTTTAATCCTTTATTCTTTATTCTTATGTTTTATCTGCACATTAGTACCGCAACAGTCCAACTTGGCCCAAACCTCCTCTTCTTGGCTCTTTGGTTCGGGGACCTTAGACCCAAGTACATTCTATCTACATTTATTATTGGTTTGATACTCTAATCCAAAGCACAAAGCCTGTTTTAAATACTTTTTTCTTGTAAAGTATCAAAGAACACTTTTAGATTCATTTGATTTTTGCATTTACAAGGCTAAAAGTGTACAGGGGTGCCAAAACTTTCTACTACAAACATTAACCACTTAAGACCCGGACCAAAATGCAGGTAAAGGACCTTGCCCCTTTTTGCGATTCGGCACTGCGTCGTTTTAACTGAAAATTGCGCGGTCGTGCGACGTGGCTCCCAAACAAAATTGGCGTCCTTTTTTCCCCACAAATAGAGCTTTCTTTTGGTGGTATTTGATCACCTCTGCGGTTTTTATTTTTTGCGCTATAAACAAAAATAGAGCGACAATTTTAAAAAAAATGCAATATTTTTTACTTTTTGCTATAATAAATATCCCCCAAAAATATATAAAAAAACATTTTTTTTCCTCAGTTTAGGCCGATACGTATTCTTCTACGTATTTTTGGTAAAAAAAATCGCAATAAGCGTTTATCGGTTGGTTTTCGCAAAATTTATAGCGTTTACAAAATAAGGGATAGTTTTATTGCATTTTTATAAAAAAAAAAATTTACTACTAATAGCGGCGATCAGCGATTTTTTTCATGACTGCGACAATATGGCGGACACTTTGGACAATTTTGACACATTTTTGGGACAATTGTCATTTTCACAGCAAAAAATGCATTTAAATTGCATTGTTTACTGTGGAAATGACAGTTGCAGTTTGGGAGTTAACCACAGGTGGCGCTGTAGGGGATGTGTGACCTAATGTGTGTGTTTACAACTGTAGGGGGGTGTGGCTGTAGGTGTGACGTCATCGATCGCGTCCCCCTATTACAGGGATGACGCGATCGATGCTGCGGCCACAGAGAAGCACGGGGAAGCCGTGTGTACACACGGCTCTCCCCGTTCTTCCGCTCCAGGGACGGATCGCCGCACTCCAGCGGTGATCGGGTCCGCGAATCCCGCGGTCCCGGTCCTGGAGCTTCGGACCAGGTCGCGGGCGCGCGCCCGCGGGCGCGCGCCTGCGACCCACGGCTGGGTACTAAAATCAACGTATATATACGTTGATGTGCCCAGCCGTGCCATTCTGCCGACGTAAATGTGCAGTAGGCGGTCCTTAAGTGGTTAAAGGATCACTAAAGGAATTTTTTTTTTAGCTAAATAGCTTCCTTTACCTTACTGCAGTCCTGGTTTAATGTCCTCATTGTTTGTTTTTGCTTTGAAGTTGCTGTAATTCTGCTCTGATCTCTACACTTCCTGCTTGTCTGGCTCCTTATGAAAAATCTCATGGCAGCTTTTCACTGTGGTCCAAGCTGTCATTACTGTGTGTCTAAAACTCCTCAGAACCAATCAGATTAATTTTAAAAACAAAACACTGCCCTGTATTTGTTTGTTTTTGTTCGGTGTGTCTCTTTACATCACAGAAACATGAAACCAGTTTAAAAGTGAAACTAAACTGCAGGCACATTATATGATTGATTTTTATATATTTGTAATCATTTTTAAAAGGAATCATTTAACTTTTATGTCTCTATACCCTGTAAACAGTCATTTCAGCAAAAAAAAATAAAAAATTCCTTTAGTGACCCTTTAACTGCATTTATGTGGTATGTTCCAAGGTGTCCTCTTTACTACGTGTATTGAAGAGCTTAGTCAATCCTAAATCTCTGCCAACTGGCAGAACTACATCCTGCTCCACAGCAGTGAAGATGTCACCTCCTCCGCACGTACTTCACGTTGGATAATCTATTTCACCGGTAAGCTAGGGACCCCAATCCACACATGTTAAGAAGTTGGTTCAGTCTGGGTTTTTCTTAGATTGCGGTATAATTCCTTCATTGCTGTGGATGCCAGCAGAGAATTAGAGATGCTGGCTTCATCCGTCGTTTTCTTCTGGTCAAAAACCTTGAAGTTTGCGTTTAGTGATGAAGCTGCTAAAATTGAATGAAGTAAATATTGTACTGTATAAACAGTTTTTTGCTACTTTGTATTAACTCTCTCTCTCTCGCTCTCTCTCTCTCTCTCTCTCTCTCTCTCTCTCTCTCTCTCTCTTATATAGTTTATACACTAATCAGCTATAACTTTATGGCCACACACCTAATATTGAGTAGGTCCCTCTTTTGCCATCAAACTGCCCATTTTGCTGTCAATACAACCCTCACCCATCGAGGCATGGACCACTGAAGATATGCTCTGCCACCAAGCTGTCAGTAGCAGAAGTCCTGGAAGTTGCGAGATGGAGGCTAATTTATTTTCGGCACATCGTACAGATGAGATCTAGAGAATTTGGAGGCCAAATCACCCCCTCAAATTCATTTTTGTGTTCCTCAAACCTTCTTCAACTATTTTTACAGTGTGGCAGGGTGCATTATCCTGCTGAAAGAGGCCACTGTCATCAGCAAATACCATTTACATGAAATGTTCATAAAATGTACTTGGTCATCAACAATGTTTGGTTACGTGGTACGTGTCAAGTAGCATCCACGTGAATGGCAGGACCTAAGGTTTCCCAGCAGAACATTGCCCAAAGCATCACACTGCCTCCACCGGCTTGCCTTCTTCTGTCTTCCATTGCTCCATGGTCCAGTTCTGAGGCTCACTTATCCATTGCAAGCATGTTTGACTGTTGACACAAGTCAGCATGGGCAACCTGGCAGATCTTCAATTACACGGCAAACCACAATGCTAATCCTTTCTGCTTTCCACAGATCAATCTCAGGTAACAACATGTTTACTTGCTGTATTATATAGATCCCACTGCTTTTCCGATCCCTTTGTAATAATATAATCAGCTATTCACTTAACCTGCCAGCAGGGCTGGTGCAAGGTTTTTTGACACCCTAGGCAAAACCTAATTTTTCCATCCTCCCATGGCTCCACTCCTGACTCCACCCTCTTTGCCCTGCCCATGTATACCCCCACCTATTAAATGAAATGCCCATCAAATGCAGCCCACCAGCGTCTATTAAATGCAGCCTCACAAGCACCCATCAATGCAGCCTCACATCCACCCATCAATGCAGCCTCACATCCACCCATCAATGCAGCCTCACAAGCGCCCATCAATGCAGCCCACCAGCACCCATCAATGAATGTTTGCTTGCTTCCATTCATTCGGGAGTCGGGACACAGACACAGTTCTCCTGCTGCCTGCTGATGCTGAGACTTATGCTGCGTACAGACGATCGGACATTCCGACAACAAACTGGCTCAAACTTGTCTTGCATACACACGTTCGCCCAAATGTTTCTGGAAATTTTTGACCGCGAAAAACGTGGTCACGTACAAACACGTACAATGGCACTAAAGGGAAGTTCAATACCAGTCGTGTTAGTAAAAGTTTGGTAAGAGACGATTCGCACTTTTCAGCCTCATGCTTTTCAGCCTCATGTTATTCAGTCCATTACAGCGTGACAAATGTGCCATCTCCATTACGAAAGCTAGTTTTACCAGACCGAGCATTCACGTCTAGTAATTGATTCAGAGAATGTGTGGAATTTTGTGCGTCGGAATAGTCTACACACGATCGGAAATTTACAAGAACGGATTTTGTTGTCGGAAAATTTGAGAACCAGTTCTCAAATTTTTGTTGTCGAAAATTAGGAAAGAAAATGTCCGATGGTGTCTACACGCGGTCGGAATTTCCGACCAAAAGCTCCCATCGAACATTTGTTGTCGGAAATTTTGAGTGTGTGTACGCAGCTTGCTGCAGAGAGAAGAGAGTAGGGCACCAGTGGCCGGGCGCCCCTAAGCAGCCGGGCCACTGGTGCCTAGTTTGCCTAGTGGTAGCACCGGCCCTGCCTGTCAGTGATCATAAAATCACGGCTGCTTAATACACATGTATATAGTTTGTGTGCGTGCGTGCGTGTGTTATCTGTATTTTTTTTTTTTTACCCATGTATGGTCAGCATAATACCATTCTGTAACAGCCACAGTGTTTGCACTGGATATAGTTAATAGTTCATTATTTATTAACTAAATGCATCCCATTTTTTTGTTACACATTAACATATCCTCGTAATTAGATCTACAAATAAAAATGTCCGGCTAATCTTATAATTAATTATTTTTGCTATTTACCTGAATACAAATTAAAAAATCCTTTTCATTTGTTCTGCAAAAAAAAAAAATGGTTGGCTACTCTTATAATAAATGTAGGCTGTCCCCATAGAGACATCACAACAATGAGCCCTCTAGCTGCCTCCCTTTTTCCTTAATTCTTTTCACTTCTCCTCTGAATGACAAGTTCAACTTTTTTTTTTTTTTTTGAAAAGCCCTCTCTGCTTTTCCAGCCCTGAGAATTGTCCAGCCCCCTTGTGTTACCTCATTGGCTGTGACACATCAAACAGACAGCCTATATAGTGTCACCGGACATAATAACTGCATCATATAAAGCTTCTCTGACCAAAAATTCCCCTTAGAATTCTCAGATGAGGAGGACTTAACTGTGTGGATCTGTTCTAACCTTCTGGCTTCTATATGATGGGTTCAAATGTTTGCAAACAGAAGCTTAATGAGCTAAGAAACTGAAGATATCCATAAAGGTACTTTACATTTTTTTCTGTATAATGTTACTTTAAATCATTTTTCATTTTTATTTATTACATGAGGAAGGATGTTATGCAGGAAATAAGAGTAATTTGTTGTTCTGTGTGCACATCTGCAGGGAACATTAGGATATAATGAACTAACTTTAAAAACTATTCTAAAATTCAAGAAAAGTTGGGTAATATTTGTTTAAACAGTGAGGATCATAGTACTGTGTGTGTAACATAATCTGATCTGGCCATATCACTTTTTTTTTCAAATACGTTACTTATTAAAGCTTTTTTTTTTTTTTTTTTTTTTAATAGGTGTTTTTCCTTTTTTTGAGTTAGCAGTATTTTCCGTTATGACTGATAGATATCATCTTATGTGAGTGAGTAGTAACATGATGTGCAATGGAAAGGATGAAACAGTGATGTTATAATTCTACTAATGGCTTAATTTTCTAAACTTGAGTTATTTGTCATAACACCTCCTATTTCCAACACTCACTGCTGAAAATATGGCAGATAGTAATCACTATAGCTTGGTGAATTAAGCCGTTTTCTTCTATCCATCTATCTATCTATGTACTGTATAGTCTATCTATGGCAGGAAGAGGAAATGACAACTTAACAGATACCAATCTGTATGTGTAATTACCCAATTATGTATATAGCATATCATGGATAAATAGAAAAAACGATAGATTTCTAGAAAGCAAATAGATCAATAGAGAGATCCATATTCTATCTATTTATCTATCTTAATATCTAATTATGTATCGCTCTGTTAAAATTGCATTTACCAGATGCCAATCTATCAATTGATCTATCTATCTAACTAACTATATATCTATTTAGTTATGAATCTACTTAGCTATCTAAACTATTAATTATAGGAAAAGAAAATGAAATCTATCTATCTATCTAGTTATGAATCTACTTCGCTATCTAAACTATTAATTATAGGAAAAGAAAATGAAAATCTATCTATCTATCTATCTATCTATCTATCTATCTATCTATCTATCTATCTATCTATCTATCTAATATCTATCGATCTACCTATCTAATATCTATCTATCTGCTTATCTACTTATCTAGCTAAACTATCACTTATAGGAAAAGAAAATCAAAAAACCAACAGATACCAATCTGTCTATCAGGCTATTCAAGTGGATTTATGCATCTATTAATATCATGTTTCGCATATAGATAGATTATTGATAGACATATGGATAGATAGATAGATAGATAGATAGATAGATAGATAGATAGATAGATAGATAGATAGATAGATAGATAGATAGATAAATTCGATAGCAGATAGATCAATAGATGTAACCATTATGTATCTCTCTGCCTGTCTATCTATATATCTATCTATCGATGTGCAGAACATGATATAAATAGATATATAAATCCACTTTAATAGCATGATAGACAGATTGGTATCTGTTGGTTTTCATTTTCTTTTGTGATAGTTTACAAAGATAAGCAGATAGATAGATAGATAGATAGATAGATAGATAGATAGATAGATAGATAGATAGATAGATAGATAGATAGATACTTTGACAGCAGGTAGATCAATAGACATATCCATTATCTATCTATCTATCTATCTATCTATCTATCTATCTATCTATCTATCTTCTATTAAACAGGATAATACACCTGGCAGATACTGGGTGTCTGTTTGGCTATCTATCTATCCATCTATGAAATAGGAAACGAAACATATCTGTCTTATTTATTTCACCCAAAGTAGTCAGTTATTAAGATAAGCAGATAGAGTTATTAGATAGATAGATAGATAGATAGATAGATAGATAGATAGATAGATAGATAGATAGATACTTTGACAGCAGGTAGATCAATAGACATATCCATTATCTTACTCTCCATCTATCTATCTATCTTCTATCTATCTATCCATCTATGAAGTAGGAAACTAAACATTTCTGTCTTATTTATTTCACCCAAAGTAGTCAGTTATTAAGATAAGCAGGTAGAGTTATTCGATAGATAGATAGATAAATAGATATATAGATAGATAGATAGATAGATAGATAGATAGATAGATAGATAGATAGATAGATAGATAGATAGATAAATAGATATATAGATAGATAGATAGATAGATAGCTACTTTGACAGCAGGTAGATCGATAGACATATACATTATCTATCTATCTATCTATCTATCTATCTATGGAATAAGAAACTAAACATATCTGTTGTATTTATTTCACCCAAAGTAGTCAGTTATTACTCACTTACAATTTTTCTGCTGAGCTAAATAAATAACAAATTTGTCTCTTTATATTGTATTTCAATATTTTTTTTACCTACTGAGCAGGAAAAAGTATTTGTAAGCCCAATCAGTAAAATCTTCAATAAGCTTGAGCAAACTAATATTATTTCAAAAGTTGTTTTTCAATCTATTTAAATCGCCAGCTTTTATTAAAATAATATTTGGTGGTCCTACCATAAATGTCCTGGTCAGGGCTTTTTTTCTGGGGGAACTTGGGGGAACTCAGTTCCACCACCTTTGGCTCAGACCCTTTGGTGCCCGCTCACCACAATCACTTGTGAACACAGAAGTCTGGTTTCTGTGTTTACAAGTGACTGCTTTGTAACCCCCTGAACTCTGCACACTGTATGTAATGCAATTCTGGTATTTAATGCCCCTTTAAGACCCTTCGACTGTTTGTGAAATCTGAACAGGTCGTGGTTGAGTTCCTGCACCTATTTTCTGAGAAAAAAAGCTCTGGTCCTGGTTCAGTCATCTCCTGTTAACGAGTGGCAATGCCCTGTCCCTCTCTGCCAATGGTTTTCCTATGTTGTCCCCTTGTCCTGTCATGCATCTTTGGCTGAGACTATAAGCAACCCTGCTGTCACACATTGCTCTGGCATGGTTCACCGATATTGATAAAAATTTGCGGGGGAAAAATGTATTTTATTAAAAATATGGCAAATGTTTTTGCTACCCAGGGCTTTAGAAAATAAAATTCAGATCTACTTTAAGTAATCCAAAGAAAGAACTCAAACTTTAACCACTATAAGGCTTACGATTGTGGCAAAGGGAAATTGAACGTTGTAAAAGCCAATTAAAATGTTTGCTTTCCTTGAGTCTAGAACAGGAAGATCAATGAAAGCTGAATGTTAATTTGTGCTTATAAAATACTGTGTAATATACCTTTCTCTTTGCCTTAAGCTTTAGAATTACAAGGGCGATTGGATGTGCATACACAAGATAACCACCCTCAGGCACAGTCTTTGGCCGCGGGGCGTATATATATATAAGCTTTGTTTGCCAAAGTGTCATATCTGTTGGTATTGGGAAGAGACAGAGGAAAAATAGTGAACAGGAATTTTTCTATTCAAATGTGTTGTTTTCACAGTGGCTAGCCAGAACGGGCCAATTTCTATAGACATGAGATTGTCATCTTATGTGTATGGGCAGGGCCGCTAATAGGGGGGGCCCACCAGTCCTCCTGTAGGGGGCCCAGGCTCACAGGGGGGCTAAAACAGTAGGGGGAATTAGTGCAGTCGGGCGAAGAGGCAATTACAGAAGGATGCCCTGTGTAGCTCTCTGCAGCAGCTGAAAGACAGTTTTTCCCCCTCTTGCCGGCTTTCAGCTAATGCAGGGAGAGACACAGACACAGGGCATCATTCCTGTAATTGCTTCCCCGATACCGATCCCACTCCCTGTCCTGCCTGCTTCTGATACCCCCATGTCACTGTGCTGCCCCCCCCCCCCCTACAGCGTTGTAGGCTTCCCTGTCCTGTAAAAAAAAAAATTGTAAAAAAAATAATAGTTAAACATTGTAATAAAAAAAAAAGTTAAATAAAATAATTGTAAAAAAAACATTTTTATAAAAAGTATAATTTTAATTACAAAAATTTAAAAAACAATAGAAAAATGGCTAATTCACACAGATTCTCTGGTATGTTTGTGTTCGCTAATAATGATTTTAGTGTACCTTTAGTGAAAATATGGTCTTGATATATTGGGGGAAGGGCCCTGCCAGGTAGGCAGTACAGGGCCCCATGATTTCTAACAGCAGCCCTGTGTATGGGTACCATTATTACACAAATCAGTGTTATCAGTTACTGGTTTACTATTGAGCATTGTGCTTAAGGCTACTTAAAGTGGTAATAAATCCACAAATATTGAAGCATACTAATTCTTACATGCGGTGATTGCATAGTTCACACTCCAGCACACAGCAGGGGTCCGGTACATCTACATTCACCATTTCAGGTCTGATTTCGGCCCGACTTTAGGGCTTAAAGTGATATTAAAGCTTTGTTTTTTAAATAACAAACATATCATACTTACCTTCACTGTGCAGTTTGTTTTTTCACAGAGTGGCCCCGATCGTCTCTCTTCTGGGGTCCACGGTGGCTCTCGCGGCTTTTCCCCACAAGAGATAACCCCCTCTGAGAAGCTCTCTCCCGAGGGCGTTACCTTGTGGGCGCGTTCCCATGCCATACAATCGGCGTCCATAGCCGCCGATTGTATGACTGGGCACCGCCCCCGGCGGCCGCATCATAGATTGACAGCAATGGGAGCCAATGGCTGTGCTACTATCAATCTATCCAGTGAAGAGCTGACAAGACCTGGGAAAAGCAACATGGGATCGCGCCCACAGAAATACGGGGCTCAGGTAAGTAAAACGGGGGCTCGGGTGAGGGGCGGTGACTGCAAGGTGTTTTTTCACCATAATGCATAGGATGCATTAAAGGGGTGTTCCAGCCAAAACTGTGTTTATTAAAAGTCAGCAGCTACAAAAAGTGTAGCTGCTGGCTTTTAATAAACACTCACTTACCTGGTCCTGCGTTCCAGCGACGCGCCGACCGGGGCTCCGCTCCTCTCCCCCCCCTCCCCAGCCGGCGTCTCCATCTCGACTGTGGGCACCCAGCCGTGACAGCCTTCGGCTTCACGGCCTGGCACCCACTGCGCATGCGCGAGCCGCACTGCGCATGCGCGCGGGGCGCGGCTCGCCGCTGATTGGAGAGGCGATCGCATGGGACCTGTCAGTGTCCCATGTGATCGCCTACAGGGAGGGGCTGGTGTAGGCGATTAAGGCTTAATCGCCTAACCAGCCCCTCGGCGGAAGCAGGAAGTGGGACAGGAAGTCCCACTCCTACTGAAGCCCCCACTCCCCCCAAAAAAAATTACATGCCAAATGTGGCATGTAAGGGGGAGGGGATTAAGCAAAAGTGTTTTTTTTGGGTGGAACTCCTCTTTAAGGTGAAAAAACAAGAAGGTTTACAACCACTTTAATTCTGACTTGAAATGGACCAAAAGACACACAGGACTCCTGTGCAATTTGCGCCGGAGCCGCTGCAGAGATCTGTGAACCGGCTCCATAGACCGGTCACAATCTCCTGCTATGTGAATTGGATGAGAAAAGAGAAACTCCAGGTGAGTGCACTCAGCGATCAGTGTCTTCTCAGAAACGTGGGTGCAGGCAATGCATAAAGCGAATACTGGATAAAAGACTGGACAGCCGCACTTCCACGAAATTCTTAAAAAAGTTGCCTTTAATGGTAAAAAATGAAAACAGCACTACAGGTCACAGCAGACAGTGGGGTGGATAGCTGACGCGTTTCACACTGGGGTATCAGCGCTTAATCATAGCATGTCCGTATTTAATTCATCCGTTTTCAGATGAAAAACATTAATCCCTATGGAATGTTCATCCGCTGACACCCGATCTCATCGGTCCCCGATATGGTCCGATTCTGCAGACTGAGGAAAATACTATTTTTCCATCCATCTGCAGAGCGGATTGGGTAAACATGGACAGACGGTCCGTGTTCATCCGATCCCCCCATAGGGGAGAGCGGAGACCTGACAGCGGGTATTAACGGTTCGGATTCCTAACGTGATCCGTACGTGGCATAGGGGCCTAAGTCTGTTATTTTTCAACTTCCTTTAATAGTGCAAGCTGTCCAGCAAAAGTGACAGTTAGAGGGCTGAGACAAACTATTAACACTGACAGGGATGCTTACAATGATCAGCTACCAATCAATTGCTGCCAGTGTGCCCATCAATTGCTGTCACTGGGCCCATCAATTGCTGCTACTGTGCCCATCAATTTTTACCAGTGAGCCCATCAATTGCTGCTACTATGCCCATCAATTGCTGCTGCTATGCCCATCAATTGCTGCCAGTTTGCCCATCAATTGCTGACACTGTGCTCATCAGGAAAGAAAAATGGACGGCCGCACTCCAATGGATGAAAAGACTTAAAAATAGTGCCTGTTTATTCCAGTCAAAAAACTAAAACAGCAAAAACAGCATCGGTTGTCGATGTGAAACGCGTCAGCTTTTGTTACCCCACTGTTTGCTGTTTTTGCTGTTTTAGTTTTTTGACTGGAATAAACAGGCACTATTTTTAAGTCTTTTCATCCATTGGAGTGCGGCTGTCCATTTTTCTTTCCTTATATTGCACCACGCATTGCCTGCACCCATTTGGGTTTTTGAACTTTACTCACCACTGAAGAGTGTCGTCTGGGGCGGCGGTTTTATACTGTGCTCATCAGCTGCTACCAGTGTGCCCATCAATTGCCGCTACTGTGCCCATCAATTGCTGCCAGTGTACCCATCAATTGCCACTACTGTGCACCATCAAATGCTGCCAGTGTGCCCATTAATTGCCGCTACTGTGACCATCAAATGCTGCCAGTGTGCATCCCCCACCCAGCACTTACCAGTCTCTGTGGGGCAGCGGGTCACGGCGGTGTCCTCCACGCTCCTCAATGTCTTCTCTCTGTCCTCTCTTCCCGTCCTCTGCTATGATTGGACGGCTCATCCAATCACAGCGCCTGTCGTTTCAGCCAATCAGATGACAGGTAACAGACCCGAGCACCTGATTGGCTGAGAGGCGGTTCAGTGTTCGGAAAGCGAATATTCATTCCTAACACAACGCTGAGTGAACAGCAAGCACCCAGCATGGCGCCCACTGTTCACCTTTTTGGACGCTTATTAAAGCCTATGGCTCTAATCAGGTGTTCCAAAAAATACTCAGCCACTGTAATTTAGGTGCCCGGCACCTGAAAAGGGGTCGGGCATATGAATAGGGGGTGGCAGCGGCAACCATAGATAGATTCATGCACTGCACATGCACTATCTATGGTGAGAGAGAAGTTGCAGAAGAGAGGGGGCAGAGCCCATGCGCCCCTTATGGACGCACCGCCACTGGATCCTAGCTTTGCTGGTTTATTTACTACAGCGATGAAAACCATGCAAGGGACATTAGGGCTTAATTACTAAAACTGCAGAGTGCAAAACCTGTCGTAGCTCTGCATAGAAACCAATCAGCTTCCAGGTTTTATTGCCAAAGTTAAAATGAACAATCTGAAGTTAGAAGCATATTGGCTATCATGCGCAGATGCACCAAATTCTGAGTGCACCAGTTTTAGTAAATCTTCCCCTGTATCCCCTAGCAGCCAGGGTTCAATTTTCCTATGGCTTAAGCTTACCTTCCTTAGATAGCTTGAATTTTGGCCAATTTCTGCTGAATCGGCTGAAATTCGAGCTGTAGGTGACCCTGCATTTTAAAATTGACTTGGCCAAATGTATTAGAAATTTCTCAGCCACCCAGTGAGTGCACCCTTAAGTTCGGCAGTGGAAGTAGCTAGTAGCTGCAGGAACTTTGGCTGCTTGAATAGGGGGGGGGGGGAGATTCCTCCATCCATGCTGTTTAGAGTGGATGGAGGAATCAAGTGATTTTCTCTCTATCTCTCACAGGCCGAATGGCCAAAATTCAAACTGCCTATGCCTGCTGAATTTGCCAAATCAGCCAAAGGTTGAGCCATGGGATGCCCTGTTGGCACCACTTGGCTAAACAAACTTCAACTGAAAAATCAAAAGAGCAGGGTTAAAAATTGTCAGACAAACAGACACTGCAGCCAATCATACACAGTCACTGTTTGGGTATCCAGATATGCATAGGTACAGTGACTGTCTAAATAATACAACTGTCAGGGAAGATTCCTTCATTCAAACTGTTTAGCATGGATAGATGAATCACTGATTGAGAGAAAGCTTTGCATGCATGGCCAAGCCTTACTCTTCTTTACACAACCTCATCACTGTCCTCATACTGAATAACTTATTTAAAGAAGTACTGGGAATCTTTAGATTTTTACGTGTAGTCAGATGAAGGAAAACTTCAAGCATTCTCTGGTGAGACCGCTCCCACACAGCAAGGATTTCATTGATGGGCACCCAACAGAAGACAAATCATAGAAATACAGAAAGAAGCACCAAACCAAAACCAAATGAAGAAAAATCTGATTTTTTTCTGTCCGAAAAAACTGACCTTTACGGAGGCGGATGTTTACGGACGTTAGCAGATGCTCATCCGCTAATGTCCGCGATCCCATAGGGAAGCATTGTAGTCCGTAAACGGACGTATAAAAAAACGCACGTGTGAAAGGGCCAAAACTTTGACAAAACAAAACTGAAAGCAGCTGCATCAGATTTTGCACTCTCCAGTATTAGTATATTAACCCTGGTGTGTTATCTGAATTCATCCAGGTTTTATCCTGTGTTGAGCCCTGAAGAAGGGGTTGCTCCTAAAGCATTTTTTGCCGATAATTACAATTATCTTGTACTCTTTCCTTATTGCTCTTAAGCCCTGTACACACGACTGGATTCCCGGCGGTATAAAGTCCGCCGGGAATCCCGACGGGAAACCCGAGAACCTGCTCGTTAAGTTTCCCCGTGTACACACGGCTGGGTTTCCTGTCGGGAAAACTGCGGGGAGGGCCTTGGCCAGGAATCCCGGCCGTATGTATGCTCCCTCGAAGTGTCTCCCCATAGGAAAACTGCCAGGTTTAAAACCGCCGGGAATCCCGGTGGGAAAATAGAGAGCAGGTTCTTTATTTTCCCACCCGGATTCCCGGCAGTTTTCCTATTGGGAAAACTGCGAGGAAGCATACACACGGCCGCTTTTCCCGGCCAAAAGCTCTCCCTGCAGTTTTACTGGTAGGAAACCCGGCCATGTGTATGAATAAATCTGTTTGTTTGCACTTACCTGTCTATTGGCATGTTCCAGGTAGCAACACTGGAGTTGTGAAAAAGTTATTAATATTCTAGTGTGGCAGTAGTATTTTCATTGGGACCTAATTAAAATAACAAGGTGAAAGAAGGCCTGTCTAGATGTGTCTGCATCCTACAGCTGCTCCTATTTGTCATGCATAAACTGGACCTGCAGCAAGCAATGAAGGTGAATGCCAGTAAATGAAAATAATGATTCAATGCTAAAATCCTCATGTGTAAAGTGTCAAATGTGTGGCAAATGTCTGCAACCACGAGTGAACATGGTCATTCTTTATAATCATCTGTAAGCTGCAAATATAAAAATTCAAGTTAGGGGTTTGCTTTAAAATGTGCAGATTTTCAGTTAAAAAAATTGAGAATCCAAATGTGTGGAAACAGTTACTCTTTAAACTCCCCTACCTCTCCATTAGCTATTCAGAGTACAACAAAATGCCCAGTATTTCAGGGTACAGGGGAGCATGGGACTCTTCCCTTCTTCCCACAATGCCACACTTTACACTTGAGCAGGGCCATCTTTAAGGCAGGGCAAAAGGGGAAGCTGCCCTGGGCCCTGTCATTGTTGTGGGGCCCAAAGCAGCTGCCTCATACATGCCAATTATGCCAATTTTAATTCCCTGGTCCCTTTAAGTTTTAGTTCTGTGTCCTGATATCTCAGTGTGAAGTGCTTCTACTAATGCTGCTCAGCTCTGCCGTATTGTGGTGTACAGATGACTCACCTGCAGACCCTGTGTTTACATGTAAATAACCGTCATTCATTCGTAAATAACGGGAGCATTCATACAATGCCCATTTGTAGCCTCACTGTGCCCATTTGCAGCCTCACTGTGCCAATTTTGTAGCCTCAGTGTGCCTCAATGTGCCCATCTGCAGCCTCACTGTGTCCATTTGCAGCTTACCTGTGCCCATTTGCAGCTTCCCTGTGCCCATTTGCAGCTTCACTCTGCCCATTTCCAGCTTCACTCTGCCCATTTGCAGCTTCATTCTGCCCATTTGCAGCCTCAATGTGCCCATTTGTAGCCTCATTGTGCCCATGTGTAGCCTCACTGTGCCCATCTGCATGCCTTACTGTGACCATCTCCGTGCTTCTCTGTGCCCATCTGCGTGCCTCATGTACATTCCTGATCTCCCACTGTGTTGTGCAGTCTTAACTGCAGTCAGCGGCCGTCCGGTGTAACAAAGCCCCATCTCCCCTTGTCCATGATAGATGGAACACTGATTCACTTTCCCAGCAGTGAGTCAGGGTTCAGTGGTCCGCCTATCACAGACGAGGAGGAGGCGGGGCTTTGTTACACTGGACGGCCGCTGACTGCCGTTAAGACTGCATGTCACAGCACGGGAGATCAGGTACATGAATCATGGCTACAGATGGGCACAGTGAGGCAGGGAGACTCGAGGATAAGCCGAGGGGGGCTTTTTCAGCACAAAAAAAGGTGCTGAAAAACTTGGCTTATACTCAAGTATATACGGTATATACAAATATTATAAATAATATAAAACAAATAATATAAAATAATATATACACAATTAAATTAAAAACACCATAGTTTGCATCTGAGAAATTGTATATAAAACAAAACATACACACTATTGTAATCTGGTACTAAGACGGGCCTCTTTGAAGTGGTAATTGCTTCTTAATTTAATGGGAACTAAACTATCCATTCTAAAAAGTCCAGGACGCCTTTTAGCATGGGATAGATTGAAGGGGACAGTGAAGGAAAGTCGGACAATTGTTGCTTTGTGTTGGGGAAGAGGGAATATTATTCAGTGCAAGTGTAATTATCTCTTATAGCATGTAGACAGCAAGTTTTCAAAGCTCCGGGCTGCGAAGGGTTATACACTGTCAGATGAAATATAGATTTATGAGCCTATAAATGAATTTAACAAACCATTCTGCATTTAGCTTAGAAAAGCCAAAACAAACCCATGCTGCCTTTCTAATATTTCCATTCATGAATATTCTTTGCACAGCGGCAGATGTGCTACAAATATAACAGAGGCAAAAATAGAATTTCTGTTGCATTAAGGCATTTTCATGACAGGCAAAGGAAAGTGGGACATGATTGTTAATTATTTAAATAGTGACCTTATCTCTGGGAAAACTGTACAATGCAATTGGGAATGCATTGGAAACTAGCAGATTAAACCAGATTAAGCAAGTGAAAGAAAAAAAATTACCGTTCTATAGCATGAAATAAAACGATAAATGATGCAAAAATAAAGAATTGATTTAACCAGTTAAGACCCGGACCAAAATGCTGCTAAAGGACCTTGCCCCTTTTTGCAATTCGGCACTGCGTCGCTTTAACTGACAATTGCGCGGTCGTGTGATGTGGCTCCCAAACAAAATTGGCATCTTTTTTTCCCCCACAAATAGAGCTTTCTTTTGGTGGTATTTGATCACCTCTGCGTTTTTTTTTTTTTTTTTTGCGCTATAAACAAAAATAGAGCGACTATTTTGAAAAAAATTCAATATTTTTTTACTTTTTGCTATAATAAATATCCCTCAAAAATATATAAAAAAAAAAGTTTTTCCTCAGTTGAGGCCGATACGTATTCTTCTACCTATTTTTGGTAAAAAAAAAATAAGCGTTAATCGGTTGATTTGCACAAAATTTATAGCGTTTACAAAATAGGGGATAGTTTTATTGTATTTTTATAAAAAAAAAATGTTTTACTTCTAATGGCGGCGATCAGCAATTTTTTTCGTGCCTGCGACATTATGGAGGACACTTCGGACAATTTTGACACATTTTTGGGACAATTGTCATTTTCACAGCAAAAAAATTGCATTATTTATTGTGAAAATGACATTTGCAGTTTGGGAGTTAACCACAGGGGGGCTGAAGGGGTTATGCATTCCCTAATGTGTGTTTACAACTGTAGGGGGGGTGGCTGTAGGTGTGATGTCATCGATTGTGATTCCCTGTATAAGGGATCACGCGATCGATGACGCCGCCACAGTGAAGGACGGTTGGTTTGCGCAACATTTATAGCGTTTACAAAATAGGGGATAGTTTTATTGCATTTTTATAATTTTTTTTTTTACTTCTAATGGCAGCGATCTTTTTCGTGACTGCGACATTATGGCGGACACTTCGGTCAATTTTGACACATTTTTGGGACCATTGTCATTTTCACAGCAAAAAATCCATTGTTTATTGTGAAAATTACATTTGCAGTTTGGGAGTTAACCACAAGGGGGCGCTGAAGGGGTTATGTGTGATCTAATGTGTGTTTACAACTGTAAGGGGGTGTGGCTGTAGGTGTGACGTCATTGATTGTGTATTCCTATAAAAGGGATCACACGATCGATGATGCCGCCACAGTGAAGAACGGGGAAGCCGTGTTTACACATGGCTCTCCCCATTCTTCAGTTCCGGGGACCGATTGCCGGACTCCAGCGGCGATCGGGTCCGCGAGTCCCGCGGTCCCGGAGCTTCGGACTGGTTCACGGGACGTACCTGTACGTGCATGTGCCCAGCCGTGCCATTCTGCCGATGTATATGTGCAGGAGGCGGTCCTTAAGTGGTTAAGTAAATGATCTTTCACGGGTCTGAGAAGCACCTTATGATGTCAATGGCTAGCCTACTGTTAAGGCACAAAAAACGATAGTGTGTTACATTGTTCACAAGCACTCTGTAGTCAACTGAGAGAAAAAAACATTTAAAAAATCGGTTAAAGTCTTCTGAATCTCTCAATTCATGAAGACACTAATACTCACTCTTACAAAAAGAAAACTCTTATGAACATATTCTTGTTAGAAAACTGCAGACTTGTCTTTCATTTCTACACATAATACGCATGATGATAATTATCTTCTCTTCGAACCAATCCACCCATGCATTGTGCTTAATACTGTAGGAACAGTGTTTGTATGAATAATCTTCTAAATGCTGCTCATTATACTGTTTAGTTCAGATTTATGGTTAGTAATAAAGCATGGGTACCTGAGGGCATGTATTGCTGATATATACGCTGCACTCAATGCTTCTCTTGTGCTCCTTTGCCCAATGTCTTGCTCTTCCCCGATTCACTGGCTCCTCACCACAGGTCATCAAAGCTTGGATTTTCTAGGCACTACATGTGAAGAGCCCCAGGAAAAACAGGACACTTATGACCTTGGACAATCAGACAATGGACTTTACAGAGACTTTATTTGTATGCTGGATACTATGGCAAGGAGATAAGAAAGCCATGCGGTGCATGTGATAGCGCCGGTGAATATGTAACACAGCAAAACAGAATCCTATGCAGGCTTTGATTGAGTTGTTGAACAAATCATCTGAGAGACCAAAATGTAATACATAAGCAAACTTTACTTGCAGCTGTACATGAGATTTATAGACCAAGCAACGAGATTAGCCAAGACGAGTGGCTTATAGGGTGATAGACAATATGTTAATTATCCTTTTATCAGAGATTGGTTGTGGTTTATCAGAAATGGTAGTGGCTTCATACTACACAGAGTATACCGCACCAGTTACATAAGTGGGGTAGGCGTGATTCCCCCATATATCCAAAATGCCAGGCCCACCCAGTGATCTAATTCAGGGCCGATCCTAGGCAGAGTGCGCAGGGTGCTTTGCACCCAGGCGCCTGCAAAGGTGCGGTGCCGAAGTGCCAGAATTCTTCTCTCCTTCTGGCAGTGCTCAGGGGAGGGGCTGCTCCTCTTCCTGACACAAGGGTTCTAGTTTTCAGTGGCTGCTGAATGCTGATGGGCAGGAATGAATTCCTCACACTGGGAGTCTGGGATCCTGCACTGTCTCTACCAACTCCAGTTATAATGCCTCTGCCTCTGATCTCTATCTCGGGCTGCAGAGAGAACCGAGGTGAGTCACGGTGTGCTGTGTCCTGGAGGATGGCATCCCCAGCATCCCTTTACATGTGCTCTGGGCTGCCCCTGCTCTAGATGTTTTATGGCATGATAGATTGCATAGGATACACAGCCCCTGCCCATTCCTGCGCCTCAGTAGTCCATCTACAGATGTGATGTATCATGAGATTACTAAGAGCCCTTTCACACTGACAGTGGTGGGCGTTGGTGGCAAAGCGCTGCTAATTTTAGCTGCGGTTTACCGTAGTTTTAAAGGTACCTTTAACCCCCACTAGCGGCCAACTAAAGGGTTCAAATCGCCACCGGGGGTCTAACAGACAGTCTAACAGACTCTTTAAGAGGGGGCCCTCTCTGTGTCCATCATAGAGGGCCCCCCTCCAGGTCCCAATAAAGTAATCTGCTTCTCTTCCTGTATTTTGTTTATTGTTAAGAGATCATGTAAGGATCACAGGGTAATAAAGACTTCATGGGGGAGCATTTTGGTGGCCATGGAAACACCAGAAATATTTCTGCACCCAGGCGCCTGTGACCCTGGGATCGGCCCGGATCTAATTCATATGCTCTGGTGATGCCCCAAACTAGTGAGGTACTGGAATTGCATTGTTGCTAGAATAAACAGTGTATATCAAGTTCAGCATGCGGTGGGACCCCTAATGTGTTTGCTAGGTAGCCTAGATGAAGACCTATACCTCCCTTCGGTACACATTGCCCTCACAAGGCTCCTATATTATTTAGCAAGGAAGCTGGTTGCCCGTTTGTGGCTATCAGCCCGCACCCCGTGGGAGGCACAGTGGATTCAAATGCTCAATGATACCCTTATTCGGGGAAAAAACACATACCATCATAGGAAATTGCCAAATAAATTTACCAGCATCTGGCAGTGTTGGTTGAACTCCCCAGAGGTGGCACCACCGCAATTGGCTCTGGATAGGCTGCTGATGGGATTAATGGGCCTGTGGTACTGTTCTTGAAGCTTTTAACTGTCAGGAAAGATGAGTGATGTGCTAGGAGAGCTTTGCATGATTGACAGATTTAAACCCCTAGTGGTATATCAATGGTTGGAATGACAATTTCTTATCGAATTGACTTTAGTTTAATTTTTTTTTTTCTTGTTTTTTTTGTTTTATATATATTAGTTGAGCACTAGGCTGTTCATCTGTTTGTAACCAGGAACACTGGCATAAAAAAACTTTGTTTCTTCAGGAATTTTGTGTTCTGCATGTAGAAGAAACTCAATGTTATCCTATATGTCCATGTACATTAGGACGTTAGGAGGCATATTTTGAGAACAACGTTTAGAGGCAGGATAAAAAACCTTCTCATTCACATTTCTGATAGGAGAAAAAACGTAAAAAAAACTCTCCTAAACGTATCTAAACTTTGTACAAAAAATGCTCTATATGGAAGTTTTTTACTCCAAAGAGAACAAAAGTTTATTTAAGCCCATGGAGCCTTAAGCCCTATACACACGATCGGATATCTGATGAAATCTAATCCAATGGATTTTTTCGCCGGATATCCAATGAAGCTGACTTCATTGGATAAAAATTGGACCGTGTCCAACGCGGTGACGTAAAACACAACGACGTGCTGAGAAAAATAAAGTTCAATGCTTACGAGCATGCGTCAACTTGATTCTGAGCATGCATGGATTTTTGAACGATGGACTTCCACACAGACTATCGTTTTTTTTCTATCGGTTTTTTATCCATGGGAAAATTTTAAAACATGTTCTATTTTTTTTCATCAGACAAACCGATCGTGTGTACGGGGCTTTAAAGTGTCTCTAATGTCTGTCATAGTTGTATTCCTATTTCTAATTCTGCTGGGGAGATTCACACTTACAACTATTTCATTCTGTATTAACAGGCTTGTTTGCTGGACAACTGAGCCCCTTTCAGCCGTAATTTCAAGATCATTCTGAAACTCAAGCCCCAGACCTACACGTGATGTCTCCTGCCACCTTGGCCCTAGTGTGGATAGCATGCCTAATTTGTGGTGCTTACAGCCAGTATTCCCCAACCCCACAGTATCTGGAAGAAATCTCAGAGCTGTCACAGACATTAAATCAGGAAAAAGCTGGGCACATTATACAACTGGGCACAAACCAAAGCCCCAATGGAAGTCAACAGTCTGAAGTTGATATTGGAAATATGCCACCTCAAAGACCACCGCCTTGTCTCTCCCAGTTTAAAATCAAGCATGCATTTAAGTATGTCACCACCATATTGTCCTGTGTCATTTTCCTGGTGGGGATTGTCGGAAATTCAACACTTCTAAGAATTATTTACAAGAATAAATGCATGAGGAATGGTCCCAATGTACTTATCGCCAGCCTGGCACTGGGAGATCTTTTATACATACTAATAGCTATTCCCATCAATATTTATAAGGTTTGTATGAATTTACATTTAATGTTTTAAAGCTGTTTTCTCTATACATATGCCATATTTCAGTGTGTTAATACCCAACATACAGTATACAGTGTATGGTAATAAAGCAACAGTAGAACAACCATGGGTGTTACTTCTAGGCATGCTAAATTGGAAAGGACCCAGTACTGTCCAAAAAAGCCCAGTACATTTAATAATAGCTATTGCTAATAAGTATTTCATGGGTCTACGGTCATGTGCACATTGTAGTCTAGGTCTCTGCAAAATGGTAACCCCTTTCATCTTTTATTCTAAATGGGTAAAAAAATTAAAATGACAGGGATTTTAATATTTCCCTATTTTATCTATAGTAAAAAGAAAAAAAAAACAGCATCAAATGCAAGGAAAGGGGGGGGGGGGCAGTTTTAAAGGGGTTGTAAAGGAAACATTTTTTTCCCTAAATAGCTTCCTTTACCTTAGAGCAGTCCTCCTTCACTTACCTCATCCTCCAATTTTGCTTCTAAATGTCCTTATTTCTTCTGAAAAATCCTCACTTCCTGTTCATCTGTCTGTAACTACACACAGTAACGCGAGGCTCTCTCCCTGGTGTGGAGAAAGCCTCTTGAGGGGGGAGGGGGCGAACAGAAGTGTCAGGACGCCCATTAAGCCTTGCATTACTGTGTGTAGTTACAGACAGAAGAACAGGAAGTGAGAATTTATCAGAAGTAATAAGGACATTTAAAAGCAAAATGGAAGGATGAGGTAAGTGAAGGAGGACTGCACTAAGGTAAAGGAAGCTATTTAGGGAAAAAATGTTTTACCTTTACAATCCCTTTAAGCCTCTCTTGCCTCATGGGATTGCGGCAGCAGAGGTTTCTAGACTCCCCTCAGAGCAGAATTTGCGGGAAGAGTTCCCATTGGCTGTAGCTAGACAGTATAAGGGGTTGCTAGTTTACTAATGGGTAACCCCCTCTAGTCTGGAAAAGTGCGGGAAGCATTCCCATTGGCCCTTGGCTGCCTCAAGCTGGTCAGGTGACCAATGTATCAGGGCAGCTAAGGGGTTTTCTGTGGAGAATTCCTAAATAAAAAGGGGGATTCAGAGCCCTAGAGGCTTAATTGCCTCAGTAGCATTAGCTGTGGTCGCTTTGTCGCTGTTTTCACTTTATTATGTGGCTGGTGTCACCTTTTAAGGGGGAGTTTCCCCTTTTTTTTTGATTATACAGCTAGAGCCATAGTGACTGAGCTGTAATACGTATTATTAAAGTTTAACTTTTAAAGATTTATTTATTAAAACCAATAATAAAGGCAGCGGCCAAATATTTTCCAACAAAGGTAGTAGTGTTTTTTTATTGTGTACAAATCTGCTGACTGCCATATACTTTAAGACATAGACCTTAGACATGGATAGCTGCTAGTGGCCTTTGGGAGTTAAAGTGAATTTGTACTTTTCCAGTCAAATTTGAAAAACCCCAGCCATGATTGTGATTGTCCTGTGTTCCTATTCACATAGCATGACTAGAAATAATTTAAAGAGCTATACTGCTGCCTATCTTTTTAGTTGTTTTTTGGAGCATATTTATACATAGGCAGCTTCTATTACTTTAAAAGTATGTCAATATAAGGGACAGAAGTAAGGACATTTTTTTTTTTTTAAGTGCATTAACATACAGTGCAGAAACCAAGTCTTGAGATCTTTAACATTTTGCTAGAACAAACATTGTTCACATCTAGTTATGACTGATAATAAGATCTGCCTGCACAGAACAGAAAGGATTTGTTTTTTTAACCACTTCTCTACCGTGGGTGTTTTTCAGATTTGGTGTTTACAAGACTAAAACATTTTTTTTTCTAACACCCTAGAGAATAAAATGGCGATCATTGCAATACTTTTTGTCACACCATATTTGCACAGCGGTCCTACACTTTTTTCGGAAAAAATTCACTTTTTTTAATTAAAAAATAAGAAAGCAATAAATTTGGCCCAATTTTTTTATTTATTGTGAAAGATAATGTTACGCAGAGTAAAATGATACCCAACATGTCACGCTTACAAATTGCGCCCGCTCGTGGCATGGCGTCAAACTTTTACCCTTAAAAAATCTCGATAGGCGACGTTTAAAAAATTCTACAGGTTGCATTTTTTGAGATACAGAGGAGTTCTAGGGCTAGAATTATTGCTCTCGCTCTAACGATCGTTGCGATACCTCACTTGTGTGGTTTGGACACCGTTTTCATATGCAGGCTCTACTCACGTATGCGTTCGCTTCTGCGCGCAAGCTCATCGGGACGGGGCACTTTAAAAAAAAAAATGTGTTTTCTTATTTATTTTTATTTAGTTTATAATTTTTTACACTGAAATAAAAAAAAAAAAAATTATCACTTTTATTCCTATTACAAGGAATGTAAACATCCCTTGTAATAGAAAAAATCATGACAGGTCCTCTTGAATATGAGATCTGGGGTCAAAAAGACCTCAGATCCCATATTTAGACTTAAAAGAAAAAAGAATAACAAAAAAAAAAAGTCATTTTTTCAAATGACAGAAAAAAAAAATGTTTCTTTAAGACGCTGGGCGGGACTGACGTTTTGACGTCACTTCCGCCCAGCAGAGGTATGGGGACGGGCGAGGGAAATTTTTCCCTCACTCGCATCCCCACTGAGCAGACGAGCGGACCCGATCGCCACCGCCGCTAATGACAGCTTCGGTAAGCAGCGGAGGGCGCGGGAGAGTGGCGGGAGGGGGGCCCTCTCCCGCCACCGATAACGGCGATCTCGTGGCGAATCCACCGCGGAGACTGCCGTTATCTTTTACAGGACCGCTCACACTAAAGATGGATACCTCGGTTGTGGCAGCAGCTGCTGCCGTTACCGAGATATCCATCTTTAAAGTGCGGCCGTAAAAACACGTACGGCGGTAGGGAAGTGGTTAAACATTACTACATAACCCCCACCCTAACATGACATAATGGGGCGAGCTCATAGGATCTTACAGCAAGAGAATAGCACTTAAGAAGGTAAGCAGAAACAATTAAATTTATGTTTTTTAGTTATGCTATGCTAATGGCAATATGCAACAAAAATAAAACAAATATTATCCACATTTGGCTGCAAAGTGAAAAAAAAATGTAATATACAATTATCTTTAAATATAAATTTGTATTTTTTTTTATTTTTCTTAAAACATTCTCTCCCTTGAACCCATGACAACAATATTCTCATTGTAACTAGGATTTCCCATAATCTTATCCCTTGCTCTTTTGAATGACTCATTTTCTCAGAAGGTTGAGAATTTGAGGTCAAATTAGAGGCATCCGTGGCAAAGCCCTTAGGTTTATTGCAATTCAAATTTTATCTTTGACATTAAAGCCCAACTCTGTGAAACATAAAAATACTCCCTGCACCCGCACTATTATGCCGCGTGTAAGGTCTTGTTCACGATCGGATTTTCTGTCGGAGAAACCTTGAATGGTTTTTCCGACGGAATTCCGCTCAAGCTTGGTTTGCATACACACGGTCACACAAAAGTTCTCTGAACTTTCGACCGTCAAGAACGCGGTCACGTACAACACTACGATGAGCCGAGAAAATTAAGTTCAATGATTCTGAGCATGCGTCTAATTGTTTCCGAGCATGTGTCGGAAATGTATGTGTCGGAATTGCTACAGACGATCGGATTTTCCGATCTTTTGTTGGTGGAAATTCCGATAGCAAAAGTCCGATGGAGCATACACACGGTCGGAATTTCCGTTCAAAAGTTCACATCGGACTTTTGCTGTCGGAATTTCCAATCGTGTGTAAGGGGCATTAGGTTACTTTCACACTGAGGTGTTGGGGGTGTCGGCTTTAGGGTCCTTTCACACGGAGCGGACCATTTTTGTGTCTGCTCCGTGTGTGTCCCCGCTGAGCTGTCGGCGGACAGGGCGGTCCCCGCACACTGTGCAGAGACCACCCTGTTTTTCCTCCGCTCTCCCCTATGGGGAATTGGATGAATACGATCCGCTAGACGGAAGAAAAATAGGGTTTTCTTCCGTCCGAAAAAGCGGAGCTTTACAGACGCGGATCTTTGCGGACGCGATCCGATAGGGAACCATTACAAGTCCGTAAACGGACTTGTAAAAAACGGACGAACGGTCCATGCGTGTGAAAGGGCCCTTACCGTCTTTTTTGCAGCACTTTTCAGCTGCTAGCGGGGCATTTTAAACCCCCACTAGCGGTTGAAATAGGGTTAAAATTTATTTCAATGGGCAGGGGCGCTTTAGTAGCAGTATATACACCACTCCTACAGCGCTGCAAAGATTTTTTTACTGTCCTGCCAGCACACCGCTCCAGTGTCAAAGCCCGAGGGCTTTGACACTGGAGTGAAAGGAGAGGCTCTTTCAGGGCGCTTTGCAGGTGCTGTTTTTAGCATTATAGCACCTATAAAGCGCCATAGTGTGAAAGTAGCCGTATGGTTAAATATTTGTTTATGACTAGGGGTCATGAAAAAGTTGATTTAGTTACTCAATCCTCTACTCTTCCTTTTGCTCGCCTGGTCCCTACTGTATCTTCCCCCTTATTCTCCAGGGTCTAAAGCTGAGGATACATGTATCAAATTTCAGCCAGTTCAACAGGAACTGGACAAATTTCAATCTGCCTATACCCCGCTCTGTTCAATAGAAGCCGAACGTTAGACAGGCTTCTGTCAAAACAGTCCTGCTGGAAGACCAGCATTCGATCAGCAGCTGCAGCCATTGGCTAATCAGTGTATTCTGACTGCGGGGGGGGGGGGGGGGTCGGTCGTTATTCCCCACTTTTAGAGCACAATAGAACATTGGTGGAGATCCCTACATCCACATTGCTTGTGTGGATGCAGCAAGTTTTTTTGTGATTTTTTTTTTTTATTCAACCCGCTTGAACGAAAAAAAAAAACTAAATTTGTATACCCAACTTAAGGTCCTGACATTATCAGGACCAATTCAAGGCCCTTCATGGGATCTAATGATGCCAAAGAACAGTCCACCACCAAAGCATAGTGGAGCGGCGTCTGCTGGCACAGCAGATGGATTGGGTGAATAAAAGTGCTTTTCATCCCCTATTGAGCTGTAGTGTATATGGGACTGAACATGTAACATAGAACACATATTCCCACATATTGCTTGTTTTGGAAAATTAACACTTGCCTATTTCTACAAGATGTAATGGTTTGCATAAAATCTTACTTTAATACGAGCAGCTTATATACAAGGGGGGTTCACATCAAACCGGGACTTTCAATTTTACAGGTATAAAAAGGCATGCTAGCGTACACCACACAGAAGTAAGTGGCACGTGTGTCCTACTACTGATAAGAGGCGTAAAATGTTGCAGGCCAGTCCAGAGACCGTTAATCAAAATGGCAGACAACAGTGTTAGTGAGTGCACGGAACAGCGTGTGGTGATGACATTTCTTATGAAGGAAGGCGTAAAACCCACAGATATCTACAGAACACTTAAAGCACAGTATGGTGATGAATTGTTCAGGTGCAGTAAGACATTTGAATGCTGGTAATATTTCAAAGATGGCCATACTTCTGTCAGTGATGATCCCGGCCATGGTGGTTCCCAGCTCACTGCAGTCATTTCTGTGAACATTCAGTGCAGGGCCGATCCGCTCTATAGGCTCACTATGCAAGCCGCTTAGGGCCCCACAAACTGTAGAGGGCCCCCAAATTACTAGAGGCCCCACCTGGTGAGAAGTAATATTCGGCCTCTCTCCCCGCCACGAACAGGTGATTGCCATGAAATTGCGGGGGGTTGGTGTGATTGGGCCCAATGGTAAGTCCGGCCCCAGGGAGGTCAGGATCGGCACTGAATTTCAGTGCGTGTAACGCCTGCAGGGTCGGACTTACCATTGGGCTTGACTGGGCTCAATCCCATGGGCCCCGCCCAATAGGGGGCCCCCGGGCCCAATCACACCAACCCCCCGCAATTTCATGGCAATCACCTGTTCGTGGCAATCGCGGCAACCCCCTCCCGCAATTTCGCGGCAATCCCCCGTTCGCGGCAAATTCGGCAACCCCCAGCTCAACAGCTTTGGCGGATAGATGTAATCCTCGGCACCCCCTCCTCCCCCGCTCAACAACTTTGATGCTCCAGGGGCCCCAAAATTACTGAAGGCGGCCCTGGGAAGAAGTAAGAAGTCCGTCCAGCGGCTGCCCCCCGCTCAACAACTTTGATCGGTCAGCGGATCCCCCTCCCTCAACAAGTATGATCGGTCAGCACACTGCCCCTCCTCGGTTCTTCGGTATGATCGGTCGGCAGTAACAACCCACCCCCCTGCTTCTTTGCTCCAAGGGGCCCCTTCGATTATTAAGCCCAGGGGCCCCCACCACCCTAAATCCTGCCTTGAACGCCTGATCCTGGATAATCAACATATTGGGGGTTATTTACAAAAGGCAAATCCACTTTGCACTACAAAATGTTTTCTTGCACATGATTGGATGATAAAATCAGCAGAGCTTCCCCTAATTTCCCCTAATTTCAGAGCTTCCCCTCAGATCTACAGCGACTGAACTTGCAGTGCACTTGAAGTGCACACTGGATTTCCCTTTAGTAAATCAATCCCATAGTCTGCCGTGAAATTGGAAATTGCACAGGAGGCAAATCTTTCTGCCAGAACGGTGAACACAATCACAAGCAGGCTATCCTAGGATGGTTCAGGTGTACTGACAAATCTTTCTATGCCAAAGCTTTCCAGGCAATAGTTAAATGCTGGGATAGGTGTAAAAATGTAGCAGGGGAGTATGTCTAAAAATAAATGCAGTTTTCATCCCTTGAAATGTGTTCTTTTATTATATACCGTAAACTTTATTTATATAAACTAAAAAGTTCAACTTGACCGTGCTTCATCCATGGCGTAGGGAGTACTCTAAACTTAACAACACAACTGGAATGGAACTAAAAAAGAAATCAGAGCTAAAATGAATCACATTAAATAGTCCCTAAAACATATTAATAACTCCCCAATCATTCCAGAAATCATTGCAAAAGTTTGCCTTATATCCTCCAGCTCATGTTGTGGCTGTATCCATCATGTGTGGGCATGTGAAGCCCAGTTCCTTTTTCTTCCTGGTTTTCAGGGAGAGGTGCATGATGGGTGATTTTTAGGCACAGTAATGCCCAGAGACTCCTGGGAAATGAGTGTCATCATTTCCCAGGAGGCAATGGGATCTTAGGACAGGAAGTTGAACCACCTAGAACCAGGAACTAGGCAGATTACGAATACTGCCTAGTAACAGCCAGATAGAAGTGAGTAAGACATTTTTATTTTATAATTTTTTTACATTAAAGGCAAGCTGTTAATTGTAGGTCCATTTTAGGGTGGAACTTCGCTTTAAATACAATTGTCTCTATTAGACATTTTTGGCATATATATCATAAATATTGCTCTGGTTTTGGGTAGTTGCTGATGTTCTGAACTTCCTACTGGTGCCATATATTCAACCAAGACTCAGCAGATGTTCTCAGCTCCACTTATTTTGCATGTACATAAAAAGGGGTCTTGCTTTTACTGCGGATTCATTTCATGTTATGGAGGAATAAGAGAGAGTTTCCCAACATGTTTATGTGTAATGGTCAAAGAAAGCAGTGCACTTCCAATGTTGTCACCCAAGAGTTATGATGCCAATGAATGAATCAACTCAACAGCACCTGCCCAAAACCAAAATGACCTTAGAAAGAAACTCGCTTCCTGTAAAAATGTGCATTTAACATTATGTATTTGTAAATTGTCAAACATGCTTGGCATTCAGAATTGGAATTACAGAACCACTTACCTGTGTGAAATATTGTCTATATGATTGCAGCTTCTAGCTGGAAACTGGCCATTTGGGGTTCACGTGTGCAAGCTGGTTCCATTTATCCAGAAGGCTTCGGTGGGTGTCACAGTCCTGAGTTTATGTGCGCTGAGCATAGACAGGTAACATTTCAAGCTTTTTTATTCCACTATTCACACAGTAAGAGTCGGTTCATACTGGGGCGACACGACTTCCAGCGCGACTTTCAGAGGTGACTCCGACACGACTTGAGCATGAACCACAGGGCGATCTGGGGCGATTTACAACACGACTTGAAGTCCTCTCCAGGACAGGAGACATTCCAGTGGCCAATAAAACAACAATCTGCTCTGGGAGAGGGAGGGGGAGGGAGAGGTTTGCCTAAGAAATGTATGTTATCTTGCTGAAAGTTAGCTTCAGTTAAGACAGTGATCAGACTTGGAGGCGACTTCCATTGAAATCAATGGGTACAAGTCACCTAGAAGTCGGATTGAAGTCATACAGGAACCTTTTCTGAAGTCGGAGCGACATGAGTAGTGTGTATTAACACCGCTCCCATTCACTTACATTGTTTTTCTCTACAGCGCGACTTGGGACGACTTGAGGCGACCTCAAGTCGGATCCAAAGTCGCCCCAGTGTGAACCGACTCTAAGATTGATATAATGCACCTAAATATGTAAATATTCCTACAAAGATATTAGCTTTCTAGCAATATTTTGGCTCCTATAACAGCCTCTTATGCCACAAAGTGTATATAAACCCTAATAATGAACCTCTTTTATTTGCTGTGCTTTGATCTGCTAAATAAACCATTGAAAGCATTATGATATATATTTTTGATAAGTGCAAAAAAACACCTGTTCTTTGGGGAATCTAGTGTGCTGATAACTTCTTGTGCTTCTTATCAGTTACTCTTATCAGTTATATTTGTGAACTACAGAGCACCTCCCTCTATGTTATATAGATGAGGAGCAGGTAAGTATTTTGTAGCCCACACACTTTCTCTTCCTGGGGTGACAATACTACTCCTCCATATATACTGTACAGTGTGTGGACGTTGCCACCCTAGAAAATTAAAGTCTGAGGCCTCGTACACACAACCGTTTTCCTCTGGAAAATCCATCAAGAAAAATGCTGGCAGAGCATTTTTGCAGAGAAAAACAGTTGTGTGTATGTTTTTTGTCAAGAAAACTGTTGTGGATTTCGACGAGAAAAAAAAAACATGCTCTCCTTCTCTAGTCGGGAGTCTCAATTTCCTTGTCGTGTTTCTCGTCGGGCTGGTTTACGACGAGAAACACGTTCGTTTGTATGCTTAGAAACCCGCACATGCTCAGAATAAAGTATGAGACGGGAGCGCACCTTCGGTAAAAGTAGCGTTCGTAATGGAAATAGCACATTTGTCACGCTGTAACAGACTGAAAAGTGCGAATCGTCTCTCACCAAACTTGTACTTAACACGCAGTAACATGAGATTAGGAAAAGCAGCCCCAAGGGTGGCGCCAGTGGAATCAAACTTCCCCTTTATAGTGCCGTTGTACGTGTTGTACGTCACCGCGTTTGAGAGCGACAAAATTTTGTCTTGATAGTGTGTATGCAAGGAAAGCTTGACAAGATTCTTGTCAAGCCTGTCTAGAAACCCCTTCGAGGAAAACAACGTTTCTTTTATGACGAGATTCTCGGTCGTGTGTACGAGGCCTAAGTCCATGCTAAAACTAAAATCCCTGCGTCTATAGACATGTACAATCTAACACTAACCTATCTAGCCGTGTAAAGAAAAAATCTGTATACATACCTTTTCTGGAGCTGATCCGACCCGATCCCACACTGAGCTGTCATCTCCCGGATCAGCTTAAGAAAAGATATGTATATCATTTTTTTCTTTGCAGGGCTAGATAGGTTAGTGTTAGGTCACGGGTGTCTATAGATGCAGGGATTTTAGTTTTAGCATGGACTTCCACTTTAAGTATTTTACTAAACTCAAGACAAAAAAAGTGATATATTGCACTTGTTTTCTTTGTCTAAGCTAAGTACGGTATATTTTATATAGCAATGGGGAGGCGTGTCTGCCTTGGTTTGGGAGCGAAGCGTGAGCTGAGGAGTACGGAGGTAACGAAAGGGAGTGACTGAGTCTGCTTTCTTCTTTCTATAAATCCTGTAGTTTAGAGAAAGCACACAGTGTACTTCTTATCAGCCATGCAGCATTAAGAATGATTTGTGATTCACTTCTAATGGCTGGAGATTGTTACTGATGTCCGTAACCCTGAGGGGTACATTGCCTATTTTGCCATACATGAGAATGTGAGGCAAATTCATTTGGTGAGTTTAAACCTAATGGGGAAGTGGTTGCACAATCTCACATGGTGAGACACTAATAGCAGATAAACTATAATCAATAGTATCTAACCTTTCTACAGGTATCGAGCTGTGGCTTCTTGGAACCGAATACAGGGAATTGGAATTCCAGTTTGGAAGGCCATAGAACTCACTTTAATCTGGGCTGTGGCCATCCTCTTGGCTGTCCCAGAAGCCATTGCCTTTGACTTGGTCGAACTGGATTTTAAGGGACAAATTATGCGGGTCTGCATGTTGCCACAAGAGCAAGAATCTCCTTTTTTGAAGGTAAGTATTGTGGATAATATTTCAGGCACAGCTTTGAAAGATCTTTGCCCTTATAGTACTTCTAATCTTGATTTTCTGCTCCTTATTGTGTCAGATTATATTGTGTCCTCTTTCCAGTTCTCATACTTTTGGCAACCCTGGGCAAGACATGTCCACTCACAAGTGGAAACAAGTCTTTTAACCAACTTGAAACCTGCTTACCTCTTTTGTCTACTTCCTTTCTACCTTTTTTCCCATATTTTCCACTGTTCCTATTCAACTAACATGGAATGTGCACAATGGAGGAGATTTACTAAAACTGGTGCACTTAGAATCTGGTGCAGCTGGTATAGTAACCAACTAGCTATTAAATTCAGCTTTTCAGGTCAACTAACCACTTCAGTCCCAGAAGGATTTACCCCCTTTTTTTCCGACAAATAGAGCTTTCTTTTGGTGGTATTTGATCGCCTCTGCGGTTTTTATTTTTTACGCTATAAACAAAAAAAGCAGACAATTTTGAAAAAAATATATATATTTTTTAACTTTTTGCTATAATGAATATCCCCCCCAAAAAATTAAAATTAAAAAATGTCTCCATCGGTTTAGGCCACTATGTATTCTTCTACATATTTTTGGTTAAAAAATCGCAATAAGCGTATATTGATTGGTTTGCGCAAAAGTTACAGTCTACAAAATAGGGGATATATTTATGGCATTTTTATTATACATTTTTTTTGTACTACTAATGGCGTTGATCAGCGATTTTGAACTGGGCTTCAACATTGTGGCGGACAGATCAGACACTTTTGACACTTTTTTGGGACCAGTGGCATTTATAAAGCAATTAGAGCTAAAATAGCCACTGATTATTGTATAAATGACACTGGCAGGGAAGGGGTTAATATTATGGAGTGATCAAGGGGTTAAGTGTTCCCTAGGGAGGTGTTTCTAACTGTTGGGGGGGAGTGGACTGACTGGGAGTAGAGAGAGATCGTTATTCCTGATCACTAGGAACAGCAGATCTCTCTTTCCTCCCCTGTCAAAATGGGAATCTGTTTGTTCTGGCTCTATGTGGATCGATCGCGGCTGCCGGCCACACGCATCGGCCCAGGCGTCGCATGTGTGCCTGCTATTGCTTTTAAAGCGGCCGATGTACACCTATGGCAATTTGTGCAGCCGTGCCAACCTGCCGCAGTATAATGACGGTGGCTGGTTGGCAATTGGTTACGTTTTAGCAATAAAACCTAGAAGAAGCTAAAGGCAGGAAACAACCCTGACACTAAATACCCTAAATAATACATTCCAACCAATGTATTACCTACTCCAACACACTGGGGTTTGTTTGCAAGGGAATTTCCCCAGAGCTTAGTGAATTAGGTGAAGCTCCAGTGACTTCCATCGCAAAAATATGTGTTTTTTTTTTTTTTGCTATTTTCCTTTCACGTGTTTAAATATTCTTTGCAGTTTAAAGTTTTACCTCATTTAACAAGCTGTGGGGAAAAAATGTCTTGCAAAATCAACAACTGATTTGCCTTAAGTAAATCATCTCCACTGCCTTCACCTAATGATCAATTTAACTCATCTCCACTCCTAAAGAGCAAAAAGAAAGCTCTCATCATCTCATCAGGCAACCTCCTGGTCGAGACAGCAAGTGTCTCAGTGTGTAGCTGTTAACAGTTTGTAAGCATGCTCTTCCCACTCATTATTACTCATGGAAAAAAGGGAGGAGAGAAGGAGATGGGATTTTCTAAACGGTGCTACATAACAAAAAATATATTGACATGAGAAAGAAAATATTGTACGAGCCAGGGGGTACAAAAATAAAAGATTGTTTATTAAATAGACATCAATATAGTAATATATCCACAAGAAACGACAAGGTCCTATGAATAATATAGGATAAAAAGGTAATCGGTCAGAGGTAGAATAAAATCAAATCAGGTTTGAGCCAACAGTGGATTGTTGTATCCCAACAGTTTCGCTTGTAATAAGCTTCCTCAGGGGTAGATGGTAACAATCACTTTTTTCCATTTTCGAAATGTCTGCGATGTGGTGCCTATCCAATATGGTGTGCTTTCAGTGATTGGACCAAAACATACATTTCTTATTACTCATGTCTGAGAAAAATTGTATTTTGTTAATAAACTTTTTTCTCTATAAACAAATAAAAATATTGAAACTAAAATAGGCATTTCTTGTCAAATTTGTTTATTGAATTTTTAAATAATAGACAGTTACAAATAGTAATAAATAGTTACAACAATTGGTAATATTAATTAAGGGTATGTTAACCAAATTGGATGAAATTATACATATCTGAAGATTAGATAATTTACATAAACAAGTTAACTAGAAATGGAAGTGTTAAGCTGATGTAAGAATTGAATCATGTAAAGTATAGATATGTGCTAATCAAATTGGTTCTAGGTATTTTCAATATGTGTGTAGTCACTATGAAAAGGGAGATAAATGGAGATCAATTAATTCAATATAAACTTCAAAATGTATAATTATAAGTTGTAATAAATACATATAGTATTTGGATTTGATATGTTACCAATTAAAATATAAAAAATCCAAAAGATAAAAAAAAAAGGACAGGATAGTAGTGAAAAGAAAAGAATGAAAGTAGAAAAGAAAGAAAAAAAGAGTGAAGAATCCAGGGTAAATAAATTCCGAGTATCTACATTGAAAATACTGTAGGCATTTCTTATCACATCTTTCCTTATTTGCATTACATTACATTTAAGGGACAACACCAATTAATTCCCACTACTTCTAGATTTACAATACCTATTGACATAATTTTTCAACTTGAGTATACAATAACATTTTGGGCATAACTACTTATAACTTCATGATATTACAGCGTCTCCACCATGGAGTACTAAAATGTTTCAGTTGAAAAAAAATTATAATATATATATATATATATATATATATATATATATATATATATATATATATATATATATATGGCCAGATTCTCAAAAGAGATACGACGGTGTATCTCAGATACACCGTCGTATCACAGTTTTTTTCAATGGGTATCTATGCGAGTGATTCTTAGAATCACTTGCGCATAGATACACTAAAGATCTGACAGGTGTAAAGCAATTACACCGTCGGATCTTAGATGTAATGACAACGCCGGTCGCTAGGTGGCCTTTACGTTGCTTTCTCATTTGCTAATGCAAATGAGCCTAATACGCCGATTCCTGAATGTTTTTACTCCGCCCCGTCGTTTACGTAGGTTGCGTACGCGTAAGGTTACCCCTGCTGTCTGAGGGGTATGTTTCCGAAGTGCCGTCGTTGCCATGTTAAGTATGGCGTTGGGTCATCGTCGTCTTTTTCTATCGGTTACGTCGTTTTACTAAGTCGTTCACGAATAGGGAATTGCGTAAGTGACGATCACGTCGTTTTGACGTCGGTTTCAACGACGCTTTCCGACATGAGCTGGAGCATGCGCACTGGGCTTTTTTCCCGGCCGGCGCATGCGCACTTCGTTTGACGCGGGGGCGCGCTTAATTTAAATACAGCACGCCCCCTCCTTCAGTATTTGAATTACGCGGCCTTACGATGCCGCATTTACGCTACGCTGCCGAAAATTATGGAGCAAGTGCTTTGAGAATACGGCACTTGCTCCAGTAATTTGCGTAGACGTAGTGTAAATGCGATACGATACGCAACGCAGCCAGATACGCCATTTTTTGAGAATCTGACCCTATGTATATATCAAGGTAGCTTGATTGTATATTTGTTGATCATATATTTGTACATTATATGATACGTTTGCATTACTCAAGCTTGTGAAAGGTTTACATTAGGTGTTAAATGTGAGGCCTGGTAAACAAACATAACTCAAAACATAAAACAAAGAAACATAAAGAAACAGACGTTTCGTAAAACTAGACGTTATATTTTCCAGTTATACAAATAAGTAATTATTGCCATTATCGCTTATATTCCAGTTTTATCAAGAAGTGAAGGTATGGTGGCTTTTTGGTTTTTACTTCTGCCTTCCTTTGGCCTGCACTGGAATCTTTTATACATTAATGTCCTGTGAGATGCTAAGCATGAAGAATGGCATGAGAATAGCACTCAATGATCACATGAAACAGGTAGGTGTTACCTTTATAGAATTCTCCTTATCAGTAGATTGTTTCTTTTTCCTAATGTTTAATCCCTTCAAAAATGTTGCAGGTATAGAAGAACACCCAGAGTTCTACTAACTTGATGTTTGAGCAGCTATTTTATCAATTTACAGCACTTTAAGTGGAACCTAACAACCTATAACAATCTGCTGAAAAAATATTGTTCTTTAGCAAGATTGAAGAAGCATACATTCCACATCAATAATCATTAGACATGTGCATTTGTTTTTTAACAAACGAAAACGAACGCACAGAATCCGAAATCGGAAAGATCCGACATAAAAAATGATTTCCTTTTATTGCTACAACAGTTGGATATAGATAGGAGATTCGACATGGCGCTGACAATATCTGTGGTCGAATGTGCCTAACCTTAACTCTATTAGTCTAAGAATATTCTACACAGAGAGGAAAGATTTGACATTATACAGACAGTGTTGGGGTAGACAGTTCGACATAAACGACGAAGATTCGACAAAGCAGCGAAAAACATACAAATGTTGAATCTGTCATTGAAGGCTCATGGTGTTTGTCGAAAGTTCTAAGAAGATTCGACAAGCAGCTAAACTGTACGACGCCGCAATCATACATTTCCGGTCAAATGCTCAGCCCATAGGCTATAGAAGAATTTGAATGTTGGTTGACTAGTAATAATAATTTATAAATATAATTATTACTAGTCATACAACATTAGATTTCTACTATAAAACAGAAAAAAAGTCAGAAGGCTGACGCTGCGCTAGCAATAGAAGATTGAGTGAAATAAATGATAATTATTAAGAAATGTGAGCTGCTATTACTAGAAAGTTGTGTACACCAACTTGGTCATAAAATGGAAAAAACTAAAAATGTGCAGCGCTAATATATGATATAAATAGTACAAAAATACATAAATAGAGAATATATGTAATTAATAAATATGTAATTAATTGATAAATCTTAATTACATATATTCTCATTATTTATGTATTTTTGCACTATTTATATCATATATTAGCGCTGCACATTTTTTGTTTTTTAGAATTCTACTATAGCTTGTAGGCGGAACTTTCGACCGGAAATGTCTGCTTCGACGTACACTTCTTAGAACATTTGACAGACACCATGAGCCTTCAATGACAGATTCTACCTTAATTAATTCGTTTTTTTTTTAACAAAACAAAATAAATAAAAACAAATTTCGGGAGTAACTAAATAAATGAATTTTTCGGACGAAAACGAAATTCCGAAACTAAATATTTCAGTGTGCACATGTCTAATATTTATGCTGCCAAAAAACGAGTGTGCATGTAAATTGCCTCCAGCATTGCTCCTGTTACTTCTTGCTGGAGGCCACCATTTTTCTGAAGCCCAAAGCCCCTGAACAGAAGTTAATCTTTGGGATGTCAGCAGTTTGGCCTCTACAAATCCGGCACAGTGCCTAAAAATAGAGAGCAACTGAGCATGTGCAAAGCAGGGTGAGACAGTTTATATTTTAAACAGTATAGGTACTTATTTTTAATGTTTCAATAGCTATACCTGCCAAAGGGGCCAGCCTGAAGTGACAAAATGTTTACTTTAAATCCCAAGCAGTTGTCAGTCCTGTCCAGTTTTCCCCTTCTGAATTACAGAACACTTTTCCCTCTTCTTATCTCCATTACATAATGGAATTTTGTGGTCCAGGGGGAAGGACTAAGTAGAGCTGAAAACACTACTTGGTATTGTAGTGTGTTGGGAGTGTGTTGTCAGTTCTTACAGGAAATTATGAAGGAAAACAGCGGTTTTCAGGAAGATCAACCAGTATTATTTTGTACTTGCAGTCTTTTAAAAGCGATAAAAAATTAAGAAACCCAGACAAGTATACTGTATATAAGGAAATATATGTAGATTAGATAACAGATGTAACTGTAAACCATTTGCATATGCTTCCTTTTCTATCCAGTACTTATAAAATCACAGCTTAAACATAACTCATTGCTGCCATACAACATATCTACATTCCATAAGTTGGCCTCTTGTTACTAGATATTCACCATTTTTAAAAGACTTGATGTAGCCTTTTTTTCATATGTTTCCTTAAAATAAGTATATCATAGAGCCATTTGCATGTCCTTTGGGAAACTCCATGTTCAAGGATTCTGATGTTTTATTTCAGAGAAGGGAAGTGGCAAAGACAGTGTTTTGCTTGGTGGTGATCTTCGCACTCTGCTGGCTTCCTCTCCATGTGAGCAGTATACTGAAAAAAACTGTATATGATGGAACAGATCCACACAGATGTGAACTTCTCAGGTGAGATTCCAGATTTTCTGATGGTTTGATGCATCTTCTGTATGTAGAATAAGGGGAGAACGCTGGGATAGATGCCCAGTGATCAGAAAACAAAGTGAATCCACTACTAAATTATGAAATTAAAGGCTTAAATCCAAACTCCTTGGCTTTAAAAAGCTTCTTTTTTTTTTTTTAGGTGATACTAAAGTCTTGCTACAGTTGTTGCCAATAGCGACTAACCACTTTTCACGTTTTACTTTATAGATTAAAAAAATCAGTGTTGCTGTTGGAGAGTTTATACTCTAAAGCCCCATACACACTATCAGTTTTCCTGCAGGTTTTTCTCGTCAGGTTTACCAAAACCATCTAATATGAGGTCAAATCTTAAGAGTTCCAATTCATATGCAATCAGGCAGGCCCTTGTACTACATGGTTTTGGTAAACCTGAAGAGAAAAACCTGCAGGAAAACTGATGGTGTGTATGGGGCTTACCCTTCATTATTCTATCCAAAGCTAAGAAAAAGTTTTGTCTGAAAATACACCTTAAACACGAAGGCTGGTTGGTCTCTATATCTGATTACATGTTTGTTTTTTCTTTAGTTTTTTCTTAGTCATGAATTACATCGGAATAAATATGGCCTCACTGAATTCCTGTATAAATCCAGTGGCGCTCTACTTTGTCAGCAGGAAATTCAAAAACTGTTTCCAGGTAAGCATCATGCTTGTTTTATTTATTGCAGTAAGCAACACATTATGGTCCCTTCCAGGGTTGCCAACTTTCAGTAAATTTACAAACAGTTTGTAAAATCCATAATTGTCACATCTGTCCATGAACGTCAGTAACTGACATTCAGCCTACATGTCCGTAATGGACATTCAAGGACAGATGCAAAATATATGAATTTTACAAACTATTCGTAAATTTACTGAAAGTTGGCAACCCTGGTCCCTTCACTTTCCCCATACCAGCCCTCTATTTAGAAAATTAAGGAGCAGCACAACATAGATGAAGCCCTAAAGAGGTTGTAACTCTTGATAAAAAAAAAAAAAATTGTGCTGATCACAGTATGGCTGCAGATCCATGATAATGTTGTCAGCTTACGTGCCTCCGTCAGCCCGGTGCTTTCTTCTATTCCCCTCCCTCGCTGTCTGTCAGCTTCTGCGTGTGAGGCAGCCTGTGAGAGATCTCTTCCCCGCCCCTTTAATCCTACTGCTACTAGTAGCTGGCAGTAAAGTCAATAAAAGGTTACTGCCAGTCCCTCTGTTCTACTAAGCTATACTACAGTGTGTACATGTTTGTATAAAATGATGCCTCTAAATACCTTGGGCCAGATTCAGGTACACTTAAATTTGCGCAGCGTAATCGAAATACTCTATGCTGCCGTATTTTACCAGGCTCTACATCGAATTCTGGTAGATTTTTGCCCGTACGATATGGCGGCGTAGTCCATTTCTCGCCGCGTAATCGAAATACGCGACTGGGGGGCGTGAAGCATTTAAATTAGGCGCGTCCCCGCGGCGTTCGAACTGCGCATGCTCCGTTCAGAAATTTCCCGCCGTGCATTGCGCGAAATCACATCGTTATGTAATTTTTTTTTGAGTAGCGTCGTTTACGAACATTCCTATTCCCGGACGACTCACGTAAAAAATAATAAAAGACGTCGGAAAACGTTGAAATTCGACGCGGGAACGACGGCCATACTTAACATGGGCTGTCTAATATTAGAGCAGCAAAAAGCTGGTATAGTGTTACGCAAAAAAAAGATGACTAAAGGTGCCGTAAGAGATTGCGATTGAAGATCGTAATTTTGGGGATCGCCGGCAAAAGCTCATTAGCATACCCCGACGCGGAAAACGACGGGAAGTCCACCCAGTGGCCGAAATTTTATTGCAGCATAGATCCGAAGGCGTACGAACACGTAATCCAGTCGAATTGAAGCCCGCAGCCGTCTATTCATGGTTTGAGGTTTCAGACTAGCTAAAAAACGCGCGTAATTTGAAAGTACTCCAGTCTAACACCAGTTAGACAGGAGTTACGGCTCTCTGAATCTGGCCCCTTCTTTTCAATCTTTTTTGGTCTTTCACATGACCTCCGGCCGCTCTCCTCCCCCCAATCTAAGAGCGACAGTGGGAGGGGCTGAGCAGACAGCACAGTGGTCATGTGACTTGCTGACATCAGAGGTGGATCTCAGCCCCTCACGCTGTAGCCCTTAGATTGGGGAAGGAAAGCATGACCGACCAGAAAAGATGGGAGAGAAGGTATTTAGAGGCATCACTTTATTCTAACATACACAGTGTAGTATAGCTTAGTAGAAGGGCCTTGCAGTAATCTTTCTTTGACTTTATAACCACTTTAACCCTGTGATTTTTTTTCCTATTTGCAAGCTACCAGTGTTAGACTGACAGTTCTTTGCAGTGTATTCTACATTGCATAAAGCTCACATTGCCCTTCCCAATCCCAGTCTACATCCCACTGTGCAGGAGATTAGAGGACAAATTCAGGTTTTTGGATTACATATATATAAAAAAAAACATTCAAAGATTTTTTTTAAGGTACACCTAACTGTAATAAAACAGCTGTGGGATGGAGGTAAGTAAGCCTCTGGGATGGGTGGGGTTATTATAAGTCGGCAAGGGGCCAAGAAGAGAAAGTGAAGTTGTCTGAAAGTGCATTTATCCTTTACGCAAGGGTGTGTTAAAGCAGGTTGGGACAGGGCAGAAGAAGCACCAGAGAAGGCACCTTTCTAGGGGGATACAGCTGGGGTGGGAGCCTCTCCTGCCTTTGCACCCCCTGGCTGTCATCTGTACTGTGCAGGACTAAACTGTCAAACTAACAGCTCAGACCTGAAATGTGTACAGCAAGAGTTTCTTAAAACTATTTTTTAACTCTTAGTTAACCCTAATACATTTATATTCTACCCCATCTTCCTTTAGCTTTTTTGTGTAATATATAAATGTTATAAATGTACATTTGTTCATATTATAAGCTCTCAATTAAAAATGCTTTGCACCAGCAACCAGTAACATTATTCTAGAATATTTACATAAATAAATTATTTCAGATTAAAATTTGCACTTTTATGATTTAAGTTAATATAAACTACTTTAGTTCCCAGATGGAAGAACAAATATTGGTTCCAATTGCGTTAATGGAAACCTGAGAAGCATAGGCGTGCGCACAGGGTGTGCCAGGTGTGCCCAGGCACACCCTAATCACCCTGTGCAGAACAGATCCCTACTGACCTGGCTCTCCCTCCTTCCCCCCACAGCACTGCCATCTTCCCTCCTCTCCCACCAGTTGTTACTGCGGATGTTTTAGGCTGAGTGGGGCAAGGGACCAGTAAATATGCCATTTACCGGCCCCTTCCCTTTCTGAATGAACATTGTGAGTGATCAGTAGAGTATGTTTGAGATTTGGGGTGCACACCCTAATGCCAAAGGCTGCGCACACCTATGCTGAGAAGTCATATCTTTTGCAGAGAAACACATAAAGCAATACTTCCAATAGTGCTGGTTTGAAGAACCCTAAACAAATATTGTAGTGCTATAATATTCTCAGTCACATGTGTTGGGATCATTAATCAGTACTTAAAAGGTGGTGTTTGGGTGGCTGGACATGGTTAGTGAGATTATTATTTATTTTGTCTTCAAATTATGTTTTAATCACGATCATTTACATTTTGCTGCCAAGCCACTGCCCCCGATTAGTGAGATTTTTTAAAGTGGCTGTAAAGCTCAATCATGGCATCAGAGCAAAGCACATATATCTGTAGTGTTTACTTATCTCTCTCCAAGGCCCTAAGTGTAGTTTCTCTCTGGTGCTTCCTTCCTCTGTTATCAGCATGAGTCACTTCTGACAAGTTTTTCCGACACATAGGATACATTTGTGTCGGGAGGGGAAATCTCAGAACAGGGATTGTCTATTCAGAACACAGTTCTTCTGCTCTCAGACAGTGTAACTGCAACCTTTCTGCCCCCTCCTCTGTGATCTTGACAGATGAAGAGAGATTTTTAACAAGATATGATCTTTTGAAGGGGTGTAGGTGAGAGGAGACTGCAGATAAACAAGTACAATTTATGAAGGAGTATTTATTTTAATCTCTGGATATATGTAAGGGTTTAGAACTACTTTAAAGATCTTCCAAATAGATTTCAAATTTTTGTTGATTTCTTCTGTCTCGATTCAATATAATTATGCATTTTTTATTTTCTTCTAGTCTTGCCTCTGCTGCTGGTGCCATAGGCCCAACCTCACTATCACTCCTATGGATGAAAAGGGTTCTGGAGGGAAGTGGAAAGCTAACGGCCATGACTTAGTCCTGGATCGCAGCAGTTCTCGTCTGACAAACAAATACAGCTCTTCCTGAAATGAAGATAATGCAAACAGCACCGCCACAATGGACCAGAAACCACATTTCCCTACCTAATCATGACTCACTGTATATATGATGTATATATGATGTCAGAGATGACATGAATGCCTTGTGGGCTGTATATATAGTGTCCACTTTTATGCTGTACTGTAGGCATTTAATCTATTTTCAAGATGGAAACCTGGAATACCACCTGACCAAGAACTTTTTTAAAGGTCACATAAGACAGGAAATCCACCACCAAGCTTCCTGGGAATTTTATCTTTTTCAGGGCCTAGGACTAAGGTTATATGTGTGTAATATTTATATTCTTGTGTATTTTTAAAGGGGTTGTGACAGGTTGAATGCACATTTTATTTACCTGTACGTTTATCTGTCAACAAGTGCCAGTATTAAAAGGGTTGTAAAGGTTCATTTTTTATTTTCTAAATAGGTTGCTTTAAGCTAGTGCATTGTTGGTTCACTTACCTTTTCTTTCGATTTCCCTTCTAAATGTTTTTTTTCTTTGTCTGAATTTCTCACTTCCTGTTCCTCCTCAGTAAGCTTGCCCCCCTCATCCGAGCCATTCTGACTGGGGGTTAGTCAGCCAGAACAGCTTACTGATGAGGAACAGGAAGTGAGAATATCAGACAAAGAAAAAAAACATTTAGAAGGGAAATCGAAGGAAAAGGTTAGTGAACCAACAATGCACTAGCTTAAAGGAACCTATTTAGAAAATAAAAAACAAAGCTTTTACAACCCCTTTAGGAAAGGTGAGACTCTGAGATCTCTGGTGGAAATAGAAAATCATTTTTACTGGTTGTTCTCCACAGCATTTTGCTGCAGCGCACTTCAAGGAAGACAAAATCAGAATAAACAGGTTGCATGTATTCTGGGTTCAGGCTGGATTCACATATATGCGAATGGGATGTGTTTTTAACCGCATCCAATTCACATAACATGTGAATGTGACCGGCTCTCAATAGAGCTGGTTCACACATGTCTGGTGCGGTCATGGTGTGGTTTTAAAAAAGGGTCATGTGCTTTTTTGGGTCGGGTTCAGATGAGAATTCAGGCAAAAATTCACACCAATGAGCAGAAACGCACCAGACTCTGGACTGCAAACCGCTATATTACTGTAAGTAGCACATGAGCCTGAAGATTATAAATTGAAAACACAAGCACACCTCTCGTCATAATATTAGGTCATAGCACTTTTCTTTAAGGGCCAGATTCTCAAAAGAGATACGACGGTGTATCGCAGGAAACACCGTCGTATCTCTGTTTTTTTTACTGGGTATCTATGCGTCTGATTCATAGAATCACTTACGCATAGATACAGTGACGATCCGACAGGCGTAAAACACTTATGTCGCGTACACACGGTCGTTTTTTGCGATGAAAAAAAACGTTGTTTTTTAAAACGTCATTTAAATTGATCGTGTGTGGGCAAAACGTTGTTTTTTGTCTTAAAAAAAACGACCAAAAAAAAATTCCAACATGCTTGAATTTTTTGTGTCGTTTTTCAAAACGTCGTTTTTTGTTTCACAAAAAGTCACCGCGTGTAGCAAAAACGTTGTTTAAAACAAAGTTTTTCAACCCGCGCATGCCCAGAAGCTAGTTATGAAGCGAGCTTCAATGGAAAAGAGTGGTGAACGGAACCTCGCTTTTTGTGAAAAAAACGATGGTGTGTATGCAACATCGTCTTTGAAAAGTGACGTTTCAAAAACGTTGTTTTTTACTTCACAGAAAACGTCGTTTTTTTTCATCACAAAAAACGATCGTGTGTACGCAGCATTACACTGTCGGATCGTAGATGTAATGACTTTGCTGGCTGCTTGGTGGCCTTTACGTTGATTTCTCATTTGCCTATGCAAATAAGCCTAATACGCCAATTCCCGAACGCCGCCCCGTCGTCGTTTACGTCGTTTCCGTAAGGTAACCTCTGCTATATGAGGGGTAACCTTACGAAGTTCCGCCGTATGCCATGTTAAGTATGGCGTCGGGACAGCGTCGTCTTTTTCCGTCGTTTTACTAAGTCGTTCGCGAATAGGGATTTACGTAAACGACGCTCACGTCGGTTTCATTCACGTTTTCCGACGTGAGCTGGAGCATGCGCACTGGGCTATTTTTGCAAGCGGCGCATGCGCAGTTCGATCGACGCGGGGGCGTGCTTAATTAAAATACAAGCCGCCCCCTTTGAATTACGCGGCCTTACGACGGGCCATTTACTCTACGCAGCCGCAACTTACAGAGCAAGTGCTTTGGGAATACGGCACTTGCTCTGTTAAGTTGCGGCGGCGTAGTGTAAATGGCTTACGCTACGCCGTCGGCCAATCTATGTGAATCTGGCCCTAAGTGTTTTATATTTTGCCTGCACAACCCTTTTAAATCAATTTTCGGACATTCCCGGTACAAGAAGTTTGTTTGTAAGCTAACACTGCCATTCCTATTTTTCATGTAACATAGTTCATTTTATTCTGAAATGCAATGGACTTTCTGAATGCCCAGTGTGACTGTGTTACCTAAATGACATTCTGTATGCATGTAATACTACAGATATTTAACGTGTTTAAAGGGGACCGCTAGGACATGTCATTGGATAGGACTAAGGGATACAAGTAAAATATGTTAATTTACAATGACCTCCTTGCCATCCTTTCTGAAATACATATTTTAAAAAAGTTCCAAGAGAGCACCACAGTACAAGCAGCCACAGTGCATTGTCTTCCAATGAAATTAGTTACCACAATGGGCCAGATTCAGGTAGATGGGAGCATCTTTAAGCTGGAGTAACGTTTCTCATTTACGTTACTCTGGCGAAATTTTAGGAGCAAGTGCTGTTATTCATGAAGCACTTGCTCCTAAAGTTGCGGTAGCGTATCGAAAATGAGCCGGCGGAATTCAAATTGGGCGGGTACGGGGCGTGTATTATTTAAACTAAGCGCGATCCCGCGGTGAACGTACTGCGCATGCGTCGACTGTCAATGCATCCCAGTGCGCATGCTCACAACTTCCGTCGGCACCACTTCCTTAGAAACGACAGCGCAATGTGTTCCGTTGGACGTTTAAATGCGCCCGTAGAAGCGCCATTCCGGCACTAAAGTATATCCTGTTCCCCCTCCCTGCAGTGAAGTTACTTTTGTTCTGAGATGGCTGCTCCCGTTCCCCGCAAACACAGGAGAAAGCTGAACTTTAAAGGCCAGGAGCTGTCAGCCGTCATCTCGGCTATGGAGACCTATGATGTCTTCCTCCATGGCTGTAAAAGTTGACAGACAAGCATGGACAGAGGTGTTGTCCTGCAAGTGGGGGTGCTCAGCTAGCTCTTATCGTCGGTAACGCTGCTGTAGCTGCACTCCTGCTGACCTGAGGCCGTCTGGAGTAAAGATAAAGCAGCTATTTGTAGAAATAACTTTGCGCCGGACGGACGAGATACGCGCGGCGCATGTAGCCAGCGTATGGTGCTAATCTGTTTGCGAATCGGGAAATCTCCCTCATTTGCATATTTGCAGGGGAAATCAATAGGCGCGACTGATGCGCCAAGCGAAATTATGCGCTGACGATACTCTGGCGTCGGAAAGTTAAGCCGGTCGGGGAAAGCCCGTTTTCTGTCGCATCTAGTTTGGTGGGTACGGCCACATAGATACGATGGCGCATCTTCACAGTTACGCGGCGCATATCGAAATACTCCAGCACAAGTCTTGCTGAATCTGGCCCAATGTTGGTTCTGTGTAGACAAGTTCTATTCAGATAATGGAAGAGTCTGGAATCAGTTAGTTAATGGTACTACTATGTTGTCAGCAGAGTTTAGAGAGTTGCAAATCAGAAATGAGAGCATGGAGCTTGAGTGCATTTTCCACCTTTTTCAGTGGTACTTGCTGGAGTTCAACGTTAATCAGAAAAAAATATGTGTTTACCTAATCTTATATTAGTAAGTTTTAAAAATGGAAGAAAAGGAAAAAAAATAGGTTGCCCATAGCAGCTCATCAGAACCTTTCTTACATGCTCTATCTTGATCCATAAGGAATCAATAACTTAGAATTTCCTTTCTGTGGATTCATTTGTAAAGAACAGTTGTGTAATGTCACTATTAGACCAGTCTTACTATAACCCGCCCTGGCACATGCTGAAATGTACCACAGTACAATGGCAGCAAGTTGAAACACAGACATAAGAACGATAACTGCAAGTGATTATAGGAAAACCTGGGATCAGAGAAATATGGATGTTGACCATTGATGATCGTTCCTTAAAATATTGCCAGCCCAGTAACAATTCGTCTTAAAAGTACACATTTTTGCTCCTTGTACCTTGGCAAAATGCCTAAAATTTGCCTAAAATTTGCTCAAAAATGTTTATACAAGCCAGCGGGTGGATGAAGCCTGCCTTTTAGTTATATAAAGCCACAGATTTTCATTGTGCATCATTACAACTTTTTAGCCCCTGGTGTCCTAACAACTAATGATGTCATCAGTTTATAAGGAGGATGATGGGCACCTGCAGAGCACGCATGTTTTTGCCCTCCCCTGCCCCTCTCTGTCAGCATCAAGGTCACATAAGCTGAGTGAGTGAAAGAAACTGAAGGAGAAGAGAAACATTGGAACACTATTCAGTCTTTGGAGGACTAAATACCCTCGAATGTTGGGTCTCCTAAGTGTGCAGATTTTGGTGCACTATTAGGTTAGGTTTTTGGGGTGCCTTGAGATTGTGCAGAATTTTAAAGGGTGCCGTGACTGAAAAAAAGATTGAGAAACACTGCTTTAGACTAATTGCTGAGATAGCATGGTCAATAGCACGCCCATCATACCAACCAAGGATGATGTGCAGACCCTTTGTATGGCAAAAATGTTCAGATATGTTATGTATCCTTGTAAGCTCAGCAGGATCACTAGCATAGTATTTAATTGGAGAAGCTAATATTTGTATTGAAAAATGAATGTATGCATCTGTGTTTAAAGGGGTTGGATGGCTTGGGTTTTTATTTTTTTAAATGACAAACATGTTATACAGCTCGTTTTGCACAGAGTGGCCCCGATCCTGGTCTTCTGGGGTCCCTCTGTGGCTGTCTAGGCTCCTCCCCACAAGCGTTAACCCAAAGGGGTTAGATTGCAGGCGTGCTCCTATGATAATGCCGGCGGCTATAGCTGCCGACTGTATCACTTGGCCCCCGCCCCCGGGAGGCCGCGTCAGTGGATGTGATTGACAGCAGCACGAGCCAATGGCTGCGCTGCTATCAATCTCCAATGACGAGCCACCTCAAGCAGGGGGAAACCATTGCGGGAACGAGTCCACGGAGTTTCGTGACTTAGGTAAGTAAAACGGGGGGCTGAGCATAGGATGCATTAAGGTGAAAAAACAAGAAGATTTACAACCCCTTTAATTATTTATTGCTCAAGAGAGTTCTTTAAGTGTTTAAGGAGACCTGGACTAGTATAGAGAAAAAACAAATCAGACTTTAAGGTCCTTGTGCTAAAGCCAAAAACAACCAGGCAACCAACATTTTAAAGCATTAAAAGGCAAGATCTGCTTATCACATCAGGGCCCATCCAAACCAAAACACCTTATTAAAATAAATAAATAAATAAAATAAAAATCTTGGGAAAAATTTGAAAAAGGGTGACATCAAAATCCATCCAACAAGAACCTGAGAACACTGAATATCTCTAATCTCGCAGAGAAGACACTGTGGCAAACAGCAGGAGCGTCTGTCACAAACTCCAGGATCCTCACCATTCTTGCCGGTAGGATTTGGATATCACCCTTTCTTTCTCCAGTGCGATAGCCAGGTGTAAAGTAAGTACCGTATATACTCGAGTATAGGCCAAGTTTTTCAGCCCTTTTTTCAGGGCTGAAAATATACCCTTTGGCTTATACTCCAGACAGTGTACCTGAAAATCTGCGGGCGGCGTCCATTGTTTCAATATTGCGGCTTCCTCCTGGTCCCGTTCCGTTATAGGCGTTTCCAGCAAACACTGTGTTGAGTGTTCCGCCTATCACGGAGGTCCTCTCATTCTCGGACTATGTTTCCCAGCAGACACTGTGTTCAGTGTTCCGCCTATTATGGACGTTCTTGAGTCCGATAATGAGAGGACCCCCGTGATAGGCGGAACACTCAACACAGTGTTTGCTGGAAACGCCTATCACGGGGGTCCTCTCATTATCGGACTCAAGAACGTCCATAATAGGCGGAACACTGAACACAGTGTCTGCTGGGAAACATAGTCCGAGAATGAGAGGACCTCCGTGATAGGCGGAACACTCAACACAGTGTTTGCTGGAAACGCCAATCACGGAACAGGACCAGGAGGAAGCCGCGATATTTAAACAATGGACGCTCTCAGTCTAAGAAGAATTTCAGGTACACTGGCACAGGCATGCGGAGGAGCTGGTGACCTTTGATGTTATTTGTGGGGAACTCAACTTTGACAATTGCTCATCAGGTATGAAAACTCAAAGAAAGACCCTTAGTATATTCTGTTTACCAGTAAATTATCATGTCATTGGTTGCTGTATTCTGCTTCTGTTTATGCAATGGGTGCCAAAGGGTTTCTCTGCCATCCTCAGCATAATAAACATTAGGGAAATATTGCACGGAGCAGTGTAAGAGGAATTTCAGATACAATGACTCGGGCACAGGGATGCTGCAATGGACAAAGTGAGGTTGGGCATAGTGAGGTGGCAATGGGCACAGTAAGGTTGGGTACAGTTTGGTAGCAATGGGCACAGTAAGCTGGCAATGGGCACAGGGAGGTTGGGAACAGTGAGGCTTGCAAATGGGCACAGTGAGGCGTGCAAATGGGCATTGTTGATCCTCTTTACCGCTTACAGTAGCTGCTGCATTCCCCCCCCCCCCCCCAGGCTTATACTCGAGTCAATACATTTTCCCAGTTAATTGGGGTAATATTAGGTACCTCGGCTTATACTCGGGTTGGCTTATACTCAAGTATATCTGGTATATGCAATACCCTTTTTCACTTTTTTACACACTTATTATGGCTATGCGATGACCTGATCTCATAAATGGGCTTAGTCTTTTAAATCAAGGTCTACATTAAGCCAAGGCCAGCAATGGCAGCTCACATATTTCTCTTGTGACAGAAGTACTTTACTAGTCATTTTAATAACATTTTAAGCATGTATTTTTACCATATAATCATCATTTAAACTTCATACGTTCACACTAGCATATTTAGTGATTTTACAATAATCCAATCAAAAAAGAAAACCAAGGGAACGCCACTGCTGACCTCCTTCTCAAAAGGATAGTTGCCTAGCTATTGTGCTGACCCTCTGGCTTTAACTAGTTGACTCACTGATCCAGATGAGGAAAGACAATGGTACTTATCTACATACTGGTACTGGGTACATTTTGCTCCAGCCCCTTCGGACCTGCGGCTGCAGGAATAGTCTTTAGGAGCCTGTACATTGCACCTATCATCCACTATTTTGTGGTTACGAAGCTTTGCAGGCTCAAATGCAAGAAAGTTAATAAATGTGAATAAAAAAAAGCAATGTGGGTGCATTTGTTCTTTTTTTTTTTTAAACCTGGAATATGCCTTTATAGAAAATAAATATAGGAGCGGCCATCTAACAAAATGAATCTGTGCATGGGCAGCATTAGGCACATGCCCACTTGACCATTCCAGCAAGCTGGAGATTATTATTTTTTTTTGCGTAAACTTCAACTCTAGGTTTTTGTAAAGTAATCAAAGCAATATATAATAACATTTTCACAAAAATAAATGTTTTTTTTGTATTTATTTTTTTGTTCATCGTGTCTTGCCGTTGGTTACATTTTGTGAATAATCCCTCTATTAGTTTAGTGTGTCACTTTGTTTTTTAATAAATCTCACATTTTCTACCAACAGTTTTTCACATTTTCTGTAAACCACGTGACTTCTCTTCTCTTTCTCTTGTATAATATAGCACAGCCTGTCTTATAATCAACAAAGAGTGTGGACACTTGACTGTTTTGAAAGTAGTGCATTATGCTCTTAAAGTGTACTGTATATAAAGACAAAACATGTTCTTTTTTTCTTGTTCTGGATAGAGTGGTGAGGGGGAGGGACCCATGTCTGATTTTTATCGCCATCTGTGTTAGGGGGATTTACACTTTCCATATACAGCTCACATTTAGGCCGATCCCAGCATTGGGAATAAGATTGGGTTTGGTTCGTTCGAACATACAGTATGCTTGGCTGAACCTGGACGTTAGCCATCAATGCCACACCAATGAGCTGCGGCTGGGACATTCCCCACCCCTAGCTTCAAATACATCAAGAGACTAGGGTGACCACGTGTCCCGGATTGCCCAGGATAGTCCTGCATTTTGCAGGTCTGTCCCGGGCACATTCATTCCAGGACAATATAGTGTCCCGGAATGAAACTGACACAGCCACCCCCCGGGCCAATCTGATGCCCCCAAAAAAGGCTGCCACCAGGGATGGACTGGCCATTGGTACTACAGGGAGTTTCCCCGGTGGGCCGATAGCTCAGTGGGCCGGTTTTATTGACAGCAGACCGCCACCCCCCCTCCGCTCCTCTGTCTCTCCCTTCCCACAGCGCTCACCTCCTCTCCCTTCCTGCAGCGCTCACCTGGGGGGAACAGAGAAGCAAGGGGAGGACCAGAGGAGCAGGGGGGATGACGGAGGAGCATAGGGGAGGGGACAGACAGCTGACTCAACAGATATGGCCTGGGAGTTTCTCACTTCTGCCTAATCTTGTCCCATAAGGGGGGGGCACCGAACTGATTCTTTGCCCCGGGTGAAATAATGTCTAGCTTCCCCACTCGTACTGCCTATAAAAGTACCAGTACCAGCCATTCTACTCTAATAAAGTAGAACGGCTAGTGGCTAGTGAAGGGGGAGAGGGGGCTTGGGTGGCCGGGGGGGGGGGTGCGAGAGTTGTCTGGCCACCATGGGAGAGACCTGTCAAGGTGGGCCAGTCTGGATGAAGTCCAGGGCCAAATTTCTGTCCCAGTCCAGCCCTGGCTGCCACATCACTGCTTTACTCACTGACAGTACTTGTCCTGGCTGGGAATGCCTGGAGGAGCACAATCCCCTTGCTTGTGATTGGAGAAATCCTAATCCCGCCTCTTGTGTCCAATCACTGTGCTGTGATTCGTTACAGCACAAGCTGATTTTTGGGAAGGGAGGGTGTCCCTGAAAGGTAGTTTGGAAATGTGGTCACCCTACAAGAGACATCCTAGACTAGGAGTAGGCAACCAGCTGTTTTGAAACTACAAGTCTCATGAGACATTGCAAGACCCTGACAATCACAGGCATGACTCCTAGAGGCAGAGACATGATGAGATGTGTAGTTTCACCACAGCTGGAGGGCCGAGGTTGCCTACCCCTGTGCTAGACCATCCTGGACAGCAAGTTAGAACAAAGAGAAAACGTGAAATTTTTAGTGAAACGTGGAAAGCCTGCCAAAAAAGACATTTGACATGATTCGGCAAGTTTATGGCAATGCTGCAATAAGTTGAAGATCCAACTCAAAGTTGCAATTGTGACACCATTGCAGAGATTCAGTGTGAATAGCAGAAGTTGCTTGACACGCTTTGAAAAGAAGACTTCCAGGACACATTCCAGAAGTGTCAGGAATGCTGGGAGCGCTGTATTACTGTGCAAGGGGACTGTTTTTAAGGTGATGGTGTGTTAACTTACGTAGAATAATAAAGTACTTTCCTGTAAACAGAGCTAATCTCGAAAACATTTTGATACCACCTCATAATCTTGGCTGAACTCAAGCTCATCACAATTCTGCTGGGGGCCTGTCAGTACCACCAAGCTTGACAAAAGACAATTTTTCAATCAACTTTTGTTGAATGACCCAGGTAGAAATGTATTGGCCAAATAGTGATTGCTCCCAACCAGATTGAGGCTTTGTTTATGTATTCAGACAGCTATAGGTATTGGTTCACAGAATATAATAGCTGGGCAAGGAACATTCCTTGCTCTTTGCTCTTTAGTGTGCAAGGAGGAATCTATTCTATGTCGATTTCTCTCCCTCAGTCGTTGGGCTGAACAAGACAAACCGGTACGTGTATGGCTAGTTTTAATCTCTCTACTTGTCCGGGTCACCAGGACTGAAAATGAGGGAAAATCCAACATTTTGAGGTGTGACCAGGAGTACTGGGGAAATCTTCCAGCAACAATTGTCAACGATGGTGATTCTTTTATTTTGCAAAGACTTCAGCTCACTTTTTGTTGTGTCTGTGGGAGCGAAAGTGAAGGGAAATCTGCCCAATGGGACACAGATTGAAAAAAAAAGAAAAGCCTGAGGGGTTTAAACCATTCCCTACTCTACCCAAAATGGAAAAATGGCTTTAGATATAATTTATTGTTAGGTTTGAACATTTCTACAATTTCAGAGCTGGCATGGAAATGTGACACACCATGCCAAGTCTACGAGGTGGTATCAAAAGGTTTTAATACCACACAATTTATTTATTTACAAGAAAGTACTTTATTTATCTACATTTACACAGTAATACAACACTCCCAGCTTGCTTGCCAGTAGTGTATTTAGGTTTTGTGCTGCCCTAAGCCTGACTAAACTTGTGAACCCCCTACTTTAAATATGACCCACCCTTCCTGTCAAGAACACACCCCTTGCTGTTTTAGACCCGCCCTGAAATTTTCAAGTGGGGACACTAGCCCTGAGGGCCTTGGGGGGCGGCAATGGATTCCCTTAAGTTGCATAGATGTCCTCTCACTTCCTGTTTGGCTATGGGGCAGGAAGTGAAGGAAAATCTCTGCAATGGGACAGGGATGGTAAAAAATAAACTGACAGGGGCTATAACCCTCACTTACTCTATCCAAAATGGAAAAAAAGTGTTGCCTATAGTTCTACTTTAAGCACAAATTTCTAAAAAATTTATGGAGAGGACTGAGAAGATATAACCATGCCAATGGTGCAGCAGAAAACATATAGCACCGTGAGGAAGGTTTGTGGTCCAGAATGAGAGGATAGTCAAAATTAGAAGCAGCAGCCCCCCACCCCCCCACCACCCAAACAGTTGAGGAAGGCGATCGCCCGCAGTGTGGTTGCTTTATGGGGGTGCTAGACTAATTTGCCTCTCAGCCCAGTCCGCCCCATTAAACTGGCACCACACTAACAGTGTAGCGCAAGCCGGCAGGGACGCTTTCCGTGCTGCCCCCTGCAAAGTGCTGCCCTAGGCCTGGGCCTTGTTGGCATAGGCCAGTATACAGCATTGGTGCTTGCCACTTATGAAATGTGTCCTGAAATTATTTTTTTCAAAGCATGTCAAGCACCTTCTGCTTTTTCGCACTGGATCTCCGCAATGATGTCAAAACGGTGACCTTTGAAATGGATCTTCAACTCGTTGCAGCATCACTGTAAACTTGCCGAATTTTGTCAAACGTCCCTATGGCAGATTTGCCCAGTTTCATGCAGAGTTCCACCTTTGCTCTTTGTTCTAACTTTCTGTCCATAATGAAAAAGCAGAAGTGGTCAGCTGCACAGCGCCTGATGTACACAGGATGATGACTTATGACAGTCGGTGCTCCCTGTGACTGGGCGTGCGGCCTTGTGCTGTGCCTGCCATCTGTTGGAGTGTTATAAAACTAGTCTCAAAACTTTTTGATACCACCTTGTATATTCGTAAATGACTACAATTATAATAAATGCACATTATATAAGGAGATGACTGAAAATTTGTCTCAAAGCAAAGCTAAAATCATATCTACCAACAATCTAATTATCAACCAAACCCTGGCGATCCAATTTGTCCTAACAGAGGCTTATTTAGAACTTTTCCATTAGTGTTTAAATGTAATGCATACAGTACAGTGTGTAGTAAGAGTTAGTTGTTCATTCACCCCATATGAGCTTTAGTTCGATTAGGATTATTTTTACTACTCAAAAGGAGCTGCTGACTCACCACAACCAACATTCCTCCATCTATTACCTGAGAGGAAATGCTCCACGAATTGAAGATGTAAGCATTTTCAGAGCTCTCTGCAGGCCTTTTGAAAAGCATCTTTGTGGCATGGTTACAACTTCAAATTGAAGAATATTGGACTGCAAAGCCTTGATTTGCACTCTAATTAAAACCTGCCGCTTTGCAGTAGAGAACCAGGTACCGATCTGATTACATTTGAAGGCAAGGAAGGTAAAATAAAGAAAATCTATCCATAATTTATGAAATATGCCCAGCTTTGAGTTTGTGTTTATGCAAATTGATGTACAAAACTTCAGCTTATCAATAAACTGGTTTATTAAGACAGCAGGAAAAAGGTCAGCAAGTCATAGCTAACTTTTAAGATATACCGTATATACTCGAGTATAAGCCAAGTTTTTCAGCACATTTTTTTTTTGTGCTGAAAATGCCTCCCTCGGCTTATATTCAAGTCACCTTTATGCGCCTGATCTCCCGGACTTTGGACCCCAAACCTGGCACACATGTAGCCCCACTCTTTCTCTATAAGTGTGCAAAGTTTGTTGTCTGGAGGACCTTTGGCCGGGAAGCGCCGATTTTTTAAACCCGGGCACCCCTTCCATAGACTCCCATGTTAAACGGTCATTTCTTCTGTGATTTGGGGACCCGGTACCAGCCGGTCGTAGGTCCCCTGGACCCGAGACCTGGCACATATGTAGCCCCATTTCTCCTCTACAAGTGTGCAAAGTTTGTTGTCTAGGGCAGGGTTTTTCAACTCCAGTCCTCAAGGCACACCAACGGGTCAAGTTTTCAGGATTTCCCTCAGATGAAATGGCTGTGGTGATTACTAAGGCAGTGGAACTGATCAAATCACCTGTGCAAAATAATGGAAAGCCTGAAAACATGACCTGTTGGTGTGCCTTGAGGACTGGAGTTAAAAAACACTGGTCTAGGGGACCTACGGCTGGGAAGCACCAGGCACCCCTTCCATAGACTCCAATGTTAAACTTCAGTCTAGTCATGGACACAGTGAGGCATGGAAACAGTGAGGCATGCACATGGGCACAGTGAGGCATACACATGGACACAATGAGGCATGGAAACAGTGAGGCATGGACACAGTGAGGCATGCACATGGACACAGTGAGGCATACACATGGACACAGTGAGGCATGGAAACAGTGAGGCATGGACATAGTGAGGCATGCACATGGACCCAGTAAGGCAAAGTGAGGCACAGTGAGGCGTGCAGATGGACACCCTAGGCTTATACTTGAGTCAATACGTTTCCCCAGCTTTTTGTGGTAAAATTTGGGACCTCGGCCTAAATTCAGATCAGCTAATACTCGAGTATATACAGTACTAATGAAATCTGATTGGTTGTAATGGATTATATACTAAATATATTAATAAAACATATTTACAGAAATAGCTAAAGAAATGTAGTGCCAAAGGGCCAGTGTGAGATAAAACGTGACTCAATTGCCCCACCCACCTATGTTTTTATTTTTATTTTTACGTGTGGGTAAGGCATTCCTGGGTTTGTAGCATTTACTCCCCAGAGGGGCTTCTGAGAATATGCCTAGGTTTCCCCATAATAGTACAGAGGATGATAGTCACACATAGAGATCCATGCACACCGACAATACAGGCTCAGTCTAGGAGATGTCTAATGCTGTGTACACACGATCGGATTTACCGCCGGAAAAACCTTGGATGGTTTTTCTGACAGAATTCCGCTCAAGCTTGGCTTGCATACACACGGTCACACAAAAGTTCTCTGAACTTTCTCCCGTCAAGAACGCGGTGAGGTACAACACTACGACGAGTTGAGAAAATGAAGTTCAATGCTTCCAAGCATGCATTGAATTGTTTCCGAGCATGCTTCGGAATTTTGGGAATTGCTACAGATGATTGGATTTTCCAATTTGAGAACCAGCTCTCAATTTTTTGTTGGCGGAAATTCTGACAGCAAAAGTCCAATGGAGCATACACACGGTTGGAATTTCCGTTCAAAAGCTCATATCGGACTTTTGCTGTCGGAATTTCAGATCGTGTGTACAGGGCATTAGGATTTATTGCTGAAAAACTTGAATAGGAGAGGGGTTTAAACATTAATAGCAATCAAAGGGAGGACAAAATTCTTAGTAGGAAAATCCTTTAAGGAGCAGGCACACACTACAGGCCCAAATCAAGTCTCACAATATCCCAGGAGCTGTCTGCCACACAGGATCCACAGGTAGATCCTCAGTTAGGGAGATAAAAGATCCTTCTTCAGACCAGGACTGGGACAGTGCCCTCCAGTAAAAATCCATTGGCAAGTTTCTCCAGGTCGTCAGCTCAGCTTCCGCTGAAGCACAGACTGCAGTCTCTTGTCTCAGAAGCTCTCTCCTAGGGGACAACAGCGCCATGAGAACCGGAACACTTTCTGGAGGTTAAAGAACACTCTGGCAAGGCCTTTCAAACATTCATCTCTTCCCCAGCCACTTTGTGGATTACTCTCTCTAGGGATTAAAGTGGTTGTAAAGGCTAGAACAATTTTATCTTAATGTATTGTATGCATTAAGATAAAAAAAAAACGTATGTGTGCCGCTCCCCCCCTAATACTTACCCGAGTCCTCTTTCTATTCAGCGATGTGCACTAGTGCCTCGGATGTCCGGGACTCTCCCTTCTGATTGGCTGAGATACAACAGTGGCGCTATTGGCTCTAAATCAGAAGACAGGGGCGGGGCCGAAACCATGGCTCTGTGTCTGAATGGACACACAGAGCTGCAGTTCTATTTGGGTGCCCCCATAGCAAGCTGCATACTGTGGGGGCACTTGATGGGAGGGAGGGGCCAGGAGCACAGAAGAGGGACCTGGGAAGAGGAGTTTCCAGGCTGCTCTGTGCAAAACTATTTCACAGAGCAGGTAAGTATAACATGTTTGTTATTTTAGTATTACTGTTATTTTATATTAACCACTTGCTGACTGCTGCACACACATATATGTCGGCAGAATGGCACAGGCAAGCAAATGGACGTACCTGTACGTCCCTTTGAATTTGCCGCCTATCGCACGCCCGCCAAGGGAGCGTGCCTGTGGGTCCTGTGAACTCGATGTTCAAAAAAACTATGATACAGTGTCCAAATGTACGCATTAAATAAACCAATGTGTGGTGTTAAACTATACAAAAATAGGCCATAGATAATGATTAGTGATAACAGTTCAAAGACTGACAACAGTCCTCAGTGATGTGTTTATTCTTCTCCAGGCAGAGATTCACAAACATTTCCCTCCACCAATCCAAATGCACTCACCAGAAAGCAATACTGTGCAGATTATAGGCAGCAAACTGGACTCAACAGAACCATCCAAGACCAATGAATCCTTCTGAGCAATCCCTTTATGAAGATGACAGCGACCAGAATATTCCAACAGTGAAAACAGCAAGTGGATGGCAGGACTGAAAATGGAATAAGTGCTCCCCAAAAATTTAAGATATGTAAACTCACCGGCCACTTTATTAGGTACACCTTGCTAGTACCAGCTTTGACCCCCCTTTGCCTTCAGAACTGCCTTAAAGGAAAAAAGTTTTTTGCTGAAATTAACGTTTACAGGGTATAGAGACATAATAGTTAACTGATTCCTTTTAAAAACGATTAAAAATAGATAAAAATCAATCATATAATGTACCTACAGTTCTAGTTTCGTTTTTGCATGTTTCCTGCTTCTGTAATGTACAGAGACACAGAGCCAATACAGGGCAGTGATGGTTTGTAAAACGAAACTGATTGGTTCTGAGGGGTTTTAGACACACAGTAATCACACCTCCTTGATTAGTGACCACAGAGAGAAAGCTCCCAGTACTGTGGTGATCAGGAAACAGACAACCAGGAAGTGTGGAGATCAGAGAAGGATTACAGCAACTTGAGATCGAAAATGAACAATGAGAACATGAAAACGGAACTGCATTAAGGTAAAGGAAGCTATTAAGATTAAAAAAAAAAATTCCTTTACAAAACCTTTAACTATTTGTGGCATATATTCAGCAAGTTGCTGGAAACATTCCTACGAGATTTTGGTCCATAGTGACATAAAAGCATTACGCAGTTACTGCAGAAGGGGGATAAAACGTGCCAAAGAACTATCCCCCACACCATTACACCACCACCAGCCCGAACCACTGATACAAGGCAGGATAGATCCATCCTTTCATGTTGTTTATGCCAAATTCTGACCCAACCACCTGAATGTCCCAGCTGAAATCAAGACTCACCAGACCAGGCAACATTTTTTCAGTCTCCTATTGTCTAATTTTGAATCTGTGCAAATTGTAGCTTCAGTTTACTGTTCTTAGCTGACAGTGGCACCTGGTGTAGCCTTCTGCTGCTGCTTCAAGGCTCGATGTGTCATGCATACAGAGATTATATTCTGCATACCTTGCTTGTAACAAGTGGTTGTTTGAGTTTCTTTTTATCATCTCGAACATCTGCCCATTCTCCTTAGACATCAAACAAGGCATTTTCATCCACACACCTGCCGCTCACTGGATATTTTCTCTTTTTGGCCCATTCTCTGTAAACCCTAGAGATGAGTGTGCCAGCGGATCAGCAGTTTTTGAAATACCCAGACCAGCCCGTCTAGCTCCAACAACCATGGTACAGTACGTTCAAAATCACTTAAATACTCTTTTTGATGCTCGGTTTGAACTTCAGCAAGTCACCTTCCCCACGTCTGAGTTGGTGCCATGTGATTGGCCGATTAGCAATTTGTGTTAGCAAGCAATTGAACAGATGTACCTAATAAAGTATCCGGTGAGTGTATAGTGTAGGACTTATGAAAAAGGTGTAAAATAAATGTGATCTCATATAAAGATGATATAAAAAGAGGGTGTGTGTATATTAGGGTTGTCCCGATACCACTTTTTTAGGACCGAGTACAAGTACCGATACTTTTTTTCATGTACTCACCGATACCGAATACCGATACTTTTTTTAAATGTTATGTGACGGTTTTGAAACCACAATACAGACTAAGGATATTTTCTTTAGAATTATGAAGAACTCTAACTCAAGACATTATAAAAGAATAAAAATGAGTAAAAATTAATAAAAATGTTTTATTTTCTTGTCACGCAGTAGTAAAAAACTCAAAGAATTTTCACAGAACATGTTGATAAATACAAAAAAAGTATTCTATTTAGGCATCGGAAGCATTTGCACGAGTACAAGTACTCCCGCAAATACTCGGTATCGGTATCTGGACAACCCTAGTGTATATTTAAACAAAACCTTTGCAGTGTGCACCACCACCAGTCCAATGCACTCACCAGACCAGATGGCTGCACACATAAGAGGAAGTAAACCCTCTTAAAAAAAAAACCCTGAGGCCGGAATCACACTTGTGCAGTGTGAATTTCAGCTCTCTTATCTTTGCAGGGAGATAAGAGAAGTGTTCAGCAGATTAGAAATGTTTTAGCTGCAAATTTGGAGACCTGGGAGAAGTTACAGGGGAGAGGAGAGTGGGGGGGAAGTGTATTGGGCTGAATGAGAGAAATTCCTGAAGAGAAATGAACACATCTGCAAATCAGCTGCGTACCCATAGAAGATAATGGGCCTGAATTTGCACCTGAGCCGCACCGCAAGGCCTAAAATACGCACACGTTTTTTCTGCAATGCGCAGTGCGAATGCTTTGCACATATGTGAACCAGCCTCATTGAAAACCATGTATTTAGAAATGTTCTGCGTATTGGATGCGGTTTAAGCCGCACTCAATTCGCATAGGTGTGAATCCGGCCTCAAAGACAAAGGCATAATGAGCTAGTATGATAAATTACCTGAGAACGAAGCCCCCGCAGCGGTCCTCGGACACCACCTCCGTCACCGCCATGATACCCGGAGTGACTTCCGGGTATCGCTGCTCCGGCGATGTGACTGGCCTGGAGTAGCGATGACGTCACTCCCACACATGCGTGCGGGAGCCGCATGTAAAGACATGAGGCCATTAGTAGCGGCACGCTCAGTGTGCCTGCACGCGGTAGACATTGGTGCTGTCTTTCTTGGAAATATCTCCTTAACCATGTAGGTAGAAAAGAAAAGGGCACTGAATTAAGCACAATAGTAAGAACCGAAAAGATACGAGAGAGAGGGGCAAGGATAACCATCTATATTAGGGAAACGTCAGGTTAGAGGGGCTTCCATGTGATCCCACAATTCTCAGACCCGGATGTGAAGAATCATTTAACGAAGTGGTCAAATATTATATCCGTTTCACAGTGGAGGGAGGGGGGGGTCACTCCTGTTTCTTCCATTTAAGGGCCACCAAGCATCGTGCAGCAGTTAAAACGTGAGCATTTCGCTTTTTGAAGGCAATTTTAGAGGGAAGTGGGAAACAGAAAAAAGAAAGATTTAAGGATTGAAAGGCACCCAGGAGCCAAAGATGGAATAGAGTAAGGAATGAACCATCCGGCAGTAGGTAATGATCAGAGGGCAAGACTAGTAAATATGATATAACGTACCTTTGTCTTTATTGCAACGCCAGCACCAGTGATTGGTAGAGGGATATATGGAATGGAGCAGGTCAGGGGTTTGGTACCAATGATAGAGGATCTTGTATTTTTCTCTTTGTACAGAATACAAATATGCTCTTATTCGGTCACAGGCAGCTAAGTTGCCATGTTTTTAGAGGCAACGCCTCACCTAAGACCTGCTCCCATTTACGCATATAGGCATGCCAAGGCCCAGATGGCAATGGGTCTGTAATTAAGAGTTGGGAAATACGAGCGACCATACACTTAGGGGATGGACCCTCTAAACAGATTTTCTCCAACTCCGTCAGAGGGGAAAATTGGAGGCTCATTACCAAGGACTGTGATCCCAAGTCGCAAAATGTTGAGCAGGACATCAGTATTCCATAGCATAGCATTTGGATGGACGGGGCCAACCACAACTTTGACTTCTGTCCAACTATTGTATGCATGGAGGATATACCAAGAAGCAAGAGGACGCAGCCGAGTCGCTAATACTTGCTTACATTTGGAAATGCAAGGCCGCCTTGGCCACGGGGAGCATAAAGAATAGACCTAGTGATCCAGCGTCTTTTGTAGTTCCAAAAGAAAATTATCACATCATCTTGGAGAGTCTTAAGATGTGATGTCGGGATGGGCATGTTCAGCGTCTCAAGGAGATAGAGGAATTTGGGTAAGGTTGCCATCTTAATGGTCGCCAAGCAACCAAAGAGCGATAACTTTACGGATTTCAACTTGGCAAAAGGAGACTTTAAAAGAAGTACAGAACAATGAAACCTACCAAGGTATGGCTTTCCACCTAAACTGACAGGCCGGGCAAGAAGAGCTTTAATCAGTGAAGCAGCAAAACACATGTGTGGTGGAAATTCCCCTGAACCCACCATACCCACCGTGAAACATGGTGGTGGTAGCATCATGTTGTGGGGATGCTTTTTTTTCAGCAGGGACAGGGAAGCAGCTCAGTGTTTTATGAGGAGCGGATAGAGCAAAATACAGGGCAACCTTAGAAGAAAACCTGTTAAGAGTCTGCAAAAAACTTGAGACTTGAACATACAGCCAGAGCTACAATAGAATGGTTTAGATTAAAGCATATTCGTGTGTTAGAATGGCCCAGACAAAGTCATGACCTAAAGCCAATTGAGAATCTGTGGCAAGACTTGAAAATTGCTGTTCAAACACTCTAATCTGACGGAGCTTGAGCTATTTTGCAAAGAAGAATGGGCAAAATGTTAGTCTAGATGTACAAAACTGGACACACCCCAAAAGACTTGCAGCCGTAGGTGGTTCTACAAAGTATTGACTCAGTGGGGGCTGATAAAGAATGCACTTTTCAAATATTTATAAGTAAACAAATTTGAAAACCATTAATAATTTTCCTCCCACTTCACAATTATGTGCCACTTTGTGTTGGTCTATCACATAAAATCCCATAAAATTCCAATAAAATACATTTATGTTTTTGGTTGTAAGATGACAAAATGTGAAAAATTTCAAGAAGGCATGAATACTTTTTCCGGGTACTGTATATAGTGGGGGGAAGTTGGCTTTAGAAAGAGTGTCAGAGGACGGTTTTAAGGGGTTGTAAAGGTTTGTTTTCTATTTTCTAAATAGGTTCCTTTAAGCTAATGCATTGTTGGTTCACTTACCTTTTCCTTAGATTTCCCTTCTCAGGGCCAGATTCTCAAAAGAATTACGCCGGTGTAATTCGAATTTCCCGCCGGCGTATCATTGTTTTCTATCACGAAAACATGATACGCCGGATTTACACAAAGATCCGACTGGCATAAGTCACTTACACCGTCGAATCTTAAATGTAATGTTACGCCGGCCGCTAGGTGGGGTTTACGTAGATTTCTCATTTGACTATGCAAATGAGCCTGATACGCCGATTCCCGAACGTTTTTGCGCCACCTTTTCGTCGTTTCCGTAAGCGTAAACTTACCACTGCTATATGAGGGGTAAGTTTACGAAGGTCCGTCGTATGCCATGTTAAGTATGGCCTCGGGACAGCATCGTCTTTTTCCGTCGTTTTTCTAAGTCGTTCACAAAAAGGGCTTTGCGTAAATGACGCTCACGTCGGCTTCATTGACGTTTTCCGACGTGAATTGGAGCATGCGCACAGGGCTATTTGTACGGCCGGCGCATGCCTAGTTCGATTGGCGCGGGGGCTGCCCTTAATTTAAATACAAGCCACCCCCTTTGAATTACGCCGGGCCATTTACACTACGCCGCCGCAAATTACGGAGGAAGTGCTTTGAGAATACGGCACTTGCTCCAGTAAGTTGTTACAATGTTTTTTTTTTTTTGTCTGAATTTCTCACTTCCTGTTTCTCCCCAGTAAGCTTTCCACCATAATCCGAGTGGTGGTTAGTCAGCCAGAACAGCTTACTGAGGAGAAACAGGAAGTGAGAAATTCAAAGGAAAAAAAAACATTTAGAAGGGAAATCGAAGGAAAAGGTAAGTGAACCAACAATGCACTAGCTTAAATTTATTTTCTATTTAGAAAATAAATAACAAACCTTTTCAACCCCTTTAATATTAACACCTAGATACTTTAAAGTAAAATTCCTCCACAAATAATTAAACAATTGGGAAAGATGAGCTAGCGTCCAATGAGGCATGTTGAGCGGAAGAGCTTCTGTCTTGGAATTATACATTTTATAACCTGAGAGCTGAGCTCAAAAAGCTGTAAATACATATGTACATGTGATTTTTTTTTTGATTTAATAAATTTGCAAAGATTTTAAACAAGCTTCTTTCACTTTGTCATTATTGTTTGTAGAATTTTTAGTAAAATAATGAATTTAATCAATTTTTGGAATAAAGCTGTAACAAAATGTGGAAAAGTGAAGCTCTGTGAATACTTTCCGGATGCACTGTATACCTGCATATTTACTAATGCTGGCAGCATGAGGATTAACCACTTCAGACCCGCGGTATAGCCAAATGACGGCTACAGCACGGGCCTGAATATCCAACAGGCCGTCAAAAGACGGCCGCCCCTTTGGGCGTTCCCAGCGCGCTCTAGAGCGCGCTGCGGGGAAGCCCTGTGTTGGCCGTGTCCCTTGGACACAGCCAATCACAGATCGCGGCGAACGGCCAATCAGAGTGGCCATTTGCAATGCGATCTGTGCGGCGAATGAGAGATGATCTCACAGATGATCTCTCATTGCCGTTTTTACAGAGACAGCGTCCTGTCTCTGGAGAGGAGGAGACCGATCTGTGTCCCTAGTACATAGGGACAAAGATCGGTCACCCCCCCAGTCATCCCCCACAGTTCGAACACACCTAGGATACATTTAACCCCTTCCTCACCCCCTAGTGTTAACCCCTTCAATGCCAGTCACATTTATACAGTAACTAGTGCATATTTATAGCACTGATTGCAGTATAAATGTGAATGGCGCCAAAAATGTGTCAAACGTGTCTGCCATAACGTCGCAGTACCAATAAAAATCGCAGATTGCCACCATTTCTAGTAAAAAAAAAAATAATAATAATAATGTCCCCTATTTTGTAAGCGCTATAACTTTTGCGCAAACCAGTCGCTTATTGCGATTTTTTTTTTTTTAACCAAAAATATGAAGAATACGTATCGCCCTAAACTGAGAAAAAATATTTTTTTTTTTTTAAATTGGGATATTTATTATAGCAACAAGTAAAAAATATTGTATTTTTTTTCAAAATTGTTGCTCTTTTTTGTTTATAGCGCAAAAAATAAAAACCGCACAGGCCATCAAACACCACCAAAAGAAAGATCTACTTGTGGGGGAAAAAGGACGTCAATTTTGTTTGGGAGCCACGTCGCACAACCGCACAATTGTCAGTTAAAGCAACGCAGTGCCGGAAGCTGAAATTTCACCTGGGCAGGAGGGGGGTATATGTGCCCAGTAAGCAAGTGGTTAAAAATAATCAATGTTGATTGGGAGAGTGAAGTTCCACTTTAACTCACTTCCGCAAACATTTATTTTTTAAGTAAATATGCAAACAGAAGCCCACACGTTTGTTATACAAGTGCTTTTATATACATCACTGAAATCTTATTTGCTATAATTTGATATAGTAATATAATGTAACAACATAATGTAAGGAACATTTTGTATTTTACAGTCCATAACAGCCTGTTCGGAGCCCGGAGCCTGTGCTCCAATATATCTAGGGCCATGCATTGGACACAATCTCAACACCCATAGTGAAAATTATATTTTGCTTATTTTTGGATGTTGATACAACAGCTGAAGGGAAGAAACTTAAATTACTCATTTATGTTCTTAAAGATATTAAATAAAACAAAGCAACCAGTCATTAAATAAAACAAAGCAACCAGTCAGAATCCAGCCTGTCAGGAGGGTCAATTTTGATTGGTTGTTATGGCCCTTAAGAACGACAACTTTATTGAATAATGCTGAAAAAACATGGATGTGTAAAATATCTGGGTACAAGGATATGACATCCCATGTGCAGAGATCACTCCAAACTTGCCCCCTTGCACGCTTTAAAGTGTATATAAAATCAATTTTTTATTTTTATTTATTATCATAGTACTGCCAGACTTTTGTTGCTATATTTATATGCTCCCTGGGGGGATTCGCCCTACATACCAAGGTGTCACTTGTACTGTGAGCGAGTGAAAATTCAAATTTAAAAAATGTCAAACAATAGAGAAGAAATCTTGAAATGGGAACACTTGTTCTGGTGACAAGAGGTAATTTCTGTTATTTTGGAGAGTTTTTCTATCACTTCTGTGACAGACTCACCCAGGACATCCCCGGATCATCTTATGTCTAAAATCATCCTATGTCCACTATGGGCATAGGATGACTGAGGAATGATATCTTGGACTACCCGAGATGGGATCATTATGTAATTATTATCCACAATATATTCCAGGATATCTGTAAAGAACTATTTACTGTTTGTTGATTCTGAACTCAATGGGTTAATTGTAAGAGTGACTCATTCATACTGTTGGGACATACTGTTAGCTGCTAATGCCGTCACCTCCAGCCATCTGTCTGTTCTCTGTGCCAATAGTCCCTGCTATTGTGTGAAGATGTCCTGTGTTTACACGTATGATAATGTGTATTGTATAGCAGGTGAATGAGACGTGACATCTACTCGCCTAGTCTGGGTAAATGATTAGTTAATTAGCTAATGTTAATTTATCTTCTGGTTACCTCCTCTAACTGTAGATAAGGCTGTATTCTTGGTTTTAATGAACACTCCATGTTCAGCACACAAACAAGTCTTGTCTCGTTGTGTGCAGCTGGAATATCTGATATCTATATCCAGACTGATAGGAAGCGGTATATGACGGGAAACACAAAGCGGAGTGTGGGACGTTCCGTTACAACTTCCCTCTTCAGTCTATAGGTTAAAGAGGACCTCCACCCATTTTTTTTTCTTTCTCCAGAGTTATTTACAGATTTATCTTAACAGCCTGGAATCATCAAGAACGCAACCATGTCCTATGCTGCCTCTTTCCTTTGTGACCTGATTTGTAAACCAGCTCTCTCCTCCAGGTTCTTGCAACCAGCTCCCAGTGAAGTCACAAAAGGAAGATGGCAGCATGGAACACGTCGTGCATCAGCATATCACCACATTAGGCACTTTTTTTTTTTGTTTAAGGCAACTAAACAGAAGAGGTTAGAAGGGGACTAGAACTATAAAAGGGGGTGATGTCACGATGTCTGTCAGTTAAAGTAGTGGTATATATTTAAAAAAAAAAACATGACTTTCTGATGAATGTAACAATGACTTTTATTAAAAAGCATACTCACTGAAAATATACAGTTTTGCTTAACTTGGCATGTTATAATATGCTTTCAGATTCAAAGGCATGTAATAATGTGCTTTCAGATTCGTAGCAATAAGATCCGAATACAAGATACACAGTATCCACTATATTTACATTTATCCACTTTGCCGCAACAGTTTTTCATTTTGTATACTATTAGGGCGCCAAATGCCTAAGTGATATGAAATAAGTTGGTACTTTATCCCATTTACTATAAAAAAAATACTTGTATTAGTGAATAATACAACCAATTAGCAAACATAAATATAGATATAGAGAAGAACATTTGTCATTCCATTGTAGATTCCTTCTTGTCATTGTAATTCTTCATACTGGTCTGTTAATAGGGAAAAAGAAGAAAAGAAGACAAGCCATATAAACATGCCAATTTAGACTTTATAAAATAAATTATTTCTGACAAAATCAATCTAGGCAAAGTAACAAGTTCATTTTAGAAGAGATCATAAACAGGCTACAGTAGCCCTTATTACCCAATCCACCCAATGGAAAAGAAGCATGGAGTACTATGTGCTCCTAATACTCTGAAGTATTGGCTAGTTCTCAGTCTGATGGGAGATCAGGGAGGCAGTGCAAGAAACTGAAATACAGATTATGGGGGTCATTTACTAAAGGCAAATGCACTTGAAAGTGCACTGCAAGTGGAAGTGCAGTGGCTGTAGATCTGAGGGGGACATGCAAGGAAAATAAAAAACAGCACTTTTGCTTGTACATGATTGGATGATAAAATCAGCAGAGCTTCCCCTCAGATCTACAGTGACTGCAACTCCAAGTGCAACTGCGAGAGCACTCACCAGCACCCTCACAGTTCATTGAGAATTCCCAACCATCAGCCGCAATGGATGATGGCACATGTAGTCTATTCATTCACAAGAAACTGTGACTGAATGGATGAATAACGTGGCCACGTGGGCAGAAACCTGCATGGCTGTGCCGTTTTCAAATTGTGACAGTGGGTGCGGGAACATCACGGGGAGGGGGTAGACCATAACCCCGGTATTCTCAGCCGAGGATTCGCCACAAGATCACTTTTATCGGGGGCCCGGAGTAATCGGTAGCAGTGGAGATGATCGCGTCTGCTCCCCTCACAGCCTAGATGCCGAGTGAGGGAAAGATGGCCCCCCACTCGGCTCCATAGCATTGGAGGGCGGGAGCTTCCGCCCAATGCTCTTAAAGGAGGAAAAATAATGTTTTATTGCATTTTTGACCCCAGATTTCACATTTAAGAGGTCCTGTCATGTTTTTTTTTCTATAGGAATAAAAGTGACAAAAACTTTTTTTTAAAAGGACAGTGTAAAAATAAAAAAGTAAAATAATTAGAAGAATAAAAATTTAAAAATCGCCCCGTCCTGCTGAGCTCACGCGCAGAAGCGATCGTATACATAAGTCGCTCACATATATGAAAACGGTGTTCAAACCACACGTGAGGTATCGCCGCAATCGTTAGAGTGAGAGATTTCCTTGTACACAGGCAGAACGAGGAAATGCCTATGTAAACAAGGCATTTCCTCATTCTGACAGGTGACATGACAGGGATCTACCGTTCCCAGTGGTCAGGAACAGTGATCTGTCATGTCCTAGTAAGCCCCCCCAGTTAGAAACATTCATAGGGAACACAGTTAACCCCTTGATCTCCCCCTAGTGTTTCCCTGCCAGTGACATTTATACAGTAATCAGTGGCTATTTTTAGCACTGATCGCTGTAAACAAGGCATTTCCTCATTCTGACAGGTGACATGACAGGGATCTACCGTTCCCAGTGGTCGGGAACAGTGATCTGTCATGTCCTAGTAAGCCCCCCCCAGTTAGAAACATTCATAGGGAACACAGTTAACCCCTTGATCTCCCTCTAGTGTTTCCCTGCCAGTGACATTTATACAGTAATCAGTGGCTATTTTTAGCACTGATCGCTGTAAACAAGGCATTTCCTCATTCTGACAGGTGACATGACAGGGATCTACCGTTCCCAGTGGTCGGGAACAGTGATCTGTCATGTCCTAGTAAGCCCCCGCAGTTAGAAACATTCATAGGGAACACAGTTAACCCCTTGATCTCCCCCTAGTGTTTCCCTGCCAGTGACATTTATACAGTAATCAGTGGCTATTTTTAGCACTGATCGCTGTAAACAAGGCATTTTCTCATTCTGACAGGTGACGTGACAGGGATCTACTGTTCCCAGTGGTCGGGAACAGTGATCTGTCATGTCCCAGTAAGCCCCCCCAGTTAGAAACACTCATAGGGAACACAGTTAGCCCCTTGATCTCCCCCTAGTGTTTCCCTGCCAGTGACATTTATACAGTAAATCAGTGGCTATTTTTAGTACTGATCGCTGTAAAAAAGTCAATGGTGTCAAAAGTGTCCGATTTGTCCGCCGCAATCCTGAAAAAATAAATAAATAAATCACAGATCTCCACCATTACTAGTAAAAAGAAAAAAATGCCATAAATCTATTCCCTATTTTGTAGACACTATAATGTTTGCGCAAACCAATCAATATACACTTATTACAATTTTTTTTTACCAAATATGTAGAAGAATACATATCGGCCTAATCTGATGAAGAAATTTGGGATATTAGAGTAAAAAATTATATATATATATATATATTTTCAAAATTTTTACTTTTTTTTTTTATAGCGCAAACAATAAAAACCACAGAGGTGATCAAATACCACCAAAAGAAAGCTCTATTTGTAGGGGGAAAAAAAGGATGTAAATTTTGTTTGGGTGCAATGTCGCACGATCACACAATTGTCAGTTAAAGCGACGCAGAGCTGAATCGCAAAAAAAATGCATGGTCAGGAAGGGGGTAAAACCTTCCGGGGCTGAAGTGGTTAAGTAATTTTTAAAGTAAACCATAATGAAGTCACAGCTTCACCAGTTAGTTAAGAATTCTATACAGGATCTTCTGACTTTTCAAAGCAATGTGAAATCTCCACTATATTAGCAGCATGAAGAAGAAACTTTTCTGATGTACTCGTGTAATAAATACTCTTTGTTGCTGGGAGATTTCCAGTCTGGAGAAGACTCTGCCAATGTGCTTACACAGCAAAACAAATTGATTTGTTCAGATAAAAAGGCTTGAAATTGTTGTGTTGTGTTGCTCTGCTATCAAGGTTTAAAAGCCATTGGAGTGTCGCGTCACGTTTTCTCAGGTTGTTGCAGGTACTTTACATAATGCAATAGAGCATTCAGTTAGTGTTTTTAGATTGTGAGCTCAAAGGAGCAGGGCTTTCTGATCCCTCTTGTATTGTACCTGGACTTTCTCCCTTTGTTTTGTAAAGCACGGTGGAAACTGTTGGCACTACAAAAATGGCGCTACGGAGCTCTATATACAAATTGAATCACTGTCTGGCAAATAGGACACACATTTGTTGCCACTTTTAAGGAATAAAACAATTTCAAAGGTTTGTTTTTATTTTCTAAATAGTTTCCTTTAAGCTAGTGCATTGTTGGTTCACTTCTAACTGAATTTCTCACCTCCTGTCCCTCCTCGGTAAGCTTGCCCCCATTAACGGAGCCGTTTTGGCACGGGGTTAGTCAGCATTACTGGCCCCCTACCTTTGGACTACATCCCTGCACTGTGTTCACAGCATCTCCCTGTAGGGATGTAGTCCCAAGGGAGGGGGCGAGCATGTTGACTAACCCCGAGCCAGAACGGCTCGGATTATGGGGGCAAGCTTACTGAGGAGGAACAGGAAGTGAGAAATTCAGACAAAGAAAAAAAAACATTTAGAAGGGAAATCAAAGGAAAAGGTAAGTGAACCAACAATACACTAGCTTAAAAGGAACCCATTTAGAAAAAAAAAACCCTAACCTTTACAACCCCTTTAAGACTGAGTACAAGTACCGTTACTCTACCCCACCGCCCCCCCCCCCCCCCCCCCCCAAGTACTCGCCGATACCGATACTGTTTTTTTATGTCACGAGACGGGGTGGCACTGATGGATGGGCACTGATAGCCGGCACTGACAGGTGGCATGCACTGAAAGATGACTGGAACTTATGGGCAGGCACTGAAATAGATGACATGAGAGGAAAAGAAAGCAAACTAAACAATTTTGCTATGCTGCCTGCGACGCCCATCTTGGTACACCCTGCACTCGGCCACATAAAAGCAGCAGCGGACATCTTGTTACACCCATCCCGAACTATATGGGCTCGGTGTAACAAGATGTCTCGCTGTGGCCGAGTGCATGGTGTACCAAGATGGCCGTCGGAACTCGGAGCCTCACTTCAGTTACTGAATGTGGCGGCTCCAGTCACCGATGGATGATACAGCTGCGCCCTGCATTCCTGCCTGCTTGAGGACTCGCTCTCCGCTCCGCCCACTGACTTCCTGTTGCATGCTGCCTCTCTCTCCTACCCCAGGTATCGGATCAGTAATTGGGAGCATTTACAAGTACTCGCGCAAATGCTCAGTATCGGAACAACCCTACAAAGTGACTATCGATAGTTTGCACAATTTATACAATAATAACTTTGCAATTAAAAAAAAAAAATTATATTTACATTTCAGGTAGGTGGTATGTTAAATAATCACTTGCTCCATGTTGTTGCCATCAATCCCTTCTAACTGGATTGTATGTCCCCTGCCGCACACAGTGGTTCAATACACCAATCTAGTAATGAAATTAGGGTCAGGGGAGGAACCACAGCACCAAGCAGGGACATGCTGTGCGAAACAGCAAAGATTTAAAACGCCATCCACCTAAAAGGCAAGCACTTCTCTAGCAGGGTTATTCTGGTATGAATTCTGAAGGCTACCCGCAGGATCCCTAAGTACATAAGGTGAAAAAGTTGAGAGTAGCAGTGTCTGTGCTGTGCGAGTCAGAATGATGATCCCCCCCCCCACCCCCCCCCCGATATGACTTAATACAGAAATCGGTACAGATAGAGCTGGAGGAAGGAGGCCACGATGGGGATGTAAAATCAGCAGATGCCTGTAATGACATCAAGTGGTTTTACAGCAGTGTCTCCCCCTAGTCCTTCCTCTCCTCCCATTCAGCCTTTGTATATTACTATACCTCAAATGTATCCAAGACATGCTGGCAGACCTCCAGGAGTTCAGTTAGTCCTTTTCTGAATGGCTCAACTGCAGGAAGTTCATCTGAAAGCAGAACCCATTATAAAATAAATATAGCACAGTGCACAGACAACACAGTCTAGTGGTTCCTGATCTCCTATTTCAGTTTGTAGTAAATGGGAATCTCTCTTGTGAGCGACTACTGACTGATTTTGGCGTAAATGCATGTTTTTAGAATTGGGCCCCAGTTCACACTATGTAAATCTCGTATTGCATTCCTGTACAATGCACATGCGGTTCAGTGCTGTGCGATTTTGAGCCCATTCATTCTAAATGGGCTCAAATCGCAAACCATCACACTAAAGGAGTGCAGTCACTTTTTTGGAGCCACCCTGCAACAAGATCGCATGGCCACTTTGTACCATGTGATCGGATGCAGGGAAAGCGTTAACTTTGTATTGACGCGGATTGCAAACACAGTTCGATTGCAATGCGGTGCAGGAAACATGCAGGGATCTCTGCGTTCCCCGCACATGTGTGAACCTAGGCTACAAAGGTTTTTATAGTTTGGCTTTAAAAAAATCTGATCCCAGCACTAATCAATTCAATAAATGGTACCTCCTCCTCCTACCACATTCCTTGAAGAGAACCAGTTATAACTGAGCGACTCAGAATTACTGGTCCAGAACAGGTATGAATCAGCAAACCACCCCCCCCCCCCCCCCCCCCCCAATTCTGAATCAGCAATATAGGCAACAGTTCCAGAGCTGGTAAACTTTTAAACACAAATAAGCATATACAGCTCATATACTTCAGAGATCTAGTTATCATTGGACTTATGAAGAATCCAATTTGTTTTAAAACTGAACTACAACATCAGTTTTGCACAGCTGTAGAATCTCATCTCCTGTACTGAAATGCGTACTGTGATTATCTCACAATGTGCATCATAAGCTGCATAGAGTCTAACGCCCCTTTCACATGGTCGGACCATTCAGATCCGCCTGTTATATTTGTCGGCGGACCTGAACGGCTGCGCCATACTACTCTATGGAGCGTCAGATGTCAGCGGAAACATGTCCGCTGACATCCGACCTGATCTGATAAAATCAGACAGAGGGCGATATGTCACCATGCGTCCATGGCGGATCGGATAAGATCTGATGAAAACGGACATGCTGTTTTCATCAGATCTCTCCATAGGAGACAGCGGCGCTGCACAAGCCCCTCCCCGCTCAGTGAGCAGAGAGGGACTTGTCATCCACCGGCTCAGCGGAGATCTGCGGAGAGATCTCTCGCTGAGCTGACGGACTCCGCTAATAGAGCCCATTTAATTTCCTTGGAGGCTCAACAACCCATGTAGGTGTTACTTAAAGTGATGTACATGAAAATGCAGTCTGCCTAGAACATTCGCACCTCCAGAATGACACACACCCATCGAGACATTTTGATAACCACATAACTCTCCCAAGAACCACATTGCACCAGGACTGTGACTGAGGCAGGGTGCTGGAGATCAGAAAGCCAAGTACAACATCCTGTCAACCTCTCCCACCAGCCATAATCTGCTAGCATTGCACAGAGAAGCACAAAGGTAATGCCATCACATTTTGTTTTTTTACCTTATTAGAATGATGATGAGGGCAACAAGAAGCAGATACAACTTTAACTTTTAAAATATTATACATTCTGCAGGCATTTCTGCTTATCTGAAGTTCCCTAGAGCTGAATCTGTTACAGCTCCGCCTCCTTTCTACTGCTCCTTTAATGCAATGAATTCAGGAGCTGCAGCCAAAGTCTGATAGAAGTTGAGATTTGTTTATTGCTTATTTAGCCTCCTGCACCATACTGATGTGCAATCTTTATCACATGCGGGGTAGCGACTGTCCTTTGTAACAGAATATAGTATACATTATATAGTAGGCAAGACCATGTTGCTCATAAGTTTGTTACGTACTTCGTGTCTGGATGCGGAAATTTATTTTGCTTTCTGAAGGATGAGTGATGCTGTACCCACAGAACTCCACTTCTGGGCTATAGACAACAAGACAGACATAAATATCAGATCCTGCTAACAGGTAGACATTTCCAAAAATGATGCTTCACCTACATGAAATATGCAACTCACTTCTTCATGATCATGTATCGCAGACCATTTCCCAGAGTGTGATCCTCTTCGTGTAAGACGAACGTTACACACGACTCGTCCATTCCATTGGCCTGGATCTTTAAAAAAAAAAAACAGATGTTATATATAGTGTATGCAACGCTTAATACGTACCTTAAAAAGATAAAAAATAAAATATACAATCCACTTCATGAGATGTTCAAAACAAGCAGAAAAAAAGAAAATCACCTAGGCACCTGTAATACTGATTTACTATGTTTGTAAAATAAAACAAAAGCCTGCTATACTAGCATTACACCTATAGATTATCTGCAGATTTTTTATGGTTAGATGGAAAAAGTGCCACAGATTTCTATATGTACGTCAAACTGTGTGGATGGAGGAATCTCCCACTGGGCCAAGCTTCAGTATCTTGCTAGCCGGTGACGTGTCATATTCGGCTCCCCCATCACAGACTGCTCCGGAAATGCTGCGGCGGCCAACTGCGCATGCGCGATGCGTTCCAATGCATTTACGACACTGTACACCAGCGAAGCCGTCATTCAGAGCGACGTGGACTTAGGGGAAAGTGGCCAGTCGGCCTCACGTCCTCGCTTTGCTCGGACGGCTCGCTCCGCTCGCTCGGCCTCCTGGCTCTTTTTTTAACATCCTCCAATCCACTGGATGCCGAACGAGGTTTCGCTGGTGTGCACTGCCGTAAATGCATTGGAACGTATCGCAGATGCGTTTGGAACGCATCGTGCTTGCGCAGTTGGCCGCCCAGCACTTCCGGAGCAGTCTGTGATGGGGCGCAGTTGGCCGCCCAGCACTTCCGGAGCAGTCTGTGATGGGGAGCGGAGTATGACGATACACCGGCCCCGCTGGCTCACAACCTAAACAATGCCTGCACCCAATCAGAATGTTCAGGTATTGTGAGAGCCAGCGTGGCCGACTAGCGAGATGTGAAAGCTTGGGCCAGTGGGAGATTCTTCCATCCACACAGTTCAGCATAGATAGAGGAATCTGTTCCACTTTTTCCATCTAACCATAGAAATCTGCAGATAATCTATAGGTGTATGGCCAGCTTTAGTCTTTGTGCAGAAAAAATATCCGAGGGGCTCAGTTACCGTGACTCACAACATAAAAAAGCCTATTCTACAGCACCTAAAAACCGAAGCCTGGACCGTTATTGGGGGTTAAGTATTTAAAGGGTAAGAATAACTGTCACATCTTTATTGCCGTCTATTTTCCCAATTGGAAGATTTTTTTTCTCATATTCTGTTGTCACCGATTCTACCCGACACAATGTAAACCAAAGCTGTCATTGCATAGCAGTGATCTGTAATCTTGTTACAGTCTATGAGAGCCACCTAGTGGCCAATACAAAGATCTGTTTACAGCACACCAAACTTTTCCATATGGGCGTTGTTTTGTGGGGGCCATTTATTTTTAAACAGTACACCAACACAAATGCCCCTTGGATGCACAGGCCTAACAGCATGCCAACTACTGTGCACTGTGGTGCTCTGCACCAGGGAAAAAAAGGTTGTCTAGTTTTGGTGCATTGGCTCACCACTTGAATAAATCTGTGTTTATAGTTAATGTACTACCTAAATGAGCCCTAAAGTGTACCCAAGGCGTTTTTCCAAAAAAAAAGCTTGGGTACTTTGTATTGCTGTCTGTGTTCCTCATTGCAGAGATGTCCCCTTACATCCCATTTTGACAATATCTGTCAAACGGAAGACAGAAGGAAAATTCCCCCCTCTTATATGATGGGTGTCACAGAGCAGAAATATCCTAACAGGAACACAGGTAGAAATAAAGTCCCCTGCATGGGCAAAATAGACTTACTCCAAATGATGAGAACACATTAACCACCTGCCTACCAGGGCAGTTTTGACATTGTTCACATACATCAGCATTTGTTCTATAGAAACTTACTTAGAAAAAGCCAAACTTTTTATTTTCTGAAAGAAAAGACCCTGGAGAATAAAATGTTGGCTGCTTTTTAATGTTACATGATGTTTACAGACACACACAATATAATACCCATTTGTTTTGTAAACGATGGTGGTGTTTGAAGAAAATAGATACCAAACATGTCAAGATTTAACATTGTGCAGGTCTGTGAAATGCCAACAAATGACGGTACCTAAAATTATTCATCGGCAATGCTTCAAAAGCCTTTAACCACTTCAATACCAGGAACTTACACCCCCTTCCTGCCCAAGCCAATTTTCAGCTTTCAGCACTGTACCCAAACAGAATTTTTATCATTTTTTTCCCCACAAATAGAACTTTTTTTTTGTGGTATTTGATCACCTCTGCGGTTTTATTTTTTGCTAAATAAAAAAAGACCAACATTTTTGGAAAATAAAAAGGTTTTCTTTTGTTTCTGTTATAAAATGTTGTAAATATTTTTCTTTTCCTTCAGTGATGGGCACTGATAAGGCGGCACCGATGAGGTTGCACTGACAGATGGCACTGGCAGGCATTGGGATGGGCACTGATTGGCAGCTGTCTACGCACTGATTGGCATTTCCCTGGTGGTCCAGACGGCATCCTGGTGGTCCTGGGAGGTCATCCAATGGGGGGGCTGTGCTAATAAACAATCAGCACAGACCCACCCCCTGGCAAAGTAAGCCCGTGCTATACCTGTCCTTAAAAAGTGGATTTATTTTTTTGTCACAATGTAGAGTATAAGATTTCCTACCATCTGTGCCCAGTCTTGCCACACAGAGTTAATGCAGATCTGAGTAATCCTCTTTCAATTTTCAGTAAAATGAACAGCCTTCCAGATAAAAACCTGCCTAAATAAAAAGTCAGTTTTCTCTCTTTGAGTGAGAGGTTATTTACATATCTAGCTTGGACATGTTTATCATATGTTATGTTATGTTTATCACAACATGAGGTATAAAAAGTGAGAAATCCACCCCTCCCCCACATAACACATCCTAGTAAGATACAATGAACTTTGGATCACCTCATATTATGATAAACATGTCCAAGCTAGATATGTAAATAACCAGTTACTGAAAGCAAAAACAGAGAAACAGACTTTATAATTTGGCAGGTTGTTATCTGGAATTCTGTTAATTTGAACTGAACTTTAAAAGAGGATTACTCAGAGCTGGATTAACTCTGGGTGGCAAGACTGGGCACAGATGATAGGAAATCTTATACTCTACATTGTGACATCAAAAAAAAAATTACATCCACTTTAAGCTATAGCGTGGGCGGGAAAGAGTTAAAGTGACCCTATCACTAAATCTTCCCGAATTCATACTTAGAAGGGAAAAGTAATTTTTCACTACCTTTTCAGTTGCCAAGCACCACTTAGCGGCAACCTTCTTCTGAAGCCTTTAGTAACCCTTTTAGGAGTCCTGGCACCATGTAGGGCCCCTTTCACACTGGGGCGGTGAGTGCATCGGCTTTAGCGTCGCCTTAACGTCAATTTCGCAGCGCTATTCGGCCACTAGCGGGGCACTTTTACCCACTGCTAGCAGCCGAGAAAGGGTTGAAACCACTGCAAAGCGCTGTTGCATCAGCGCTTTGCCGGCGGTATAGCCTTGGTGCCCATTGATTTCAATGGGCAGGAGTAGTAGTATACACACCGCTCCAAAGATGCTGCTAGAAGGACTTTACCATCCTGCCAGCGTAGAGAGACAGCAGCGGATGTTTCAGGGTGCTTTGCAGATGCTGTTTTTAGCGTTATAGTGCCTGCAAAGTGCCCCAGTGTTAAAGGGGTCTTACAGTTGTATCCTGGAATGATCAGAGTGAGGGGACACAGAGGTGACCCCACAGATCCACAATGGAGGAAAAGTACCACTCCAAGCCCTGCGACCTATGCTGTGCTCCCGCCATGTAGCACTAACAGGTGCAGACTCTGCGCTGATCCGTGGAAAAAATAAATGATCCTGGACTGCCGCACTCTGATGAGCGATTTATTGAAACAAAATAAACGAAGAATAAAATCCACAGCTTTGGATTTTATTGTTTGTTTATTTTGTTTCAATAAAACGCTCATCAGAGTGCGGCAGTCCAGGATCACCCACAGATCCACACTTCTGGAAGTGTCGGGTTCCCTGCAGACTTTAGAGGAAGGTTGTTGCTGAATGGAGTTCTGCTTGGCGATGGGGGTGGGGCGGTATTTACATCTTTCTTCTGCAGATATGAGGTTGGGGAGATTTAAGTTTAATAACCGGGTCACTTTGACATCCTCCACATGCCGTGTATAAAACAGCAGGGATCTCAGGTGGTTTATTACCCCAACATTTCATATTCCTGATATGTGTCTGCTGTACTATGTACTTGTATGAGAAAGTCTCCTGTTCTCTTTGTATTGCTTCCTTTGTGTGAAATCCCTGATGTTCCTATTAAACACTAACCACACTAAGCAGAAGAACACAGCATGGTCAGTTCTCTAGGCAGAGAACTCAGCCTTCCCAGTGTGGCCAGTTTTCTGGCTGTGCTGAGAGAACAGCCTCCATTTATAATTTGTTTTATATATATACACAAACATTTAGCCCGTCACAAAGTGAGGGTTTACACATACGCTAAGGCAAGCTTACGGCTGCAACTGCAAACTTATCCTTTATTTTTATCCTCTGTGATTAATGGACCCATAACAGACAAGAATTCCACCACTTTAGGTCTCCTGATGTGCTGTGTGTATGGGTGGGAGCCTCATATGTATTGTGTGTATGGGGGTCTCATGTGTGCAACGTGTGTATTGGGAGGGGGGGGGGGTCTTATATATATTGTGTGTATGGGGGGTCTCATGTGTGCCGTGTATTTTGGGGGGGTCGTCTCATGTGTGCCGTGTATTTTGGGGGGGTCGTCTCATGTGTGCTGTGCATATAGGGGGTCTCCTGTGTGCAACGTGTGTATGGGGGAGTCATCTCATATGTATTGTGTGTATGGGGGGGTCTTGTGTGCTGTATGTATTGAGGGGGTCGTCTCATGTATGCAACGTGTGTATGAGGGGTCATCATCTCATGTGCTGTGTGCATGGGGGGGGGGGGTTGTCAGATGTACTGTGTGTATGGGGGTCTCATATGTGCTGTATGTATTGGGGGGGGGGGGTCTCAAGTGTGCTGTGCATATGGGGGTCTCGCATGTGTATGGGGAAGGTCATCTCATATGTGCTTTGCGTATGGGGGTCTTGCGTGTGCAACGTGTGTATGGGGGGGGGGGACATCTCATGTGTGAGGTCGTCACATGTGTGCTGTGCGTATGGGGGTCTCACATGTGCAACGTGTGTATGGGGGGAGGACATCACATGTGTGCTGTGCGTATGGGGGTCTCACGTGTGCTGTGCGTATGGGGGGAGGACATCTCATGTGTGTACGGGGGAGGACATCACATGTGTGCTGTGCGTATGGGGGAGGTTGTCTCATGTGCTGTGCGTATGGGGGTCTCACATGTGCAACATGTGTATGGGGGGAGGTTGTCTCATATGTGCTGTGTGTATGGGGGTCTCACGTGTGCTGCGTGATTTGTGGGTCTTATGTGTATCAGGGTTTAATGTGTATCCTGTGAGTAAGGGAGGTCTTCTCATATGTTCTGTGTGTATATTGGGAGGGGGTCTCATGTGTGCATCAGGGGGGGTCTCATGTCTTGGGGTTTCATGCGTATTGTGTAGGGGGGGGGGGGTAGACTTGTGTGCTGTGTGTATGATGGAGGGGGTCACGTGTGTATTGGGGGTGTCATGGGATGTGTGTATGATGGAGGGGATCACGTGTGTATTGGGGGTGTCTCATGGGATGTGCGCTGCATGACTGGGTCTCGTGTGTATTTGGGTTTATTTTGTCTCATGTGTGTATGGAGGGTCTCACGTGTGCCATGTGTTTGGAGGTGTCGCAGGTATATGACGTGTTCTGTGTGTAAGCAGGGGATCTATGATATGAGTGAGGACATAACAGATCACACCGTGATATTTCCGGAGTATAACGCCTCCGGTCCACAGATCCTCCACCCCGCTCACCCTACCATCTCCAGCACTGCTTTCTTCTCCGGTGCGCCCGCCATGCTTTCTCCCTGTCACACGAGAAGGACCCGGAAGTAACGTCGGCGGAGAGGGCGGGGCGTACGGCGTGTAAACAGAGAGAGGAGGGGAGGAGTTCTGTCTGTGCTCTCCTCTGTCAGAGTGTAGGGTGACAGACATAGGAGTGTAGGGTGACGGACATAGGAGTGTAGGGTGACATGGGGTGTGACATAGGAGTGTAGGGTGACATGGGGTGTGACATAGGAGTGTAGGGTGACATGGGGTGTGACATGAGAGTGTAGGGTGACATGGGGTGTGACATAAGAGTGTAGGGTGACATGGGGTGTGACATAAGAGTGTAGGGTGACATGGGGTGTGACATAAGAGTGTAGGGTGACATGGGGTGTGACATAAGAGTGTAGGGTGACATGGGGTGTGACATAAGAGTGTAGGATGACAAGCATAGCTCCCAACTGTCACTGATTTTGAGAGACTGTCCTTGATTTGGAGCAATGTCTCTCTTTCTCCCTCACTTGTCCCTCATTTTACTCTGAACTATACCTCCCAACCGTCCCGGATTTTGCGGGGCGGTCCCGCGATTGGTGCTGGAGGTGCTGGAGTGCTGCGATTCCCCCCGCTCAACAACTCTGATCCACAGAACCCCCCCCCCCCCTCAAAAATGTCCTGCAATTTTAAAATGTTGGGAGGTATGATGCACTTTTTTCTAAATTGCTGCATTTTCATAGCTCCCAACTGTCCCTGATTTGGAGCAATGTCCCTCATTCCTCCTCATTTGTCCATCATTTTGGTCTGATCTATAGAGTTGTATATAAAATGCACTTTTTATCTATCAAAAAGTGTTTTCCAGCACTAAACCTTTCATCTGATTTCTAAAATGCTGCATTTGTAAATTTTAAATTTCAATATAAAGGAATAGTAGTGGTAAAAAAAAGGACTTATTTACCCAATCTTGTTTTTTTTTCACAATTCTCTTTTAACCACTTAAGACCCGGACCAAAATGCAGGTAAAGAACCTTGCCACTTTTTGCGATTCGGCGCTGCGTCGCTTTAACTGACAATTGAGCGGTTGTGCGACGTGGCTCCCAATCAAAATTTGCGTCCTTTTCTTCCCACAAATAGAGCTTTCTTTTGGTGGTATTTGATCGCCTCTGCGATTTAAATTTTTTTGCGCTATATACAAAAATAGAGCGACATTTTTGAAAAAAAAACAATATTTTTTACTTTTTGTTATAAGAAAAATCAAATAAACTAAATTGTAGTCAATCATTTAGGCCAAAATTTATTTAGCCACATGTCTTTAGTAAAAAAAAAATCGCAATAAAAAAAAAAATTAGCTACCTAGCGGGAACAGCGTCACTAATACAGCGATCAGAAAAATGATCGCTTAGTGACGCTGGCAATAGGGAGTGAAAGAGTTAACTAGGGTGGTGATCAAGGGGTTAAAACTTTATTAGGGGGGTACGGGGGCTACCCTGAACCTAACACTAACTGACTGTCACACTGCCTGTCACACTGACACTAAATACAGTAATCATACATATATGATTACTGCATTCAGTGACACTGTGACAGGGGGAGAGGGGGGGGGGGCGATCGCAAGGGGTTAATGTGACTATGTGTAGTGTGTGTCAGTGTAGTGTTAGTGCAGACTTACTGTGCGATGTGATCTCTCCTGCGGTGGTTGAAAAAAACGCTGAGGGGAGAGATCACATCACTTCCTCCTTCCTGTGTTTACACAGGAGGAGGAAGTGCAGGCGGGGGAGCGCGTGGATTGGCTGAGAGCGATCCGGAGGGGGCGGACAAAACCGAATAGCCGCCCCCTCATCCCGGATCGCTCGGCCAGCTACGGGGACCGCTGCATGTATGGGGGGGGGGTCCGATCGGACCCCCGAATCCCCTCAAGGCACCAACGTATATATATATATGTTGATGTGCCTGTCGGTGCCATTCTGCCGACGTAAATGTACATGCGGCGGTCCTTAACCAGTTAAGGGGTGTGGCACGGGGGTGTGTCCTATGCCTGCATACTTTTGCTGACAGGTTTCCCTCATTCCTATCTCAAAAACTTTGGGAGCTATGCATTTTTACATTTAACCACTTGCCTATTAAGTACATCATATGAAGTCCTCGACTTTGTGCGGTGATATCACTGTCTTCTGCCGGCGATTCTCTGCACGATAAGAATGACTATAGCGGCAGTTCCGCAGCTTGATCGTTCCCCCTCCCGCCGCCATCCCCCCTCCCGCCGCCATCCGGTGTTTCTCAGGGCTCTCCCGTGCCATCGGGGGCCCGGAGAACAAATCGGCCGACGCTGGCTGGGAAGCATAGAGATGACTGATGACCAGATGGTCACCAGTCATCTCTATGACCGTTAGAGGCCGGGGCGTGACGTTGTGACGCCCCATCCGGGAACCCGGAAGTAAACAAAGCTGCAACCGCGGCTGTCGGCATGAGATCAGTGTTTTTTTTTTTTCACAATCTCATGCTTTCAAGCCTAGAGGAGAGATGTGGGGTTTTACTGACCCCACATCTCTCCATAAAGAGGACCTTTCACAGTGATTCCTATTACAAGTGATGTTTATATTCCTTGTAATAGAGATAAAAGTGATAAAAAAGTGTAAAAAATAAATAAATAAGCAAAATAAAAAAAACACTTTTTTTTTTAAAAACAACCCTGTCCCCGGTAGCTTGCGCTCAGAAGCATACAAGCGCATGTAAGTCCTGCCCACATATGTAAACGCCGTTCAAACCCCACATGTGAGTTATCGCCCCATGGGTTAGAGCATGAGCAACAATTCTAGCACTAGACCTCCTCTGTAACTCGAAAATAGCCTGTAAAAAAATTTAAAGCGTCGCCTATGGAGATTTTTACTAAAGTTTGGCGCCAATCCATGAGTGTGCGCAATTTTAAAGCGTGACATGTTAGGTATCGATTTACTCGGCGTAACATCAGCTTTCACATTATACAAAAAAACGTTACTGTTTTGTTATTTTTCAATACATGGCGTTGCAATGACCGCTATTTTCTTCCCTAGGGTGTCTGCTAAAAAATATGTATAATGTTTGGGGGTTCTGATTAATTTTCTAGCAGAAAAATTTAGATTTTTACATGAAGGAGAAAAGTGCCAGAATAGGCCCGGTGGACAAGTGTTTAAAAAGCCAATATAAAGGAATAGTAGTAGTAAAACAAAAAAAAAATTGTGGCTTAAATTAATTATTTTTTGTTTATGCTCCTTTAAGGGGGTGTGACAGGGGGTGTGTCCTATGCCTACATATATTTGTTAGTAGGTGTCCCTTATTCCCATCTCAAAATGTTGGGAAGTATGTGACACGGGGTGTGACATAGGAGTGTTACCACCAGGCCCTTCTGGTCTGGTATAGATATTAAGGGGAGCTCCACACCAACATGCATCCTGGCCCGGTTGCAAGGGTCTGTGGGTGGGGGCCTTTTTTTGGAATCTGGAAGCCCATTTAACAAGGGGGCCCCCAGATCCCAGCCCCCCCCCCATGTGAATGGGTATGGGGTTCATTGTCCCCATACCTATTCACCAAAAAAAAGTGTCAAAAAGTAAAAACCACAATACACAGTTTTTGACAATTCCTTTATTAAAAAGGAAAAAAAATTGTGTCCCGCAATATACATCCACCATCAATCACACCGCCCGACGGACCCAGAAAATAGAAAAGGAAAAAAAGGCTCTGCCTTGGTGGGAGGTGTCCCGCTGACTGCTGTATCTTGGTTGTGACAGCTGTTATATAAGCAAGGGCAGGGCCACCCGCTGACAGCACATGATGTCAGAGGGGTGGGGTCACTCGGTTTTCATCACTGATTGAACCTGCCCTAGCCTATATAACAGCTGTCATAGCCAAGAGATAGCAGTCAGTGGGACACCTCCCACAGAGGCGGAGCTTTTATTTTTTTTTTATTTTTTTTCGGGACCGATATTTCCATGCTGAGAGCGCACTCCCTACCCTCTCTCAGCACAGAAACCAGGCTGTCAAAGAGAGCTCTCAGTCTCCACTAAAATCCTTGTAAACCTTTACATCAGCGTTTCTCAACTCCAGTCCTCAAGGCGCCCTTGTACAGGTGATTTGATCAGTTTCACTGCCTTAGTAATTACCACAGCTTCATTTGAGGGAAATCCTAAAAACACGACCTGCTGGGGCCCCTTGAGGACTGAAATTGAGAAACACTGCCTTACATATACCCAATGAAGTTCATCAAGTGATACGCAGAGATAAAACAAATCATTCTACATAAGTTGTACCCGTTTATCTACAGTATTCTCTTCTGTACATCCATTCATAATCCAGAATTTATAAAGCTTGTCTGAGCTGTCAGAAACTGAGCAGAGCACATATACCGCAATCGGAAGCATTGGCATTCCATCAACGTACAGGTGATAGTCGATGCCCAAGGTCTCATATGGCACGTCTGTGCCAAACACCCCGGATCCAGCCATGACAGCTACATCTACAATCAGAGCCCCATTCCAATGGAATTCGAACAGAATGTGTATGGGGACACCTGGCTGGTTGGTGAGTGACATGGGAGTCAGACATGACTGCCCCCCCCATGATGCAGAAATCACAAAGGGCACATGCATGACTAACATCCTCCTGTCTTTTCCCTTCCAGGTGACTCTGCATATGCACTGGGACCCCATCTCATGACTCCTTTCCGCAACCCCCAAACCCCAGGAGAGGAAAGATACAATGAAGCACACGCATGTACCCGTGCATTGGTGGAGCGCACCTTTGGCCTCCTGAAGTCACGTTTCCGATGCCTGGATAAGTCTGGGGGTACCCTGTTGTATTCCCCAAACTTTGTATGCCAGATCATCGGTGCATGTTGCATGCTGCACAACTTCGCAATGAGAAAGGATCTGCAGATTGACATACGTGATGACCTGAACCCCGAACCAGACAATCCCCCCCTAACCGGGGCTACCCGGTCTTCTGAGGGAAGAGCAGCCAGGAGCCAGCTCGCATTAGGCATCTTTGCACGTTAAACACACACATTAATCATGGCACAATGAGAATGCATGCATACACACCACTGTGGTCCCTATATCACACACCCCACATCCTCATCAAATTGGATTGGCACAAGCCCACCATGCAGGACTTGTGAGCAGCAACGCCCCGCCAAGGCTCCAATTATGTCACTGTACATTCATACACCATTCACACGGACCTGGGGATCACTTCTCCCTGGTCCTGGGAAACCCTTCTCCACCACAACCGAGGGTGACACCCCTTTTCCGGCAGGAATGTCACCCCCACAATCAAACATAAAACAAATCAGAATCAAAGAAAAAAAAAACACAGAAAAAAAAAATGACACAGAAAAAAAAAAGACACAAACTTAACGCCGCCAAGGCCCCGGCTCCTCAGGGGAGACTCATGGGGGGGGAAATCAGGGGAAGGAGGAGCATCCCCTGGTCTCTGCCCACCTGGCGGCCTGCCCTCCAAGGCCACGGCAATTCTGGTCAGGCCATCATTGAGGTTTGCCGTATTGGCCTGGACAGCCTGGGTGAGGGACCGCACATCCTGACCAACGCCTGCTGTGGTAGTCTGCAGTTTATTTAGGCAGTTTATAAGAGCCCGGGAGTGGCAGTCCATGTCCCCAACTGAATCCTTGATGGAGGGCAGGCTCTCCTCCATCTGCCCAAAACTCTGGGTGACCTGACCCAGATGGCGGGTCTGAAGGGCCTGGTCCCTTCTTAGGTTTGCTGGCAGAACCTCGGCCACCCCCCTGGTCTTGTGGGTCGCCTTCCTGCCTCCAGATGAGGCTTGTGGCCGGGGAGAAGAGGAGCCCCTTGGGGGGGGGAGCCCTGTTGGGGGAGAAGTGGGAGGGGCTACCCCTGATGGAGGCCTGGCTGCTGCCAGCCCTAGGGGGAGACTCCTCCAAATGTAGCGTGACATCATTCCCTGACATCACCTCCTCCTCCTCCTCAACCTCATCAGAGGACTCCGGGCTTGCCTGGGGGTCTTCCTCAGACTTATGTCCTGGGGATGGTACGGACTGGCCAGATGGGCCAGCACCCTCCTGCACATCTGTGGATTACACAAAACATTCACAGGTTGGAGGATCCACACACTTGCCACATATTCCACATATACCTGTCCTCACGGCCTCCTCAATGGAGTCAAAGCCAGGCAGCCCCTCCACTTGCTGCCTGTTGAAGCACTGGGCCACCACACGCTCCTCATCAGTCAGCCTAATACTGCATGGTGGTCCCCCTCCAGTGCCCCTGCCATGTGCTGCAATCTGGGACAGCTTCCCACGGACCACACGCCTGAGATCATTTATTTTCTTTTGTATCCCCTGGCGGGTCCGGGTCTCACCCCCCAACGAATTTACCTCGTCGGTGATGTCCTGCAAGATCTGCCTCTTCCTGGCAGGGGTGGTGTTGGCACTCTCCAAATTGTGTGATGGCCCTGATAATAATCTCCTTCTCCCGCAAGGAGTAATTTAACTTTCTCTTCCTATCGCTCATCTGGAAAAAACACTCTCCAAATCACTCTCCAAAAACCACGACACAAACCAACAAACACTAACAGACAACGGAACAAAAGCACCTTGCTTCAGGAAGGGAAACAAATTGGATGTACTTTTGCAATGGAAGGGCGTTTCTCTGGCCCTATTTAAGCACTGGGCGTAGCTCACTAAGTTCACTGGGCCTAGTTCCTAACTCACTGATTGCGCCGGGCCGAGTTGTGAGCATGCGCAGAGAGGCCAGCCCTTTATTTGCATAGGGTCACGGCTCATTTCAATGGAACACGCCCACGTCCTTCCCAATTTGAATTACGCAGCCTTACGCCTCGGAATTTACGTCGCAAATTTGGGCGCAAACACTCTGTGGATACGACACTTACATCTCTAATTGGAGTCGGCGTAACGTAAAAGAGATGCGCAACGCCGGTCTATATATACGCCGATGTACGTGGATCTGGCCCTTAATTTTTAAGTGCCGGATTTTTCGTTTACCCTATAAAGAATAGGTAATTTTCTCATTTCAGATTACCTCTATTCCCATGGGCCTGGACGTGCATGCTAGAATTGTAAATATTATTTTCTCCCTCATGTACACATCAGCAAAATAATCCGGAGAGAATTTCCACATTCCAGGATGATTACAGAGAACATTAAAACAGAAAGCGAAAGAGCTACGCTTGCTACTCCAGACTGGGAATGACAGATTATTATACAACATATTGGAAAGTCTCTGAGCGCATTAATGAGAATTTCCAATACATGCAAGACAAGGATGTGCTGCTTGGTAGTTACCCCTACAAAGCCCTGCTGTCACAAGCGCTGCTCAGATTGCTCGCAAAGATAGTACCACATATGGCTACTCTATACTCGAATCACGTTTATGGACTCCGCAATGTCAGCCATGTAGACTTGTGTTCTGTAATTTTTGAAATTGAAGATAACAGCCCGGTATGCTGAAAGTGATTTTCTGAGCATGCCTGGGAGAGAGGTCCCCACAGAAGGCAATCCTGATCTCAGCATGGAAAGAACAAGCTTTGATCTTCAATTACAAATCTTAAAACCTTAAAGCACCAGTTCACCTTTCGTTATTTTTTTCCCAAACGTCTCTATGTGTGACAGCGCCCTTTATACATTAAAATACTGTGTTCCATTTTGCTGATAAATGCCTACTTTTTTTTAGACGCTTACAATACTGTCCTCCCCTCCTCATCCAGTAGATGGCAGGATGTACCTAGCCTTGGATGGGACCCAGAAACTCACAAACAAGTACTGTATGTACTCACGGATTTGTTACCTACCCATGCATACGCAGTCCACTCTCTATCACCCTCACAGAATGCTGAGCTGATTGTTCATAGATGTGCAGAATGAAAAAAATTGGTTTTGTTTCAATTCATTATTTACATAAATCAGTTTAGTTAAATTTGTTTAATATGTTTTGTTTAATCAAATTCAAATCAATTTATATATTCCTATTCTATTATTTTATTTTCTATTCTATTTGATTATTGGAAGAGGTTATATTCTTTATAATTTAATCATATTCTTTTCTATTCTATTCAAATGTATTCTACTTTAAATCCGAATTTCAGAAGATGGTTATATTCTTTCTATTTTATTATATTCTATTCTTTTTTTTTTTATTATATTCTATTGCTTTTTTTTATTCTATTCCTTTATTTTCTATTTTATTCCTTTATTTTCTATTCTATTTTGTTCTGTTTTGCTCTATTCTTTTCTATTTTATTAATTTATTTTCTATTCTAATATCCTCCTGCATGTTACATGCTTGTCAACAGCAGTGACCATCCTGCCACAGCTCAGGCCCCGTACACACGGCAGAGAACCTCAACGGGCAGAACACATCGTTCCGCCCGTCGAGGTTCTCTCCCGGCCGTCAGAATCGGCGACATGCCCGTCGGGAAAGGCAACCAGCCATTCATCCCGACGGCCGTCGAGCAAATAGAGAACCTGCTCTCTATTTGCTCGACGGGTTTCCTGACGGGCGGGGCTCGCCGAGAGCGTACACACGGCCGAGGTTCTCGGCAGAATGCGGCTCCCAGCGAGGTTCTCGCTGGTTTCTGCCGAGAACCTCGGCCGTGTGTACAGGGCTTCAGTCCTGGAATCTAAAGATACGCCGCATAACTACTAGAATAGCCGGCGTATCTTTTTTCTGTATTCCGAAAACAAGATACGCCATAATTCTGTTAAGATACGAGCGGCGTAAGTCTGTTACACCGTTGTATCTTAGTTGCATATTTACGCTGGCCACTAGGTGGTGCTTCCGTCGAATTATGCGCTGAATATGTAAATTAGGGAGATACGCCGATTCACGAACGTACTTGCGGCCGGGCGTCGTATTTTAAGTCGTTTGCGTAAGTGTTAGTCCAGCGTAAAGTTACCCCTGCTATATTAGGTACAGCCAATGTTAAGTATGGATGTCGGGACAGCGTCGATTTGTAAGTCATTTACATCGTTTGCGGAAATCGTTCGGGAATGAGGCTGGGCGTAAATTACGTTCACGTCGTTTACATTGACTACTTGCGACGTGATTTCACGCATGCGCACTGGGATACGTCCACGGACGGCGCATGCGCCGTTCAGAAAAACCGTAAATTACGATGGGTCATGATTCATTTACATGAATCACGCCCCCTATGTGCCTATTTTGAATTGGGCGCCCTTACGCCGGGCAATTTACGCTACGCCGCCGCAACTTACGGAGCAAGTGCTTTCTGAATAAGGCACTTGCCTGTAAAAGTTGCGGAGGCGTAGCATAAATAGCATATGCTACGCCGCCGGAAAGATACACGATTGTATCTGAATCTGGCCCCTTGTGGTAATAAGAAGTACTACTTGAGGTAGCTTCAGGTTAAAGATGAGTATTGCAAATTTAGTTGTTTTTTATTTTTAACATCTAATGAGGATCTATTTTCTTGTTGTAGAAGCTAAACAGTTGGGCATTTTTCTTTATTTTTTTGCACAAGGGTTGGTAATGTTACTGGTTGTCAATTTTTGAGTATGATCACTTAAAATCACTGTAAACTGCAATACAATAAAAAATGAATGGGCCACATCCCCCTATAGTGTGTACTTGTCTCAATCCAAAGCACTTATGCTGCATACACACGATAGGTTAGTCTGATGAAAACGGTCTAATGGACCGTTTTCATCAGAACAAACAAATCGTGTGTGGGCCCCATCGGTTATTTATCCATCAGTCAAAAAAATAGGAACTTGTTTTAAAATGATCTGATGGATAAAAAACCTATAGAAAAAAACGATTGTCTGTGGGTACGTCTATCGGTTAAAAATCAGAATCAAGTTGACGCATGCTTGGAAGCATTGAACTTTCTGTCTCCTCTATCTTCCCTCTGCTATCTGCTATTAAGTCTAACAAAAAAAAATCGATATTTTCTCTCTTGTTGGACTTTTTAGGCACCAAAAACACCAGGAATTATACAACAAAATGCATTTTTATTATCACAAAGAATAATAAATCTCCACATAAAAGAGGATCAATGGCTGAATCACATACTAGTCACATACAGCGGTTAAAATAAGTATTGAATACATCACCATCTTTCTAGCCCCTCTGTGGGGCTTTTTAGGCACCTGGGTGTGGCCGGTTTATAGTTTACGGCCCCAACAGTGCTCACTGGAACACTCAGAAGTTTAGAAATTCTTCTATAACCAATGCCATCAGTATGTTTTGCAACAATAAGGTTGCGACAGTCTTGAAAGAGCTCTTTGCTTTTACCCATCATAAGATGTTTCTTGTGTAACACCTTGGTAATTTTTTATAGGCCATCGGTTGAGACTCAACCAGCTGATATTAATTTGCACTGACAAGGGTCAGGATGGCTTTCTAATTACTGATACATTTCATCTGATGTTTTGACTTTCCATGCCTTTTTTCGCCTCCCTTTCTAAATGTGTTCATGGGTTGTTACCGACATGTGGTGACAATTTCATGTCAACAACACCTTTAGAAATATATTTTACCTAGAAAAATGGTGATGTGTTCAATACTTTTTTTACCGGCTGTATAGTTACTGTATAAAATATCCCACATAAAAGAACCACCTTAGGATCACATGTGTCACAGAGTTATCACCATATCATGTCAAATTTTGACAGAGAATCACAGTGGAGGCAGTCTTATACATCCTGGCCAGGCAAGTTGGAATCAGATACCATCTGGTCAAGACCGGGTTGTAAAGGTTCATTTTTTATTTCCTTTAAGCTAGTGCATTGTTGGTTCACTTACCTTTTCCTTTAAATTCCCTTCTAAATGTTTATTTTCTTTGTCTGAATTTCTCACTTCCTGTTTATCCTCAGTAAACTTCACACCATCACCCGAGCCGTGTTTAGTCAGCCAGAACAACTTACTTAATAGCTTACTAAGGAGGAACAGGAAGTGAGAAATTCAGACAAGGAAAACAAAGAGAAAAAACATTTAGAAGGGAAATCAAAGGAAAAGGTAAGTGAACCAACAATGCACTAGCTTAAAGGAACCTATTTAGAAAAAAAAAAAAAAAAACTTTAAAACAGCTTTAAGGCCAGCCTCTGGCCACATACAGAATTGCATACCATTGAAGTCAATGCGGAACAAATGATTTTCGCTTCCATTGACTTCAATGGGGAAACTCGCTTTGATATGCGAGTGCTATGGATTACAAACATTCTCCTGGAACGGATTATGCTCGTAATCTGAGGTTCCACTGTATATGCTATGAACATAAGAGAAGCCATATTGAGTGAGTGAGTGAGTGAGTGAGTGAGTGAGTGAGTGAAAAACGTATATAGCGCTGCACATGCGAACTAAAACGCCTCTGGGCGCTCTTTTGTCCACATCTCTTTTGAACTTACTCCTGAAGGCCAAGTGGTTCTCCTCCAACCGAATGCTGGTTGGTAAAGCATTCCAAAGTCTAGGGCCTTGGACATCAAATCTTCTTTCTCCTTTGGACTTGTATCTGGCCTTGGGTATCTGGAGTAGATTTTGGTTGGTGGATCGCAGAATGCGATTGGGGTTGTGGGCTTTTAGTTTTTCGCTTAGATATTGGGGAGCATTTTCCAGAATACACTTATGCGTCAGACAGAGTGCTTTGAAAGTAATTCTGTCTTGGCAACCAAATGAAGGGCTCTCAGCGAAGGTGAGATTGATTCCCAGGGTTTTGTCCCCGTAACAAGTCTGGCAGCCGTATTTTGAACGACTTGCAGACAAACGATTTGGTACTTTGGGAGTCCGAGGTAAAGTCCATTTGCATAGTCCAGTCTGGAGTTCACAATTGTTCCCACCACGACTGCTATGTCTTGGAGTAAGTCTCCGTAGTAGGCGCAGCAGATGGCGAGATCTGCTGACTACTGACTACTGACTACTGTGCCTCCATTGTCATGTAGGTGTCAAAGATGACCCCTAGACTTTTGACTTTGGAGCTAGGGGTGATAGTTTTGCCCAGAATGGGCGGGGGTGTCCAGGTTGTTGCGGGATGATTCTTTCGATTGGCGTGAAACAGGAGAAGTTCTGTTTTCGCACCGTTGAGTTTAAGATAACTCTTTGTTATCCAGTTCTCTATCGAGGAGAAGCATTTCTCTAGAGCGAGATGATGATCCTTCTTGTTGCAGATGCGAAAGTACAATTGTGTGTCATCTGCATAGGAGTGGTAAAGTAGGTTTTGACTGTTGATGATTTCAAACAGAGGGCGAAGATAGATATTGAACAGCACCGGCGACAAAGGGGATCCTTGGGGGACCCAGCATGACACCGTGCGTTTTTCCGAAGTAAACAGTCCCAATTTCACTATTTGTGATTGGTTCTCCAAAAAATAGGAGAACCAAGATAAATCACATTCTGTGACTCTGGCTACTTCAGCTAGCCGAGTCAGTAACTGTTTGTGGTCTATCGTGTCAAAAGCTGCGCTTAGGTCCAACAGAACTAGAAGATTCTCCTTCCCTCTTAAGTTGAATTGGAGGATGTTTCACAAGGAGACTGTGAAAGTCTTATCTGTATTTTTATCCCAGACCATAAATTAAAGGTTTGGACACTTACTAAAATAAACAAGATAAGATAATGGTAAGAAACTCTTATTTCCCATGAACTCACCGAGGAGGGCTTATTCAAATATGACCAAATTAAGTGTATTATAGTATTAATCAAGTACAAGTAATATATTAACCAAAGTTATATAGTATTATAATATTGAAATACTTATATATTTATATATATAGGGCCAGATTCAGGTAGAGTTAGGCTGGAGTATCAGTGATACTCCAGCCTAACTCTCACTTTGAGCCGGCGTTTCTGTTTTCAGTAAGCAGAAAACATGAAATGCCGGGTTGGAGTTACTATACGAGCGGCGGAATTGTATTTTGCCGTCGTATCATAACTTCAATTTTAAAAATGGCGCGCGGGGCATTCCCGCTGATTAACGCCGAGAATATGTTAATCAGCGGGAATCGGAAATTCACGATCGTATTCGGGCGCGACGCAGTGACTTTCCGACGTTTCCGTAAGAGATACGCGGTGCAAAGATAAAGCAGCCCCCTAGTGGAGTATCCTATGTTAAGTATGGCCGTCGTCATCGTGTCGCAATAAAAAAAATTTGCGTCGTTTGCGTAAAACGTCCGTGAATGGGGATTGACGTCATTGACGTTCCCTGAAAGAATTTGGAGCATGCGCACTGACAGTCGACGCATGCACAGTACGTTCGCCGCGGGATCGCGCATAGTTAACATAATACACGCCACCTACCCGCCCAATTTGAATTCCGCCGGCTCATTTTCGCTACGCCGCCGCAACTTTAGGAGCAAGTGCTTTGTGAATAACAGTACTTGCTCCTAAAGTTACGGCGGAGTAAAGTAAACGAGAAACGTTACTCCAGAATAAAGAAACGCCCATCTACCAGAATCTGGCCCATACTGTATATATATATATATATATATATATATATATATATATATATATACAGTGCCTTGCGAAAGTATTCGGCCCCCTTGAACTTTGCGACCTTTTGCCACATTTCAGGCTTCTAATATAAAGACATAAAACTGTAATTGGAACGAAATTTATTGGATATTTCAAACTTTTTTAACAAATAAAAAACTGAAAAATTGGGCGTGCAAAATTATTCAGCCTCTTTACTTTCAGTGCAGCAAACTCTCTCCAGAAGTTCAGTGAGGATCTCTGAATGATCCAATGTTGACCTAAATAACTAATGATGATAAACAGAATCCACCTGTGTATAATCAAGTCTTCGTATAAATGCATCTGCACTGTGATAGTCTCAGAGGTCCGTTTAAAGCGCAGAGAGCATCATGAAGAACAAGGAACACACCAGGCAGGTCCGAGATACTGTTGTGGAGAAGTTTAAAGCCGGATTTGGATACAAAAAGATTTCCCAAGCTTTAAACATCCCAAAGAGCACTGTGCAAGCGATAATATTGAAATGGAAGGAGTATCAGACCACTGCAAATCTACGAAGACCTGGCCGTCCCTCTAAACCAGGGGTCCTCAAACTTTTTAAACGGGGGGCCGGTTCACTGTCCCTCAGACCGTTAGAGGGCGGGACTATAAAAAAACTATGAACAATTCCCCCCCCCCTCATCACAAAATCATCATCATCATCATCATCATCATCGCAAGCCATCTCCCCCCCCCCCCTCTCATCACAAAATCATCATCATCGCAAGCCATCTCCCCCCCCCCCCTCATCACAAAATCATCATCATCATCGCAAGCCATCTCCCCCCGCCCTCATCACAAAATCATCATCATCATCATCATGGCAAGCCATCTACGCCCCCATCATCACAAAATAATCATCATCATCATCGTAAGCCATCTCTCCCCCCCCCCCCCAATCATCACAAAATCATCATCATCGCAAGCCATCGCCATTATCATCATCGCATCATTGCAAGCCATCTCCCCCCATCATCACAAAATCATAATCATTGCAAGCCACCCCCCCAATCACAATCATCATCATCGCAAGCCATCTGTCCCCCCCATTATCACAAAATCATCATCATCATCATCATTGCAAGCCACCCCCCCCCCCATCATCACAAAATCATCATCATCGCAAGCCATCCTTCCCCCCCCCCATTATCACAGAACAGAATCATCATCATCATCATTGCAAGCCACCCCCCCCCCCCATCATCACAAACTCATCATCATCGCAAGCCATCTGTCCCGTCCCCCCCATTATCACAAAACCATCATCATTGCAAGCCACCCCCCCCCCATCATCACAAAATCATCATCATCGCAAGCCATCTGTCCCCCCCCCCATTATCACAACACCATTATCATCATCATCATTGCAAGCCACCCCCCCCCCATCATCACAAAATCATCCCCATCATTGGAAGCCATCTGTCCCCCCCCCCCCCATTATCACAAAATCATCATCATCATCATTGCAAGCCACCATCCCCCCCCATCATCACAAAATCATCATCATCATTGGAAGCCAAGACCCCCCCCCCCCTCACTTACCATTGTCACCCTCTCACAGCCTTCTCCTTACTGTGCTCTGACACGCTGTGCTCTGACACGCTGTGCTCTGACACGCTGTGCTCTGTCACGGTCTGGCTCTGACTCCCACGTTGTGCTGTGCTCTCACTGTAGTAACAGTTATGGCGCGCTGTGAGAAATGTCCCGCCCTCCTCCTCCTAGACGAGCTTGTGTGACAGACAGCACACTGGCTCTATCACACAAGCTAGTCTAGGAGGAGGAGGGCGGGACATTTATCACAGCACGCCAGAACTAATCTCTGTGACACAGCGGGATTGCTGTGTAACCGGCATTGCCTCTCAGCGTCGGGCGGGCCGGTTTAAAGTCCTCCACGGGCCGCATGTGGCCCGCGGGCCGTAGTTTGAGGACCCCTGCTCTAAACTTTCAGCTCATACAAGGACTAGACTGATCAGAGATGCAGCCAAGAGGCCCATGATCACTCTGGATGAACTGCAGAGATCTACAGGTGAGGTGGGAGACTCTGTCTATAGGACAACAATCAGTCGTATACTGCACAAATCTGGCCTTTATGTAAGAGTGGTAAGAAGAAAGCCATTTCTTAAAGATATCCATAAAAAGTGTTGTTTAAAGTTTGCCACAAGCCACCTGGGAGACACACCAAACATGTGGAAGAAGGTGTTCTGGTCAGATGAAACCAAAATCTAACTTTTTGGCAACAATGCAAAACGTTATGTTTGGCGTAAAAGCAACACAGCTCATCACCCTGAACACACCATCCCCACTGTGTGAAACATGGTGGTGGTAGCATCATGGTTTGGGCCTGCTGTTCTTCAGCAGGGACAGGGAAGATGGTTAAAATTGATGGGAAGTTGAATGGAGCCAAATACAGGACCATTCTGGAAGAAAACCTAATGGAGTCTGCAAAAGACCTGAGACTGGGACATAGATTTGTCTTCCAACAAGATAATGATCCAAAACATAAAGCAAAATCTACAATGGAATGGTTCACAAATAAACATATCCAGGTGTTAGAATGGCCAAGTCAAAGTCCAGACCTGAATCCAATTGAGAATCTGTGGAAAGAACTGAAAACTGCTGTTCACAAACGCTCTCCATCCAACCTCACTGAGCTCGAGCTGTTTTGCAAGGAGGAATGGGCTAAAATTTCAGTCTCTCGATGTGAAAAACTGATAGAGACATACCCCAAGCGATTTACAGCTGTAATGGCAGCAAACAAAGTATTAACTTAAGGGGGCTGAATAATTTTGCACGCCCAATTTTTCAGTTTTTTATTTGTTAAAAAATTTGAAATATCCAATACATTTCGTTCCACTTCATGATTGTGTCCCACTTGTTAATTCTTCACCAAAAATTACAGTTTTATATCTTAATGTTTGAAGCCTGAAATGTGGCAAAAGGTTGCAAAGTTCAAGGGGGCCGAATACTTTCGCAAGGCACTGTATAGAGGTGAAAATAGTAATAATTCAAGATGGCCACCAGACTTGGTGTCCGTAGGGACACCTCACATGATGCTTCTCAAAACCTTTTTGGTAATTGAATTGTTTTTGTATATACCGTATTTATCGGCGTATACCGCGCACTTTTTTGCCCTGAAAATCAGGGCAAAATCGTGGGTGCGCGATATACCGCCGATACCCGCTTTCCCGCACCGAGTTTAGAATACTGCGCTGACATATAACGAGCGCAGTACACTCGTGTATAGTCGGGCAGGCTTGGCCTGGACGTACAGGACGTGAGCGCGAGAGTAGCCGAGCCTGCCCGACTATACACGAGTGTACTGCACTCGGTATATGTCAGCGCAGTATTTAAACGCGGGGATCGAACGTGAAGGACGCCGCAGAAGGACGGCGGACCCGTCGAAGAGGTCACCCGAAGTCGCAGACCCACGCCGGACCCGACGAAGGGGACACCCGAAGCCGCAGACGCACGCCGGACCCGACGAAGAGGACACCTGAAGCCGCAGACGGACCCGACGAGACCGCAAGACACCAAAACTGTAAGTACAAAAAACATTTTTTCCACAGGAATGGGGTCCACTTTAGGGATGCGCACTATACGCGGGAGCGCGGTATACCCCAATAAATACGGTACATTACTAAAACCATTTAAATATATGGCAGAGCAAACTGGAATTGTATTATTTTTAACTGCAGTATGAAATAATTATATTCCAATATTATTAGACATACATAGTTTTGTCTGTTTCTAAAAAGCTAAGGCCCCATTCACGCGGTCGGGCCGTTCAGGTCCGCCTCTCGTTTTTTTTCGGTGGACCTGAACGGCCGCTCCATTCTTCTCTATGGTGACACGTCTGCTGACATCCAACCCTAAAATCAGACGGATGGTTATACGTCGCCATCCGTCCATGGCGGATCGGATTGGGTGTGATCTGATGAAAACGGACATGCTGTCCATTTTCATCAGATCTCTCCATAGGAGACAGCGGCGATGGACAAGCCCCTTCCCGCTCAGTGAGCAGAGAGGGACCTGTCATCCGCTGGCTCAGCAGAGATCCACGGAGAGATCTCCCACTGAGCTGGCGGACTCCGCTGCAATGGATCCGCCTGGTGTGAAAAGGGCCTTAGGCCAACATCTGTACAATGGTTTTGTCATATGTGTTTAGAAATAGATTCATTCTACATTTAAAAATAAGTCTTGATTAAAGCGGAGGTTCACCCTAATCCATTTTCTGAAATTGTCCAGCATACTGCTAAGATCTGCAGTATGCTGGGGTTTTTTATTCCGGTACTTATCTTTATACGAGGCCTTGTTATCCGTTTCCGAGCGGGCAATCGTGCGGGGTGTAGGCATTGCTAATTGAAGATTGGCGTTGATTGACGGCTGCTAAAGCGCGTCACGCCTTCCGGAAATACCCGAAGTGACGCTCTGGTGTTTACGGCGCCTATTTTCGGAAGGCGTGACGCGATTTAGCAGCCCGTCAATCAACGCCTCTTCAATTAGCAACGCCTATACGTGGAAGTAATTCCCCGCTCGGAGCCGGATAGCAAAACGTCATAGAAAGATAAGTACGGGGAAAAAAAAAAAAACAGCATACTTCACATGTTAGCAGTATGCTGGAGGCCGGGAGCTAATGGAAAAAAAGTTATTTTTGGGTGAACCCCCGCTTTAAATTATCAAGCTACATGCATAGTATAACATTTTGTCTCTGCATTTTAAAGTGTAAGGCCATGTACACACGACCGAGGTTCTCGCTGGAAACCAGCAAGAACCTCGCTGGAAGCTGCATTCCAGCGAGGACCTCGGCCGTGTGTACACTCTCGGCGAGCTTCCCGTCGGGAAGCCCGTCGAGCAGAAATAGAGAGCATGCTCTCTATTTGCTCGACGGCCCGCCTGGAAGAATGGCTGGTTGCCATTCCCGACGGGCGGGTCGCCGATTTCGACGGCCGGCAGGGAACCTCGACGGGCGGAACGATGTGTTCTGCCCGTCGAGGTTCTCTGCCGTGTGTACACGGCCTCAGTTAGACAGTCTGTTTGTTTTGAGAAGGAATCGTGTGCTAAAGTAAACACTATTTGTTTACACAAGTCCGTGAAGCCACAGAAAGCTATTCACTAAAGTTACCAAGTCTAAAATTTACAGTTATCATTCAAGTATTGAAATGTGGTATTTTGTAATAAGAGCTTGCATAGAAATGTGAATTTCGCAATACGAGCACTGTATTTGAAAAAAATCACATCTCGGTTTGCTAGTGTTGTCTCACCAAACGAGCAGGATTCAGGCCAAAGTGGTGTGCAGTACCGCGTTTGGCCTGAGGTGGGGTGGGGTGGCGCCGAAGCCAAAATAAGCAGAACGGCGCCAAAATACTCAAAAAGACACGGAAATACTTCTGAGGTTTGCTGAGGTCATCCGGGGTGTCCTCGGGCCTTTCCGGCCATTTCCGAGTTTTTCTGGCGCCCCCCCCCACCTCTGGCCGCATGCAGTATTGCATGCCATTAAAGTCAATGCGGAACAAATTATTTTAGTTTCCATTGACTTCAATGGGGAAACTCGCTTTGATATGCGAATACTTTGGATTACGAGCATTCTCCTGGAACGCATTATGCTCCTAATCCGAGGTTCCACTGTATAAACATTCTGACATAGTGCACCATTGTTCACATGCTTTCAGAGATGGTGACCCCTCTGAGGACCCCAAAGTCCATAAAAAATTAACTCATTGGTCGTCTTTTATTGTGGAGTTTTATCATTGTTTGCAATAATAAAATGTATTTGTATATGGTGTCCAAAAAACCCCAAAAATATATATTTTTTTTTTTCTAGGCTTAATTGAGATAAGATGTGATTAAGCTAGGTTGATCGGTCAGGATCAATTATAGATTGTTTATTTTTATCAGAAGAGATTGATTGGAAAATAAATCAGTCATTTATTGAGGCGTGTATGGCCACCGTTATCTTCCAACCATCTAATGAACTCCACTTTCCTGTGTGTGCCATATTGATTCATTGTGTTGTCTACTTTTGATTGATTATTCCTATCGGAACAGACCGATTGAAAATGCAATTGATCATTTATTGGTGTGTCTACGACCACCATTATCTTCCAACTATCTGTCAAATCCCCCATGTTTGGCATATTTATCGTGCTGCTATTGATTGACTATACCTGTTGCTAGTGATTGATCAGAAAATAATTATTTAATGTGTACGGCCACCATTATCGTCCAACTATCTGTTGAATTCCCCATGTTGGGCATACCGATCTTGTTGTTGACTATTGATTGATTATTCCTCAGATCATTTATGATTTTATCAAGCTATGTTGATCGGCCAGGATCAATTATAGATTGTTTATTTTTATCAGAAGAGATTGATTGGAAAATAAATCAGTCATTTATTGAGGCGTGTATGACTACTGTTATCTTCCAGCCATCTAAAACTTCACTTTCCTGTGTGTGCCATATTGATCAATTGTGTTGCTTACTATTGATTGATTATTCCTATCGTGGGAGACCGATTGGGAATGAAATTGATCATTTATTGTTGTGTCTATGGCCACCATGTCGAATTCCCCATGTTTGGCATATTGATCGTGTTGTTAAATATTGATTAATTATTACTGTTGGTAGTGAATAGCGATTGATCAGAAGAGGATCAAACATTTATTGAAATGTGTACGGCCACTATTATCTTCCAACTATCTTTTACATTTCCCAGTTTTGGCATACCGATCGTGTTGCTGACTAGTGATTGATTATTCCTCAGATTGTTTGTTAATTCCTATCAGAAAAGATTGATTAGAAAATAAATCAGTAATTTATTGGCGTGTATGGCCACCGTTATCTTCCAGCCATCTAATGAACTCCACTTTCCTGTGTTTCCTGATATTGATCAATTGTGTTGTTTACTATTGGTGGATTATTCCTATTGGGCAGTGGCGGCTGGTGCTCAAAATTTTTGTGGGGGCGCAAACGAAAAAAATAAAAACAATTGCAGCCTCACTGTGCACATCAAAGGCAGCCACTGTGCCATGCCAACAAACACAGCCACCGTGCCATCAATTGTCACCACTGTGCCATGCCATCAAACGCAGACACTGTGCTATGCCATCAAAATGCAACCACTGTGCCATGCCATCAAACGCAGTCACTGTGCCATGCCAGCAAACGCAGACACTGTGCTATGCCATCAAAATGCAACCACTGTGCCATTCCATCAAACGCAGCCACTGTGCCATGCCATTAAATGCAGTCACTGTGCCATGCCAACAAACGCAGCCACCGTGCCATCAATTGTCACCACTGTGCAATGCCATAAAACGCAGTCACTGTGCCATGCCATCAAACGCAGACACTGTACTATGCCATCAAAACGCAACCACTGTGCCATGCCATCAAACGCAGCCACTGTGCCATGCCATTAAATGCAGTCACTGTGCCATGCCAACAAACGCAGCCACCGTGCCATCAATTGTCACCACTGTGCCATGCCATAAAACGCAGTCACTGTGCCATGCCATAAAACACAGTCACTGTGCCATGCCATCAAAACGCAACCAGTGTGCCATGCCATAAAATGCAGCCACTGTGCCATGCCATTAAACGCAGCCACTGTGCCATCAATTGTCACCACTATGCCATGCCATCAATTGTCACCACTGTGCCCATCAATTGTCAATTGCCCTCAAGACCGATTGGAAATACAATTGATCATTTATTGGTGTGTCTCTACGGGCACCATTATCATCCAACTATCTGTTGAATAGTTTGGCATATCGATCATGTTGTTGAAAATTGATTAATTATTACTGTTGGTAGCGAATTGGTAGCAATTGGTTAGGAGAGGATCAAACATGTATTGGTGTGTCTACAGCCACAATTATCTTCCAAATATCTGTCGAATTCCCCATGTTTGTCATATCGATCGTGTTGCTGACTATTGGTTGATTATTCCTATTAGGGGCGATTGATCAGAAAAGGATCAAACATTTATTGAAGTGTGTATGGCCAGCATTCTGTGTACTGACAGTCAGCATCATTGGATACATCTCATGATCTGTGTGTGTCTGTCCACTGTCCAGGAGTCGGCTGTCTGTCACTGTCCCGGTGTGAGCATCAATCAGCAGCCAGGACTACATCTCCCATGATGCTTCACTCTGACAAAGAGTCAGCTGCGGAAGTCAGCGTGACCTGTCCTTAGAGAAGGGGGAGGAGCGAGCAGAGGGAGATCTGACATGCAATCAGCCCTGTGATCAGGAAAGAAGACTGTGTAGAGAGCCCGAGCACTTCCAGGTAGGAGCAGAGCGAGCCCGGCCCGGGGAGGATGGAGCGGGCTCAGGGAGAGGGAGCATGACTCAGAGAAGAGGGGGAGGGGGGCACGAAGCATCACATCAGCATGTCATAGAGTTTGACACATAGGAAACACAGGGCTGTTACCCATGGCAACCCCTCACCGCACTCTGAGGGGGATCCTGGAATCTGATTGAGCACAGGCTTCACCAGTCTGCCCTTCCCTGTCTTGGGATTGGATGTCCTGTAGTGACCTCACCAGCCTGTGTTTACTATATTCCTCTACTTCTCCTCAGGTGACAACATTCATTATAGGTTTATATAGAGGGGGAGGGGTTGGAGCCTCTGTATATACAGGTCAGCATTGTCAAATGACAGGAAATCCAGAATGTTTGTTGTCCCCAGAACAGGAGGTGAGGGGAAATCTCCCAGTGGGGACACCAGTTCACATGGGCGCCCTGAGGGTGTAAAAGAGGAAGCGCTTGTGCCAGGGGTTTTACTGCCCCCCTAAGTATAGAACTGCCGAGTAACTCGCTACAAACACGCCTACTCGGTAATATCACCCCCAAGCACAGCTGGCAGATGGGCCTTTTATCGTGGGACGCTTCAAGTCCTAAAAGGTTCGGGAGTTTATTTGGTCCATTCGTGGCACGCCAGTAGCGGCCCAGTTCGCGGCAGGCCAGGAGCGGCCCCGTTGGCGGCACGCCAGGAGCGGCCCCGTTGGCGGCAGGCCAGGAGCGGCCCCGTTGGGGGCAGGCCAGGAGCGGCCCCGTTGGCGGCACGCCAGGAGCGGCCCCGTTGGCGGCAGGCCAGGAGCGGCCCCGTTGGCGGCAGGCCAGGAGCGGCCCCGTTGGCGGCACGCCAGGAGCGGCCCCGTTGGCGGCACGCCTGGAGCGGCCCCGTTGGCGGCACGCCTGGAGCGGCCCCGTTGGCGGCACGCCTGGAGCGGCCCCGTTGGCGGCACGCCTGGAGCGGGCCCGTTCATGCAAATTGGTTGCCCAATGCGCAACACATGGAAACACGCAAAAAAAAAGTGAGCGGGAAAGTGAGTTCCGGCAGCACAAAATGTGATCCCAGCCTGAGGCCCCATTCAAAAGATAGTGATTTGGAGTCATGGCGCATTTGCCGCGAATCCGCCTGCGGTACCAAATTGCGTGACAATCAGTGCAGATCGTGCGATTCGCGTTCATTTTAAATGACACACCAAATGCAGTGCGATTTTTGCAGTGATTGTTGCATTATAGAATCAAGGCAAAATGCGACTTTAAAAATGACGTGAAGCCTGTCACCCTGAAAGGAGCCAACGCTTATTTTGGGGCGACACTCGTGCATAGGGCAACCCATTGAAGTAATTGAGCTGCCCTATGCGTGGTGTGCAGAATCGCATGAAAATCGGTCACACAAAATCGTAAGCGAGAACGTGCCCGCTGCGTGAAGTGTGAATGGGGCCCTAGAGGGGAATTGCCCTCACTTTGTGGAGATTCCTCTAACTTCCTGTTGGGTCTCTGGGACAGGATATGAAGGGAAATCTCCTCAATGGGACACAGCAAAATAATAACCTTTCCCTACTCCATCCAACATGGAAAATTAAAGTTTCAGCGATACATTTATCAGGCACACATTTGGCATGTCTTTTTTTTTTTTTGTGTGGGGGACCTAGTTTTGACGGGTCTTGGGGACACCCAGGTCACCAGAACTAGTGTCCCCATTGGAAGATTTCCCCTCTATTACTTTTCTGGGGACAACCTGAAATTCTGGATTTTCTTTTACTTTCGCTTTCAGTAATCATGGTAAACTGGAGAAATAGAGAAGGGGAATATCCATAACGGGGGCACAGACAGCAATAAAAACTGACAGGGGTTCTAATCCTTCCCCACTCTATTCTAAAAAAGTTTTGCTTTTTAGTTATACGTTAATATCATGAATATGAATTTATTGTCGGCCATTATCGGCACCTTTTTAGCGCAAGAAAAATGTATCCCTTCAAATTCTATGTATGTCTTCATAGCGCCATTATCGGCACCTTTTTTTTCTTTTTTCAGCCATCAAAATTTCAGTGCATCCCTACTTGTTTACCTTAGTCACTTAAAGTGTAAAAAAAAAAAAACACACATTTTGGGTTGTCACCAGAACAGGATAAGAAGGGAAATGTTTCAATGTTAGTTTTGGTAACTAGCACTTTAGAGGGATTTCCTCTCACTTCCTGTTTTGAGTATGTGACAGGAAGTCAAGGGACATCTCCACAATGGGATACAAGTGACCAATAAAAATATTGGCAAGGTTTGTAACCCTCCCTTTATTCAAAGTTCTATTTTTAACCTCTTACCATCCCAGCCATGGTAATATGACGGCCACGCGGTGGCTCTGCCATCCCGGGCGGCCATCATATGACGTCCTCGGCCACTAGGAGGCGCCCGCCACGTCACTCGGGAGCCGATGCGCATGCCTGGCGGCTGCAATGTCCACCGGGCTCCTGCAATTGCTGGTCACAGAGCAGAAACGTCAATCTGTGTGTGTAAACTAGTGGTGCAACGGATCACCGTTGATCCGTACGGGTCACCCCCCTTTGGCCACACTATTTGATCCGCAGATTGCCGCCGCTTCGGCCATAACATTAGAAAAGGCCGCGACTTCGGCCTTGCTCCGGAGCCGCGGCTATCTTGGTACACCCGGTGGCGGCCCCTCCTTTCTGTTTACACCCACAGAGGAGGAGAAGCCCGCAGTTGAGGGACACTCAACACTGAGGGGGTTACCGTCTTTACTACTGGGGGGGTGTCTACACTGGGGGGTAACTGTCTGTACTACTCGGGGGGGGGGGGTCTGCACTGAGGGGGGTTACTGTCTGTACTACTCTGGGGTGTCTGCACCGAGGGGGTGGGGGTTACTGTCTACTACTGGGGGGGGGGGGTCTGCACTGAGGGGGGTTACTGTCTCTACTACTGGGGGGGGGTCTCTGTCTTTACTACTGGGGGGGTGTCTGCTCTGAGGGGGGGGGTTACTGTCTCTACTACTGGGGGGGGGGTCTGCACTGAGGGGGGGGTTACTGTCTCTACTACTGGGGGGGTGTCTGCGCTGAGGGGGGGGGTTACTGTCTTTTTCTACTGGGGGGGTGTCTGCGCTGAGGGGGGGTTACTGTCTTTACTACTGGGGGGGTGTCTGCACTGAGGGGGGGGGGGTTACTGTCTTTACTACTGGGGGGGTGTCTGCACTGAGCGGGGGGTTACTGTCTTTACTACTGGGGGGGGTGTCTGCAGTGGGGGGGGTGTCTGCACTGAGGGGGGGTTACTGTCTGTACTACTGGGGGAGTGTCTTGACTGAGGTGGGGTTACTGTCTGTACTACTGGGGGGGTGTCTGTACTGAAATGGGGAGCCTGTATTGAGGGGTGGTACTACTGGGGGTTTGTAACTGAGGTGGGGGTGTCTGTAGCGATGGGGGTGTCTGTAGCGATGGGGGTGTCTGTACTGAGGGAGGGGGGTCTTTACTGATGGAGGGACTATAGTTGGTGGGGGCACTTTTTGCACTGGGTGACACCAACCCTAATGACGCCACTGCAGTGGGGGAGATGTGGATATTACAGTGGGGGGGGGGGGGAGATATGGAAATGATCCGATTCCTGACTCTCATCTGAGGAACGATCCGTTCCGTGAATTTTTTGATCTGTTGCACCCCTAGTGTAAACACAAAGATCCACAAAGATCAATATACGCTTATTGCAATATATATTTTTCTTTACCAAAAATATGTAGAAGAATGCATTTCGGCCTAAACTGAGGAAGACTTTTTTTTTTTTTTTTTTTTTTTATTGGGATATTTTATTATAGCAAAAAGTAAAAAATATTGTCTGTTTTTATTGTCTGTCTTTTTTTGTTTATAGCGCAAAAAAATAAAAACAGCAGAGGTGATTAGATACCCCCCCAAAAGAAAACTCTATTTGTGGGGAAAAAAATCATACATTTTCGTATGTGTACAGTGTTGCATGACTGCGCTATTGTCATTCACAATGTTACAGCGCTGAAAATTGGCCTGGGTAGGAAGGGGGTGAAAATGCCGGGTCTTAAATGGTTAACCATTTAAGACCCGGACCAAAATGCAGGTAAAGGACCAGGTCCTTTTTGCGATTCGGCACTGTGTCGCTTTAACCGACGTGGCTCCCAAACAAAATTGGCGTCCTTTTTTTCCCAACAAATAGAGCTTTCTTTTGGTGGTATTTGATCATCTCTGCGGTTTTTATTTTTTGCGCTATAAAAAATATATTTTACTTTTTGCTATAATAAATATACCCCACAAATATATCAATAATTTTTTTCCCCTTTTTTCTTCTACCTATTTTTGGTAAAAAAAAACGCAATAAGCATTTATCGATTGCTTTGCGCAAAATTTATAGCGTTTACAAAATAGGGGATAGTTTTTTGCATTTTTATTACTTTTTTTATTTTATTAATTTTTTACTACTAATGGCAGCGATCAGCGTTTTTTTTTTTTTTCCTCGTGACTGTGACATTATGGAGGACACATCGGACAATTTTGACACATTTTTGCGTCTGTTGTCATTTTCACAGCAAAAAATGCTATAAAAATGCACTGTGAAAATGACAATTGCAGTTCGGGAGGTAACCACTAGGGGGCGCTGAAGGGGTTAAGTGTGACCTCATATGTGTTTCGAACTGTAGGGGGTGGGGCTGGATGTGTGACATCATTGATCGTGTTTCCCTATATCAGGGAACAGACGATCAATGATAGCGCCACTTAGAAGAATGGGGAAGGTGTGTTTACACACAGCTCTCCCCGTTCTTCAGCTCCGGCGGCGATTGGGTCCCGCGGCCACAGAGCTTCGGACCGGAGCGCGCCTGCGACCCACAGCTGGGCATTTAACAATCACGTACAGGTACGTAATTGTGCCCAGCCGTGCCATTCTGCCGATGTATATCGGCGTTAGGCGCTCCTTAAGTGGTTAAGCAGTCCAAATGATGATGTTGGTAGCAGTGGTCACGGCTGTGGGGGGGGGGGGGGGGGGGGGGGGGGGGGGGTCTTCTGCAGACTTTAGTCAGTAAGATCAGTTATCTTGTCGGCTCATTTCCTCCTCTTTTGCACAACTTGCACTTCCCAGCTGTAGTTATGTCACACACACTATCGCAACACTCGTGTGTGACATAACTACAACATCCGTTATCTCCAAGAACATGAAATCTAAGACACTCGTTCAGAATAATCAACCAGTCTTATGTGAGACATTGATGTGGGCCGTGCCCAGCTCCATCACGGGCACCACGCAGAATGATTCTAATGAGATACTAATTTCAGTTCATTGTTAAACTGTTTCTATGGTTAAAAGATTTTATTTTTTCATTTTGGATAGATTTAAACTACTTTTTTTCCATTGAGGAGATTCCCTTTCACTTCCCATTCTAGAGGAACTGCCGCGGGTAATTGTTATTGGTGAGATGTGGGCTTGTGTGCCATAATAATAATAAATTGGACTGATCATGTGTTGGAGGAGCCGCCTTGGTTACTGTCATTGGTGGGCTTGTGTCCCAATGTTATTTGGGGTAAGCATGTGCTGGAGGCACTGCCATGGCTCCATTCCATGGGGACATGGCTGCAATATGTTTGGGCACATGGCTGCAATATGTTTGGGCACATGGCTGCAATATGTTTGGGCACATGGCTGCAATATGTTTGGGCACATGGCTGCGTATATGGGGCACATGGCTGCAATATGTTTGGGGACATGGCTGCAATATGTTTGGGGACATGGCTGCATACGTGGGGGGACATGGCTGCATACGTGGGGGGACATGGCTGCATACGTGGGGGGACATGGCTGCAATATGTTTGGGCACATGGCTGCGTATATGGGGGACATGGCTGCAATATGTTTGGGCACATGGCTGCATACGTGGGTGGACATGGCTGCATACGTGGGTGGACATGGCTGCAATATGTTTGGGCACATGGCTGCAATATGTTTGGGGACATGGCTGCAATATGTTTGGGGACATGGCTGCATATGTGGGGGGACATGGCTGCATTTGGGGACACATTTAAAAAAAGGTATCGGCGAGTACGTAAAAAAAAAAAAAAAAGTATCGGTACTTCTACTCCGTCCTAAAAAAGTGGTATCGGAACAACCCTAATATGATAAATTGGACTGATCATGTGTTGGAGGAGCCGCCTTGGTTACTGTCATTGGTGGGCTTGTGTCCCAATGTTATTTGGGGTAAGCATGTGCTGGAGGAACTGCCATGGCTCCATTGTCATATGATAGGGACAAGTTGCTGTATGACTTTGTAGGCTTCTGCATCTATTTTTTTATCCACATGGGGACTGTTTGCACTAGTACGGTTGGTCTTTTGGTTGCACCTGTTGTATCTTGATGGGTGGCACATCCATCCCAGGATTACTGGTATAAGAGCACCATTCAAACAGGGTTTCTGCCCTGGTGCAGCCATCTGATCTATATCAAATTTGGCCCTAGACTTTAAACCACTTGTGCAATTCTACTGCCGTTTTTTAAGATATACCTTACCATATAGTAATCAAGATACCGGTCCTCATGGGCGTCCGCAGGTAGGGGCAAGGGGGGGCAAGTGCCCCTCCCTGGAATCAGGGATCAGCAAGGTGTCCGCCATAGGCGCACAGAGTGTCAGCGGGTGCCGGGTGCTGGACCGCTCTCTATGTTCCAGGAAGGAAAATTGCACTGTGGGCGGCAGTCGGCAGGGTTTTTCATTGTCTGATGTTAAGACAGAGCTGGTCACTAGCACGAGGAGTCAGCACTAGGGCCAAAACAACGAATCGATTATGAAATTAATCGATTATAATTTTCATAATCGATTAATCGGCTAGTAACATAATGGGGTTAAAAAAAAAAAAAATTAGCCCTTTATAGTACAAAAAAAGCAAATCGCTACTGTAAATATTACTTTCACTGTCCCACAGTAAAAAAAAAAAAATGAACCCCCTTACAGTAGCAAATATTTGCTCTTTTTGTACTTTTTTTTTTTTTTTTTAACCCCATTATGTTACTAAACCTCTCACGCCTGGCATTCTGCACCCTGTACGTGGCGCACGCCTGGCATTCTGCACCCTGTACGTGGCGCACGCCTGGCATTCTGCACCCTGTACGTGGCGCACGCCTGGCATTCTGCACCCTGTACGTGGCGCACGCCTGGGATTCTGCACCCTGTATGTGGCACACGCCTTTGTCAAAAGGGGGCGAGCATGGGTAACCTTAAAATAATGCCCCCCCCCCCAAAAAAAAACGCCCATGCCGGTCCTCCTATATGAGAAGTAAGCACTCCTGTGTATTTAGTGGATGGCGATGCTGTTGTGTCAGTAGAACACAGTCTGTTGATGAAATTGGAATTTACGCAGCAAACTTTTTATTCTTTTTTTACTTTTTAAGTGTAGCAATATGGTTACATTTAGTGAGGGTACAACATTTAGTAACATATTGCTACACTTAGAGGCGCCTCTCTTCTCTTTTATACTCTGTAGCTCCTGCTGGATTTTGCTTCTAATCCCCTTGTGGAGGCTTCCATTTGTGGATGGACATTTTATGGGTACACAACCGATCACATTGCTAAAATCTTTTTATATGGACTATAAACGGAAGGATTTATGAATAAATGGTTGTGGAACGAATCATTTAAGTTTCTGTTATTTCCTATGGGGAAATTTGCTTTGATATACAAGTGCTTTGGATTACAAGCATGTTTCTGGAACGAATTATGCTCGCAATCCAAGGTTTTACTGTATTTTGGACTTTATCAGAAAATCCAGTATAGAGATGACTTCACCTGTACTATTGTCCTGAGCTCCATACGGACTGGTTTATCGTGTAGATCCCGTGTACGGTTATGTGAACGTCCACTTTCACTTTCTTCCTTTGGTTTATGTGGAAAACAATCTCGCTTAACATGAAAGTCCACTTTTGCCGAGGGAAAAAAAGCATTCTTCCGTCAGCATTCTAATGATGATACTTCATCACATGCTTCTTCCTGCAGTGTGTATTGTGTACTATTGTCTGTTTGGAGGAGACGTGAAAACTGCGTGAAGTTGTAGCTGGACTAATGGCCAAGTGGAGGTTAGTTTACTATAAGGTCCTATTCATAGTTATCTGTGTGCCTGCAGTACAATACATAAATTTTAATTGCATGAAAATGTTGTTTAATCAGAAATCCCATTCTTTCCTATGAAGCCGCTTTACATCAATGCACTCTAGGTTTAGTGTATCGTGAAATGAAATTATAAAGTTCCATTAACAACTGTGTGCATTTACACGTGTCTTTCCACACTTTTTTTTTTTTTTTTAAACAGGCACTTAACCACTTAAGGACCCGCTCATGTACATATACGTCCTGTTTTTAAAGATGGAAATCTCAGTAACTGCTGCCACAACCGAGATATCCATCATTTCCTTGAGCGGTCCTCCGCAGCGGATTCGCCGCAAGATCACCTTTATCGGCGGCAGGAGAGGGCCCCCCCCTCCCGCCGCTTACCGGAGCCATCGGCAGCGGCGGAGGCGATCGGGTCCTCTCTCCTGCTTGCTGTGGGTGCGAGTGAGGGCAAGATGGCCCCCACCAGTCCCCATAGCATAGCAGGGTGGAAGTGACGTTAGAAGAATTCAAACGAAAGGTGCCTGTAATGCGTGCTGTGATGCACGGGGATTAACACGGCGGCAGCGGTATGTGGGGTATGGCTGCATATATGGGGGACAGGACATGGTTGCATATATGGGGGACAGGACATGGTTGCATATATGGGGGACAGGACATGGTTGCATATATGGGGGACAGGACATGGCTGCAATATATGTGGGGGGACATGGCTGCAATATATGTGGGGGGACATGGCTGCGTTTGGGGACACATTTAAAAAAAGTATCGGTATTCGGTATCGGCGAGTACATGAAAAAAAGTATCGGTACTTGTACTCGGTCCTAAAAAAGTGGTATTGGGATAACCCTAGTTGTAATGCACAATTCCTCGTTCTGACATCCGTATGTTGTAGTGCAGTTCACTTTGAATGGTACCCCATTGCACTACTATGTATGATAATGCAGTACCATGCATTACAGTGTTCTGCATCAGAAAAAATCACATAGGTCGGATTTTTAGATCCACTGTGATGTATTGGCACTTTACCACAATAAATGGGCTGTCATACCACAGCATACATTGATGTGTGATAATGCACATACAGGTTAACACACCACAATGAATTGGTCCTAAAATATTTGGGCCCTCTGATGCATCATGCTGAATAATATAACTCGTATATGCAACAGAATAGGGGAGGCTCCTATTGCATGATGGGAGATGTGCTTTCCCTTGTATAGGCCTGCTTGGGTGTCAGCCAGGGGCGGACTGACCATTCAGGCACTCGGGGTTGCCAGCCTCAGTAAAACCAGGGACAGCATGTAAAAATTTGAGTTTTTTTTTTTATTTTTTTTTCATATGTCGCTGGAATTACCCTTACCAACATCCTTTTGGTCTTAAAAATCCCAATTCCCTGGCGTGAGCACATATAAATTGTGGAGATGGCCATCGGAGGCATTAGGACACGGGAGGTAATTGTGTGTTCACAGCTAGGGTTGCAGTGTTCCTGACTCTACAATGTGGTTGTGTTGTGCGGTTCTTGGCGCTCTTAAAGTTGATCATAGATCATGGCAGAGTGCTCTGTAAAGATGAGGTCATCACTGATCTGTCACTTAAATAGAAGAGAAATTGATGAGAAAGCCGTCACAATATAATTCATGTCTGGGCTCCCGTCACGTGGTTCGGCCATATAGTGTTTCACAATCTGCTCTTCCTTGTTCCATTTATAAATGTTGGTAAACGAAATGCACCGATTGCCTCATTGCTATTTCTGACATCTGCTAAAATGTTCATCTGCTGTGTAGAATATGGTTGGTGCATCGGTCTAAATCAAATCGTCAGTGCGGAGCTCCGCTTCCACCTAGACAGATAAATGCACAGCAAGGTAGATACGAGCTCTGCAGTCTGTGTTCTTATATCTGTGTGCTCTGTCTGCATAGAAGACTTTGGTTTCTGGGCTTGTGTTCCTGCAGAACTGGTTCAACCACAATACTGACCAGTAAGCTCGGGCAAAGTAGTGGCTAAAGCTGGTCATAGACATAATTATTTATGAACTCCAGTGCTCCAAGCTGGCCATACACAAAGTAAAGTTTCTCCGGTTCATAATGAACTGGCCAAAAATTGCCCTGATGGCACCACTGCGCCCGACATTCTCTGATTGTAAAATTGTTGGCCGAACGACACCTCTACCCAGTTGCAGGCACTGTTCAGGTATTTTTAAGCAAAATTCAAGAGTTGACAGGGCAGATTCATCCATCCATGCTGTTTATGAATAAAAATGCCCCAAAATCTTTGCACAAGCCTTAAAAGTTGAGCCACATGCAGAGGCGTATTTAATAAAAAAGGTCAAAAATAATAAAAGTAAAAATATGCAGTGTACAGCAACTGAAAGGATACACACACGGTAGTTAACAAGGTAAAAAAAATGTGCATTTATTATTTTTCCTTCGAAGGAGCCTGCAGAGCATTGCACCCACAATCGGCACATTATGGGTGCACTGCATGGCTCCCGAGGATCTCAGGATAGCTGTCTGCTCGTACCTCTGATACATGAAGGAAGTTACTTGAGAGCTGGAATATCAATGAACTACGAGAGCGCTCACCAGCGTCCTTGCAGTTGATTGAGAACTGCAAGCCGCAATGGATGACGGTACTTGTAGTCTATTTATTTACCGGAAACTGTGAATGACGACGCTGTGTGGCGCTCCATTAAACTGTGACAGCGGGTAAAGAGAGAGGATCCCCCACCCGCTGTCACAGGAAGTGGGGGAGGGGTGCATGCTGAACATGTTACACCTTAGATATAGGTGTAAACATATTCAGAAAGGTGAATTTAGCTTTTAATAATGTCCAAAATAATCAGTGATAAAATTCCACACTATAGAACCGAATAGCCTGTGATTGACTAATGCAGTCAACTATTTAGCCATATAGCATGGATAATATCCTTGGAGTCCAAATAAAATGGTGTATATGTGATAGTCCACATATACTGCTAAAAATATGTTGTAATAATAGTGAAGCCAATCGACTCAAATGACACCTCTACCTGCAATTGCCCCAGGGTGTGCTCTCACCTTATGGTTTGACCTCCATTTCAAAAGTCAAACAAGCATAAACAGATAACTATGCAGGCAAGCTCCTCCTTGGATACTGCCAAAGATAATAATGAAGGCTCTCTCCAACCACTTCCAAATAACACTCAAGGCCTGTACACATGGCCGGGAATCCCGTCGGGGGGGGGGAAAAAAACTTCCATTTTCCTGAACGGGATGCTTGGCTTTCCAAGCCGTGCATACAGGCGGCCATTCAAAAGAACCGCCGTTCTTTTGAATGGCAAGAATGCAGTGACGTCATCGACAAGCTGGCGCTCGTCACATTCGATGCCATCTTTAAACACCCTACACTATGCCTTGTATGCTATGGCGCATGCGTCAAAGGCTTATCGAGCATTCGCGGGTTTACCTTTGGACAGGTAAGCATACAGACAACCGGTTTTCTCGGCAGGAAACACTATGCTGGGAATCCCAACAAGAAAATAAAGAGCAGATTCTCTATTTTCCCGTCAAGATTCCCGGCTGTTTTCCTGACAGGAAAACTGCTAGGGAGCTTACACACGGCCGGGATTCCCTGCCAAATGCTCTCCTGGCAGTTTTCCTGCTGGAAAACCGGTCGTGTGTACGAGGCTCAAGTGCTACATGGGTTACTTAACCACTGAACAGAAACTTCTCATCTCTGCAGTGCTGTGTGTACCAGAGGCTGAAAGAAAATAATATTTCATAGTGCTTACTGCTAAAAACTTTTTTTATTGTAAAGCAGGAGAAATATTCACTTAGGTATTCAATAGGTAATAGCATTAGCTGTTCGATTCATTTTTCATTCATTCTGCAGGCTGAAAAGAAAAGTCTGTGTGATTGGCCAGCTTAAGACTGTGGATGGCGCTGTTTAGGGACTTTGGGCTTCCTGAGATCACCTAGATCAGGTCGGGGGTGCCATCTTGTTGTTACATGCCTTGTTCAGACAGGGAATAATTAGCTAGCAGGTGTTGGATTTAGATCCCTATAACTGTTTTAACAGCCTTCTCTTTTATATAGTGTTAGGTGGGAGAAGTCGGTAAATAAGGTAAATTGTGGCCCTTTCAAATTCCACTTCCCTGATCCCCCATGTCCTCCTCATAAACCCCTCTTTTATATGTAAAAGTGTATTTTACACAGGAGTGGTCCGGTTGGTAGGGTAACCACGTTTCCCCCAGATTGCCAAGGACAGTCCCACATTTTTCAGGTCTGTCCCGGGCACTTTCATTCCAGGACAATACAGTGTCCCGGAATGAAACTGACACAGCCACCCCCCAGGCCAATCTGATGCCCCCAAAAAAGGCAGCCACATCACCGCTTTACTCACTGACAGTACTTGTCCTGGCCGGGAATGCCTGGAGGAGCACAATCCCGCCCCCTGCTTGTCATAGGAGAAATCATAAATCCCGCCTCTTGTGTCCAATCACTGTGCTGTGATTCGTTACAGCACAAGTTGATTTTTGGGAAGGGAGGGTGTCCCTGAATGTTAGTTGGGAAATGTGGTCACCCTACTGGTTGGTTGCTGCATGAGACCACAACCCAGTGAACCCAGTTCCTGCATCGGTTCCCTGCCAAACATTTGAGGATAACGTCACTTTTGTCCAAAGGTTCTGTCCAGTATTTCCGGGATCTCTTGCAGCCAGATAACATTTGGACGGCTGTGGCTTTTCCCGTCTTTAACCCGCAGTTGAAGTACATGAAGTGTATGGCAGTAATGTTGTTGGGCTTCTTCTGGCAAGTTTTGTGGAGTCTTTGGAGTTGACTAGTAGGAGACCCGGTTGCCGTTATGAGTAAACTGGTGGCCAACCAAAACGACTACCATCCTAAGATCTCCCTTCATCTTGCCTGCCAGAGAAGTAGTTGGCTCTAGATGTGCTTCCAATGCAGTATGGCACACCTTGAACTCGGAACCAAGGTACTTTTCACAGGTGTTTAACATTCAGGAGTCCCTGCTAGGCGGCTATAATATCTTTTGCTCTTTGTCAATGTCAAGTGTAGCTCTCTCTGTCTTCAAGGCGCAACATGGAAAATTCCTTTTAAAGAAAATGATCACGTATTCTTTTTACGTTATCCATTTCCTGATGGGACAAAGTGCATTTAGTACCTTGTCCCTTCCTAGGTGCCCTGTAACATTAGCAACTTGACGTATGGCCTTCTAACACCGCAGCCAGCAAGAAGATGATGCTTGCTATCAAAGCAACAGTCTCCTTGCTTGCTTTATTTTTATTTATTTTTGTTCTGGATAGATGAGATAATGGCTGGAACTTCTTATGCTGCGTACACACGGTCGGAATTTCCGACAAGAAAAGTTCGATGTGAGCTTTTGGTTGGAAATTCTGACCGTGTGTAGGCCCCATCAGACTTTGACTTTTTCTGTCGGAATTTCCAACAGCAAAAATTTGAGAGCTGGTTCTCGAATTTTCCAACGGGAAAAGTTCTTGTCGGAAATTCCGATCGTCTGTGTATGCAATTCCGATGCGCATGCTTGGAATCAATTTGACGCATTCTCAGAATCGTTGAACTTAATTTTTCTCAGCTCGTTGTGGTGTTGTACATCACCGGGTTCTTGACTGTCGGAATCTTGTGTGACCGTGTGTATGCAACACAAGTTTGAGCCAAAATTCTTTTGAAAAAAAATCCACGGTTTTCTTGTCGGAATCGTGTTTGCAGCATTGTTTTTTTTTTGGTGCCCATGTCCCCATTGGGGAGGTTTTCTCCAGTTGCTGTCCCAGAGACACAACAGGAAGGCCATGCTCCGACATGAAGGTAGACGCATGTATTTGAAATGTAGTTGCTGTATTCCCGGCATAGGGCAGTACAGTGATTTTTGAAAGTGAAAGTTCCTTTTAAATAACTAAAATTGTTTGATTTTCCTCAATAGAAGCTTTCTGGGTTTGCTATGAAGCCCCATTTATCCTGCACTACTCCACGTTGCCCCCTTAAAGCAGACATGTAATAAAGAGACAACTCTGCTATAAAATCTGGAAAAAAATCTTGATCATGAATTGGGGGGAAAGTTGCCCATTTCTGTTGGAAGGTCGGTCCTCAAGCCTTTGTAGCTGTGAACGTGGGATCAGATGATCAACCACTGTGGGAATAGGGGTTCTGCAGAATACATATGTATCACAGTTGTCTTTATTATTGCTCATCATAAAGCCTCCTACACACGATCAGACTTCCATCTGACTTTTCCGTTGATTTTGGTCTGAACCTGTTCTGCATACACACGGCAGAAAATTTTCAGCCAACTTTCACCAAATCATGTGTTTTTTCAGCTCTTTACCGCCACCCTTTGGGAAACTTCTGCTATTGTTGTCTGATGTTTAGCATTGGTTCTGAGCATGCGTGTTTGCGAATTGGGACTTTAGATTGATAGACTTGTGTACTCATGATCAGATTAGCCGACGTAGGACATTTTGTTGCTGAAAAGTTTGAGAGTATTCACAGCGAACATTTGTCTGATGAAAAAGCAAGAAGAATTGTCCAATGGAGCAATACACACGGTCAGATTGTCTGTCTGATCAAACAAGTCCGTCCGGAGCGGCGTTGTCAAAAAGTCTGATCGTGTGTATGGGCCTTAAAGGGGTTGTAAAGGAACATTTTTTTTTTTTCATAATAGACATGCTTTTCCTGCAGACATTCCTCTTTTCACTACCTCATTGTTTGTTTTTGCTCAGAAGTTGCTCTATTTCTTCTCTGTTCTGTTCACTTATTGCTTTTCTGATTGTTGCTCACCACCGTGAAGGGAGGCTTTACTGCGGCGGTCAGTAACGTGCTCGCCCCCTCCTGGGAACTAAATCTGTGCGGCAGGATGCTCTCTACGTGTTAGACTTCAAGGAGGTGTGAATTACTGGACGTGCCGCAATTCATACTGGGAAATGTAGTTCTTGCATGAACGAGCGTCGCAAACCAGGAAGTGAATGAGAGAACAGAAACTAGATTGCCGGAGGTGATATAGATGAAGGAATTTAATAGGTATTTAATCGTTTGTTACCAGAATCATTACACTATTCTGTCTGTCTACCTTGCAGACATTTTTTAGGCAAAACATTTTTTTCCTTTACAACTCCTTTAAGACTTGGATAGGATAAAACGGAAGTTTCTGTTCACCATAGATTTGTCCATTTGGTTTAATTATTATTATTATTTTTTTTAAAGCTTGGATACCTAGACCAAGTTTAGTTGGGTTCAGTATGTGTCCATTAACTTGACAATACTCTATTTCGTCTGTTTGTGTGTGGGTTGAGAACTAGGAGAACACACAGTTGCGCACTCCAAGTTCTCTTCTTGCATGGTTAAAGTGAACCTTCACCTGAATATTACAGCATCATTCTTTTCACCCCCCTCCCCTATCTGTTACACAACTGATTTTTTTTATTTTAGTTTGTCCTGGGAAGCAAGTGCTTTTTTAAGCAGACACCCTATGGAATAAAATGGCAGTCAACTTTTTATCTTGCATTTTTTTTTGGGATGCGTTTCATGAACTAAAAACTAACAAAACAGTAAAGTTAGCCCAATTTTTTTGCATAATGAGAAAGATGATGTTACAACGGGTAAATGGATACCTAACATGTCACGCTTTAAAATTGCGCACACTCATGGAATGGTGCCAAACTTTAGTACTTAAAAATCTCCATAGGCGACACTTTAAATGTTTTTACAGGTTACCAGTTTAGAGTTGCAGAGGAGGTCTAGTGCTAGAATTGTTGCTTGCGCTTTAACGCACGCGGAGATACCTCACGTGTGGTTTGAACGGGGTTTACCCATGTGGGCGGGAATTACACGTGTGTTCGCTTCTGATTGTAAGCTACCGGGAACCGGGTCGTTTTTTTTTATTCGCCGATGGTGTCTGTACTAGCTTTACAGCCCGTTTTTTTAAATGTCAGTGGGCATGAGGCCTAGAAGTCATATCATAAAGTGAAAATGAATTACATTTAGAACTTCAATAGTAACAGACAATATGTAGCCATGGATTATATACTTTGTAATGATGTGAAATTCACTGCAAGGGAATCTTCCTGGGATATTTGTTTTATTCTACTGTACAGTGAATGATTTACTACCAGTAAATGTCCCATTCAGTGCTTTGTAAACCTGATCCATAAAATATCCATTCAATGACTGCCGCTTGTGCTTCTAAATCATCGCAATAAAACCGCTGCCAGAGACATAGAAAAAATTCCAGTTTATCTAGAAAAACCACTTCATCCTCCGAGGACCGCAAGGAAATTACTGTTTTGCCTGTAATTCTTCACGGCACGTTTGACAGCCATTGTTGCAAATCTACAATCCACTAACGAGTGTAATTATACTACTAGACTATTACTTTCATGGGCATGCAAGTGTGCTCCTGTTATTATAGTATGAACCATTCTTCTCCCGTCTCAATTCAATTCCAATTTAAAGGAAACGATCGTGTTTTTACATGGTTATAAAATTATATAAAGTATATAAATGTGACTACAAGTAGTGTCAAAAATTCCATCAGTTGGTGTAAATGTTTTGACGGCTTGATAATGTCCGTAGTTTGGAACTATATGTACAGGGCAGCAGTTCTTTTACATTGGATTTGTCTCTTAGGGCTTCATACTAGTAGTCCCCCCAGCGGCGCTCCTGGCTCCTCCTCCACATTGAGTGCCCCCATGGACAGCCGCATTCCATGGGGGCACCCATGCGGGTGTGCTCCCGAGTCCTGCTGCTGCGTCCATTGTCACGGCTCCACCACTGGATTTAATTGGATTTAATTGACAGCAGCGGGAGACAATGGCTCAGATTGCACTGCAAATCGCATGTGATTTGAACAATAATACGGTGCGGTTCCTATCTGCACCGGAAACTGACTGCATGGTGTGAACTGGAGCCACTGGAATACATGGAAAACACTGTGCTTGCGGCCAGTCCCTGCTGAACCAGGCAAGATTTAATCCATCTATGGCCAGTGTTCTATCGGGAAATGCCTCCCATTAGAAAATGTCCCTGATAGGTCTGCGCATGCGCAGTACAAAACATCACACCGGCTAATATGTTGACGTAAACACAGCGCACCCGCAGATCGTTGGAGGCATTTTTTTTAGACCATATTCGTTGGCACTATTCAAAGCTATGTAAACAGTGGAGGGAGACTTTACTTGTTTGTGCTTCGCTGTTTCGGGGCGGGTTTGGTGTGTTGAATGGTGGGTTTTGCCTGTGTGCGAGGGCGGGTTGCAACGTACACAAAACCCGCCCTTCAACACACCCACCCCGCAACAGCGAGGCTCAATCTGACAGCTACGTTCCCCCGCTGCTTGCATAGTGTCAGATAATGCCTCTGACGATCTGCGCATGCGCTGTTTACATTACGCCAGCTGATCAACATATCGGCTGGAGTGGCGTTTGGTACTGCGCATGCGCAGACCGATCAGGGGCATGTTTAGAAGGGAGACATTTCTCGATAAAACACTGGCTTAGGATAAAGTCACAGCTGGGAAACTCATTGATGTTTCCAAGTCTGCCAGAGTGAAAGTGAAACGGCTTGTTTGTCCAGCTTTTCTCATTGTTCTCTGAATACAGGGAAGCTGATACAGCATTAAAACCAGTAAACCGATAACAGGGCTGTCATCATTTCTCACTGCACCAAACATAACATTGTTGCATTTAAATGAAACCTGTCCTGAGAAAAATATAATTGATAGTGTGTGATATAAAGGGGCTCGGGAACACTGCCAGCCCCTCGTAAAAATGACAACCTTTATTAAACTAGCGAACGGTCTAGAAAATAAAACCGCTCTCTTCAGCAAATGAACACAAGAAAGTCCATAACTTTGGTAAAAAGGGAAACAAGAGTCTGGCTCACTGCCACTGCCAGTCCCACACCGGGGTTTCCTGTCTACTCTAGGGGTCCCGAAGGGGAGGTTTTCACACTTTAGCAATGGTGGTTCGATCTCAAACTTAATCCACTCTGATCACTCAGGTGTGTCGTCCTCTCTCGCAGCCAAGTGCCAACAGCTTCCCTTTCTAAACTCTGTTGCACGCGTTTTAACACCTTCAAGACAAAAATCACAGATCGGCACGCTACTAAAAAAAAGTCATTCTATCCCTTATTTTGTAGGCGCTATAACGTTTGCGCAAACCAATCACTATACGCCTATTTTTTTTTTCCAAAATCTCTTTATTGATTTTCTTTTCAATTCATTACAAAACATTCTTCATAAAGTGGAGTTCCACCCATTTTTTTATGTTTGTCTGTGCTGCATGCCCTAATCTCATAGTGTTCAGAATGGACAATTTTTTTATTTATTTTGTTGCTTGTAAATACCTTATTTTGTAGTCCTTGATTACTTCCTCCTCCTTATTAGCCTAGGCTATTAAGTCACGTGGCAATTCGCAAGGGTTTCTGGGATAGGCATCATGTTTCCCATTAGTCCTTGCAAACCTGACACATTGCTTGTGCAGCACTGAGCATGTGCGAGATATGCAAAGCTGAAATCCAGGAAGTCATACAGTCTGGCTTCATGATGCCCACACTTAAGATGGCCACGGTCTACTTCTAGATTATAAACTCTAAAATCTAAATGCTGTAACAACCTAACAAAACGGACCTTAGTTTACAGACTAACTTTACTAGAATACATTAAGCTTGTGTATTACAGGGGTATTTATATTTAAAAAGTGAAATTGTGAGTGGAACTCCCCTTTAAGTACATATATTATACCCCTTCAAATACATTAATTTCCCTACCCCATTTAAAATCCAGTCTCAACGTATTTTCTTTATCAACCTATAATTGAAAGTGTGTATACGCTTATTGCGATTTTTTTTATTTTATTTATTTTTTACCAAAAATATGTAGAAGAATACGTATCGGACTATACCTGAGAATTTTTATTTTATTTTTAATTGGATATTATAGCAAAAAGTAAAAAATATTGTGTTTTTTTTTGTTTTTTTTTTATTGTCACTCTATTTTTGTTTATAGCGCACAAAATAAAAACCGCAGAGGTGATCAAATACCACCAAAAGAAAGCTCTACTTGTTGGGGGGAAATTTTTTTGTTTGGGAGCTATGTTGCACGACCGCGTAATTTGTTATTCAAAGCGTGACAGTGCTGAAATTTCACCTGGGCAGGAAGGGGGTATATGTGCCCAGTAAGCAAGTGGTTATGGCCAGATTCACACTTGTGCGGTGCAAATTTTTTAGCTCTCTTATCTTTGCAGAGAGATAACAGAAGTGTTCAGCAGATCCATTGCGTTTTAGCTGCAGATTAGCTGCAAATTTGGAGACCTGGGAGAGGGGAGGGGGAGGGGGGAAGTGTATTGAGCTGAATGAGAAGAAATCCTGAAGAGAAATGAACACATCTGCGCATCAGCTGCGTACCCATAGAAGATAATGGGCCTGAATTCGCACCTGAGCCGCACCGCAAGTCATAAAATACGCACACGTTTTTTGGCAATGCGCAGTGCGAATGCATCGCACATATGTGAACCACCCTCATTCAAAACAATGTATTTTGAAATGTTCTGCGAATTGGATGCGGTTTAAGCCGCAACCAATTTGCATAGGTGTGAATCCGGCCTAAAGGAACGTATTTAGAAAATAAAAAAAACAAACCTTTACAACCCCTTTGCATACAAGGAATGCATTAAGGTGAAAAAGCATATGCAATTAAAACCGCTTGCCGCCTGCCCGCCATCAAATGGTGGAGGGTTGGTGAGGCTCTCGTTCTGGGACATCGCCACTCTCGCGTGCCCAGCCGTGTCCACTGGTGGCCTGCCACAGCCAGTCACATGTAAACACGGAAATGCCGGTTATCCACACTCATCACCTCACACTGACAGAGTGTGTGGCGAGGAGAGCTGATCAGTGGCATCTCCTAGCAGGGGACATCCAGACATGTAATCGGGGCACTAATCATCAGTGCCCTGATTACAATACAGCGCCACCAGTGCTAGCAATCAGTGCCTATTAGTGATGCCAGTCCGTGCCGCCCATCATTGCCGGCCATCCATGCTCATCGGCTCCACATATTGGTGCCCATAAGTGCGGCATATTCATGCCGCCTTATCAGTGCAGCCTAGCGGTGCCCATCAGGGCCGCCTCATCAGTGCACATCAGTAAAAAAGGAAAAATTTACTGACAGAAACTAAGAAACACTTTTTCTTGATCGTACATCACGGGACACAGAGCGCATAGTCATTACATATGGGTTATATGGGTACCTTCAGGTGTGGACACTGGTGTAATCAACTTCACAGGAAGTTCCTCCCTATATAACCCCCTCCCACTGAGAGTGCTTTAGTTTTTTCGCCAGTGTCTTAGGTGTTGGTCACGTCTAGCTGTCCCTCGGAGGTCTCGGGACCCAGGATAGCTAGCCGGATCCGTCCGAAGTGCTTCAGAGCCAAGATGTACGGTACCCGGGCCCTGCTGGAGTGGGGTTTTGCCTATAATGCCTCTCCTTGGAGGGCTGGATTCTGGGCTCCAGTGCCTTAGTCTCTTCCAAGAACTAAACGCTACTGATGCCAGGATGCTATATAGGTCCAGGGGTGTGGGTTCCTTAACACAGGACCCCGGTCCCTGAAGGTCCAAGACAATACCCACGGAGATGGGGGAAGGCTGGGCCTCTTGCATTTTGCAATACCCTGCGGCGTGGAGCAGGTAAGAGGGAACCTGCGGGACTTGGTTCGACAGTAGGTATCCCCCTGGGGGTTCTGGGTTGGCTAACAGTATGCTGGGCATCAGCCACTATCTCCACTATGTCTGTTGAGGCAGGATGGGATTCTAATGTTTACCCAGATAATATGTAAATATATGTATACTTGTGTAAGTTATATATTTTCTACTCACCCCAGGTCTGCCTGTTAACACTGATACTGCAACCCCACATGTTTTAAAGAGAAAATTGCTGGTAAAAAACTCCTGTTTCTTAGGAAGCCCATGGGGACAGCTTCCTCGCTGTGTGTGCACTACAATAAGATTAGTGCTTACCTGGTGTCTGTTGGTGCTGCATAACGCTGGTCCATGTTGTTCCTCTGCTCTGCTACCTCCATGTGGTTTCAGCGTGGTGCGCGCGATCGTGCGCGCGCACGCCGCCTTTTATAGCGTCGGCGTGCGTCGGGGGGGGCGGGCCAGCAGCGTCAGGGTCTGTATAAAGGAAAAACTTTTCTCTGGCTGGTCTTTCCCTCCTGGAGGCAGAGGAAGAAAGGATACAGAGCGTGCAGCTGGGTCTTTTGGCCACACAGGGACACCTAGTGGCGGTTTTGTGGATCTTCAGGTCTAGGACTTAGGTCCACTATTGACCAGAAAAAAAAAAAAAAAAAAAAAAAAAAAAGTTTTTTTGCTTAAAGGGACTCAGCCTTAGATCCAGCAGTATCTGAGTCTACCTTGGACTCCGGCTAACGGGCATTGGTGTGTCAATACTCACAGGTTTCCTCGGTATTGCCACCTCCCAGGCGGGTAAAAAAAAACAAAAAAAAACAATTTTTTGAAAAAAAAAAAAAAAAAAAAGAGAAATATAAAAGAAAAAGAGAGAAATTAGTTCTTTTTCATTTTTCTCATACCTGCCCTCATATTGGTTACTCCTAGCTGCAACAGTCAGGTGTTGGCTATAGGGGTGACCCAAGGTTGTACAATGGCTCCAAAGGGATCTGGACCAGCCAAGGCTGCTAAAGGTGCCAAAAAGCAAAAGGGGTCTCCATCGGGGTCAGAGGATTTGGGCCAGGCTTCTACGGCCCCACCCTCGCCAGTCAAGACACCGAGTGGCATAGTACAAGAGCCATTGGGGGTGCTGGGGGCAGAGGCGGCCCCCGATCCACCCATTCCCGTTTACGTGACGGAAGAAATGCTAGCAGCCACCATGTGTGGGCTAGAGAAAAGGTTAACTGCGTTGCTTTCCCGTCCTTGCCCAAGTAGCAAGCGGGCTAGATCCCCCTCACCCAGTGTGGGGTTTTCAGATGCGGAGGTCTCCTCTTCAGAGGAACGGGACCCACAAGGGGATCAGGCAGACCCAAGTCCCGACGGTTCAGACAGGGAAAATTCCACTATAGATGAATATTTTTCGGCCTCTCAAGCGGAGGGCCTGTGGATCCAGTCTTTGACAGATATGGTTCGCACTGCCTTTAAACTTCCAGTGCCAGAACTAGTAGCCCCGGAGGTATCCTCATTGGGGTCTTTAAAGGCTCCATTAACTGGTGCATCTTTTCCAATGCACCCCCTTCTGCGGAACGTGATTTACCAGGATTGGGCTCGACCTGATAGAATCTTTGTCCCTCCTAAAAGATTCTCTATTCTCTACCCTATGGAAGAGGAATATGTAAAGAAATGGGCTCTCCCTACAGTGGACGCAGCCATTTCCTGCGTGAATAAATCCCTGACTTGTCCGGTTGAAAATGTCCATATGTTCAAGGATCCGGTCGACAAGAAATTCGAGACCCTACTGAAAGCAGCTTTCACCTCAGTAGGTGCCATGGTTCAGCCAGCAGTAGCAGCCATTGGTGTTTGTCAGGCCCTGAAGGATCAGGCAAAACATATATTAAAGGACATGCCGGCTCAGCATACTCATGAATTAGCAGAATTCCCTAGGGCTCTCTGCTGTGCAGTAGATGCTATTAAGGACTCCATCCAACAGGCATCCCGTGCATCTCTACTGATGGTTCACATGCGTCGTCTTTTGTGGCTAAAGAACTGGTCAGCAGAGGCACCCTGCAAAAAGCTTTTAGCAGGGTTTCCCTTTCATGGGGGAAGACTATTCGGGGAAGACCTAGATAAATATATCCACACCATATCAAGTGGAAAAAGTACTTCCTTACCGGTCAAGAAAAGACCGCGTGGGCCCACGTTTAAACGACAGGCCATTGCAGGCTCGGCCCCTTCGACTTCCCGTCAGTATCGACGGCCTCCCGGGCGGTCAGCAGTTAATAGCCGCCCACAGGGACAAGCCGCGGCAAACAAGAGGCCCTGGTCTCGCAAGCCGGCTAAACCAGTCATCAAATCAGATTCATGAAGGGGCGCCCCCACTCTCTTGGGTGGGGGGAAGACTTCAGTTTTTCTCCGAAGTCTGGAAGGCCAGAATTCCCGACTCTTGGGTTCGGTCCGTAGTAGCCTCAGGCTACAAACTAGAGTTTCGAGAAATCCCCCCTCCTCATTTTCAGGGGTCAAGTCTTCCAAGCGACCCGTTAAAGAGGGCCTCTCTCGTAAGGCGTTGGATCGCCTCTTGCTCCAAGGAGTAATTGTAGAAGTACCAACCCAAGAAAGGGGTCTGGGATTCTACTCCAACCTTTTTGTTATACCAAAACCAAATGGCGACGTCAGGCCTATATTAGACCTCAAACGCCTAAATCGCTTTCTAAGGATTCAGACCTTTCGTATGGACTCCATACGTTCAGTGACAGCCAGCCTACATCAGGGCGACTTTCTAGCATCTATAGACATAAAGGATGCATATCTGCATGTGCCGATTTACCCAGCACATCACAAGTTTCTTCGTTTTACGATAAACCAAAGTCATTACCAGTTCGTAGCCCTCCCTTTCGGGTTGGCAACAGCTCCACGGGTATTCACAAAGGTGTTAGCCCCGGTACTAGCCGTCCTAAGGACAGAAGGCATCTTGGTCCTAGCATACCTGGACGATCTCCTGGTTATCGACAGTTCAGCTTCCAACCTCAATCATGCAGTAGTCCGCACAGTGCGGCATCTAGAAGAGTTCGGGTGGATTGTGAACCAAGAAAAATCAAGGTTACAACCCACAAGACAGTTGGAATATCTAGGCTTTCGGTTAGATACAGAATGCCAGAGGGTATTTTTACCTCAAGAGAAGATCAGGTCGTTGATTCAAACGATCCAAATAGTCTTAGGCAAAAAGAAGCCGACTATTCGCCTATGCATGCGACTGCTGGGGAAGATGGTGGCCGCCTTCGAAGCAGCGCCCTACGCCCAGATCCATACCAGAATTCTGCAAGCAGCTATTCTCTCTGCTTGGAACATGTCCATACAGGCATTAGACCGTCCATTAGTTCTTTCTCCAGAAGTCAGGCACAGCCTGTACTGGTGGCTGATCCCTCAAAAATTATCAAAAGGGAAAACCTTTTGCCCCATCTCGTGGAAAATAGTAACCACAGATGCCAGCCTAACAGGTTGGGGGGCAATCTTAGGAAAACGGACCCAGCAGGGACAGTGGTCAGAGGCAGAAAGTCTGCTTCCCATCAATGTCCTAGAGATCAGAGCTGTTCGGTTGGCCCTGGTCGCCTGGACTCTCCCCTGCAGGGTCTGCCAGTAAGGATACAGTCCGACAATGCCACGGCGGTGGCATACATAAACCACCAGGGGGGCACAAAGAGCCTGGCGGCTCAAAGGGAAGTAAACCTAATTTTTGCATGGGCCGAAGCCCATGTACCCTGCATCTCAGCAGTGTTCATCCCAGGGATAGACAATTCTCAAGCAGATTTTTTGAGTCGTCAACAGTTACTCCCGGGAGAGTGGTCTCTTCACCCCAGGTATTCCAAGAGATTTGCCAAAGATTCGGAGTTCCCGATGTGGACATCATGGCAACAAGATTCAACAAGAAATTGGACAAATTCGTATCCCGAGCCAGGGACCCCTCGGCCTACGGGACCGATGCGTTGGTTTGCCCCTGGCACCAGTTTTCTCTCCTGTATGCGTTCCCTCCACTACAGATGATTCCCCGCCTTCTACGAAGGATCAGGGTGGAGCGCAGGCCGGTGATCCTGGTGGCCCCAGCCTGGCCCAGAAGGGCTTGGTACGCACTCATCGTGAGGATGTCAGTAAAGGCACCATGGCCACTCCCCCTGCGCCCAGATCTGCTGTCTCAGGGCCCGATCTACCACCCTGCTTCACAGCAGCTAAATTTGATGGCTTGGCGGCTGAATCTCTAATTCTTAAAGGCAGAGGCCTCTCTGCCCAAGTCATATCTACGTTAATTCAAGCTAGAAAGCCAGTCTCTAGAAATATCTATTACAGAGTCTGGAGAACCTATGTGGAGTGGTGCGAGTCTCAAGGAGGGCATCCTCGCAAGTTTTTATTGACAAGATCTTGCGATTCCTCCAGGTTGGCGTTGACAAGGGGTTAGCTCTTAGTACTCTAAAGGGGCAGGTGTCTGCCTTATCGATATGGTTTCAAAGGCCTTTGGCCACACATTCGCTTGTGAAAACCTTTTTACAGGGGGTCTTGCATGTAAATCCCCCTATTAGAGCTCCCCTCTGCCCCTGGAATTTAAATCTGGTCTTGTCAGCTTTACAAAAGCAGCCGTTTGAACCTCTGACAGAAATCCCTCTTGTGCTGCTAACCCGAAAGTTGGTTTTCTTGGTGGCTATGGCTTCGGCCAGAAGGGTCTCCGAGCTGGCAGCCTTGTCTTGCAGGGAACCGTACCTGATTCTGCATAAGGACAGAGTGGTTCTGCGGCCTCAGCCTTCTTTCCTTCCTAAGGTCATATCCAGTTTTCACTTGAATCAGGACCTAGTCCTACCATCCTTCTTTCCTACTCCCCAGTCCAGAGAGGAAAGACTGCTTCATACTTTGGACGTGGTCCGAGCCATGAGGGTCTATCTCAAGGCTACAGAAAAGATTCGGAAAACAGATGTGCTTTTCGTTCTCCCGGATGGCCCCAAGAAGGGTCAGCCGGCTGCCAAGTCTTCCTTGGCTAGGTGGATTAAGCAGCTGATTTTTCAGGCCTATGGTCTGAAGCGCGTTCCACCGCCCTTATCAGTTAAGGCCCATTCTACGAGGGCCATGAGTGCCTCTTGGGCGGCACACCATCAGATCTCTATGGCACAGGTTTGCAAGGCGGCAACCTGGTCTTCCGTACATACGTTTACTAAATTTTATAAGTTGGACGTCACAAAGGCTGCGGATGCAGCATTTGGGCAGGCGGTCCTACGGGCAGCAGTATAGAATCCTCTGGCCCGGTTCACGCCCCTTTGTTTCTGTTGGTGGAGCTATTTTACCTCCTGATATATTTTCTGTTTGGCTATTTTTGGCCTTACGGTCTCCCTCCCTTCATGGAGCATTGCTTTGGGACATCCCATATGTAATGACTATGCGCTCTGTGTCCCGTGATGTACGATCAAGAAAAAGGGATTTTTAATAACAGCTTACCTGTAAAATCCTTTTCTTGGAGTACATCACGGGACACAGAGCTCCCACCCCTCTTTTTGGGAACATTGTGTAACCTCAGAGAAATTGCTTGCTACAAAACTAAAGCACTCTCAGTGGGAGGGGGTTATATAGGGAGGAACTTCCTGTGAAGTTGATTACACCAGTGTCCACACCTGAAGGTACCCATATAACCCATATGTAATGACTATGCGCTCTGTGTCCCGTGATGTACTCCAAGAAAAATTTACTGACAGAAACTAAGAAACACTTTATTTATTTTTTCAACATTTTCTGTCTTTATTTTTTTACTATAATAAAAAAAAAAAAAAAAAAACCCAGCAGTGATTAAATACCACCAAAAGAAAGCTCTATTTGTGGTAAGAAATTGATAAATATAGTTCTAGTGTAGCATGACCTGCGCAATTGTCATTCAAAGTGTGACAGCGCTGAAAGCTGAAAATTGGCCTGGGCAGGAAGGGGGTGAAAGTGCCTTGTAGGCAAGTGGTTAATAGTGACCTTTAAATGTCTGCTTGTTAGGATCACATTTGAATTCTCCCTTTAAATTTTGTTGCACATGAACATGAGTTGCTTTGATGGCCTGCTGGGCTCTAATATGTGACCTCGATGTATAAAATCAGAAAGACGATTTCATGTTCTGTAATGATTAGATCGGTTGGTGTGTCTCTGGCTCATCCCTGGTTCTGTTTTATAGCGGGAAGCCAGGATGACAGAGCCTGAGTCAGTGGAGGAATCATTGACATTTGATGTGGTAGATGCTGATTCTGAGTAATGAGGAGCTTCATACAGATCTGACTCTAATATGTGTGTTTTGCTATTAGCAGGCAAGAGATGGCTATCCTGTTCTCTGTTGTTGCAAGAGGAACCACCATCTTGGCCAAGCATGCCTGGTGTGGGGGAAATTTCCTGGAGGTGACAGAGCAGATCCTGGCCAAGATCCCATCAGAAAACAACAAGCTGACCTACTCTCATGGCAGGTGAGGTATATTCCATATGATATTATAGGATACTCTGGCTGGATAATATTGTGTAACAAAGAAAAGTAAAGGTGCAACAATCGATTGTCTTTTTTTTTTTTTTAAGAGAGTCCGCCACCTCTGTACATTCCTTTAAAGCAGGGGTCTCCAAACTGTGGCCCGAGGGCCAGATGTGGCCCTTTGCTAGCCTTTATGCGGCCCTTGGGGCACTATTCCTCCCACTGTTATGGGGCACTAATTCTTCTACCAATATCAATGATGGGATACTGTTCCTTCTACTGATAGGGGCCCTACTACTACTCCTCCTCCTGACCACCAACCCTGAGGCCACATTTATTCTCACTGCGTTCAGGAATTTTTTTGCCCCCTGCCGCTGGCCACTATCCGGCCCTCCTAAAGTCTGAAGGACATTAAAGTGGCCCTTTGTTTGAAAAGTTTGGAGACCCCTGCTTTAAAGGATCACTAAAGTGTTGTTTTTTTTTTAAACAACAAACATGTTATGCTTACCTCCACTGTGCAGCTCATTTTGCACAGAGTGGCCCTGATCTGGGTCTTCTGGGGTCCTCAGCGGCTGTCTTGGCCCCCCCCCCCCCCCCCACAAGGACTCAACACCTTTATGTAAGCAAGCTTGCATGGTGTTGAGTTCTTGCGGTCACACTCTTGTGATACACCCGGCGGCCATAGCCACCCACTGCATCACTCGGTCCCGCCCCCCGGTGGTTAAGAAACTGACAGACCCCACGAATAGAGGGCTTATGACTGTTATTGAAAAGAAGGGTGGCTATGTTGGTCACTGATTTTGTTTGTATGTTTATTTGTACATTTTGAGTTGTTTGTTATTCTCACTTTAACAGATGAAAAAACTGAGATAGGAATTTTTTCCTTTGGTTGCACAATAACTCTGCACACTAATGCCGCGTACACACGATCGGTCCATATATTCAGGTTTGAGGTTTATTAACATTTTGGACTGACCGAGAGCATCGTAGTTGTGCAATAATGAAATGAATCCTCAAAAATACAACTTGCCTAATAATTGTGTACACAGTGTAGAGTCATCATTTATAGCTTCTGACATTGGCATGGTTGTACAGCACTACCCACAGCTAGATGAATGTAAACAAAGGCTCTCAGAGCACAGGAAAGAAAAGGCAGAGATAATTGGCTTACATTGTGTATTCATTATGAACTCTTGTACATGTTCATCTGTCTCTTTATATACAGTATACACTATCTATGAATATCCTGTGGAATAACTGACTTCCTTTTCTATCCTCAGTTACTTGTTCCATTACATCTGTCAGGACAGAATCATTTACCTGTGCATCACAGATGATGTAAGTGATTTTTAAGTTCTGTTTAGGGTGATTCTGTTCAATGACTATAGATTACCATACTGAAGTGAACTGGAGCGGTGCGCTGGCAGGACGCTAAAAAAAAGCCCTGCAAGCAGCATCTTTGAGACGCTTCAGGAGCCGTGTATACACCGCTGCTAAAGCAGCACCCCTGTCCATTTTAAATCAATGGTCAGCGCTGGCAAAGCTTTTAACCCTTTTTCAGCTGTTGGCAGGGGGTTAAAAGCGCACTTCTAGCGGCCAAAAAGTGCTGCAAAATCAACAGTAAAGCGATGCCAAAAATAGTGGCACTTTACTGCCAACGCCTGCCTACCCCAGTGTGAAAGCGCCCTAGGAAATACAGTAATCGTTATTGTAAATTTGTTTTCCCCCTTGTGATCTTGACAAAGTGTTTCCCATTTTACCAATCTTTGGTATGCAGAGAATTTTTTCTTTACTCTCAGTCATCAAAAGTCAAAGTCTGGGCAGTCTGCCAAGTTTTGAAAACATTCCATCAGTGGAATGTCTAAACATTGTATCAATTTGTCTTTTACATCAAAGGAATAGACTTCTGTATGTAAATTAGGAACGCTTAACTACTTAAACACTAAGGGCCAGATTCAGGTAGGGTGGCGTATCGTTAGGTGGGCGTAGCGTATCGAATATACGCTACGCCGCTACAACTTGGAGAGGCAAGTGCTATTCACAAAGCACTTGCTCCCTAAGTTACGGCGGCGTAGCGTATGATTAAACACTAGATTAGTGTGAAACGCGTCGGCTGTCCCCTTTCTGGCTGTATGTAGTTGTACATGTCCTTGATTTTACCAATAAAAGACAACTTTTGAAGTTATCCTGGAGTGCGGCTGTCCATATCTTTTGGAATCTCTGTATTGGCGGCGTAGCGTAGATGGGCCGGCGTAAGCCCGCCTAATTCAAAGTAGGTGGAAGGTGGGTGTAATACATGTTAATGAACCGTGACTCCATGTAAATGAGGTGCCGAACGAACGGCGCATGCGCCGTCCGTGGACGTATCCAAGTGCTAATGCTCAGAATCATGTCGCAATTACTCAATGCTTTCGACGCGAACGTAACTTACACACAGCACTATTCGAGTTCGACTTGCGTAAAAGACGGAAAATTTGACGCTGTTCCGACATCCATACTTAACATTACCTGCGCCTCATATAGCAGGGGTAACTTTACGCCGGTCATGCGCCTTACGTAAACGACGTATATCAATGCGCCGGGCGCAAGTACGTTCGTGAATCGGTGCATCTAGCTCATTTGCATATTTTTAATGGGAACGTCTAATGCGACCGGCGTAACTGTGCGCCCACAATACGCCGGCGTAGGCGAGTTACGCCGGACGACTGAAGCCATGTTTTTCGGCATATCTTGCTTTCTGAATCGGCGTAAAGATGCGACGGCGCACATTTGTACTTAGGTCGGCGTATCGCCTTTCTGAATCTGGCCCTAAACTTTTTACCGACAGTTGTTGTTTTAAAGTTAAAATAAAAAAATTTGCTAGAAAATTGCTTGGAACCTCCGAATAATAAGCAATTTTCTAGCAAATTTTATATATATATATATATATATATATATATATATATATATATATATATATATATATATATATATATATATATATATATATATATATATATATATATATATATAAAAAATTTGCTAGAAAATTGCTTATTATTCGGAGGTTCCAAGCAATTTTCTAGCAAATTTTTTTATTTTAACTTTAAAACAACAACTGTATATATATATATATTTTTGTAGAGACCCTAGAAAATAAAATGGTGGTTGTTGCAATATTTTATGTCGCACTGTATTTGCGCAGCGATCTTTCAAGTGCAATTTTTTGGGGAAAGAATTATTTTAATGAATTAAAAAATAAATAATATAACGTGAAAGATTTTACGCCGCGAGAATCGTGCTCTTTATTCTAAGCAAACAAATCATGATTCTCATTTTTTTTTAGCTCGACATACAAGTATAATAGAGACTGTAATGCAAGTTGACTGAATATATTTCTATTTCATTTATAGTCATGCACAGTTTTTCACATGTATATTTTTCATCTGCTCGAGGTCTCTCAATTTTCCATATTTTTCTTTCTATACACTGTGTAGCTGCAGTTGATGGTGTCCACATGGATATTGGAGAGCTGCAGTATAAACGCAATGAAATGTCAAATTGTGTTTTTTGTGCAGTTTACTTCTCTAGGATCTATAAGGTGTATTGCTTCTGACGTGGTACATGTGTTCTTTTAGGACTTTGAACGGTCCAGAGCGTTTAGTTTCTTGAATGAAGTCAAGAAGAGGTTTCAGACAACCTATGGATCCCGAGCACAGACTGCGCTTCCTTACGCCATGAACAGCGAATTCTCCAGCGTCCTGTCGGCACAGCTGGTACGGTCCGAGTCACAGAATGAGAAATCCCAAGGCTCTTTGATTTGAAAGTTTAAATGTTATCCTGATAAAGTGATCTAATATATAAAGATAATGAATGCAGTGCAAAGGGCAGTGATTATGTACTCATATCGCAGTTAAAGTTCACTGACATCACATAAGTTAAAGCCCCTCTCTGCCATGTTGGCATTCCCCTCCTTACCCCTCTAACTAATCGTTGATATGAGAAAAAAAAATGAAACGGCAGTTCTACTCACCTGAACCTTCAGTCATGTAATGCCACCGGACTAATCCTTCCCGTTTCTTATGTTTTTTTTCTGCTGTTGTTTTTTTTTTTTTTTTTGGATGTCACTCTCTGCATGACGTGGGCACTTCCAATTGTTTGTCCAGCAGAAAGGACCTCTCGGGACCCATACACGCTATTCGATTTTCTGCAGATTTTTGTCTTTAGATTTACCAAAATCATATCATATAATATGGAGGTCAAACCTTAAAGAACATTTTTTTTTGCTGAAATTACTGTTTACAGGGTATAGAGACATAGTAGTTAACTGATTCCTTTTAAAAACGATTAAAAACAGATACAAATCAATCATATAATGTACCTGCAGTTTCAGTTTAGTTTTTGCATGCTGTTCCTGTCTCTCTGATGTACAGAGCCAATACAGGGCAGTGATGGTTTGGAAAACGAAAGTGATTGGTGCTGAGGGGTTTTAGACACACAGTAACCTTGATTAGTGACCACAGAGAGAAAGCTCCCAGTACTGTGGTGATCAGGAAACAGACAACCAGGAAGTGTGGAGATCAGAGAAGAATTACAGCAACTTGAGAGCAAAAACTAACAATGAGGGCATGAAAACAGCACTGCATTAAGGTAAAGGAAGCTATTAAGATAACAAAAATTTCCTTTACAAACCCTTTAAGAGTTTCAATTTGTATGCAATCGGACAAGCCCCTGCACTACATGGTTTTGGTAAATCTGCAGACAAAAATCTAATAGTGTGTATGGGGCTTTAGTCTTTTGACTAAAATGGCATTTTAGTTTTAGTCTTTTGAAAAATTACAGTCTTTTAGTCTTTTACAAAATGAACACTGCTTCCTGCTCTTTCTTCTATCTTAAAATCAAAGGCACTGGATAGAAAATTGTTGGTCGAACAGTGACAGAACCAAATCTAATGCAGCCACTGTTTGGGTATTCTAACATCTGCAGTTGCTGTCTGTCCGAATACAAAAGCAAGCAGGGGAGATTTCTCCATCTGCGCTGTTTAGTGGGCTGAACACAAAAAATAATAATAATCTTACAGTGCATGGCCAGCTTATACTGTATCAATAAGCATGTCATTAAAACAACATAATTCATTAATTTAATGATTAATGTAAAACACTTGGCTAACCCTTCCATTACGCACATGCAGGAGTAGAGCAGGACGGAAGTCCCTGTCACTGACTTTATATTCTCCTGGTTCAGTTCTGTAGCTCAGCCGTGACGTATTGGGGGGCGTTGTGTACAAGTTAAAGGATCACTAAAGATTTTTTTTTAGCTAAATAGCTTCCTTTACCTTACTGCAGTCCTGGTTTCATGTCCTCATTGTTCGTTTTTGCTTTGAAGTTGCTGTAATTCAGCTCTGATCTCCACACTTCCTGCTTGTCTGGCTCCTTATGAAAAATCTCATGGCAGCTTTTCACTGTGGTCCAAGCTGTCATTACTGTGTGTCTAAAACTCCTCAGAACCATCAGATTCATTTTAAAAACAAAACACTTCCCTGTATTTGTTTGTTTTTGTTCTGTGTGTCTCTTTACTTCACAGAAACATTAAACCAGTTTAAAAATGAAACTAAACTGCAGGCACATTATATGATTGCTTTTTATCTATTTTTAATCATTTTTAAAAGGAATCGGTTAATTTATTATATGTCTATACCCTGTAAACAGTCATTTCAGCAAAACATTTTTTTTCCTTTAGTGACCATTTAAAAACCAAATGCCTCTACATATATATTGTTGATAGAGGCACTATAAAATGTATCATTATTTGCTGTTGATGTTTTTATTAATATTATTTCTTTGTAAATATTCTTGGCCTTACTTCATATTATCTTGGTGTAAAGCGTGTTCCTGTTTCAGTGATGTATATAAAGCCGAGTGGTATGTGCGGATTTGATGGTAGAACAAAGGTGATGTACAGAGAGTAGTCTAGGCGATATGTTGAATATAGATGGATGAGATCAGCTGTACATTCTACGATTGTCTGACTTTGTGTGGAATCGCCCCCAGCAATCATGTGAGCAGCACTGGATGAACACAATCTGTATTAGCCGGTCACATGGACACATGTGATCGGAGGAGAGTGTTCGCTCGAGCAATGTGGGCATCAGGTGACCACATACCAGGCAGATTTTATCTGTTTTTTGTATCATTCTTCTGTCTTAACTATACAGAAGAAAAATGTTAACGCTGCACTCTTTAAAATAAATGTGTATGGTGAACCTGTGTTCAGAAGACAGCAGAGAACTACCCAGTACTCTGCCCTACCAATCAGAAAGAGGGACTAGTCAAATATGTTTAACCACTTGCCCACCAGGCCAATTCTGACATTTCTCTCCTACATGTAAAAATCAGAATTGTTGCTCTTGCACTGACGTTCATCGCAACACCTCACATGTGTGGTTTCAACACCGTTTTCATATGTGGGCGGGACTTGCGTATGCATTCGCTTCTGCACGCGACACTTTAAATAAAAAAAAAAATGAATGTAAGCATCCCTTGTAATAGGATTATGGCATGACAGGACCTCTTTGCAGTGAGATATGGGGTCAATAAGACCCCACATCTCACATCTAGGCTGGGAAGCCACAAAAAACGATCACGGCTTCCCAGCCAAGGCGGCGCCATTTTATTATATGCAGAGACTGGGCGTGACGTTGTAACATCGCGCCTGGCCTCCAAACGATCATAGAGACTCCCTGGTGACCATCTGGTCTGCCGGAGATCTCTATGGTGGACATCTGGGGCTAGCGGATCTGTTCTCCGACTCACCGATAGCAGTGGTGAGTCGATAGAAGCACCGGAGGGCAGCGGGAGGGGAGGGACGTCCCCTCTCACCACCTGTAAGAATGATCAAGCGGCTGACCAGCCGCTATGATCATTCTTATGGTGTAGGGAATCGCCGGTTGAAAACTGCAATATCTGAATGATGCCTGTAGCTGCACCCATCATTCAGATATACCACCACAAAGCCCAGGAGGTCTTTAGACATCCAGCCGTCGGCAAGTGGCTAAAGACCAAGGTCTGCACACATTGTCATATGTTTGTGGAAGCTACCCGCCACAGAAACTGTATTTCTTTCTCGTACATCACGGGACACAGAGCAGCATATTCATTACTATACGGGTTATATGGAGTACCTTCAGGTGATGGACACTGGCAATCTCAAACAGGAAGTCCCCTCCCTATATAACCCCCTCCCATAGAGGAAGTACTTCAGTTTTTTCGCCAGTGTCTTAGGTGTTGGTCACGGAATAGCTTTGCCTCCACATCCTTGGGATTAAGGCGGGCTAACCGGATTTGTCCAAGGAGCCTCAGTGCCAAAGTGGACAGTACCCGGGCCCCAAACCGTGGGGTTTTGCCTATAATGCTCCTCTCTAGAGGGCTGGACCCTGGGCCCAGGACTTGGAGTTTTTTCTAAACCAAAAGATCCTGTTTGCCAGGGTGCTGTATAGGTCCAGGACAGTCGGTTCCTTCCAGGACCCCAGTGCCTGAAGGTCTACTACGCTACCCACGGAGATGGGAGAAGATTGGACCGTTTTGCTATGCAAACGTCCTGCGGCATGGAGCAGGTAAGAGGGGAGCCTGCGGGACTTGGTTCGACAGCAGGCTCTCCAGGGGAGATCTTAAGGGGGGTAGCCTGAGTATGCTCTGCATTGGCACCATGGTCACTATGTCTGATGGACAGGATGGCCTGAAATGTTCCCCCCCATCACTTGATCCCCCTACCTATCTATGTATGTTTGCTAGCTACCTGCTGGTTGAAGGTCTTTTTAAAAAAAAAAAAAAAAAGATCTGTCTCTAGGCTAAAGGGACTCCTTAGGGGCGTGTTTTAAGCCTTACCTAGCCGGGATTCAAATCTGCCGCCTGATGCGTCCTCCAGCCTGAATTCCTGGGCTCCAGAGTGCGTCTCCTCCTGGGCTCTCCTCCCCCGACAGTCGCGCGCGCGCGCACGCATGCATATAGAAAAATGTTCGCGCCGTTCGGGAGGGGGGGGGCGGGGAGCGTGACTGCAGTGTAGAGTGGGCGTGCCTTCAATTGCTGTTATACACAGCAGGCGCGATCTTAGCTCAGTTCAAAGCTGAGCTGGAAGAGAGAGGACGCAGAGCTGGCAGCACAGTGACTCCCGGTGGCGAGAAAGGGGTAGTACATGCTGGAGTCAGCTCCAATGCTTTTTGTTAAGCCAAAAATCCCCTTGGCAACAGGTTGAATGCTGGCAAACATGTTGGGGGTGGGGCTGTATGTTGTGAAAAACAATAATATTATAAAGGAAAACATACTGAGCCCCACCGTTTTTGGGCATTAGTGATCCTATTGTCCCCTAAACCTTATTTTTTTGTACTCCTGGCTATAACAGTCTGTTGTTGTAGGCGGAGTCCCTCGGTTTTGTATTATGGCTTCCAAAGGTTCAGGATCAAAACACAAAAAAAAAAAGGGCAAAGACAAAGGGGTTCCTCCTCTGGTTCTGATGATATGCCAATACTTTCCCCACAGGTTATTCCTATAGGGATCACCTTGGATAAGCCATTAAGGGGGTCTGGTGCTGAGGCTGGCCCAGATCGGCCCAACCCTGTGTTATCACAGAGGAGATGCTAGCCGTCACCCTAGGGGGGCTAGAGAAAAAAGTTAACAGCTATGATCGCTGGCTCTTTTTCTGGCAAGAAGCGGACTAGATCCCCATCGCCAAAAGGTGTATCCTCGGATGCTGAGATTCTCTCTCCGGAGGAATTAGAATTTCAGGAGGATCGGTTGGACCAGAACCTAGAGGAAGGATCTACCACTGAGGAATCGTTTTCAGCCTCCCAGACGGAGAGTCTGTGGGTCCAGTCTTTGACAGACATGGTCCGCTCGGCAGTTAATTTGCCATTTCCAAAAGCCTCAGGTTCCTGCGGTATCCTCTTTGGGTTCTTTTAAAGCGCTTTTAAGCAACGCAGCTTTTCCGGTCCATCCTCTGTTAGAGGAATTGTTTTTTCCAGGATTGGGACGACCGGACAGAACTTTTTCTGCCGCCTAAAGCCTACGGCCACATCACCCTGAAAGCGCCCGATCTCGTCTGATCTCGGAGGCTAAGCAGGGTCGGGCCTGGTTAGTGCCTGGATGGGAGACCGCCTGGAAGGTTTTCTGTTATTTACCCTATGGAAGAGAAATTTTTCTAAGAAAGGGGCGCTCCCAACTGTGGACGCAGCCATCTCATGTGTGAATAAATCATTAACTGGCCCGGGGGGAAAACATACAAATGTTTAAGGTCCCGGTCGATAAACATTTAGAGACACTTTTTCAAGCATCCTTTGCTACGGCAGGAGCAGTGGTACAGCCAGCAGTGGCTGCAATTGGAGTTTGTCAGGCATTAAAGGACCAGACAAAACAGATGCTTAAAGACATCCCTGCCCAATAGGCAGAGGAGTTATTGGATATTCCCAGAGCTCTGTGCGTTGCGGTAGAGGCTATAAAAGACTCCATCCAGCAGGCGTCTCGTTTGTCACAATTTTTAGTGCATATGAGAAGGCTCTTATGGTTGAAGAACTGGGCGGCCGAGCCCCATGCAAAAGACTACTGGCAGGTTTTCCCTTCCATGGAAAGATCTGGATAAATACATTCAGACTGTTTCAAGTGGCAAAAGTACCCTTTTACCAGTCAAAAGAAGTTCCGGGGTCCTGCGTTTAAAAGGCAGCTCCCCCCTGTTCCGGGGCCCTCAAATTCCAGGCAGTATCGGGCCTCCTGCGCGATCAAACTTTTAACAATGGATCGCAAGGACAGGCCTCTGGGGACAAGAGGCCATGGTATCGATCCCCGACAGAGGGGGTCCGATCATCTGTGGCCACAGGCTACAGATTAGAATTTCTAAAGTTTCCTCCACAAGGAAGGCCTCAATGCGGGCGGCATTGGATCATCTGCTTTACCAGGACATAATGGTAGAGGTACCAGCCCAAGAACAGGGGCTAGGTTTCTATTCCAATCTGTTTGTCATACCAAAGCCCATCGGCGATGTCAGACCAATTTTGGACCTAAAAGGTTTAAATGCTTACCTAAGGCTTCGCTCTTTCCGGATGGAATCCGTTCGGTCAGCAGCCGCCACACTCCAGAAGGATCTGCCTTCTATAGACATAAAGGATGGTTACCTTCATGTACCAATCTTTCAGCCACATCAAAGATTTTTTACGCTTCGCAGTGATACAGCGTCACTTCCAATTCGTGGCGCTCCCCTTTGGGCTGGCTACGGCCCCCGGGTATTCACAAAGGTCCTAGCTCCAATTCTAGTCAATCTAAGGATCCAAGGGGTCTCGGTCCTAGCATACCTGGACGACCTCTTAATCATAGATCACTCGCTTCCTTGGCTGGAATGCGCAGTAGCCCTCATGGTTCAGTACCTCGAGAGGTTCGGCTGGGTCCTAAACCGGGGAAAAATCAGCATTTCAACCTACAAAGCAGTTGGAATATCTCGGCATGAGATTAGACACAGAACAGCAAAAGGGTGTTCCTGCCCCTGGTAAAGGTCGAGGCTATCAAAAAATTGAATCAGTTGGTTCTAAGCAAAAGAGAACCAACTATTCGCCTATGTATGCGATTACTAGGCAAACTAATGGCCATGTTCGAGGCGATACCGCACGCTTCCACACTCGCGTCCTACAGACAGCAATTCTAGCAGCTTGGAGCAAGGGAGCAAAGGCCTTGGAGTTTCCTTTGACGCCGTCATTAAAGGTCCGGCAGAGTCTATGCTGGTGGTTAAACCCTCAGAACCTTCTGAAGGGGAGTCTTTCTGCCCAGTAGTCTGGAAGGCTGGAGAGCGGTCTTGAACGGGTTCACTCGCCAAGGAACTTGGGCAGAGGCGGAGAGGCAGCTGCCCATCAATATCTAGGAGATCAGAGCGGCTCGGCTAGCCCTCCTGGCATAGACATCCAGATTACAGGGGTCCTCGGTGAGAATTCATTCAGACAATGCCACAGCGGTGGCATATATGTGAACCACCAAGGGGGAACCAAGAGTCAAGCCACTCAGAGAGAGATGAGCTTGGTTTTTCGGTGGGCAGAAGTTTATGTACCCTGCATATCGGCGATATTCATTCCCGGGGTGGACAACCTGCAGGCGTACTTCCTAAGTCACCAAACCCTGTCGCCGGGGGAGTGGTCTCTGCATCCACAGGTCTTTCAGACAATCTGCCAGAAGTGGGGAGTGCCAGACGTGGACGTCATGGCATCAGGATTCAACAAGAAGCTAGACAGGTTCATGTCTCGAACGAGGGACCCTATGGCCTGCGGAACCGATGCGTTAGTTTGCCCTTGGCATCAATCATAACTTCTATATGCATTTCCCCCGCTGCAGTTACTACCCCGCCTGTTGCGCAGGATCATAGCACAGGCCGGTTATCCTGGTAGCCCCAGCTTGGTACCGGAGGGCATGGTACTCACTAGTCCTGAAATTGGCAGCGGGAGGCCCTTGGACTCTTCCTCTATGGCCAGACCTACTCTCACAAGGCCCGATCCTCCACCCTGCATTACGGCGTCTAAATTTGACGGCCTGGCGGCTGAATCCCTGATTCTCAGGGGTAGAGGTCTGTTTAGGCAGGTAATCCCTACCCTCATTAAGGCTAGAAAGCCGGCCTCCAGGGTAATTTGTTACAGGGTTTGGAGGGCCTACGTAGGCTGGTGTGAGTCTAAGAGATGGTTTTCCCGCAAGTATACCATTGATAGAGTATTACGTTTTCTCCAGCTAGGAGTGGATAAAGGCCTGGCATTAAACACGATCTAGGGACAGATTTCAGCCTTATCAGTGTGTTTTCAGAGGCCGCTGGCTGCCCACTCGCTGGTTAAGACCTTCATACAGGGAGTCTTACGTGTTAATCCTCCGGTCAAATCACCACTTTGTCCATGGGACTTAAATCTTGTTCTGTCAACTCTACAGAAACAACCCCTTGAGCCGTTGGCTGAGGTACCTTTGGTTTTACTGACTAGAAAGTCGGTATTTCTGATCGCCATAGTTTCAGCCAGGAGAGTATCGGAATTGGCAGCCTTATCTTGTAAGGAACCATATCTCATTTTACATAAGGATAGGGTGGTTTTCCGTCCTCATCCTTCCTTTCTACCAAAGGTTATATCCAGTTTCCACCTGAACCAGGATATGGTACTTCCATCCTTCTTTCCAAAACCCACCTCTAGAAAGGAGGGGTTGCTGCATACGTTGGATATTGTCAGGGCCATAAAGGCCTATCTTAAAGCTACAGAGAAGGTTCAGAAAACAGATGTGGTGTTCGTTTTACCGGAGGAGCCCAAGATGGGTCAGGCAGCTGCTAGATCCACCATCGCAAGATGGATTAAACAATTAATCATTCAGGCCTGCGGTTTGAAGAGGTTGCCTCCTCCTTTGTCGGTAAAGGCCCATTCTACCAGGGCCATGGGCACCTCCTGGGCAGCACACCATCAGATCTCTATGGCTCAAATATGCAAGGCAGCAACGTGGTCGTCAGTCCACACGTTTACAAAATTTGTATCAATTGGACGTAAGAAGGAATGCGGATACAGCCTTTGGGCAGGCAGTACTGCAGGCCGCGATTCAAGCTCCTCAGGATCTGAGGGGGCTCCCTTGATTTAGATTTCAGATTTACATTTCTTGACTAAGTTGGATTTATTATTATTTGAGTATACCTCTAAATTTAAATCCTTTTTTGGAAGATGTCTCCCTCCCCTCATTAAAGCATTGCTTCGGACATCCAGTAATGAATATGCTGCTCTGTGTCCCGTGATGTACGATAAAGAAAAAAGGATTTTTAATACAGCTTACCTGTAAAATCTTTTTCTTGGAGTACATCACGGGACACAGAGCTCCCACCCCTCTTTTGGGGAACATTTTTGGGAGGCATACTGCTTGCTACAAAACTGAGGTACTTATATAGGGAGGGGACTTCCTGTTTGAGATTGCCAGTGTCCATCACCTGAAGGTACTCCATATAACCCGTATAGTAATGAATATGCTGCTCTGTGTCCCGTGATGTACTCCAAGAAAAAGATTTTACAGGTAAGCTGTATTAAAAATCTCTTTATTTGCACTCTAAATTATGATAGATTATGATAGATTCTTTATGAAATACCTTTTTGTAACCCTCTGTGGTTCAGTATTTAGGAAGGGCACCTTGCAACTGTACTGCCTAGGACCATGTAGAAGCAGGGTACCGTTCTTCTCCAGATCTCTATATCCTTACCTTCTATTGTCTCCCTATAGAAACACCACTCAGAAAACAAGACTGTGGATCGTGTAGTGGAGACACAGGCCCAGGTGGATGAATTGAAAGGCATTATGGTTCGAAATATAGGTAAGTCCTTCCTGCTAAGAAACGCGTCCGGTGTGCCAATTTAACATCAGTAGCAGAGATAAAATATATTATAATTCAAGTGGTTCTAAAGGCTTAAGGTTTTTTACCTTCATGCATTCTTCAATTTATACCTGAGCCCCATCTTGATCCAGCGATGTGCACGAAAGCCTCTGCTTTCTGGAAACACTACCTCCTCATTGGCTGAAACAGCAGCGTGAGTAATTATCGCCTGCTGCTGTCAATCGCAGCCAATGAGCAGAGAGAGGAGGCGGGGCCAAGCCACGGCTCTGTGTGTGAATGGATACGCAACTGGGAGCGAGCCTGCTCGGGTGCCCCCATAGCGTGCTGCTTGCTGTGGGGGCACTAAGAGGGTCTGACCAGAAGTGGAAAGGATCAGGGATGCTCTGTACAAAACCATTACACAGAGCAGGTTAGTATGACGTTTATTTAAAAAAAAAAAGTTGCTGGTACGGGATTAATAATGGTGTGTGTGAGAAAGTTGAAGTGTAATATGGACCGCATGGGGAAGTTCTTTTTATTTATTTTTTATCCTGTATGTGATCTTAATGGGCAGATATCCCTGTGACACTTGGACAATAAATTGGGGGATTAGTTATCCCTGGAATGCAAAAGCACAGACCGCAATAGAAACATACTGGGAAATTAATAAAAGGTGCCCGTGAAACGCTTTAGGATTCTGAGGGCGCAGCACCAAGAGAATCGGGTACATAAATCTGTTCACAGTGAGGTCAGTGTCCATACTGGACTCTCCATCCTCCGTGTGCTCCCTCCTACCCATGGCGGAGACCTTTTGTACTGATGTGGGCATAGCCTGGTAGAAAGTAAGAGACTAGTTCTGCATCAGGCACGCCTTGCTGTTCATAAACGGAATAGCAGCTATGGATCTGCCCACTTCTGTGTGCTGTCAAATAGCGGCTTTGGAATCCGCCCACTGTCAGTCAAAGTAAAGCAAACCTGATGGGTAATATGTGTTCTAGTTTACATTTTGCTCCCCTCACCCTGTGACAAGTTACTTCCCAAATATGGTCATTGTCATCGCTTTCTTTATTTGGGTAGTGACATCACCTGTATCCCCTTTGTTTACATTTTAGCTTTTTGGGTGAGAGCTGAGTGGGGCCGGGAACGCAATACTGAGCGGGAAGCTGTCGCATACATGACCACTTCCCATCGCAGACATGCTGCACAGACTAATGGTGTACCTGGATTGGTCTTAAAGGATAAGTTCACTTTTGGAACATGTTGCATGTTACACCCGTTTATAGCGTGGAACATGTAACATTTTTCAGGATCTGCAGCTTCTCCCACCTCTGATCCCTCCCCTCTGTGATAGCGGACGGGGATTTTCTTTCCACACCCACTGTCACAATTCAAAAACTGAGTGGCCGTGCAGGGCTCCGCCCACACAGACATGTCGTTGATTCACTGTTTTTCTTGTGAATCAATGCCTACAAGTACCGTCATCCATTGTGGTGGATGGCTTGTAGTTCTTGATGAGCTGTGAGTGCTGGTGAGCGGCCTTTTAGTCCATTGATCTCCCTGCTCTCAGGTAACTGCCTGCTTGTACCAGGTATGAGCTGACAACTATGCTGAGAGTCTGCAGGATCCTGAGATTGCACCCGCTATCTGCAGATCAGGGGCAGGTGGGTTATGTTGCATTTGGTGTAAAACTACGATTATTTTATGTGAATTTAAAAAATTTTGACCATTCCATTTGGAGGGTCAGAGGTTTAGGTTAAATGGTCATCGGGTCAGCTGAATGACGTACACTGGTGACTGTCCTGGCAGCCCTGGCCTAGGTCCCTTGTCTGACATATCTGCTGAAAAATCAGGACAGGTTGCATTTGTGTTCAGTGCATTCTAAGGCTCTGTAAAGATTGCATAAAAATAACACATTATAGCATAGCACACCACGACACACACCAACACGCATGTGTATGTTGCATGAACATGCCCCATTTTGTTGCATTGCTTTATTTGGAATAAAGTTTCTTTCTTGTAACTTATTTACAGATCTTGTGGCGCAAAGAGGAGAGCGGTTAGAGTTATTAATAGATAAAACGGAGAACCTGGTTGACTCTGTAAGTGTTCGGATATTTTATGACATCATATTGTAGATCAATGTTTCATTGTTTTTAGCCTGATTGATTTTTATTTTTATTTTCATATTAAATCTCTGTAAATCAAATAAACATTGAATACATGGTGCACCCATTTTAATTCCTTCACGCTGACTGTGCGTAAATACGCGGCCCCACTGCACTGGGCTTTTTTTTCTATGCGGCCGCATATTTGTGTATCTCCCTTTGTACCACACGGCGCGGTCCCAGCACAAAGCCAGGGGTCCCACCCTAATGATCATGACCCGGAATGTCCGATTCTGTCACCTGATTGCTGTGATAGCCTCTGATTGGCTATCACAGTGATCGGTCAGACCCCTTTCACACTGGGGCCGTGGCCTCGTTTATCGCTAAAGCGCCACCCATTTTAAAAGGGGTTAAAAACTCATGTGTTGCAGCGCTTTTGTATCGCTGCCCATTCATTCCAATGGGCAGGGTGTTTGGAGAGCGCTATATACAGCGCTCACAAACTGCCCCAAAGATGCTGCTTGCAGGACTTTTCGGAAAGTCCTGCAAGCGCACCGCCTGGGTGTGAAAAGTCCCACTTAAATGAATCAAACGTGGTTTTCAGGCACTTGGCAGAGGCTATTTCCAGAACTAAAGTGCCCCAATGTGAAAGGGGGTCACACTGTGAAGCCTGCCCCGTGTTTTCTAAAGACATTGTGTGACTGCTTTCAAGGGGGCACTTTTACTTCAAATGGGGTTGTGATGTGAAGGGGGGCTGGCGACCAACTTCATAAATATTATATAAAATTGGCTGCCACAAAACCTGGTCCCTGGTGCCAAGAAGGTTGGGGACTGCTGGAGTAAATGTGATGACCAGCCTGGTAATCTGGTAAAAATTAAAAATTAAATTAGCTTGGAGCTCCACCTACTGGCTGGAAATAAGAAATTGCATATAAGCTAAGTAAAAATAAAGAGAATTTTTTTTTTGATACTGTATGTTTTAATCCTTATTATAATTAGAAAGGAAAATATATACAAATGTTATACATTCCCTTTTTTAAAAGTAATTCACAAAGTTCTGTAAGTGTCAAATGAAGATCAGAACAAGGGTAATAAAATGGGCCATATTTACTACATAACACTTTCTTTACCACTGTGCACTAAGAACTTTGATAAGAAATCTTATTTAAAAGAATGTGAAGCTGACATAATAATTTTTTTGGAAAACCTAAAAAAAATGCTTCTGCTTTGTAATTGGTACATTTAATTTTTCTAGTCTGTCACCTTTAAGACCACAAGCAGAAACCTGGCTCGGGCTATGTGCATGAAGAATTTGAAGTTGACCATCATTATTGTTGTTGTAACAATAGTAAGTATTCTTCTAATGCGTTTTGGGTGAAAGTGACACTGTCTTTGGGTAAAAAGTAACAAAGCAGGACCTGCAAATGAAGAGGCTTTATAGCTGGCTGTCCATTTCTCAGGCCATTGCTCTTTTTTTTTTTGCAAAACTATGTCCTCTAGATTTGGATCTCACCTTTTGGATGTGTTGAATGCCTGTGCCCACCGCTGTCTGTGGTACCTTCTGCCTGCCCCCCTTGTCAAACTATGGCAGGGGATAAAGGCTGCCGGGAAACAATAGCTGCAGTGGGAGGTGCTGTTTAGAGTAGATGGGGGGGGGGGGGGACTGTTTGTTTGATTTTAGCAAATTGCCAGCTGTACATTGTTTTTATTTTGTTTTTATTTTATTATTTTCAAAAAAAAAAATTTTTTTCACTTTTTAAATGTATTAATGGGGGAAGTTGCTACAAACATTGGGAATTGCTGGTTTGTATGCAAGCTTCACTTTAGACCACCATGCAGTGGAGCTGTGGGATTCTGACCAAAATGAGAATCGCAATTTTTTTGCTTAGAATAAAGATCACGATTCTCGCGGCGTAAAATCTTTCATATTATACAAAAAAAATTTGGGCTAACTTTACTGGTTATTTTTTTTATTATTTAATTAATAAATGTTATCCAAACAAATTGCATTTGAAAGAGCGTTGCGCAAATGCAATGCGACATAATAAAAAAAAAATATATATATATATATATATATATATATATATATATATTATAAAAATGTTTGGAGGTTTTAAGTAATTTTCTAGCAAAAAAAAATAATGATTTTAACTTGAAAACAACAACTGTCAGAAAAACGTTTGGTGTATAAAACGGAGTTCCACCCAAAATTGGAACTTCCGCTTAACCCACTCCTCACCCCCTTACATGCCACATTTGGCATGTAATATTTTTTTGGGGGGGGGGAGTGGGGGCTTTAGCAGTGGGACTTCCTGTCCCACTTCCTCCTTCTGCCGAGGGGCTGGTTAGGCGAATCAGCTTAATCGCCTATCTTCAGCCCCTCCCTGTAGGCGATCCGCTAGGACACGTCACAGGTCTTAGGCGATCGCCTGTCCAATCGGGCAGCGCAGTGCCGCTCGCGCATGCGCAGTGGGTGCCTGCCCGTGAAGCCGAAAGCTGTCACGGCCGGGTGCTCACAGTTACAATGAAGACGCCGGCCGGGGAGGGGGGGGGGAGCGGAGCCCTGGCCGGTGCACCGCTGGAGCAGGTAAGTGTATGTTTATTAAAAGCCAGCAGCTACACTTTTTGTAGCTGCTGACTTTTAATAAACATAAAAATTGGCTGGAACACCTCTTTAAGTGGTTAAACGTTCCTAATTTACATATAGAAGTATTTTCCTTTTGATGTAAAAGTCAAATGGATATAATATTTAGACTTGACATTCCTCTGAATGTTTTAAAACTTAGCAGACTGCCCGGTCTTGGACTTTTGATGGCTGAAAATTCTCTGCATACCAAAGATCGTGAAGATCGGGAAACCCTTTGTCGAGATCGCAATGGGAAAAAATTGCAATAACGATTAATCGTGCAGTATTGCAGAATATACAAACTCAGTATGGTTAAATTTGCTTTGAGGAAGGAGAGCTTATACTATATGAAAAGCTTTTGCTAGAGTAGGGAATAGTTAAAGGATACCCTTCTGGGGAAAACATTTATAAATGCATATTTCTCCAGAAAAAAGTGTATATTACTTTTTTTCCACAGGATCCTGAAAAGCATTGCACTCGTGAACAGTAGATCATGGGTGCAATGTCATGCTCCTTCAGACCCTCAGTATAGCTGTTTTCCCATACTTCCTGTACAGACAGTTGCCAAAGAGCACAATCAATTAACTACTAGAGCAAGCACCAGCACTTTCGTCAGTTCATTGAGAACTAAAAGCTGTCTGCTGAGGTGGAGGACTGTACTTGTAGTCCATTCATTTACAGATCGCTGGAGATAAACAATGCGGCTGTGTAGGTGGAGCCCGGCAGAGCCGCACTATCTTTAAATTGTGACAGCGAGTGTAGGGAGATGAGCATGTTGCACCCTAAATTTGGGTGTAAAGTGTAACCTGCTCCCAAAGGTGATCTTATCCTTTAATATCCCTTTTATGTTTTATTTATTGCCCTTTCCCTGATGGGGGGGGGGGGGAGAAGAGAGGGGATATCACCTCTTGGTCCTTGTCCCCAGAACAGATTTTTACAATGGAAGTTTTTTCTTAAATCTCTTGTTCCTGGGACAACTCAAAAATGTTGTTGTTTTTCCAACCACTTTTTGTACCAGAAACATTGGTCACCAAGACCAATGGAAAGGACGAACCTCCCAGCAGGGACACATTTTTGCTCTACATACACATTAAAAGCAACAGATATGCAGGATTCAAAGCCAGAATCTATATTGCTCTTGTGACAGGGTCTCTTTAATAAAGTTTTATGGCTATAGTGGTCTCCATACTGTGGCCCAGGTGGCAGGTTTGTCCCCCCCCCCCCGCTTGCCTTTATCTGGGCCTTGAGTCGCTGTGCCTCCCACTGGCACCGGTGGCGTCGCGCTGTGCCTCCCACTGGCACCGTTGGCGTCGCGCTGTGCCTCCCACTGGCACCGGTGGCGTCGCGCTGTGCCTCCCACTGGCACCGTTGGCGTCGCGCTGTGCCTCCCACTGGCACCGGTGGCGTCGCGCTGTGCCTCCCACTGGCACCGGTGGCGTCGCGCTGTGCCTCCCACTGGCACCGGTGGCGTCGCGCTGTGCCTCCCACTAATACCAATGATAGGGATTGTTTACTCCCACTGGACACAGTCCAGCCCACCTATATTCTGAAGGTCAGTAAACAGGCCCTTTGTTTAGCAAGTTTGGAGACCCCCTTCTCCAGACACATTTATATTTTCAGTGAACATGAAGTATGATTTTATGACGGTGTCATTGAAGCTGTCTGGGAAAGAATGGGAGCCCTTTTATTTGTTGGCCGATATCAATGAGAAGTTTTCTTGGTACAGATGACTGTAAGGGAAACCAAACATAAAAGGACAGGCAATAAGCTTTTATTTATTGTCGCCATACGCAGTGGTTGTTGGCTTGGGTTCGTGCCAAACCCAAGAGTAAGCTGGCATTGCTGGACCAATCAGATTGGCACATTCCCACCCTTCAACCGCATGTACACACAAAGGGGCAGGCATGCTTGTGTTATCCTTTTATATGGCCACTTCACTATATTTGGTCAATGATGTCACAATCATCCCCACCCCTTTTGTGTTTGTGCCATTGCAGGAAATGTCCTGACCACAGCTGATTGGCCCAGTGATGACCTCTCATCACCCCAGCTCATCACTAATGCCTAAATATCATTGGACAATGGACGTATCTTAAGATGCATTCTGTTTTTCTTTTCCGCTCCAGGTTGTCATCTATATCATCGTTTCGGCAGCTTGCGGAGGGCTGACGTGGCCCACCTGTGTGAATAAGTAACTCCTCTGTCTTCCGATGCATGAGAGTGTTCTCCAGGAAACCAGAAAGTCAAAGTACTACCTATTCACACGCGTAGAATCCCGCCGAAAAGAGACTTGATAGAAAAGCCTTTTCCCTGGACACTGAGGTGTCCGATAATCTCCTTCATCGTTGCATCCTTCCATTCTTACTGGACATTGTAGCTCTATGCCTTATATAATGTGTCCGAGGAAACTTGGCCAGGAGTCTGTCACGCTGTATACCCTAAAACCTGAAGGAGATGGAGCATGGTAACTCCATTGTTTTTTTGTTTTTTCTTATACACCACTTTCTTCCCCTCGCAGCCTCATTCTCTAACCTTCAATATCCCCTCATCTGTTTTTTCACTTAAGTTACTGACTGTTTTAATCCCTTTTTGTTTTGTTTTTTTCTCTTTTCTTTTTAAACCTGTCCAGCAGCACATTCTTGCCTCTGCTGGTGATGCCAAACTTTGAGATTGTTCAGTCCAAAGCCATTGGAAACCTGCGATCGCCCACCTGTCCTTGCATACGTCTTAAACAAAATTCATTTCAGAATTGCTCCAGCCACTGTTGAATTTTTCACTAAAGCGCATTGGTATTGTGAATGTTAATCTTTTCTGTTGATTGTTTTTTTTGTTTGTTTTCTAAAGTATCACTTGTGGTTGATCAGGCGGCCATTTTGAATAGAAATGCTAGGTGTTTTCTGCCCTATTGTTCTCTCCGTAGTTCAGTGGATAAAGCACTCCCTGCTAATTATATAATTTAGGCATTGCTTTATTAAAGGGTATGTAAAGGATCTTTTTTTTAAATACCAAACATGTTATACCCACCTCCACTGTGCAGCTCGTTTTGCACAGAGTGGCCCCGATCTACGTCTTCTGGGGTCCCTCGGCGGCTGTCTCTCCCATAGCCGCTCACTGTATGACCCGGCGCCCCACGTCCTCGGATGTAATTGACAGCAGCGCCAGCCAATGGCTGTGCTGCTTTCGATCAACTGAAGAATGAGCCAAAAAGCGGGCCAAGAAGCACGGCATGGGACTTTCGAGGGGTCAGGTAAGTAAATGAGGGGGGGCGGGGTTTGGGGGGCGCTAATCCACAGATGTTTTTTCACCTTTACGACCCCCTTTTAACTGTATTGTATCTAGCCTTGGCAGATGGTTGCCAGTCCATGTTGAAGTGGCAGAGCAAACAACTTGCTTCAAAAAAGTTTTTGTATTTGCTTGAAACAAATTTGGAAGTTTTTTTTCTTTTTCTTTGAACTAATTAATATTTTTGTTTTAATAGCATATTTGTAGCAAAGGCACCACCACCTATTGAAGGTGTTCCCCAAAAATCCAACAAACCTTAGTAAGCCCAGGGTGTCCAAGCTCAACCAAAGTTTCATGGAAGCTAAAAAGCTGGTCATACGACTTGCAGTGATTGTATCATTTTCTTCAGATCTACCAACTACTAGGGCCTGTCTGGTTTAAATTTAATAGTTTTTTTTTTTTAATTAAGCAGTAACTTACTTGATATTTTTTTGCTAGATTTAAGGGAGATTTCACAATCGGACGATGTGTGTTGGAGTACCATCTGCAGATAAACTGTGCTTGCAGATTGCTCATACAGGTACTCTGAGTGGCGTCACTTCAATACAAATGGACACTATGTAAATATTAAGGGTTCTTCGTCTTCCTACAAGGGGGCTGTGACATGCAGGGAGCCTTCAAAGTCAATATATTGCAATGGCAGAATAATTTTAAAGATGTATTTGTGTACTGTTTCTGTGGCCCACTTAACCACTTCTGTTCCCTACCAGTTTCTGATTGGCTGCCTTATATAATACAGCCAACCAGGACTTGGTAAGGAGGTGAATGTAAAATGGGTGTCAAGGTTGAAGTTGTGTGGAATGAAGCCCTCCAGCCAGTTGTCTTCAACCCCTTTTTTGTAAGGTAGATTGGTCATCTGAATACGGAGGTGAAGAATAAAAGAAAACTTACATTTATTTTAGTGCTTTATGTTATAAATGTAATTCTTACAGATAGAGATTACAAATTAATTCCTAATTTATCTAATAAAATATTAAGCTACATTCTGCTCAGAATCTTTTTTTTTTTACTACCCTCTTACCTTTTTTAAGCTGGGTATGTGGAGATATAGATCTAGATATCTATAATATAAAAATAACACTATTACTAAAAGTATTGGGACACCTGCCTTTATACACCATTGGCTCTCAACCCCTGTCCTCAGGACCCACTAACAGGCCAGATTTTATGTATTACCTTGGGAAGATGCAGACTAGAATACTGCAATCACTGAGCAGCAAATTATATCACCTGGGATGTATTTCAGTTATCTTGCAAACCTGGCCTGTTAGTGGGTCCTGAGGACAGGAGTTGAGAACCACTGCTTTACACGCACATGAACTTGAATGGCATCCCAGTCTTAGTCCGTAGGGTTCAATATTGAGTTGGCCCTCTCTTTGCAGCTATAACGGCTTCAACTCTTCTGGGAAGGCTGTCCACAATGTTTAGGAGTGTCTATGGGAATGTTTGACCATTCTTCCAGAAGCGCATTTGTTAGGTCAGGCACTGATGTTGAACAAGAAGGCCTGGCTCGCAGTCCCTGCTCTAATTCATCTTAAAGGTTAGGATTCTGTGCAGGCCAGTCAAGTTCCTCCACCTAAAACTCGCTCATCCATGTCTTTATGAACCTTGTTTTGTGCACTCATGTTGAAACAGGAAGGGGCCATCCCCAAATTGGAGACTAGCAAAACAGAAAGCGAAAGGTGCACCGACCTAGTGCATTACCACAATATAATTTATTAATGTAGTGCAGGGATATGCAATTAGCGGACCTGCAGCTGTAACAGAACTACAAGTCCCATGAGGCATAGCAAGACTCTGACAGCCTCAAGCATGACACCAAGAGGCATGATGGGACTTGTAGTTTTGCAACAGCTGGAAGTCCACTAATTTCATATCCCTGATGTAGTGGCTAGCACTTTGGCCTAGCAGCAAAAGGGTTGCTGGTTCGAATCCCAACCACGAAACTACCTGCCTGGAGTTTGCATGCTCTCCCTGTGCGGGTTTCCTGGGGCTACTCTAGTTTCCTCCCACACCCCAAAGACATGCTGGTAGGTTAATTGGATTCTGTCTAAATTGGCCCTAGTATTTATGAATGCGCGTTAGGGACTTTAGATTAAGCTCCTTGAGGGTAAGGACTGATGTATATGTAAATTGACAGCGCTATATAAGTACCTTAAATAAGTAAATTTAAAAAGGCAATATATGCTCACAAAAGTAATTGATATAAACACACTGCATGAAAGTCTGTTAATGCTAAAAGACCAGGTATCCAAATGGCTCTTTTAATAAACAATATTGTGGTAATGCACTAGGTTGGTGCGTCTTTCTATTTTGCTAGCCTCCAGTTTGAGGATGACCAATATCCTAAGAGGGCAGCAAGACCACCAGCATTAAAATGTTTCCATACTGTTCATACCAATGGAGAATATTTGCATGTTGTGTAGCCATCCTCAAACTATTCCCACAAAGTTGTAAGCGTGAAATAGTCTGAAACGTGTTGGTATGATGAGGACTTAAAGGGGTTGTAAAGGAATTTATTTATGTTTTTCTCCTAAGTAGCTTCCTTTAGCTTAGTGCAGTCCTCCTTCACTTACCGCATCCTTTGATTTTTCTTTTAAATGTCCTTATTTCTTCTGAGAAATCCTCACTTCCTGTTCTTCTGTCTGTAACTCTGCACAGTAATGCAAGGCTTTCTTCCTGATGTGGAGAAAGCCTCTTGAGGGGGTGAGCAGGAGGGTCAGGACACTCTCTACTTTGCAGATAGAGAAAGGAGCTGTGTGTTAGTAGGCATCCTGATTTTTTTATTTTTTTCCTTTACAACCCCTTTTAAGCGTTCCCTTCACTGGAACTAAGGGGGGCCAAGCCCAACCCCCACATCATAATCCCCCAAATGATTTAGAGCAGTGCACAAAGCCAGATCCATAAAGACATGGATGAGTGCGTTTGGGATGGATAAATGGCACTTGTCTCTTGTCCTGATCGCAACGTGATCAAACACCTTTTGAATGAATTTGAGTGGAGACTGCGAGCCAGGTCTTCTTTTCCACATCAATGTCTGATCTCTGGAGACACCAGTTCACCTTGCATCTGTACAAACCATATACTAAATACAAAAAATTAATTAAAAATAGACAACATAGACTTCCTATCATAAAGACACAGACAGAACAGTCATTGCAGCAAATCTTTCTCGCCCTTAATGATTGGCTCATTTATGGTCACCCTTGTGTCCTCCTCCTTATCCATCCACATCAATATGGGGAAACTTCCAAAATGGCACTTTGCTTGCTGAAGCCTGTGGGATGCATGTTTCTGTTGCACCCTGTATGTCCTTTGAACAATGGTACAGCTGTTATGATGAGGACTAAAGACTTTCCTCCTGATGGGATGAGAATTGCACTTGGAATGTGATTGTTATACAGTGTTCCTATTCAGTATGTTGGCATTTGTTTACCCTCCATCCATTTTCTTAACCCATTGAGATAATTTTTGCTTTACATATGTACGGTTTTTATTTTTTTAATCTGATGTGTTAAGACTGCTGAAAATAAAGAAAATCCAAAGCACTTCTAGAATTGAAGATCTTTATTTCACCCCTATTCCCGTTTCCTTGCAGTACAGTCAGAATAAAAATAGACCAGCATGGGGGCCAAGTCACACTAGTGATCTGTTTTCAGGTGGCAACTTACAAAGAAAGAATGCTCAACTACTACAGCAACACTCCATACTCAGTCACTGGTGGGAGACTCTGCCGTTTTTTGATGAGTAGAAGAGCAATGCGGTATAGGATAAAGCAAGCGTTCTCTTCATTGATGGTTATTGGTATTGATAACTGAGTTTTATAGCAGTACCTTAACATTTGAAATTAAAATATAATTGTAAGTGATTAAGAGCAGGGCCCTCAGATTCCTCTTATTGTAATGTAACCAATAACAGCCTTTATTTTGTTAAGCGCTGTGCAAACTGTTGGTGCTATATAAATCTTGTATAATAATTGTATATGAGGGACAGGTCACTGTTATGTTAAATCAGATTTTTTTTTTTTTTTTCATAATAATGGCCTGAAACCCAGAAGGTGAACATTCCTAAAAGAAATGGGAGGCTGCTGTTACCATATGAGAACATCTGTGATATGCAGAACACTGTCTGCTGGGAAACAGAGTCTGAGGATGAGAAGACGTCCGTGATAGGCTGCTGGGATATGCCCATCATGGAACAGGAGGATGCAACTTTTAAACAATGAATAGACACCCGCAGCCTGTAAAAAATCCAGGTACACTGACTTGGGCACAGTGAGGCATGCAAATAGAGATTGTTGACCCTCTTTTCCGCTTACAGCCAGCTGCTGCAGTTTTCTGGGGTAAAAATAAGGTACCGCGGCTTATACACAGTAGCTTCTTTTGAACGTGCAAGTCATCTGGCTGTTAATCCTCACCGTTTGGCAGTCACAATTTATGATCCAAACATGGTGCTAGCTCAGTTTATGAACAAGGTCCCTTGTGATCGCATAGACCATGACAGGTACTCTTTAAACATCTGGAGTCTCTTAGACTAGTGGTCATCAACCCTGTCCTGCAGGACCCACTAACAGGCCAGATTTTATGTATTACCTTGGGGAGATGCAGAATAAAATACTGCAATCACTGAGCAGCAAATTATATCACCTGTAATGCATTTCAGTTATCTTGCAAACCTGGCCTGTTAGTGGGCCCTGCAGGACAGGGTTGATGACCACTGCATTAGACCCCCAGATCTCTCCTCTGTCTAACCACTTTGCGCCCGGTCAATAGTAAATTGACATCCGGGAAGTGGTTCTGTAATCCTGACTGGACGTCTAATGATGTGGGGTGTCAATCTGACACCCTGCCTCTCCGATCTCGATAAAGAGCCTGCAGCGGAGGCTCTTTACCACGTGATCAGCCGTGTCCAATCACAGCTGATCACAATGTAAACAGGAAGAGCCATTGATCGCACCTGCCAGAAGCGAGGAGAGCCAATCGGTGGCTCTGACGGGTGGGGGTGAGTTCACGCTGTTTATCATCCTCTCGGATGCCCACACTGGACCACCAGGGAGGGGGCAATAAAAAATAGATGCCAATCAGTGCCCACAAATGGGCACTGACTGGCCATAATATGGGATTAAAAAAGTGATGCCCATGAGTGCCCATCAGTGATGCCTCCTCATCTAAGAAATAAAAAAAAAATTTATTTACAAAAAAACACACTTCTTCAAAATTTTCATTTTTTTTAGTTTAGTTTTTTTAGCAAAAAATAAAAGTCGCAGAGGTGATCAAATACCACCAAAAGAAATCTTTATTTGTAGGAAGAAAATGATTAAAAAAAAATTGTTTGGGCACACTGCGGCATGACCACGCAATTGTCAAAGTGCGACAGCACTGAAAATTGGCTTGGGCAGGAATGTGCGTAAGTGCCTGGTATGGAAGTGGTTAAAAGCATCTAATCGGCAATCAGTTTAATCAGATGCCGGTAATGCCTTGTAAATAAATCAAAACTGGAAGTGACAAAAATCCTCATCTCTTCCAGTTTAATCAGGGAACACAAGTCCCTTCTTCAGCTCTACGGTCAGCCAGCCACCGGCCATCTTCTATCCCAGGCTACCCAGGGGAAAGGCAGAGCCCAGGCAGGAAGAGAGGACCACCTTCTGCCCAATGTAAAGGTGATCCAGCAGGACCGGTCATAGGCACTTGTCAAGAGCGCCTGCTATGCCCACCCTTTCCTCTACCACCCACCCCTGTTCACTATATTTGAGTCTTACATTTGGGTTTCCCCAGCCTGATACCAGGGGCCGCACAGCCTGTGCAGAAGTCAAACCAGTTGAAGATTCCTGACTGTATGCGGCCACACATTTCTCTCACACACACAGGTGATATGGTTTCCTTTTTCAATAAGCAGTTCCTTAAGAGTCAAGAAAAAAAAAAAAGGAATAAATTCCTCTTTCCAAAAAAATAAATAAAAAAGGTCTAACATCTAAGGACACTGGCAAAAGAGTGGGGTGGTTTAAATGAGCAGGCACCAAGGGAGTCCATAGCAAAGTTCTTTGTCAGTGTCATCTGATCTGCATATACCCAAGGTCTATGATTAAAGTCCAATATAAATGTTTTATTTTGAGATAAACTGGGCTTAGCTGTACATACCACCTTCAATGGCTTTCCCAAACTGTCTGAGTAGCTTGCATAGTTAAACAATAGGTATACCAACCAATAGGATTGCTCTTCCTCCACATTTGCTACATGTTAAAATGTTACTAAACCCACAACAGCAAAAATCAGTCTGTATATGCAGTAAAGTATGCTTGTTATATTTACAGTGGGAGCTAAGGGGTCAAGCCTCCACATTGTATGAAAAGGCTGTTTGATCCTGTCTTCTCTGATCCTTCCCTTATACAGTCCCCAATCCATCTGCTGATGGAACAGAGCCTTTGAGGCACTCTGCACATGCTCAGTTTGGTGTGTATTACAAGGTGTTTTTTTTTTTTTAAGGGGGGGGGTGTTAAATGTGCTCAGCACTGTCCAGAGGTTCAGGGGTCATGCAGCAACAAAAGGCCAGTCCGGAGCATGGAAACACCTACAAGCTATAACCAGATACCGATAGAAGTCACAAGACTGCCATGGACTGCTGGTGAGGGAGGGGGGAAAAAAAGGGGGGGGATTTAGCAGTTTATAATTACTACTCTTACTGCATTTTTGGGGGGACATGGCAAAAATATGCTTTTTATTAAAGGTGTAGGCACCCATCGATGTGAATAGTTTATTGTTACAGAATCCATGTTCAACAACCTCATCAGTGGGGATGTAAACACTGCACCCTTGGTAGTCACCAGCAGGGCCAGAACTTCTAGTCCCTGTGGATCTGATCCAGCCTTCCTTAGATTCTGGGAGCCAATGCTCCCTGCTGTCCCTTTGCCTCCTCCCGCCTCTGGTGGTAGCATCACTCCTGCACAAGAAGAGCTGGAGCATGCCAACCATGGTGGGCACATTATCACTGGATAATAAGGACCCTGATGTGTTCCGGCACCATAACCACCCACCAACAATGTTTTTAACCAATGAAAGGACAGTTGTTAAGGACCCTGCACCCAACGGCATCCTTAACCAGCTATTCACCAATATGCTTTGTATTGCAATGTATTTAAAACACACTATGCACTTCAGTGTGAAAATAGCCTAAATCAGTGTTTTTCAACTCCAGTCCTCAAGGCACACCAACAGGTCAAGTTTTCAAGATTTCCCTCAGATGAAATGGCTGTGGTGATTACTAAGGCAGTGAAACTGATCAAATCACCTGTGCAAAATAATGGAAAGCCTGAAAACATAACCTGTTGGTGTGCCTTGAGGACTGGAGTTGAAAAACACTGGCCTAAATGCATGCAATACTTAGCAAATTGTGTGCATTTTTTTTGCAGGACAATGGAGTAATGTAAAGGGTTTAAAGTCTAACTCCACCTAAAAGGGGAAGCTCCACTTGTCTGCCTCCTCCCCCCTGTGCTGCCACATTATGGCACCTTTTGGGGGGTGTTGGTACCTAGTTTTGACAGGTACCCGCTCCCACTTCTAGGCTCAGTTCACTGTAGAAAACTGAGCCAGATGTTCACGCCCCCTCCTTCAGAGACACTAAACAGGTCCCAGAAGACTGCAGCCCATTTGCAAAATACAGCAGCTTTGAAGTAGGAAACTTCACTGCCGGTTTCCCTTAGTCACGATGGCAGCACCAGCACCCAATAGCAGATTGAAGAATCGGCTCGGGTTAGGACACCGCTGGATGCCTGGACAGGCAAATATTAAAGGGTAGCAGCTACATTATATGTAGCTGCTGACCTTTATGTTTTTGGGGGGCAGGAGCCTGGAGCTCCTCTAAGTTCTAATCCTTTTGGATGCAAACGGTACTTAAAGTTATTAGCAATACTGGTAGTAGAGAAAGGATACAATCACCGGACAAAAAGAATACTTTTTTTTTTTTATTTACCAAGAAGAGGTCAAGCAGGATAATCAAAGGAGACGCTCCACAAAAACATTGTCTCTTCTACACATAGCAACTAATTAACTTCATATAACCACACAAATATTGTGCACCATCGTCATTAGTGATTTCATCTAAACCAATCCAACCGGTAGGGGGAATTCTTTTGCAGTCCTTGAAGTGATCCCTAAATATGGAACATAATAGAGCCATGTATGTACACATTTTCTTTTTTTTTGGAATTCATCAAGGACATTAAAAATTTGCAGATGAAAAAAAAAAAATATCTATTGCAAAATAGAAAAAAACAAACAAAAAAGGCTGGAAAACGGTCAGTAGATCAAGTAACCAAAAAGCCTACAGATATATTAACTTTAGGACCAACTACATTACATATATCCATTTCTAACATATATCACATAATCAGCTGATTTAAAGTGTATCGGCTTGTAAGCAACAGTGCAGCCATTCTGTGCATTGATCAAATAATCCAACAATTAAGAAATGCCATAAGATTTCCTCTGAAGTGGTTTGTGCCGTGTTCTGTATACCGCAGAGGGAACAGAATTTGGTTGGCCATGTTTGCAGAATTCATTGAATACAAAGGACGTATTTATGCTGATACATTGAAAAGACACTTGTGTGAAGGATGAATGGATGAGACTATTGTAGCCCTCTTAAAAAAAATGCTAGTTTCCTGGCAGTCACTGAATCAGGATCCTCAAGTGCAGAGCCACTGACCAGGAACAAGAATGTAGATCTAAAGTGCCTGATCTGCATGCAGGTACTAGTCCTAAAGCCCCGTACACACACAATCGGATGGGATGGCAGGATGTTGTCAGATAATCTGTTTGTATGCTCCATCGGACAATTGTCGGAATTCCCAACATGCTATGTTGGATAGCATGCTTTAAAATTTCCCGACAACATTGTGCCTTGTCGGATTATCCGATAGTGTGTCCGTCAGAAAAAAGATCCAAAGTACAAACACGCATGCTCCGAACCAATGTTTACCATAAGAGAACATTAGCAGAAGTTGCCCAAAGGGTGGTGCTAAAGAGCTGAAAAACCACGTAATTTCCTGTATGTTAGCTGAAAAAGTTCTGCAGTCTGTATGCCTACCAAGATTATGGCCAACACCCTTTGCACAAAATTCCACGGATTTGTCCGATGGAAATCAGATCGTGTGTACGGGGTTTAAAACTCCAACTACTGAAGACAGCCAGGCATCTAGCAGAATGAGGTCAGCAATGACATACTTGTCTCATCCTTTATTCCTAGTCTTCCAGAATCCTTGTTTATGCAGTTTTTAGGGGATTAAATGAAAATACACTATTGCAGCGTTTCCATCGCACTGGTGAATACAATACGTCTGTAGCCAGCACTACTAAGAAAACAGAAGTGCAATTCCCCCGTCCGATATTGGCTTCCAATGCTTGTTCTGGGGAATGCAAGAGCAAAATGTATAGCAAATCCATAGACTAAGAAACTGGATGGAATGCCATGACTCCTTTTATACTAGGAGTGCTAAAGGGGATGCCATAAAACTTTACTTTGAAGGCCTTTGTCTGCTTATTTTATTCAACTTCAACCCATGAAAATAGAAGAATGGAGTCTCAAATTGCAGCTTTTGCAGTGGAAGCTTTCAAAAAGGAATATTTAACTTTTATAAATAAAATAATCTGCAATAAAAAGTTCTGATTGTAATAGGTCGTTACATCGAAAATTACAACTCAACAAGAACACTTTTGCTTAAGATACCGGTACTGAAAAAAAAAAAAAAAAAAAAGTTATGCTGGTTCAAGTTAAAATGGGCATCATAAAAAGGGGCCCACAGTACATGCCAGCGATATCCCTGAGGCACAAAGGGAAGCTATCCCTTAAGCTGGCCGTGCACCACTTAAAATTTGAGCTGTTGGAGGACCTGTCATCACCACATGGCTCAAACTGAATACCAGAACAGTGACTGCATCTAATAGGATGCAGTCACTGTTCAGCCATCAAATCGTCAGACACAGATGCGGTCTGACTACAATAGCTGCAGAGATTCCCCCATACATGCCATTTAGCATGGATGAGGGAACCAAGAGATTCTCTTGCTCAGCTTGAAGGGCTTAATGAGAAAAATCTTGCGTGCACGGCTAGCCTTCGGCATCACTCATTTCCAACTTGTCACTTTTAGGCTTCAAGACCAAGTCCACCATTGTGGGCAAATCATATGGAGTCATGGCACCTGGATTTAATGAAAAGAATGAGAGGTCCATATATATTTTAAAGACTGCAGCACTGACAGATGACCACCCTCCCAGAAGCCGCTACACCCAGAGTAACTCCATGCAAACACCCGACTGCCTAGTGCAGGCACAGGACACTGAACCCACCCCTCCTAGCTTGGATTTGACTATGCCTCCATGGGGAGCAATGACATCTACCTCTCCTGCAGCCTCCGGGGGGGGGGGATAGGCTAACACCTACTACTCCTGCAGCCTCCCGGGGGGGGGGGGGGGGCACACCATCTACCTCTCCTGCAGCCTCCGGGGGGGGGGATAGGCTAACACCTACTACTCCTGCAGCCTCCCGGGGGGGGGGGGGGGGCACACCATCTACCTCTCCTGCAGCCTCCGGGGGGGGGGGGGATAGGCTAACACCTACTACTCCTGCAGCCTCCCGGGGGGGGGGGGCACACCACCTACCTCTCCTGCAGCCTCCGGGGGGGGGGGGGCACCACCAACCTCTCCTGCAGCCTCGGGGGGGTAAAGGATGACACCTACCTCCCCTGCCACCTCAGGGGGGGGAACGACACCTACCTCTCCTGCACAGTTCATAACTATTGTTTCTACACACAAAATGGCTGTCTGCATTAGATGCTGCCACCTGGTACACTTTAAATCCAATAACAGTGCAAAAAGTCAGTGGAGACACAAATCTACATGTTTTGTCCTAAAACCGACGGCTCGGTGTTCTGGTGCAAACAGATTTTTGCTACGACAACACAAAACATTTCCGATTTCGGAGTTCAGTTCTGAAAAATGGAAAAAGGTAAAGTATATCAAAGACACAGGGTGCTTCTTCCAATATGGCAAGCAGGTGAGATTTTTTTTTTTTTTTTATGCTTTGCTCTGAAACACTAAAGTCCAGCCCGCTGGACATATTAAGGGGGGGGGGACAAACTCATCTTTGGGGCGATTTAAAAGCATCCTTCTTTCCACGAGTCATCATCCAGTGTATTTGACTTTGAGGACATAGATCTAGAAGGAAAAAAAAAAAGAGAGCAAGGTTTAATGAAGCAATACATGAAGTAATTTGGGTGCATTTACTAAAAAGGTAGATAGACTTTGCGAGTGCAGTTGCATTCGTTTTCTCCATAGCTTAGTAAACGAAGTGAAGCTTCACTTTGCAAAAAATACCCAATCAGGTGCAAAGAAAAAAATAGGATTTGTTCGTCATACTTACCTGGAAAATTCTTTTGAGTACATCATGGGACAGAGTCAGGCTAATATTCATTACCTGCTGGGTTATACTTCATTAGGTGAATGGACACTGGTAGAGCAAAGATCTTTAGACAGGAAGTGATCCCCTATATAACCCCTCCCATACAGGAAGCACATCAGTTTTGTAGCAAGCATTGAATCCTCAAAAAAAAAAAAAAAAAAAGGAGAGGGACCTCTGTGTCCCATGATGTACTCAAAGAAAATTATTTTACAAGCAAGTATGATGAAAAATCCTATTTTCTTTTTCATACATCATGGGGCACAGAGTCGGACACTGTGGCCAAAAGCAGAGCCAGAACATCCACTTGATAACATTTTGTGAACTGAAGACCAGGTAGCAGCCTTACAAATCTGAGCCACAGATACTTGATGGCGAAAAACCCAGGAGGTTCCTACACCCCTGGTAGAATGAGCTCTCATCCTGAAGGGAGGAGCTTTAAGTTTCAGACCATAGACATGAATGACCAATTGACAGATCCAATTGGCAATGAAAGCTTTGGAAGCTGCCTGCCCCTTCTTGGGTCCCTTTGGTAAAAAAAAAAAAAAAAGAAAAGAAGAGTCTGATCCTCGGATCTCAGCTGATCTACACAAAAATATACCTCGACTGCCTAGACAACGTCCAAAGAATGCAGTTTTCTCTTCCGCCAAATGAGGCCGAGAGAAAAAAGGCAAAATCTCCCATTTAAATGAAAGGCTGACAGCACTTTTGGCAAAAAGGATGGTGCGGGTTGTAACATGACCCGGTCGTGGTGAAGGATCAAGTATGGTTCCATGCATGAAAGGGCAGTCAACCACGACACCCTTCTAGCCAAAGTGAAAGCCATCAGGAAGGCTAGCTTGCGTGACAGCAAGTCTAATGGAATTTCCCAATAGGTTCAAAATGGTTGTTACTGTAACACAGACAGCACCAAATTTTAGGACACATAGGTGACCTTATGTGGGAAAGCAAACGAGTTTCCCCTGCATTAAGTTTTAGATCAGTAAATGGGAGGCTAGAGGACTGGAAGAATAGCGATAGAGCCAAAAGTTGACTTCTGATTGTACTCAAAAGCCAATTTTAAAAGGAGAATTCTCCCAATCGCGTATTTCCATAGATGGCATTTTGTGGCTTTACACCAAGCAATACAAGTCTTCCAGACCTTATGATAGATCTTCCTAGTGACAGATTTTCTAGCATTCACTAGGATAGACACTACTGGTCCCAAGATGCCTCGGTCCTTTAACACCCTGGCTTCAATAGCCAAGCCGTCAAATTTAGAGATTGTAAATTGGGGTGGAATATAGGACGTAGAGACAGTAGATTAAAGGTGCTGTGGAAGCGTCCATGGCCCGTCTATTGTCAGTCTCAAATCTCCAGGAACCAGGGCCATCTGGACCAAGCTGGTGCCACCAGAATGACTGGAACCCCCCCCCCCCCCCCGAATCCTGCTCAACAGATGTGGAAGTAGAGGGATCAGAGGAAAAGCGTAAACCATGGCGTACCGACTCCATGTAACTATCCTGCTCCAATTGCCAGAGGATCTCTTGTTCGAGAGACAAACTGCTGTAGTTTGTTGTTGAATCTGGGATGCCAGTAGGTCAACCTCTGGCCACCCCCAATGTTTGTGAATTTCCAGGAACACTTCTGGGTGTAGGGACCATTCCCCGGTTAGATCTGCTGGTGGCTGAGATAATTTGCCCTCCTGGTACCACCTTGATAGTTTATATAAGCCACTGCAGTGGCATGGTCGGACTGGACCCTGATAGGGTAGTCCTGAAGCTCCACCATCCAGGACTGTAGGGCCAGACGTATTGCCTGTAATTCCAGGACGTTCATGGGAAGGATCTGTTCTGTTCCTGACCATTTCCTAGGGTTGCTCCCCAGCCTGAGAGACTGGCCATCTGTAGTCGGTACTCTCCAAGTTACTGGGAGAAAAGTTTCCTTTTCGCAGGTTCTGATCCTGCAACCACCAATTTAAGCTTAAGCATGCCTGAGGGGATAAGCACATTGGATAATCCAGGGCTTTTTTCCTGTTCCAAGCCAACAAGATGTCTTGTTGTAAGGGCCTGGAATGGAACTGGGCATAGGGCGCCACCTCGAAGGAGGATACCATCATCCCTAGAAGGCTCATACAGAGCCAAATGGAGGATTGTCTGGTGCCTTATCTGACGCACCTGATCCTTTGGGGAACAGTTCCTTACGGGTGGCAAGAATTCTCTTGCTTGGACCGTGTTTATGATCAAACCTAGATGGATACTTAAAATTTTAAGTTGGTCTCAACGTTGACTCTTTGGTATTCATGATCCAGCCTAAGTTTTTCAAATGCTGCACTGTTTATATTATGCTCCGTTCTAGAGCCTGTACTGAGTGGTGTCTGAGCAGGTCATCCAGATACCCACGCACCAGAATCCCTTGGGCCTGTAGTGTCCAGCGCCCAGAGGCCATATTACAGGCAAAGCCTTGCAGGACCAAGAGTCTTCTTTGAGAGGCTCAGGTACCATTTATCTAAGCATAAAAGCCTGTGTCAAATAGATCCGATCGGTTAATCCATCAATGTTTGAAACTGTTTGTGGGACTAGAGACCTGGATCTCAGAGCTCAACACACCGTGCCACCTACCTTGTAGACACTGGTAAAAAACAAATGCGCTTCCTGTATGGGAGGAGTCACTTCCTGTCTAAGGATCTTTGATCCACCAGTGTCTCTTTACCTGATGAAGTATAACCCAGTAGGTAATGAATATTAGCCTGACTCTGTGTCCTATGATGTATGAAAAAGAAAAAAAAATGCATTTTTACATGTATATGATTGTAGGCGCAGTTGCACTCATATCACCCAAAGTGGAGTCTATTTGCCCTTAGTAAATCCACCCCATTGTTTTCAGGATATAAAAGTAGGCTGGTGTAATCTACTCTAGTTTCAGAATAAAGCAGGCACTTTGCATGTCGCAGCCAATGTCTGAGCAAACCCCAACAACCCTTGAAACATGGAACACCTAAACTTGTTGGGGCCATCCCACCTTCCCACACATTTAAACTACAGGTTGCCGAGCCTGCCCCCATAACACACCCAACTACAGGTTGCCGAGCCTGCCCCCATAACACACCCAACTACAGGTTGCCGAGCCTGCCCCCATAACACACCCAACTACAGGTTGCCGAGCCTGCCCCCATAACACACCCAACTACAGGTTGCCGAGCCTGCCCCCATAACACACCCAACTACAGGTTGCCGAGCCTGCCCCCATAACACACCCAACTACAGGTTGCCGAGCCTGCCCCCATAACACACCCAACTACAGGTTGCCGAGCCTGCCCCCATAACACACCCAACTACAGGTTGCCGAGCCTGCCCCATAACACACCCAACTACAGGTTGCCGAGCCTGCCCCCATAACACACCCAACTACAGGTTGCCGAGCCTGCCCCCATAACACACCCAACTACAGGTTGCCGAGCCTGCCCCCATAACACACCCAACTACAGGTTGCCGAGCCTGCCCCCATAACACACCCAACTACAGGTTGCCGAGCCTGCCCCCATAACACACCCAACTACAGGTTGCCGAGCCTGCCCCCATAACACACCCAACTACAGGTTGCCGAGCCTGCCCCCATAACACACCCAACTACAGGTTGCCGAGCCTGCCCCCATAACACACCCAACTACAGGTTGCCGAGCCTGCCCCCATAACACACCCAACTACAGGTTGCCGAGCCTGCCCCCATAACACACCCAACTACAGGTTGCCGAGCCTGCCCCCATAACACACCCAACTACAGGTTGCCGAGCCTGCCCCCATAACACACCCAACTACAGGTTGCCGAGCCTGCCCCCATAACACACCCAACTACAGGTTGCCGAGCCTGCCCCCATAACACACCCAACTACAGGTTGCCGAGCCTGCCCCCATAACACACCCAACTACAGGTTGCCGAGCCTGCCCCCATAACACACCCAACTACAGGTTGCCGAGCCTGCCCCCATAACACACCCAACTACAGGTTGCCGAGCCTGCCCCCATAACACACCCAACTACAGGTTGCCGAGCCTGCCCCCATAACACACCCAACTACAGGTTGCCGAGCCTGCCCCCATAACACACCCAACTACAGGTTGCCGAGCCTGCCCCCATAACACACCCAACTACAGGTTGCCGAGCCTGCCCCCATAACACACCCAACTACAGGTTGCCGAGCCTGCCCCCATAACACACCCAACTACAGGTTGCCGAGCCTGCCCCCATAACACACCCAACTACAGGTTGCCGAGCCTGCCCCCATAACACACCCAACTACAGGTTGCCGAGCCTGCCCCCATAACACACCCAACTACAGGTTGCCGAGCCTGCCCCCATAACACACCCAACTACAGGTTGCCGAGCCTGCCCCCATAACACACCCAACTACAGGTTGCCGAGCCTGCCCCCATAACACACCCAACTACAGGTTGCCGAGCCTGCCCCATAACACACCCAACTACAGGTTGCCGAGCCTGCCCCATAACACAGCCAACTACAGGTTGCCGAGCCTGCCCCATAACACACCCAACTACAGGTTGCCGAGCCTGCTCCATAACACACCCAACTACAGGTTCCCGAGTCTGCCCCATAGCACATTTAACTACAGGTTCCTGAGCTTGCGCCATAACTAAAAGTCAAGTCAGAATTTTCTAAAGAATCAGCTGATCAGACACAAAGTTATATGCAAATATACACGTTACTGTAAGATGACTGGCATACTCATCATGCCGTCCATTCAGAACACATTGGGCATACGAATCCAGCTTTTTGCAATTGGGAGCTTTCTGATCATGTGACAGCAAATTACAAAGGTCATGTGATCATAACCTCCGCCCCAGCTTCTGAAATCCTTTAAAGGTTCGAGAAGCACCGGCACAAAGAGGTTAACTGGCAATTGCGTCATGCAGCACTGTACCCAAATAAAATTATATCATTTTTTTCCTACAAATAGAGCTTTCTTTTGGTGGCATTTGATTATCAATTGGTTTTATTTTTTTCTTTATTATATAAAACCGTAAAAAGAATGAAAAATAGATTTGGGCCAAAATTGATGAAGAAATTAGATTTTCTTTTTTTTTATATATTGAATACGTTTTATTACAGAATTTATTTTCTGCTACATGTCGTGTCAAATGTATATGAATTGGTTTATGTGAAAGTTTTAAAGTCTACAAACTATAGTATACATATTTAAAAATTAATTCTGATGAACAGACGACCCTTAAAATAGAAGTATGGGATTTGTGTTGATTGCTGCATCTGTCCTTGACCAGATCCAACACTGAGAACTGAGTGATCAAAACATTGCAGATTGCTCGGTTCTCACAGCTCCCTGAGCTGAGACTGTCACCGCTCTCATTGCCCCCCACATTTTAGGCTGTGACTGGTTCTTAAAACATTGGCATTACAGGTGGACGACGTACGCTCAGTGCAGGGGGGTAAGGTATGGAACTATTTACCGTTAGTCCTAAAAAAACACCACAAATTTGCTAAGCTTCAGGAAGAGTTTGAAGACCTTGCTCTTCCAGAAGTGCTATGGGGGCTTATAGGTCACTACCTTCTGGCCAATAATGGAGATTAATAAGATCAGAATCTCCCTGCTCATAGTCCTACGCATTGAGGCCCATAAGCATTTTTTTTTATCATTAATAATAATAATAATAATAATAATACAGGCCAATCAGACACTTGTTGGAAAGGACATAAATGCTAATCAGGGGTTAGCTAGTGAAATGTGTAAACGTTATCATGTTATCCATTCCAATCTGCAAATCCTGGCAAAATCCAGAGATGGGAATGGTCAGATTCTACAGGTGCCCAGTATCAGATGATGACAAATACTAGGTATAAAAAAGGAATTTCCCAACCCCCTGCAATTATTTAACCGCTTTTTGCTCCACCACCATTACATTCATCTGTGGGTGTTGAAAATGACAGCCCTTAAGCTCAAGCCGATCTTACTCAGGGCCATTTGTCTGCCCCTATGCGACAGCACCAGCAAATCACCAAACACCAACAGTCACATGCTCCCTCAAGCTCAAAGCAAAATTTATTTTCTAGACCCCTTGAGATGGAGCAGCAGATGAGTGCTATAAAGCCAACTTGTTTCATCGCCCTTCATGCGCATAAAGAACAAAAACTTGCCTTTTAGATGGTTGCATCATCTTGCTTTTGGGAGTTGTGCACCCTGCAGAGGCCGGAGCTTTTCCACTCGAGTGCTTCATTGTGGGTGGAAAGTTTCCTGATCTAGAAACAGCACCAGGTACGGCTGGAATTAAGCCAGGCGAAGATTGCATTTTACGGAGTCCACTTGTACTATTGTAACCAGAGGATTTAATTGGCTGCTTTGAGTTCAGGAGTGAACTTGTGCTTAAACCTGCTTTAACTGGCTGACGGAGAGCTGCTGGTTGGCCGGAGCTGTACCTCATTTTACTTGGTGGATTACCTAAAAAATATATATATATAATCATTATTCATATTGCAGACTAGTAACTACAGTGCATTTTTTTTTCTTTCGATACAAAGTTTGATTTTTATAGGGATATCCCCCATCTTTCTACTGGCAGTGCCTGCTCAATCAATCGCCATAAGACTCATATGGACCAGAGTGCATTGTTTTAAATCAAGTCGATTTAAATCACTAGTAAAAAGGCTTGGATTTAAATCAGATTTTTTGTCATCAACTGTCATCTCTGCCCTGCAGGGGATCCTCCCCTGACACGCAGTTGATTTACCGACATGCCCATTCACTTTAATGACAGTGACAACAAGGTGAAGGATATGGCGGCAGGAGGTGAGCGGATGTCAAGCACTGCCATTATGGATCTGAAATGACAGGTGCTCTTTAAATGTAAGGACTTATTCTTGCTGGTAGCTAGAATATTTAATATTTGCAAACAAAACAAAGGTTTTTCAATTTAGAATAATAAGCTGTCAGGTTAGTAGAACAGTGATATCAGAACCGTTTTAATCATACAGTTTGTAGTGTACAAAGATATGCAAAACAATGGGTTAAAGGAATACTCCTTTGTTTTATCTCAGTTACTGTGAAATTGTGTGAATGCATAAATGCAGTGCTTGGATTTATTGAATGAGTGTACCAAAATGTACCCCCCAGACGATGTACTATGCTACGAAACGCGTGTTCATTCACCACCAGGTGCACCTTTATATGCTTTAGGGCTAAACTTTTATATTTTATAAAAAAGACAGACATTCTATTAGGCAGAGTTTAGCTTTGAATGGACATACTAGCTGAGGGCTGCTGAATCCTGCTCAATCGGCTGCTGGGCCCCTGAAGATCGGACTCCAAGCTCCGGCTGCTTCTTACTGCCTCCAGAGAACGTAAACTTGTTTTTGCAAGATTGGGCATACTGTGCCGCAAGTCCTCTATAATAAAAAAAATACAATTTCTTTATGATACAAAAACAAAAACAAAAAAAAACACCCAACAGGCACAGATGCACAATACAAACCTTCACAACCTGGGTATTTCATCCGATCCTGCCCGGGATTTTGCATAGATCTGCGGGGAGGTCGAATACGGGTAGCACTGCTTCGACTGCTGTCCACCACTGTGGAGGGCGATTGGCATCGAGGTGAACTGAGAGGTGATGGGGAATAGCGGTGTGAACTGCGGTAAGACAAAGAACAGTCGTAGTCATCCTCATCCTCTAGGCTGTATGTGTCAAATTCCTGATCGCTAAATGTTCCTCTTCTCAGAGAGTGGAGGGAGGCGCTGGAACTGCGCCTGGAAACTGATGTTGAGCTGGAAGCGTAGTCCTGCCGGAGACCTGAAAAATGAATAAAAGCGCAAGTATCACCAAATAGTCCAAAAAACGAATAAATCCACAAACATGGTAAGGCTGAACAATTTTAAGATGGTTTCAAGTGTCCGTGTACCACTAATATATCAACATTTGGCAGATTCACAAAATTCTAGTGCACGCCCATCCAGCACATGTTTGTTTTTACTGTTATCTTGGGCACCACAAGAGATTTTCCTTCATTTCCCGCTTGGTGTAACTGCAGGACAGAAAACCAGAGTAAATCTTATGAAGCCCCAACTAATCCTCCAATCCAAAAACTAGGGAACATAATGGCATGACACAGAGCACAGTAAAGCCTCAAACCATCCAAACCTTTAACCCATCATTTTCACCTTCCCACTAAAAATGTGTTTTTGTGCATCTAAAAGATATTTACTTATTGTCTATACTCTCGATCCCCATGTAGCCTTAAAGTGATTGAAATGTCTTGTTATTTTTTTTTCCTATAAAAAATAAACATGTTATACTTACCTGCCCTGTTGCAGTGGATTTGCACAGAGCAGCCCAGATCTTCTTCTAGGGTCCCTCTTCTGTGATCCTGGCACCTCCCTCCTGTTGATTGCCCCCACAGCTTTCTGTGTCCAGACATGGGGCCTAGCCCCACCCCCTCTCCTGATTGGCCAGCCGATTTTGATTGACAGCATATCGGCAGCCAATGGCACCGCTGCCGTGTCTCAGCCAACCAGGAGGGAGAATCTCGGACGACTGAGACACTTGTGGACATCGCTGGACAGAGCAGGACCTCAGGTAAGTATTAGGGGAGGCTGCTGCACACAGAAGGCATGCATTAAGATAAAAAAGACTTCTGACTTTACAATCCTTTTAAATTTTAAAGACCAGTTTCTGCTGCCACTCTCTATCCTTGCACAGGGTGACTGGTCTTGTATTCACCCCCCCCCCCTTCTATATTCACCCCCCCTCCCCTCTGTAGCTTTCTGCAGGCAGTCTGTAGTGGATGGGTATTCTGGATGCTTCCCATTGCGCTGCTCTCTGTACAAGCCATGTACAGCACAATGATGATGTCACCACTACCTTTAAAAGTTTATATCTGGATTTACAAAGGTATTTGGTGCACAAAGTAAACTTCTTTTCTTTGAGGAATACATTTAAAAAGGACAGTTGTGTGTTCTTAAAGTTCACCTTTAGGTCTGCACAACTTCCACAGCCATTATAAGAATATCCACTGTCCTTGGTGAAATGTTATAAAATAGGAGAGATCTATAGAAAATTGGTATTGTAGAAGTATTTGGGGCAAACTTATGACTGGAGGAACACCAGTCTCCTCTGATTCAGATGCCACCTACATATTTCAATAAGGTTGGGTGGAATGACCCCTTTTTTAAAGCAAACCTGTACGTAAAACTTCTCAAACTACCACTGATAGCAAGTGGTTTTAGACACCTGCACAGGTTTAATTTCTTGTTAAGCAACCCAGAAACCTGGAGTATTTGGACATCTGTACCAATTGAAGGTTCCCTTGTGCAGAAGAGCAGTGGACCAGCTCTCCAGGAATGTTGCTAGTACATGGTATTCTAACCCTTTACTGCAGAAATCCATATGTCAAAATACACAGAAAAGAGCACATCTATTACTGTATATGAACCATCACTGCACTTCTGTTATATAAAGTATTACTGTAATTTATAGGAAAACTTCCATTAGGTTTTAAGCAGCTCCTGGATTTCACTTGGCGATTCCTGCACCTCTTAGTGACAGCCCGCCACAAGCTGGGCAAATAGTGAGATGTAGGAGGTAGCCAGGAGCAGACGACAATTTGTCAGCTGGAAGTGGAGCGAATTCAATTATTTAGAAGAGATTACATGTATCCCCACAAACAGATTTTTCAGCTGTGTGTGGGTTTTTTGTACTTTTTTCTGTAGTTATTTATTTTTTGGCTGGGAATATGGAAACATTTGCATACTTTGACGTCTGGCAAAAACACATCTAAAACAGTCATTAAAAAGATCGTACTATAAGTATGCATGTAAAAAAGAAAAAAAAAATTTACAAAACAAACATGCAGTTTCGGCGCATAGGGTAAAGCATGGCTAAAGAGAAGACATAGCCATTGTTTTCAAATGCAAAGTACAAAAACTGTTCAGACTTTTCTATGTAATTATGCCATAAACAGTGCAAAGCTGTACTACCAGTTATCCAACACCAGAGGGCACTGTGTGGAAACACGTACTACCTTATTAACCAAATTCTTTTAAATTTAGACCCAACACCTAAAACATAGTCCACCTTTTCAATGCACCAACATTCATGAAAGAGAAAAAAAATTGCGCATTTATTTTTCTGCATTGGAGCCTTCAAAGCATTGCAATCAGTGAATTGTGGGTGCAAAGCACAGGCATCCACTAGACTAGGAATATGCAATTAGCTGACCTCCAGATGTTGCAAAAAGCCCCAAAACTACAAGTCCCATCATGCCTCTGCCTCTGGGTGTCATGCTTGTGGCTGTCAGTCTTGCTATGCATCATGGAACTTTTAGTTCAGAAACTGGAGGTCCGCTAATTGTATATCCCTGCACCAGACCCAGGTTTGTACAGTGATACAGACCTTCAGTTATGGGGGTGGAGAAAGTAATCAGTGGACTACAAGTGCAGCAATAGTTGGAAAAAAAAAAAAAAGGACACGAGTCCAAGCTGCATGTGCTTTTATATTACATTGTATATCCCTGTATGTTGTCTTCATTAAGGTGCAATGTAACCACACTTGTACTCCACTGAAAAAACGACACACCCCTCTGCTGAAGAATTTTTTTGCTTGCTTGGCCCAGGCGCCAAAATATGCCAGTAATTCAGCTTTACCCATGTACATAGCCATGCACATCAATGCTATGGAAATCATATACTTACCTGTATATACAAGTTATTTAAAACACACACACACACACACACACACACAGTTCCCTTTAACCACTTCCATACAGGGCATTTTCACCCCCTTCCCGCCCAGGCCAATTTTTAGTTTTCAGCGCCATCGCACTTTGAATGACAATTGCGCAGTCGTGCGACGTGACTTCCAAACTAAATTGACACTTTATAGAGCTTTCTTTTGGTGGTATTTGATCACCTCTGCGGTTTTTATTTTTGCTCTATAAATAAAAGAAAGTGACAATTTTGAAAAAAAAAATATATTTTTTACTTTTTGATTTAATAAATATCATATTTTTAAAAAAAACTTTATTTCCCCCTCAGTTTAGACTGATAAGTATTCTTCTATAAAAAAAATAAAAAATCGCAATAAGTGTATTTGATCGGTTTGCGCAAAAGTTCTAGTGTCTACAAAATAGGAAATAGAATTATGGCATTTTTTTTTTTTTTTTACTAGTAATGGCAGCGATCTGCGATTTTTTTTTATTGTGACCGTGACATTCGGACGGACACATCGGACACTTTTGACAAATTTTTGGGGCCATTCACATTTACACAGCGATTAGTGATAAAACTGCACTGATTACTGTGTAAATGTGACTGGCAGGGAAGGGGTTAACACTAGGGGGCACTGAAGGGGTTAAATATGTTCCCTAAAGTGTGTTCTAACTATTAGGGGGAGGGGCACTTACAAGGGGAGGAGATCGATGTGTGTTCCTCTGTACTGGGAACACACAGTCTCCTCACCGCTGACAGGACATGGATCTGTATGTTTACACACACAGATCCATGATTCTGTCGTGATTGTGGGCATTCGCGACCGCCGGACATGCGCATCGGGTCCCAAGCAATGCGGCGTATGGTGTAATGTTAAGTCATAACCTGATAACACACCAACTTCCATTGACTAAAGATGATATTTATTGTAAATTGAACATGATAAAAATCTTGACCCAAAACGAGTGCTGGACATATACAGACAACAGTAGCTGAGCCTGCTTACTAGGCTGGGAAGGTCCAGGCTGTGTCTGGATGGCGACAAGCCTCAGTGATGGTATAAGACAGCTAAGCTGGGCAATAAGAACACCCAGCGACCAGAAGGGAGCTGAAGTAAAAAACTGCCTGCGGCCCAGATGGAACCGGGACCAGAGGGAGTCCTAGTGACAAGCAGTAACCCAGTGGCGGTGCCACTCATGTGCGGCGACTAGCGATGACATCACTCACTGAGCCGAGACTGCCAAGGGTGGAAGCTGCTGATGGGATGGACACTTGCAGGGCAAGCTAGTTCCGAAGGTCTCTTTACCGACATGTTTTGCGCACCTGCGCATTATCAAGTCATGCAACAGGATAGACCAAAAAGAATTTTAAAGGCCTGAACACCAGAAGTTGGTGTGTTATCAGGTTATGACTTCCCATTACACCATACCATTATTTGAGACATTATATCCTGGATCAAAGCGCTTTTATGGAATTTTTTTTGCTGCTTGTTTTCATGTTACTTTTCCCCAGGATTATTTCCTATCAGCTATGATACACGGGACCTTACAATATACCGGTAATTGTATTGGTCTGTACAACGGCCTCTAGACTGCTATGCGGTGTGAATGCCTAATTAAACCAACCAATTAGATAGGCTTCATACAATATCAATATGGGTAAATTAAATGGCAATCATACACGAGACTGATGTACATGGCCACCTCAAAACAGAAAAACAAATCCATAAGTAATCTTACTTTCCTCCTGCAGTCTGGCCATAACCTGCACATCGGTCAAATCCTGAAGCTTGTAGCCCATAGATATGGAATCATCGGATGTGCTCAGTTCACTGTCCACAGATGACTGAGAGCTAAGAGTAGAATGGGCCCCCAAATGACCTGGAAGAAATAGACAGATAGGACATATGAAGCAGATTTTATACAAAGTTTTAGTCTTACAGTCAAGACATAAAATATTTAAAGTGGAGGTAGCAGCCAATTAGAAACACTTTTTCTTTCATTTCTGTTTTTTGTTAGTATAGCACAGTACAGGTTTACCTTAATAAAGTAACAGGTTACCATAAACATCTAGTACTTGCCTTCTCTGATCTCCCACCACCCCAGTCTTCTGGCAGACACCCCAAGATTCTGCTTACACCGGGCTGTGAATACTAGTGCAGGCCTGCCAATCGATTGCCATGCACAGGGAGTTAGCGTTTTAAAGTAGTACCCGGTATTTCTCAAGCACTCTGGGAGTGGATCAGGGTGGTGATGGGAGTATAGTAAGGGTCTCCAAACTTTCTAAAAGTTTACTGGCCTTCAGACTTTAGGGGGGCCAGAGTGTGGCCTCCGGGAGTTGAAGAGTGTCCTAGAATCAGTGGGAACAAACAATCCCGTCCCACCGTCGGCGTCATTGGGAGAAGCGGCGTCCCACCGTCGGCGTCATTGGGAGAAGCGGCGTCCCACCGTCGGCGTCATTGGGAGAAGCGGCGTCCCACCGTCGGCGTCATTGGGAGAAGCGGCTGCAGTAAGGAGACCACTGGAGTATAGGGAATGTCAGAACTGCCTGTTTACGGCTATTCCTGTAAACCGTTTACTGTGCAGTATGGGCAAAGTGAAGATTCACTTTAAAGTGTCAAGCTGGCCATAGACTGTTCAAATCTCATCCAATTCAGCAGGGAGCAGCCGAGATTGAAACAATGTATGGGCAGGCTGACCGCACTCGAGCATGGAGAGCAGTCCCTGCCGGGGGAACACACAGCAATTATTGCCGGCAGCTATAGCTACTGGCAATTATCGCATAAAAAATTCAACAGGAGGCATTGCGCCCCCCCCCCCATCAACACAGTCAGTGTTGAAGGAATTCAGCAATTTTCAGGTCGCAAGAAAAAAAAAAAATCACCATCTATGACCAGCGTTACCTACACCACAGAACAAAAATGTTGCCAACACACACACACTAAAAAAAAGATCTAAAACTTGATCCAAGACTCAAGTTGGCTATATACACCAGTGGAATTGGGTTTGAACAGTTCTTTGTCAAAATATACAGAATTTTGGAAAATTGTTCCTCTGAGTATTTGGTCTTGCCATCATTTTGTCAACCAATTTTGTTTTTGAAACACCCTTATGCCGCGTACACACGATCGGAAATTTCGACAAGAAAACCGTGGATTATTTCTAACGGAATGTTGGCTCAAACTTGTGTTGCGCACACACACACGGTCACACAAATGTTGTCGGAAATTTCGACCGTCAAGAACGTGGTTAAGTACGAGACGTACGACGCGTCGAGATCAATGAAGTTCAATAGGCAGTTCGGCTCTTCTGCTTGATTCTGAGAATGCGTGTTTTTTGCGTGTCAGAATTGCATACAGACGAGCGGATTTAAAAAAATAAAAATAATTTTTGATAGCTGAGAAGTAGCCAAAAAAGGGAGTTGCATGGGTGAAAAGCACCCATCACAGCAGTACCTAGCAGAGCAAAGTCTGTTGGAGGACAGGCAAGTCCCACCCAGGTGTCATTGCTCGGTGCCAGGCTTTCACTCCAGGTTATGTCTGTTGTGTCTGGAGCAGTGCTTGCTGTATAGTTGTGCTTCCAAAGTCTGACAGCCAAGGACTATGGCAATAATGGTATAAAACGTTGAAAACATCCTAAGCCCTGGTTCACACTGGGCTGCGGGAGTGAAATTGCGCGATTTCAGCTGAAATCACGCGATTTCACTCCCTCTGGCAGTCCCGATTTATGAGACATCTGTGCAGGTTTCTGCACAGATGTCAATGTAAATCGCGTCCTGAAATCGCAAAAAGTAGAACAGGAACTACTTTTTGAAATCTGTGCAGCGCCGCAGATGCAGCATCGCACCGATTAGGACGGTGTCATTGCCGCCGATTTGAGATGCGATTTCACATGTGAAATCGCATCTCAAATCGAACTAAATTGTACCCAGTGTGAACCTGGGCTAAAAACTGTTTCGCGAGAGCCTGGCGCAAAGCTTGCTGTTCATTTTTACGTGTGAACTTATCTGGAAGTCATGGGTTGTTTTATTTGCTCACTGTAATAACTGGATCCTGGAACATTACCTGTTGCAGCCGTGCATACTGCTATACCCAACACCTCTAGTAAAAGTAAACATGTTAAACAAGTTCATGTGTCAACAATACATTGGTCCATTATTACACACACAAGCCAAGCCACATAGTGAAGAGTCAGAAAAAAGTCATCTTTACAGTCATAATGCAAACATTTATCTATGCATTGTGAGGGTCACGTTAGGGAAACATACGATTATTAGGTGATGCGTTAGGATTCATGCAGTTTACAAGTCATGCCATACCTGAGCTGCCACAGGTTAGTAGTGCTTTGTTAGTGGATTTGAGGCACCCCGGTGAATTTAATGTATTGCTACAACTGCCGCTCTCATTGTTGGCGTTATATGCACTTGGTGATGCCAGCGGGCTGCAGTAAAGGCTTTTCCATCTACTCACTACAACGACAATTTAAAAAGTATAACCAGGTTAGTTTGAACAATTGGGGTGAATTTCACACATTCATTAGAAGTTTTAAGTATAAACCAAACCCGGCCATCTTATTCTACAGGTCAGAGGAGACCAGAAATCTTTACATGCTGATAAATATATCCCTGGTGACCTTGTCTATTCTGATAAAAGGGCAAAGAAAAACTTTGTACAGCAGTTTATGCATGTCACACATCAAGGCTTATATAACAACCGCACAAAAAACAGGACAAAATAGCCAGGAATTGAAGACTTCATAAACTAGACAGTTTACTAAAACTGGAGTGTGCGAAATCTGGTGCAGCTGTGCAGAGTAATCAGCTTCCAGGTTGTCAAAGTTTAAATTGAACAAGCCGACGTTAGAAGCCGATTGGCTACCATGCACTACGGCACCAGATTTTGCAGTCAGCGGTTTTAATAAATCAGCCCATATGTGTCCAATATAAAAACCCTTAGGGCTCTTTCACACGGGTGGACCGTTCAGGTTTGCCTATCAGTTTTTTAGGCGGACCTAAGCGGGCGCTCCGTGCTCCTCTATGGATGGAGCCACGGATGTCAGCGGTGACATGCCCACTGACATTTGACCCGCCAAAGTGTGACGGAGGAGAACCCCATTTTCCATCCATCTGGTGGATTGGGTGACAATGGACTCTACAGTCCGTCGTCATCCGATCCCCAATAGGGGAAAGGGGCGCTCCAACAGGTCGGTCCCTGCACAGTGTGCAGAGACCGACCTGTCATCTGTCGGCTCAGCGGGGATCAACGGAGCGATCCGCGCTGAGCAAAGTGAAGTCCGCACATGGTCTGCCCCGTGTGAAAGAGCCCTAAGGCCCCTTTTACATGGCTGCCTCCAAGTGAAATCCACTTGCTCAACAGGGGATCTCTCAGGTGATCCCAGCTAAGCAGGCAGATGACCGGTTCATGTCTGCGCCGCTATGAATAGCAGAAACTGACAGTCCCGCTCTCCTCTATGGGACAATCGAATGGACGTCGCCATCCGACCTGCCAGACGGATTGGGGAATAGGACCCACCATCTGTTTTTGGAAGACAGGATCGGAGTGCAGCAAGTGTCAGCGGACATGTCTGCTGACATCTATTGCTCCATAGAAGAGACTTGAGGGTCTGATCAGGTCTGCCTGAAAAAACTGACAGGCTAAACTGATCGGAGGGGACCAATACCACTGCTGCTGTATTGTGTCAAACCCGTGCATTAAATTAAAGGTTGTAAAGGCAGTTTTATCTTAATCCATTAAGGTTAAAAAAACTTCTGTGAGCAGCAGCTCCTCTCAGCCCCCCTAATACTTACCTGAGCCCCCTTCCAATCCAGAGATGCTGCACAAGAGACTCGGCTGTGCAAAACGCTCCCTCATTGGCTGAGGGGGCAGAGAAGCACCATTGGCTCCCGCTGCTGTCAAAGTTGGTTAGCCAATGGGGGGAGAGAGGGGTGGGGCTGGCCCGTTGCTCCATGTCTGTATGGACACAGGGAGCCGCTGCTTGGGTGCCCCCATAGCAAGCCGCAGGGAGGAGCCATGAGATTTGAAGAGGGCCCCAAGAAGAGGAGGATCTGGGCTGCTCAGTGCAAAACCACTGCACAGAGCAGGTAAATGGGACATTTTTTTCCTTTAAAGATACTAAAGTCTCTTGTTATCACTTTAAATCAGTAAAAGTGAGGCCAAGTGCTGTATAAATAAATCTTGGCAAGAATATACATAACATTCAAATGAAAAAAATATATATATAAAAAAAATTCAAATGTCCATACGGTGCAAGGTTAATGAACCAAAGTCTCTGCATTCAAAAAAAAATCCAATCCGTTCAAAAATGACAGACAACCAATATCCAAAGTGCTGCTTCAGGTAACACTTCCGTAGGATAGTGTAATCTTAAAATCCAGTGTCCCTCTTTATTAGAGCGGTGGCTAAAAACACCGGCCCAGATTCACAGAGCAATTACGCCTGTCTAACTGGTGTTAGGAGTAATTTCAAATTTTGCGCGCCGTATCACTAGTTTGAATCCTCAAACCATGATACGGCGGCTTCGGGCTTCGATCCGAGAGGCTTCCGTCTTCGTAAGCCTTCGGATCTACGCTGCGATATTTTTGCGGCCGCTGGGAGGAGTCCGCGTCGTTTTCAGCGTCGGGATATGCAAATGACTTTTTACGGCGATCCACGAAGATAAAAGTGGTCTTCGCAATCGCTTACGTCATTTTTTTGCTACGTACTGTTAGACCAGCTATTTGCTGGTCTAACGGTGCGTAGCCCATGTTAAGTATGGCCGTCGTTCCCGCGTCGAATTAATTTTTTTTTTTTTTTTTTAACGTAACTCGTTCGGGAATAGGAATGTCCGTAAACGACGCTACTCAAACAACGAATGACGCAACGACGTGATTTCGCGCAATGCACGGCGGGAAATTTCTGAACGGAGCATGCGCAGTTCGATCGCCGCGGGAACGCGCCTATTTTAAATGCTTCACGCCCCCTACTCGCGTAGATGGCTTGTGCCGGGAGAAATACACTACGCCGCCGTAGTTTACTGGACAATATCTACCGGGATTCCACGTAGAGCCAGGTAAAATACGGGGGCGTAGTGTATTTCTGATACTCTACGCGAATCTAATTGTATGTGAATCTGGGCCACTATTTCTATTGAAGTGTTGCATGAAGAAGCACTTTGGATATTAGTTGTCTGTTCATTTTGAATGGATTGGATCTTTTTCACTTGTGATAGTTAATTTATGAAGGAAAAACTAACACATTTGATAACTGAGACTTTGGTTCATTACATTGCACACATACATATTTTTTTGCTACATATAGCATATATTTGGGTTTATTTAAATGTATTTCAACATTGCTGCATTTAATAGCGATATCACCTTTATTGATTTAGTAATTATTGACCAGAACTGTGAAGGTGCCCTCAGATTTCATAGGATGCACGCTTGTAAAATCCAACCCACCCTATAGGCATCCATGTCATATGGTCTCGACCAATAGCAACCAAGATGGGACTGTTCTCTATAGCCAAATGGTCCCCGTCATGTACACAAGACACAGTCTGTCAAATGCTGCACAATCTTCTCTGCTGGCACATCAACTAGCTTCTTCGCCTCTCCAGTCAACGCTGATGGAGAGGAGACTGGACAGAACAGGCACTCTTCTTCACTGATGGAGTGATGTATCCACTATTGCAATACATTCTTATCCTGCTTCATTTTAAATAACTAGCTCTCAATTTTTATTCCCCTAAAAGCCCTGTGTGTGAATGCAATATCTTCATACAGGAAACCATGAACTCTGAACGACTGGTGACACCATTTCATGCAACCTCCTGGTCAGCCGTTTACTCTGCAAACTTTCAGCTTTCATTCCCAGTTTGGACTGGGGAGGGGAAACAGGTATACTGTATGTAACCATCTGGGCTGGAGCCAAGGCTGTGCATACAATACATAAGCACAGATGGTGCTACATATAGCTAAAATCAGGACATAAAGGTAGTTATAAAGGCTTTTTTTACCTTAATGCATTCTCTGCATTAAAGTGGTTCCAAGGGTTTTTTTTTTCCTTACCTTTATGCATGACAGTAAAAAAACCTGTGTGCAGCAGCTCCCCCCAGTCCTTATTTGAGGCCCCTCTGATGGTTACAATAGCCTCGGCTGTCCCAGTACTCTCCCTCATTGGCTGAAACAGTAGTGGGAGGTCATTGGCAGTGTCTTATGGATGCACAGAGCAGCTGCTTGGGAGCTAGCATATAGCGGTGCCCCCAGGGGAAGCCGCTTTCTCTGGGGGCACTGCTCGAGGGGGAGGAGCCACGAGCACCAGTGGGGAACCCGAAAAGAAGAGGATCGAAGCTGCTCTTTAATACAACTGTAAGGTAAAAGCCTGAGTGCAGCTTAGCCCTCCCCCCAATACTTACCCGAGCCAGATCTTGGTTCAGCAAGACACAGCCAGCAGTAGTGAGTGAGTGGGGGGGCACACTAAGCTGAATCAGAAACAAGCTTGCACGCATGTCCCCATGGCAAGTGGCTTGCTATGGTAGGCACTCGACGAATAAGCGATTAGGGCTGCTCTGTACAACGGTGTTAAATATAATGGGTGTTAATCACCGAGCCTCTTTCTGAGATTTGTATTTTTTTTTTGTTAGAAAATTACTTGGAACCCCCAAACATTAGAATTCTTTTTTTAACACCCTAGAGAAAAAATGGAGGTCGTTGCACTACTTTATGTCACAGCGGTCTTAAAAAAAATAAAAAATACACTTTGAGTTTGAAACCCATTAAAGTTAGCCAAATTTTTTTTAATATTGTGAACGAAATGTTATGCCGAGTAAATTAACACGTCACGCTTCAAAAATTGCGCCCGCTTGTGGAATAGCGGAAAAACTTTTACCCTTAAAAATCTCCATAGGCGACGATTAAAAACAATTCTACAGGTTGCATGTTTTGAGTTACAGAGGAGGTTCTAGGGCTAGAATTATTGTTCTCGCTCTACCGACCGCGGTGATACTCACATGTGTGGTTCTAACACCATTTTCATATGTGGGCGGTGCTCACGTATGCATTCGCTTCTGCACGCGAGCTCGGCGGAACAGGGCAAGTTTAAAATTATAATATAAATATATTTTTTCTTATTTTACCTTATTTTTTGCACTGTGCTATTTAAAATAAAACCAAAAATTGTGTCACTTTTATTTCTATTACAAAGAATGTAACATCCCTTGTAATAGAAAAAAAAAGAAAAAAAGCATGACAGGACCTTTTAAATATGAGATCTGGGGTCAAAAAACATCAGAGCTCATATTTACACTAACATGCAATAATATAAAATAAAAAAAGTGGCACCGCTTCCACCCTGCTATGGTATGGAGATGGGTGGGGCATCTTCCCCTCACTAGTCTCCATACCCAGCAAGAGGACCCGATCACCTCCACCGCTGCCAATGGCTCCGGTAAGTGGCGGAGGGCACGGGAGGGGGGGGCCCTTCTCCCGCCCCCGATAAAAGTGATCTCACAGCGAATCCGCCGCAGAGACTCCTATTAATCGGAAACCGGACCGATCGCCGAAGAGGATACCTGGGTTATAGCAGCTTGCTGCTGCCATAAGATATCCCTCTTCAAACAGCCAACGTGTATCGGCGTGCAGCGGTTTAGAAGTGGTTAAATCAAAGGATTGGCTACTGTGTGTTTATTAGGAAATGGCAGTGCTACACTCCTCTCTAGATAACGGACATTACAGACAAATGCAAAAAATGTTCATGGCATCCAGAGATAATTGTGAATCTGTGCCCAAAACACTTTCCAATTACCGTATTTATCTGCATATAACGCACACTTTTTCCCCTTAAAATCAGGGGGGGGGGGAATAAAAATCGGAGGGTGTGTTATGCTGAAATAGACCGAGCCGAGTGTACCGTGTACTCGGCTAGGCCCCGCTCGCAGTCACACCCAGTCCTGTCTCCTAGCCTTTAGCTCCCGCAATTGGACCGGTGTGGTGTCCATCATGGGTGCTGGGCCAAGGAGCGGAGCCAGGCCAAGGGGCAGAACTGCAAGACGAACCAAGAGGAGACAAATACACAGGACATCCGGCTCTATCTCGGCGGCGCTAACATTTAAAAACCCACAGGCTGCAGATGGACACTGGGCAATGCTGCAGATGGAGACACTGATAAGGCTGCATTGATGGGCATTCAAAATGCAATTCTTTCCTTAAACTTCCCTCCTAAACTTGGGGTGCGTGTTATACGCCGGCGTGTGCAATACGCCGATAAATACAATATTATCCAAATAACCTCTTTAGAGGTGTTCATTAAAGAGCACAATGAGAAAACGTTTCAAATTTACTTCAGCAAAGTTGTAAAATGGGATTCTGACTGCATGCCAAGAGTACTTCGCCCTCCATCAGTCGTTTTATATGACAGGATTATAAGAGATTACAGAAATGAAGCCGGCGTGGTGTAGAGCAATCGTTTCTACTACACCCGACTTCCTGTAACGTAATCCCATACAGGAAGTTCCTTTTCACGCTGCACAGCAAAGCCACATCGATGTCCATACATGGGAACCTGTACATGGTATTGGAGGCATATAAACATAATAAGGCCAAGTAAATAATTACTTCAATTATCCAATCATGTGAAAAACAAATTCCTCTTTATGCATTTCATCTGCATATGAATGGATATTCAAAGTAAACAGAATTTTCTTCTTACATGACTGGCTGATTGAAATGAATATTCAGTCAATTTATTGTGTGAAAATTCTCAACTCCTTACGTAAAATCGACCTCACTGCACACACTAAAATAATTTGGTAAAAGCCAGGTTAGAACTATGAACCATTTCCCATCCACTCTGTATGTGCCTACTCCATCAGTACAGTTCAACAGCTGCACACATTTTCCAGCATGCTGAGAAGTTTTACACATCTATGCCAAAACAATCCTTTAGCTTGTATAAAACAGAACAATGAGAGCATATAGCTAGAAGTATTCTCTTGTTACTTACCTTGATCAAGCTTGCCAATTAATGTCCGACAAGCAGCCTCCGTCTCTGGACTGTGGTGATCCAGCACCTGCCGACACCATTGTAAGGGAGAATCGGCTTTCTGCTCTGCCATTGCAAGCTTCTTTGGAGAGATATAAAGCCTTGAAACAAAGAAAACAAAAACAGGAATTATAGTAAATGTAAGGTCCTTTACACCGTCACAAAGATGCATGCTGGGCAAACCTGTGCCCCTTTCAGCTCTGGATATTCCCAGATCACTGAGGGGCCACATGAGGACCACAGAATGTAACGGCATAGGGAAAACAAATTTTAAAGCAAAAGCCTAAATATATATAGGAAGTTACCCAAACCCACCGAAAAATGGTTGTAAGCAATGTCCGTGTTAAACTGATAAAACATTTCTAGACCTATAGATATGAGGTAGGCCAACTAAGATAGGAGTCCGCAGAGGACCCATTTGTGATTAAATCAAATTTGAACTGCACACCTGACCCACTTTTTGCTCAACACCGCACCAGTGTATTCAGATCTGTGTATTATGGTGTGTTAACCCCTCATGCCCCGCCCCAGCGTGCTTTTACCAGGGGGGGGGGCAGAAAGGATTGGCTATCATGTGACCACTGACTGTTACATGATCGGAAGCCAGTCCCACCAGCTAGTAGGGACGAAGCTTTGACAACTCAGCCTCGCAGTGAAGTCGCCCAATGACACACACATGTTTACGTCGGCAGCATCAGGTGCAACATTTAACTTTGCTGACGTATAGAAAGCAATTTAGAAATGAATGGGATCCTCCTTAAAATGCAGATTTCATATACATTATTAAAAACACACAATGTGCAGACATAGGTGTGGAGCCAGCCTAACAGGTAGATTAATTTGTTTACAAATTTACATAGATAATGAGTTGTCAAATTATTTGCGCCAATAACCTGTTATATCATCTTTTAGTATTATTGAGAACCAAATGTAGTCTTTGCAGAATATTTTTCAGTGGGTGACCCGAAAACTATATTAAATTGGCAATTTAAGAAAAAATACACACACACACACAGTTGTGGGGGGGGTATTAGCAAGTGCACACACAAATTTGCCAAATACAGGTGGAATGGTCATGCCACACGATATTAAAAATTGAGAAATAAGAAATTTAAACCAAAGCAAATCTAAGAACCAAAATATACCGTAGTTCTCAATTATTAAGCAACAGTCAGATACCAACCATGACTGTTCAGAACCCTCAACATAAAAAAAAAAAAAAAAAATCTAGGTCAAGAGATTTCTCCTCCTTCATACTTTAAATATTTCAAGGCTGAAAATTGTTTCTGCAACCACAACAGAGCACTGGCTACAGCACCAGAAAGGGATAAATTCATGTGCCTAGCTTTACCACTCATGCCAATAATACAAAAATATAAATAAAAGTGGGATTTTTGTACCCACCATAAAATCCTTATCTGCGTTCATTGAAGGACACAGCCAGATCTTGAGGGATGGGTTTAAATTAAACCACCAGCAGGAGCAGGATGCAGACTGCAACAGAAAAGACGACATCCTATTGGCGGCGCCTGCTGGCGGTCAAAACACCCCCCCCCCCCCATTTCATCCAGTCACTGGGGCGTCATTAACTTTGTATTGACTCCTGCACTGGTTTGCATAGTACAGTGTAAACTGCCTGCCAGAGACCTGCGAAGCCGCACTGGAATCGCATTGGTTCCCGCATCGTAAGTGAAACTCAGGTGGGTTAAACAGCCCGACAATGAATCTCCCCCCCAAGTTGCCACCTCGGTCTAGCTGCTGCCATTGTAAGTCTGTCTGTCCACCCTTTGCTGGATTTCCTATTTATGGGAACACAGGAGAACATTTAGGCCTTCATGAAGGAAAGGATAAGGACAGAGCCTGGTATTCTGAAGGAAGATTTCACCTGAGAGACATACCAAGCCAAAAAGGGTGAAGCAGGTAAACATCATCCATCCAAGTCTGACACATGGCCGCCGTTTATCGGGATTATCCAATAAATGGCTTAGCAATTTACTAGAGACTAGCGCAATCACTGCAACATGAGGGCTATACAATACTTTCCATTGTGAAGAGCCTCTCATTGTACATAAGCCTGAAGATCAGCTTACTGGGAATAATCCTAATGATATAATATGGGAACTCCCTCCAGGTCTGAGCAGTGAATTGATCCAGCATTCCACCATGTCTCTGTATGAGGTAGACACACTTATCCTATACAGAGATTTTGTTTAAAAATAAACAACTATTGAAATAATTACATCTTCAAAGCGTCACCAAACTTACCGTACTTATTCTCAAAACATAATCCCCACACATACACTACTCCGTGTCCCTGTAATTATTTATCAGAAAATGGTTTCCCAGTGTTTTTAGTCTCCTTGCAACATCCTCATATCTCCCAATCCTTTTCCTCTCATTTACATTTGTTTGGAATTAAAGGGTTTGTAAAGGATTTTTTTTTATCTTAATAGCTTCCTTTACCTTAATGCAGTGCCGTTTTCATGTCCTAATTGTTTGTTTTTGCTCTCAAGTTGCTGTAATTCATCTCTGATCTCCACACTTCCTGGTTGACTGTTTCCCGATAACCACAGTACTGGGAGCCGTCTCTGTGGTCACTAATCAAGGAAGTGTGATTACTGTGTGTCTAAAACCCCTCAGCACCAATCACTTTAGTTTTACACACCATCACGGCCCTGTATTGGCTCTGTGGCTCTGTACATCACAGAAGCAGGAAACAGCATGTAAAAACTAAACTAGAACTGTAGGCACATTATATGATTGATTTGTATCCATTTTTAATCGTTTTTAAAAGAAATCAGTTAACCTCCCTGGTGGTATGATTCTTTCAGATTTTAGGTGCTAAAAGCGGTACCATTATTTGCAAGGGAATTTGGCGTTTTATACTGTAGGCTTGTAATTCTTAGGAATAACTCACTGAAATCTATCCAAACAAGAGTCTAATAGGCATCCCGGGTATGATTTTTTTTTTTCTTATTAAAATTTATAATATAATAAATAAGTTATAAAAAATTATAACAAATAATAATATAATTATAGTAAAAATTATTCAATAATGTAATCAAATCAAAATCTCTGAAATTTGCTCAGTTGCAGAATTTTTGCTGTCTTTTTTTTTTATGACGAATTTCCCCATAAATCGCTATCGCTAAATTCTGCAAGTGATTCTGATTTATTATCGCTGTTTTTTAGCTGCTCTAAAACAATTTTTGCCATAAAGGGACACTTTTGGTTGCTATGGGCAATCTACAGTTTGCAGGGAGAAAGAACAGTTTTTATTATATAAAAGGACATGTAGTGTACAGGGCAGACCACTAGGGACATGGGGGGTGTGTATTTTTTACATACAGTACTGTAATCTATAAGATTACAGTGTACTGTATGTATAGTGTTTGTTTACTTTTTTGAATTTGGCGCCGTTCCCCCCCCCTACGCCGCGACGCTCGCAGGGAAGGGAATCGGCGGTACACACAGAATCAGGCGGACATATGGCCGCCGTGTACTGCGGGGATTCATCGCTGGATCGCAGAGAAAAGGTAAGTAAACTTTTTTTCTGCATCCAGCGAGGCAAGCCCGTGTGTGGCACGGGGTTACCGATCTTAGCTTAAAAATCTCACCCCGTAGGAGCGCATGCGCGGGATCTCCGTGATGGTTGTCTAGACCGGGAGCTCCGCATCACCCCAGCGCCACGACAGCTACATTGGGCACAACGCTTCCCATCCTTCCCCAACTCCTCCGTGAGACATCAGGGACTCGGCGGCAGGTATCGGCGGATGTCTGTACCGTCAGCCAGGCGGGATCTCGGACCCGTTTTCGACAGCTCCGGTGCAGACGGAGCTTCCAAGATGGCCGCGGCGACAGCTTCAGCGGCAGCTAAGGGAGAGCAGAGGCAAGTGATCGCCCCAGCCACGCTGACATATTCTCAAGCCACTCAGGGTCCCCATCACGTCCCCCCCCGCTTCTTCCCCAGCCTCCACAGAGTCCCTATTAGGCACGATTGAGGGCTATGCTCAATCTCCAGCGGGGCCTGCCCTTTCCTCCATGCCAGTGACTCCTGCTTTAAGCTATCATGAGCTGGATAGCGTTTCCCTGCAAGAGGACATGTTCCTAAAATTCTCTGCTTTACTTGAAAGGGGCTTAGCTAATACAGCGGCCCAAATTACAAAGGAGATGAAGGCTGATTTTGCCAATTTAGGATCACGGATGGAGGCAATAGAAAGCAAATTGGATTTAACTGTTTCCCATACCAACCAGAACGCCGCACATATTCAGATCCTCCAGGAACAGCTAGAGTCAGCTCTAGCTAAGATTGAGGACCTTGAGAACAGGTCCAGGAGGTATAATTTCAGGGTTAGGGGCATCCCCGAATCCATCTCGGATGTTCATGAAGTCATTCAGGACCTAATTAAAGAACTTATACCTGGTATCCCACCTCACCGCCTTGAATTGGATCGGGCCCACAGAACACTAGGTCCGCCTAGAAATGATGGCTCACCTAGAGACGTTGTGGTCAAGCCACACTTTTATGCCACCAAAGATGAGGTCATGAAACAAAGCAGGCTCAAGCAGCAAATTCAATGTCGGGGGCTCCAGTTACAAATTTTTGCAGACTTAGCTCCTTCTACCATCCAAAAACGTAGAGCTCTTAAACCGCTGCTGAATGTGTTGTCTAACCAGGACATTAAGTATTACTGGTCCTTTCCTTTCGCCGTGAAATTTTCCATTAAGGGTAAAGCCTATTCCTTCTCTAACCTGCAGAATGGTGAGAAGCTCTTACATCATCTTAAATTGATATCTCATGAAGCCCCTATGGATATTTCAGCTACTTCAGCGGGTTCTTCTAAACGTCCTTCTCCAACGAGTCCGATTTCCCCTATGTGGCATACAGGGAAGGCCAAGAAGACCAAAGACGGCAGACTTTTACAGAACAGATGAGGGGACCCTCTATGTCCTTAATTAATCCCTCTAGTGGAGCCACCTGCCTTACTGTCTCTATCCCACGGGAAATGTCTCTTTAATTTCCACCTGTGGGGTGTACTGATGTGTTTTGTTACTAAAGATTTCGTCTGGTTTTTGGGTTATATTTACATTTTCTCCGTTTCTTTCTGGGGAATCTAAGTTTGTTTTTCTTTTTTTTTCCTTTTCTTTTTACAGTACCAATGTTTCTGTTTTTGTCCTGTTTTTTTTTTATGCTATTTGCTGGGGTGACACCCATGCGCCTCCACTCCTCCCTCAGCAGCGGGTTTTCGCCTCTGTGGGACGAGCGGTCGGACCTCTATTGAGGTATCCGACTTTTAGTTGCGAGGTTCCTGGTCAGTTTTTCTGATCCAGTAACCACGGTTCTTCTTAGAAGAATAATTATGATTGTTACTTCTATTCTTTTTTCTATTCTTAATCCTTTCTCTTTTTCTCCTCGAGCCACTCTGCGGACCCTACAGCATTTGAATTCTCGAACCCGGCATGTAGTTCTACAGCACACCCCTTTCTTCCTGATGGTAAGAAGCCATCAAGAGGTAAGTGATATATGTGTCAATAGCACTCCAATCCTCTGTCTCAATGCCTGATACTGATCCTTCTAAGGGGGGGTTTCGGATTGCCACTCATAATGCTCAAGGGTTAAACTCTCCCAGGAAAAGGAGATTGGCGTTTAACCATTATAAATCTTTACATTTCGATATTGTCTTACTCCAGGAAACTCATTTTCCTGCTAGGTTTAGTCCTAAATTCCTCCACCCGTTTTATCCGACTTTTTACACAGCAAACGCAGAAAATAAGACTAAGGGGGTTGCGATCCTTTTTTCTAAAAATTGCAATTTTCAACATATAGCTACTCATAGGGACCCAGAGGGTGGTCAAGGGCTCGATTGAAGGCATTATATATTCTTTTATCTCTTATTATGCTCCCAATAAAGGTCAAGCTAAATTTTTTCAATCCTTCCTTAAAACTCTTCTACCATTGGTGGAGGGTAAACTGATTATAGGTGGCGATTCTAATACTGCTTTCGATCAGGGCCTTGACAGGTCCAGACCCCCCAAGTCGCAACTGACACGTCCCACTAAAGCTAGTCTTCTTATAGCTAGATCCCTTCACGCTTAGGGTTTAATTGACATCTGGAGGGAGATGAACCCGACAAAGCGAGATTATACCCATTATTCTGCTCCACACCATTTCTATGCCAGAATAGATCACATTTTAGTTCCCACTAATCTTATTCCCTCTATCACCAAAGCCTCTATCACTGAATCTTCCTGGTCAGATCACTCCATCGTCTGCATTCATATGCAACGTCCCCTTGCCAAATCAATTGGGTATCATTGGCGGCTTAATGAGTCCATTTTAAGCGACCCCTCAATTGTTAAAGAGATCGATAATTCCCTTAAGGAATATTTCTTATTGAATAATGTTAATGAGGTTTCACCGGAAGTGCTTTGGGCTGCCCATAAGGTAGCAATTAGGGGGAAGATAATTGATATTACTTCCCTGTCTCAAAAGAGAAAGGCTGCTTAATATTAAAAAATTAGAATGTAAATACGCTACTTTACGGACCCAACATAAGAAATCTCCATCCAAAGACCTTACAGACCTCATAGATGCCATCAGGCTAGAACTCAACCTTGCTTTAACAGCCAAAGCGGAAAAAGATATCCGTTGGAGTGGGGCTAAGTTTTACTGCCGAAAGGACCGTTTAGGGGCTATGTTGGCTTCTAAGCTGAACCCTCGAGTTCGCTTTCAGTCCTTTCCTAAAATTAGGATTGCAGGGCAAGGCCTGTCGGCAAACCCCGATAGCATAAAACTCCTGGAAGGCGGAAACAATTCTAAGTTATATAGTTCAACTCAAATAGACGGCTCTGTTCGGGTCTCTGATTTCCTTGGGAATCTCCCCATTCCCTCAATTTCCACTGCCCACAGGGACGTCTTGGAGGCGGACTTTTCTGTTGAGGAGATAGCGGATGTTATTAAGAATTTGAAAAATGGCTCAGCCCCGGGGCCGGATGGTCTCCCCGCGCCTTATTATAAAGCTTTTTCTGACTCATTAACTGGTCATTTGGTGAAATTTTTTAATGCGAAAGTCAAAGGAACTCCTCTAGATCCTCACCTGAATACCGCCTTCATTACAATTATTCCCAAACCTAATAAAAATCCAGAAGAAGTGGAAAATTACAGACCTATTTCCCTCATTAATGTAGATCTGAAGATTCTTACCAAACTTCTAGCCAACCGCCTCTCTTCCTTTATAAGTTGCTACATTCATAAGGACCAGGTAGGTTTTATACCAGGGCGTCAGGGTCCAGACCAAATAAGGAGGGCTATTGATATTGTTTCCCTGTTGCAATCTAATTGGGCAGGGGGTCCCAAACAGTAAGGAATGCTTCTATCTCTTGACCTGCATAAGGCATTTGACTCCATTGAATGGCCCTACTTATTTTCTCTGATGGACAACTGGGGTTTTGGTCCTAGGTTTTTAGGTATTCTACATTCTCTTTATTCTACCCCGAGAGCGATGATTCGCCTCCAGGGTCATTACTCTTCCCCTTTCAGTATTTGTAGAGGAACTAGACAGGGATGCCCACTTTCCCCCTTAATTTTTGCTATTGCTATTGAAACTCTAGCGATTGCGATTCGCTCTAATCCAGATATTTTAGGCGTTTCTTGTGGAACTCAGACCCATAAATGTGGTCTTTTCGCGGACGATATGTTATTATTTATTACATCCCCTGTCACCTCTCTTCCCAACCTCTGTAAAGTCCTTAAAAATTTCTCTGCAGTTTCAGGTCTATCTGTAAATTATTCGAAATCTTATGCTCTCAACGTCTCTCTGTCTGAAGACAGGGTAGCCGCTTTAAAACATTCTTTTGACTTTAGATGGAAGGATTCTCATTTGGAGTACCTGGGAATTAATCTTACCCCCAAGATAGAAAACTTGTACTCAGCCAACTTCCCCCCCATGTTTAAAAAACTCGAATTGGACCTTAAAATTTGGGATAAGAGTGGTCTCTCTTGGTTGGGTAGGATTCATTCCATTAAAATGACCTTTTTACCCCGACTTTTATATTTATTTAGGGCTCTCCCAATTAACATCAGGACAGATCACCTACAATCTCTTCAGAGGAAAGTGAATCGGTTTATCTGGGGTGGTAAGGGACACAGGCTTCCGGGGCACACTCTATTTAGACCTAAAAGGGCCTCCCGAGACTATATTGGTATTTTCAAGCAGCAAGATTGTCTCAGCTCTCTGTGGTTTACTCCAAATTTAATAAACCGGACTGGATCCAGATTGAGAGACAAGCGGCCCCCTCTTACACTTTAGATTTCTTATTATGGGTCTCCCCCCAAAGTTCGCCCTCCTATTATGGCCCCCATATTATCTCAATCCCTCTCCCTTTGGGACAGATTAAGATCTAATACCGCTCTGGTTTTGGAATGTCAGCCCCTTGCCCATATATTTAATAACCCTGATTTTATTCCGGGTCAGGATATACAGTCTTTCAAGTGGTGGTTGGATAAAGGGCTATACCGGATTGGACATTTTTTTTTGGCATCTGGCCCCATTACACTGAAATATTGTGAGCGGCAACTTGAAATACCATCTTCTGAACTGTTTAGGTTCAGCCAGATACAGCACTTTCTCCATAAGATTTGGAGGGGGAAACCTATCCCCCCTTGTTTCACGGCCTATGAGCTGTGGAACGGGCAGATGGCTGAGCAGAGGGGCGGAATTTCGATCATATATCAAGCTCTTGCCCAGCAGGATAGTAAAACTCCCTATATGAAAGCATGGGAAGATGATTTTCAGCTTCAGTGGGACTTGGACTCTTGGTCATCCGCATCCTTAAAGGCTTATAAGGGGATCCAGAATGTCTCTTTGATTGAGGCAAATTTGAAGGTGTTAACAAGGTGGTATCTCACCCCTTACAAATTATCTCGTATTTTTCCCTCAGCTGACCCACTTTGCTTTAGAGGGTGTGAAATGGTAGGTTCTATGGCCCATGTGTGGTGGGATTGCCCTAGAGTCAGGCCCTTTTGGAAGAAAGTTTTCAATTTAATTTTCAAAGTTACAGGACTACAGGTCCCCAGGACCCCTGAGGTTGCCCTCCTTAATGCATACATCCCAAAGACGTCTAAGTTTTTCCGAATCTTAATCCATTTTATTTTATTAGGGGCTAAAGCGACTCTGGCGAGGGCCTGGAAGCAACCCAGGGTTTCTTTTTTAGATGTTAAGCGTAAAATTTCCTGGATTATGGCCCAAGAAAAATTGTCTAGTATTTTGCTGGATACTGTAGACCGTTTTGAATTGGTCTGGGAACCCTGGGCTAGCTTCATAGGCATCTCCCTTACTCCTGGTATCTCTTCTTGAATTGTTCATATAGCGATAGATAGCTTGCTTGGGGTCCGACAGATTGGCTCTGGTCTTTTCTCCTCTCAATTATCTAATTCTATCTTTTTTTTCTGCTCTTTTCTCTTTTTTTTTTTTCCTCTTTCAATGTGGATCTTTGATACCTATTATTTTTGCCCGGGATATGGTTATGCTATAGGGCTGTTCTCTTCTCTGAGAATTATTTTTTTTCCTATATATTTGGTAATCATGGGTCTTTTTAGCTATTACTTCCAGATTACGATACCACGGTCTGGGATCAGTCCTGAATCAATATGTTCTATTTGGGCGACTGGCGGTTCAGGCCGGCACAGCTAGCTCCCATAGGGGGTGTTGGTATGGTCTGCCTTTCGCCTATTCTAATATATAGTGTGAAGATATTTCTTGTATCCTTAAGCTGTTTGGATGTAATCTCTATGTTGAAATTGGTTGTATGTGTTATCCAGATACGCATATTCTAACGTATGTTTTGTGCATACTCTTTTCCATTTCTCTCTGTACTCCTTGTATTACTCAAATAAAATCTTTGAAAGTAAAAAAAAAAAAAAAATCTCACCCCGTGCCACACACGGGAAGACCGCCAGGGAGGTTAACTAGTATGTCTCTATACCCTGTAAACAGTAATTTTAGCAAAAAAGGTTTTCCTTTACAACTCCTTTAAGTCACATACTGCTCTCTGCAAATCTGATGTCGGAAGTGCACAAAAAGGGGGACTACATACAGGGGGACCATGGAGAACAAATGTGGACACCCTGTCAGATCACAGCAGAAAAAGAAAAAAACATTGGAGGACAAGAGCAACAAAAAGGAACTTTGAGTTGATAACACATGCCTAAATAAAATAATTTTTGGCCACAGGCAGCCATCTCTCGTGGATGATCAGGTCGGGAGTTCATTAGGGTATCTGCAGAGTGAAATTGTAGTGCTTTCTTCCAGCAAGGGTAACAAACTAGTGAGAGCATAAAAGCTTAAAGTGGATGAAAACCCCCCATACACCCAGTGAAGTGAACAGCCTCAGATGATACAGAGATTAACCAAATCTCCCTACATAGATTTTATATGTATATCTGCGGTCTTCACATTTATATATGGTTTAGAAAGTTCAGATCAGATTAGATTTTCTCTTCCTGGTGAACGCAGAGTGTGATGTCTGGGCATACAGCAAAGATAGCTAAAATTGCCGATTGGAGGAAAGGCACACACCCCCTCTCATCATAGGCAGAGACTCTCAGAGCTGTTTTGTAATATGAGCTTCTCTCTGCTACTCAATTTTAGCAACCTTGACAAAAGATTCAGGCTGCCTTTGTCAAAAAATATGTCAGGAGTTCTCAGGCTGATAGAGGAACCGTTCAGAAGAGAGCTTGGCTCATTGAAAGGAGATAAAACATGGCAGATATATGTGCCCAGCTTAAATTTCATGAATTGGGTTTACATCATCTTTAAGCCTTGTACAGACTGAGAACAGCAGGCGAATGATAGACAAAAATGGAAATCCCCCCCAGTCGGGAAAAAGTCTAATGACAGCTTTTGGTTGGGAATCCCAACCGTGTGTATGCTCCATCGGACTTTTTCCAACAGGAAAACTGATGAAAAAACGATAGACAGCAGTTTCTCCATTTTCCCCCCAAAGGAAAAAAAATCCTAGCGGAAAAACGGTTAGTTTGTATGGAATTCGACAGGGAAAGAAAAACACACGCATGCTCGGAAATAATTCAACAAATGCACGTAAGCATTGAACTTCTTTTTCTCGCCTCGTCGTAGTGATGCGAGTCACCGCGTTCTTAACGCTCGGAAGTTTAGAGAACTTGTGTGACCGTGTGTATGCAAGACGAGCTTGAGTGGAATTCAGGCGGGAAAAAAAAAATGCTCAGACGGGAAATCCGGTTGTTCAGAGGATCAAGTTGGCTACAGGAAAAAAATAAAAGATTGCCAAGTTTCCTTTCATTTTGATTAAACGAGATAAACATTTCCAGGCAGTCCCCGAGTTACGAACAAGATGGGTTCTTGTTGGTTTCTTCTTAAAGCGGAGTTCCACCCAAAATTTGAACTTCCGCTTAACCCACTCCTCACCCCCTTACATGCAATTTTTTTTTTGGGGGGGGGGGGGAGTGCGGACTTCAGGAGGAGTGGGACTTCCTGTCCCACTTCCTCCTTCCGCCGAGGGGCTGGTTGGGCGATCAAGCTTAATCGCCCACAGCAGCCCCTCCCTGTAGGCAATCGCATGGGACACATGACAGGTCCCATGCGATCGCCTGTCCAATCAGCGGCGGCCCGCGCCACTCGCGCATGCGCAGTGGGTGCCCGGCCGTGAAGCCAAAGGCTGTCACGGCCGGGTGCCCACAGTTGCGATGAGGACGCCGGCCGGGGAGGGGGGGAGAGGAGCGGAGCCCCGGTCGGCGCGTCGCTGTAACGCAGGAGCAGGCAAGTGAGTTTATTAAAAGCCAGCAGCTACACTTTTTGTAGCTGCTGACTTTTAATAAACACAATTTTTGGCTGGAACTCCCCTTTAAGTTGCATTAGTATGCAAGTTTGAATATGTACAATTTTTTAAGTGCAACTCCAGCCAAAAAAATATTTTAATGTTTTGGATAGCATAGTGAAGAGCTAACTGGCCATGCAGTGATCTGGAATTGCCGACAGGTCCACTGGAACAGTAGACGTCTGCATGTGGTGAGCAGCAAGGTAGTCACCTGGCAGTTTCTGGGACATTATATCATGCTGCCTCCATTCTCCATTACGAGTCGTAGGTTTGCAACTCAGGGACTGCCTGTGTGTTTGTAGCCATTCCCTGATAACCCAGGAGATTGGCAGGCTACTAGCCTGGATAAGTTATCCCTCCTGATTGCCATTGCTGGTGCCTGCAGCGCTCCCCCTCCAATCTCCACTGGCACATACATTAAAGTTCATCCAATCCATACAACAGCCATTGGTAATGACAGACAGCTAGAGCCAACACAGGGTTTGCAAGTAGCCTTTACATTTCTAGTATGTGGGAGAGATCTCCATCTTCATCTGGCACTGTGAGTTGCTTATTGTAATCTACCTACATGACCATCAGGTGCTCAAGAAAACTGCTAGAGAAAATCAAGTTGAGAGAAACGAACAAGAACCCCGTCTGGTGAAAATCAGTTTATGAGATTCCTAAAATACTTTGTGTGCAGTCTCATCTCTAGGCGATCTGAATTCCGTAAAAAATAAATAAAAAACACACCCCACCTGCAGAGCTTCCACAATATACAGGTTCCCCGTAACGTTGAGCAACATACTTAAATACCCTATAGGGCTCAGGTTACATAACCTTTGCACTCTGAAAAGCGATCTGCAGTGAACCGATTTTCAGTGTTTAACAGGCACAGAGGATCCAAGTCACCCTCTCACTGCCAGTTTTAAACTCCAAAACCTTGCACCACATGAAGTTGCAGCGCAGCCCCTTTAACTTGAATGGGTCACGCTCGCCTGGTAGTACTGCCTGTCAAACAGACACAGAACAACAGGAGGTATATCCTTGTCGCATCAAAACAAATGGCAGCAACTGTACAACCCCGTCCAGCTGTTTTTGAAGCATAGCCACTTAACCGCCTATTTTTACTGACACCCCACAACTCAAAGTGTAAACTTTAGGGGCGTCGGGTCCTAGACCAGTGATGGCTAACCTTTGAGTCCGAGTGCCCAATCAGGGACACAAAACCAACTTATTTATTTCAAAGTGCCGACACAGAATTAAACCTACCAGCGGCTCTGTACAGAGGATGGGACTGATCATCCCTCTGAATGAGCCCTAAGGGAACAAAAACCTACGATTAAGCCAGATTCGCTCAGAATGCTGGGTTCAGGAATGCATACACTGTACCCGACACATACACTGACCACCCGACACATAACGACCTACCCACACATACACTGACCTACCCGACACATACACTGACCTACCCGACACATACACTGACCTACCCGACACATACACTGACCTACCCGACACATACACTGACCTACCCGACACATACACTGACCTACCCGACACATACACTGACCTACCCGACACATACACTGACCTACCCGACACATACACTGACCTACCCGACACATACACTGACCTACCCGACACATACGTCCTGCACTACTCACCCACCATCCCCCCACACGCAGTACAATGTAGATCGAAGGATCCCATAGCCTCCATAACTCTCCATGTCATCATCCAGCTCTTCCTAGCATCGGGCGGGCAGGATTGCAGGATCCCCACCATCCAACCGCTCTTTGGTATCCCCACCGCTGGGAAGTCAGTTAGCAGCCACTGCACCTCCACATGGCCATGGGCTTCGAGCAATGCCCCTCCTCCTCCGCTGTTCCACAGGTCGCAGTGGCAGAAGAACAGGCTGGACCAAAGTAGTCCTGGGGCAGGGGGAGCTGGAATAGGGTGCCACAGAGGGGAATGCCCTGACTGCCTCACAGGATAATAAGCTGTAGCACAGACCCTTGGGATGGCGGAAGAAGAACTTTACAACACCTAAATGTCCCACTTGGGGCAAGATGACTGGCTGCCCACCGCCCCTGGCATTGATGCAAGGAAGGGAGCCAGATCACCAGTGCAATTGACTGCCTGGCTGGGGGTTTTCCCCCCTATTCTGGTGGTGCTGGCTCAGTAAGCTGGCGTGCCCACAGAGAGGGCTCCGAGTGCCAGCTGTGGCACGCGTGCCATAGGTTCGCCATCACTGTCCTAGACTATCAGTTGCCCCTCCACAGCCAGAAAACTAGATACAAAATGTTACTGGTTGCACTTGTTAGTATCAATAATCCCTCTTAAAAACAAAAAAGTTCTTACAGCAGCACGTTCCTGAACCGACACTCATTTTAGATGAAAGGCAGTTTTAAAGTCACACTTACCAGCAGTCTTCCTCGTCTTCGCTGCACGAGTCCAGCTCCAGAACATCAACTTCATCAAGGGCCGTCTCATCCAGAGGATCCCCAGAATCCCCACTGGAGCCCCGTTCAGACATACTGCCAGAGCTGTCCTCCTGCTCCGTTCTGCTGCTGACATCCAGGCTAAAGATAGAGCTATCGTCCATATCACAGTGATTCTCTCCCTTATTGGCAAGCCTTGAGTCGGCACACACCTTGTCATACTGCACTTGTGAGTCCATCCTTATACGAGGGATGTTTTCCTTTTCTAAGTGACTTGGATCCAGTTTAGAATGAAGGTTGGGGATGATCTCCAGGTCTCCCATGTCAGGCTGGATGTTCATGCTGTTCATGACTCCAGTACAGTGAATGGTAGAGAGATGATTATCAACACTGCTGTCATTGCTGCTCTGTGGAGTCTTCTTTACCCTCAGCTGCTGGTTCTGAATTTCCAGCCTTCTGACCAGTTCCTGAAGCTTGCGTACTTCCTTCAGGTCAGGGTTGTAGTCTGATTCAGCTTCCGTATCCATACTGCTGTCGGTCACTATCATATGATCATGCTGAATGACAGGATTTTCAGGGACCACCATTGTCAAATGGTCACTGCAAGACAAGACGGGACAGACTTTAAAAAATGGTATGCATGTTATAAACTGATCATTAAACACATCACAATGGAGATCTGAACACTCTGCAGTCCGATATTATTCAAATTTAAAGGCAAAACTTTTTTTTAGTTTCGGATCAGAACCTGCCAGTTTATATTGCAGTTTGTTTTCACGTTGGGGAGATCCACCCTTTCTGTCATGTTTACCATATTCATTGAAAGTCACAGTAAAAGAATCACAAATTTTAGGTTGTCCCTAGAAAAGCAATAGAGGGGAAATCTTTCAATGGGACCAAGGGGTCCCCAAGAGATTCCCTTAATTTGCAGGAATTTCCTCCAACTTCCTGTTTTGGCTATGGGACAGAATATAAAAAGGTACATTTCCCCAATGGGATACATACAGATGGAAAAAGTAAACATTACAGAGGTTATAACCTTCCCTTGCTATCCAAATTATAGCTCTATTTTAAATCAAAACCTGCTTGAAAGTAAAATGAAAAGAGGACTACAGTCTGAATGTACAGAAAAAGGGGTTGATTTACTAAACCTGGAGTGGTGCAAAATCTGGGGCAGAAGCACGGTAGCCAGCTTCCAACTTTTTTTTCAATTAAGCTTAGACAAAAAATAAAACCTGGAATCGATTTTGCATTCTGCCGTTTTAGTAAATCAAACCCAAAGATTTAAAATGATAGAGTACTATCACTCACATATTTACATCCAAGAGCAGTAGAGAGGCTGGTAGTGCTAAACATACCTGTGCTCATTACTGGCGCGAGGGAAGGAGAGGAGGAGAGAGCGAGGGAAGGAGAGGAGGAGAGAGCGAGGGAAGGAGAGGAGGAGAGAGCGAGGGAAGGAGAGGAGGAGAGAGCGAGGGAAGGAGAGGAGGAGAGAGCGAGGGAAGGAGAGGAGGAGAGAGCGAGGGAAGGAGAGGAGGAGAGAGCGAGGGAAGGAGAGGAGGAGAGAGCGAGGAGAGAGCGAGGAGAGAGCGAGGGAAAGAGAGGAGGAGAGAGCGAGGGAAAGAGAGGAGGAGAGAGCGAGGGAAAGAGAGGAGGAGAGAGCGAGGGAAAGAGAGGAGGAGAGAGCGAGGGAAAGAGAGGAGGAGAGAGCGAGGGGAGAGGAGGAGAGAGCGAGGGAGAGAGGAGGAGAGAGCGAGGGAGAGAGGAGGAGAGAGCGAGAAAGAGAGGAGGAGAGAGCGAGGAGAGGAGGAGAGAGCGAGGGAAGGAGAGGAGGAGAGAGCGAGGGAAGGAGAGGAGGAGAGAGCGAGGGAAGGAGAGAGCGAGGGAAGGAGAGGAGGAGAGAGCGAGAGAAGGAGAGGAGGAGAGAGCGAGAGAAGGAGAGGAGGAGAGAGCGAGGGAAGGAGAGAAATAAGGAAAGCGAGGGAAGGAGAGAAAAAAAAAAAAAAAAAAGGAGTGAGGGAAGGAGAGAGAAAAAGAGGAAAGCAGAGAGAAGGGAAAAAAAAAACCCCACATAAAACATTTAAATAAATGCAGCCACCACATCCAAGGATTGGTAAGCTTCAATACATTACATTTTTGCTCTTGAGTCATTGTACTCATCATCTAGGCCCGGAGTTCCTCTTTAATAAGATAATCAGCCGAGCTGTGCAGAGCAGACATCAAGTTGATCCAGCCACAAAGCCATCTAGTTAGTGTTTCCTATTGTTTGCAAAGGGCTGGGGTGTGTGCGGAACTGCCTCTGGCCAGTATGGAAACACACGCCTTGTGCACAATATAAACACCCATATAATAAACACACAGAAAAAGTAAAAGTAAGCGGCTGAACAAAACAAGTGCATCTCATTACCACCTTCTTCTAGAGACACTGCAGGGATGAAAACCTTCCCGACGTCATAAAGCACAATATATAGAAGATTTTTTTCACAAGCAGGAAATCATTCCTCTTCCTTGCAGTAGTTCTCATCTGTTTGCTAAAGACTCGTTACATCATTATACATCCACCAGATACCGGGTAAAGTAGGTCACAGAAATGTTATGGCCATCAAATATTTAGCTATGAAAAGAGAATTTTTCCACGCAACCCCCGACAGACGCAGGTCTACCCACACATAAAATATTGTCCTGTCATTGGAAAAACAAGTCACCAGTCAAACTTTTCAAACCAAATCAAAACGGACCATTCCTAGAGACAGGCAACAGAACATCCCATATTAATAGGAGACCCGACCACCAAACCTGTCTTTGGAATGAGGCCCATTGTAATGGACGCCGGTATCTGCCAAATACTCCAATGTATTTACTGAGCAGACAACCCCCCCCCCCCCACCCCCGCTGCCAAAACTACCGAGAACCACCGTGAATGACCAGGTAAATCCAAAACTAGTCACATTATCGTTCACCACCAACTGAAAGCCAGGATCATGGAAAAAGGTTGTCAACAGTATTGTAAATCTTGGCTAGGTACTTTGATCACCCTAGCTGGTTAACCCCTTCCCAGACAGTGTCATTCATCCAGTGGCAGCGCATATTTTTAGCAACTGATCACTGTGTTAATGTCGCTGGTTCCAACAAAGCATCAGTTGGACCCCTTTCACACTGGGGCCGCTTGTGTGCTAGTGGTAAAGCGTCACTCAATTTAGCAGTGCTTTACTGCTGTTTACGCACCGCTTTTCAACCTCTAGCAGGGGTTACAAAGTACCCCGCTATCGGCTGAAGGGGTTAAAAACATCCATGTTGTGGCGCTTCTGAAGCGCTGCCCATTCATTGCAATGGGCAGGGGTGTTTAGGAAGCGCTCCCAAGCACCCCAAAGATGCTGCTTGCAGGACTTTTCCTGACGTCCTGCAAGCGCACCTTCCAGTGTGAAAGCACTCAGGGGTTTCACATTTGGGTGGCATGGGAGGCAGTTTTCAGGCCCTATACCGCCTCAGTGTGACAAAGGTCTTTGTGTCAGAATATCCGCTGCAATATCACAGTCCCGCTATTAGTCGCATTACTAGTATAAAAATAAATAACAATCCCAGTATATATCCCATAGTTTGTAGACACTATGGGGTTGAGTTACTAAAGACAAATAGACTTTGCACTACAAGTACATTGGAAGTGCAGTCGCTTTAAACTGAGGGGAAGCTCTGCTGATTTTATCATCCATATACAAGCAAAAATTCTGATTTTTAAGTTTAAGTATGTCCCCCTTGGATCTACACAGACTGCACTTTTAGTGCAAAGTGGATTTGTCTTTAGTAAAGAAACACCTTGAAATTTTATGCAACCAATACACACTTTTTTTTTACCAAAAATATGTAGCAGAATACATATTGGCCTAAATTCATAAAGACATTTGATTTTTTTATTGGATATGTTTTATAGCAACAGTTAAAAAAATTATTTTTTTTGTTTAAAATTGATTTTTTTTCTTTATAGCGCAAAAAAAAAAAAAAAGTAGTGGTGATCAAATACCACCAAAAGAAAGCTCCATGTGTGTGACTAAAATGACAAATTATGTACAGCGTTACAGGACCGCGCAATTGTCAAAGTAACGCAGTGCCGTATAGCAAAAAATGGCCTGGTCATGAATTCAGGAGGTCAAGTGGTAATGAAAACATTTACATATACAAAATAAAATGTTATTTTAAATATATTATAGTCTTAAATTCAAGTGGAAGTAAAAGGACAGAAATGAAAGCCGCACACCCAGAGACTGACAGATCGTGACTATAAAGACCTGACATTTCTCCACGCCTTTGTCCAGGCCACCCGCCACCACCTATATTGTAGTATCCACAAGAGCCATTGTGGTTGGGGACATCTGCCCCGGAGCAATGAAAACAAAAGGTTCCTGCTCTATAGACTATCTGCCAAAAAACATTGCAGCTATGTATACTGAGCCTCAGTTCACATATGCGGTGCAGGAAACGCAGAGAATCCTGAGCGTTTCCCACACCACACTAAAAATCGCACTCAGTTCATGCAATCTGCCTCCAGTGTCCATGTCAAATTAATAAAACACGTCACAAGCCGCAGTGCGATTACAGGAATATGGGTGTTAACACCCATGTGATCAGATTCCAGCACGGCAAAAGAAGTTGAGGCGCAAACTTAAACCATACAAAATGAATGGGCTCAAATAGCAATGCAAAGAATCGCATGTAATTTGAATAGCAATGAGGTGCGATTCCTATCCAAATCACATGCCGTGTCCCACATAAGTGTGAACCAAGGCCTCATGCACATTGAGCAATTGCTCCTCTAAACACCTTTTGTCCAGGCAGAACAGCTACTTAAAAACACAGTAAAAGTATGTTCAGCACTCCCAGCCTCTCTACTGCTCTTGGATGTATGTGTGTGGGTGATAGAACTATAATTTTAAATCTTTGAGTTGACTAGTAATGGCGGTGATCAGCGATTTTTAGCAGAACTGCGACATTGCGGTGGACAGATCGGATACTTTTTTGGGACCATTGACATTTACACAGCGATCAGAGGTAAAAATAGGCACAGATTACTATATAAATGACACTGGCAGAGAAGGGGTTAACACTAGGGGGGGGTTAACTTGGTTTCCTGGGAGGGATTGCTAACTGTATGGGGGCTGGGCTGTCTAGAGGAGGAGTGCGATCGCTGTTCCTAATCACTAGGAACAGACGATCTGTCTCTCCTCCCCTGACAGAATGGGGATCTGTTTGTTTACACTGACAGATCCCCGCTGGTTGGGTGCCCAGCTCGTGAATGGGCGTGCGCCCACAAATCGCTGTGTATGGGTCCAACATACAATGAGGGTGATTCACACAGGGAATCCTGTGATATGGCGCCATCTTGTGGTGACCGTTGGTATGACAAGGCAAGCAGCAATGCTAATGGAGCGTTCCCTGTTTGTTTTCACTGCTATCTCCTTCCCTCCAATTAGAGCCCCCCAAATATCATATTTTTTATTCCAACATCCTAGAGAATAAAATTGCGGTCATTGCAATACTTTGTCACACTATTGTCACACTATTGTGCAGCGGTCTTACAAGCGCACTTTTTTGTCTTTAAATTAAAAAAATAAGACACCAGTAAAGTTAGCCCAATTTTTTTTTATATTGTGAAAGAATGTTACGTCGAGTAAGTTGATACCCAGCATGTCAGGTTTCAAAATTGCGTCTGCTCGTGGAATGGTGACAAACTTTTACCCTTTAAAATCTCCATAAGCGACGTTTAAAAAGTTCTACAGGTTGCATGTTTTGAGTTACAGAGGAGGTCTAGAGCTAGAATTATTGCTCTCGCTCTACCAATCGCAGCGATACCTCACATGTTTGGTTTGACTACCGCTTTCATATGCAGGTGTTACTCACATATGCGCTCGCTTATGCGCGCGAGATCGTCGGGATGGGCGCGTTCCTGGCTTAACTTTTTAAGCTGGCTCCTAGATTCCAAGCAAATTTGTCAAGCCCTGCATTACATAATTTTTTTAATCAATATTATGGAAACAAAGATAAAAATTTACAAACGAAGACAAAGCTTTGTTTTAAAGAAGCAGACTGCTTTGTATAATATGCAAACAGAATACAAAGTAAAAGGAAGTCCACCTGGGAAACAATATCCAGAAAGAGGAACCAGGACCTCTATGGTGCAATACAAAGCAAGAACTCGCCATAAACCTGGATGGGGACCGGCTTTAAAAGGTTGTCACTACATATCACAGAATGAGTGCACTGACCAGCAAACACACAACAGAGGCAGTCCACTCCTTAGGCCTCATGTACACTGCTGCTGTAAAACAGACGGTCAGAGGCAGTTGAACGCTTTTTTCAACTGCCCCTGAACACATTCAATGTTACCTTATGTGACACAGTCTCGTTTACAGTCGTTTTTAGGCAGTTTCTTAAAACGTACCTGCGTTTTCGTTTATAGGTGTTATTAGTTTTTGCCCATTTTTATAAAAACGTAGAAAACCCCTGCTAAACGCGGCAAAACTGACGTTTTAAACTGTGGGCTACTATATGTCAAGTTTAACCACTTGCCGACTGCCGCACGTCTATTTACGTTGGCACGGGCAGGCAGATTGGCTGAACTGTAACGAGCGATCGTGGGTGCCTGGCGGTGATCACGCCCGCTGGGCACGCACGTCGGCATCAGGGGGCGCACATGCGCCCCTATTGGCTACTCGGTGAGATGACGTATAGCTAAGTAATCTCGCCCAGCAGAGCCGACCTGCCGCCATAAAACTGCAGCGGCTGGATTGGCGAGCGGTTAAGTACCACCAAAAGATAGCTTGGTCTCAAAAGAAAAACGTTGTGTGGCCGTACAATTGTCAGCGTGCAACAGCGCTGAAAGCAGAAAAATTGACCTGGGCAGGAAAGGGGTAAAAGTGCCTAAGATTGAAGCAGCTAAAGATGCATATAGAGCGAGAAGAGCAGAATAGGTTTCATAAAGAATTGGCCATTGTAATGTTATTGTGATTACAGAACTGTGTGCCACATGTTGGGCAGGCCGTGATAACACAACACAAACAATGTTATGCAATGTACTCTGATAAGGCAGCAGCTGTGGAATACAGATGAGGGTCCCTTAGAAAAACAGACATAACCACTTCCTGAAAGGGATAGATATAGAGCACATTATCTCCTCGACAGACACAACAAATAACACCTAAAATAACACTGTCAGACATGAATAATAAAAAAAAAAAGTCATAAAACCAAGAGCCATACAAACAGGTTCATATCAGATGTGATGTGACCACAAAACGTTTTACCAGAGAACTGCTGGACCAACTTTTTAGCAATCAGCTACTATTCTCAAAAATTGTCAGATCCCAACATACACAGGAATAGCTGAAATTCTGGTAACCACGTGTTTTATCCCACATTATCATAACGCACCAATCTGATTGGGCCCTGGAAGTTTTTTTTACGGTTATGGATAGGTAAAGGGAGTGTCCATTGGGTACCTTCGGGCTGAAACCCTACAGGGGCCGAATACACAGCATTATTTTATTAAAGTGATCCAATCAGGAATAACAAAATAGCAAAAAAAGAATGGGAGCGGGATATAGGGCACTGAAGTGGCCCTTTGTAGAATTACAGTCACTGGTGATGACCGTGGCAGTTAGTCAGTTCCCCTCAGTGTCACATTGCCCTTCACACTATCGCAGTCCCATTAGGTCACGGATCACCGCCATTAGTAGTATAAAAATAAAATTCCAGTATAATACACACACACACACACACACACACACAGTTCGTAGGTGCCAAAACGTTTTTTGTTTATATCACAAAAAATAAAAAAAAAACACAGTGGGGATCAAATACCATCAAAAGAAAGCCCTATAGCAGGGGTCTCAAAGTACCGGCCCGCAGGCCATTTATGGCCCGCGGAGCGGTAATAAATGGCCCGCAGGCAGGGCGGGTGCCGTGGAAGTGTAGATCGAGGTGCATGAAGAGTAGGGCAGGAAGCGTCTGTCAGAGGTTCACTTTTCTCGCATGTCACGCTGCTACTCCCCGGCAGCCCCCCCCTCTCTTCTTGTCCATCCCCATTTGCTTGTGACATCATCTGAGATGGACGAGAAGAGAGGAGGGGCCGCCAGGGAGTAGCAGCATGACATGAGAGAGAAGTGAACCTCTGACAGACACTTGCTGCACTGCTCTGCATCTGAAAAAAAACAAAAAGTAAACGCTGACCTTTGCCCTGATGTGCTCCCCATGTGTCCTGATGTGCTCCCCATGTGCCCTGATGTGCTGTGCCATGATGGTGAGTGGTCCGTCGGCAGTGCAGTGGTCCGTCGGCAGTGCAGTGGTCCGTCGGCAGTGCAGTGGTCCATGTGTAGTGGTCCGGGTTAATAATGCGTTTGCTGACACCAATACTAGGGGTTAATAATGTGTCCGCTGACACCAGTGCTGGGGGTTAATAATGCGTCCGCTGACACCAGTGCTGGGGGTTAATAATGCGTCCGCTGACACCAGTGCTGGGGGTTAATAATGCGTCCGCTGACACCAGTGCTGGGGGTTAATAATGCGTCCGCTGACACCAGTGCTGGGGGTTAATAATGCGTCCGCTGACACCAGTGCTGGGGGGTTAATAATGCGTCCGCTGACACCAGTGCTGGGGGGTTAATAATGCGTCCGCTGACACCAGTGCTGGGGGGTTAATAATGCGTCCGCCGACACCAGTGCTGGGGGGTTAATAATGCGTCCGCCGACACCAGTGCTGGGGGGTTAATAATGCGTCCGCTGACACCAGTGCTGGGGGGTTAATAATGCGTCCGCTGACACCAGTGCTGGGGGGTTAATAATGCGTCCGCTGACACCAGTGCTGGGGGGTTAATAATGCGTCCGCTGACACCAGTGCTGGGGGGTTAATAATGCGTCCGCTGACACCAGTGCTGGGGGGTTAATAATGCGTCCGCTGACACCAGTGCTGGGGGGTCAATAATGCGTCCGCTGACACCAGTGCTGGGGGGTTAATAATGCGTCCGCTGACACCAGTGCTGGGGGTTAATAATGCGTCCGCTGACACCAGTGCTGGGGGGTTAATAATGCGTCTGCTGACACCAGTGCTGGGGGTAATAATGCGTCCGCTGACACCAGTGCTGGGGGTTAATGCGTCCGCTGACACCAGTACTGTTTTTGAAGTTTGAAAGTTTGCAACTTTTAATCACACTTACCTAGGTGGATGCAGCATTAATCCGATGCCTCATCTGTCCCCATCGTCTCCAGGCCCATTTTGACATGCAGCTATTGCTGGAAATGGCGCCATACAAAATGGTGCGATGTTGTACCGATTCCTGTGCTAGTTTTGGCAACTTCGGGGGCAATTTGAATAGACATCTGTGCATGAACCCACACAGATGACTGACAAATCGCCCCCCATTGTCGGACTGAAATGCTGGTTTGAAATCGTGCCAGTTCAAACTGGCTCTTAGGCTCCATTCATACCTGAGCGTTTTGTCGCCTGAAGCGCGACGCTATAATACGCTAGAGGGGAAAAAATACATTATTCTCTATGGAGATGGTTCACATCTCCACTAGAAAACGTGTGACGCCGAACGCCTGAAGCTCAAACAAGTTCCGGACCCTTTTTTGTTGCGCGAATCAGGCGTGCTTGAGCGTTTGTATTCCCATAGAAAGTAATGGAAACGGTCGATTCAAGCGTCTAACGCGACAACAAGCGTTTCTATGGGCGTTTTGCCGCTTTAGTCAATAGAACATTTCACCCATGCAGAAGTTAAAAAAAAATCTACAAACATAGCAACAGGTGATGAAAGATGATCATTTTTCCTATTAGCTAAAATAAAAAACGTTGAAGTTCAAAAACGTCCGCCGACACTGTATGCAAACGCTCGAATACGCGTGACAAAACGCCGGAAAAAACAACCAAAAAACGCTATGCTCAGGTGTGAATGCAGCCTTAGTGTGAATGTGGGCTAAGGGTGAGAATTGAGCGCTCAAACAACGCTGATTGCTCAGTTCTCCCCGTCACTCTGGAGCAGAGAGCTGGCAACTGTCGGTCACTGCTGTCTGCTCTGCCCTGCCCTGCCCTGTGTCCCCTCTCACGGGAGTGCTGGGCTGCGGTGGGCGTGGCTGGCTTAAGCTCTCAATGGCTTGCTAAGAGGCTGAGCCAGGTGCCAGTGGTGATCTTTCCCCAGCCTGGACCTGCTCTGTGATGTTGTTGGTTGGAGACCATCATAGCCTGAAGACTCATTGGGGAAGATTTACTTTACTGGAGATTGGCTACCGCGTAGAGCTGAACTAGCTTTTGCAATCAGGTTCTAACATCAGCTTGTTTAAATTAAGCCAACAAAATCTGGAAGCCAATTGGTTTCTGTTCAGAGCTGCACCTGATCTTGCCCTCTCCAGTTTTAGACCCCTTTCACACTGGAGGCGTTATTCATGTGCTTTAGCGCTAAAAATAGAGCCTGTAAAGCACCTGAAAAAAACCTCTGCTGCAAACCCAGTGTGAAAGCCTGAGTGCTGGGGGCGCTGCGCTGGCAGGTCGTCAAAAAAAAAGTCCTGCCAGCAGCTTCTTTGCAGCGGTAAATACACTGCTCCTAAAGCACCCCTGCCCATTGAAATCAATGGGCAGCGCCGCTGAACCTCCAAGAAAACGCTGCTGCGAGTGCTTTTAACCATTTTTCGGCCGCTAGCGGGGGTCAAAAGCTCCTCGCTAGTGGCCGAAAAAATTACGGTAAAGCGCCGCTAAAAATAGCAGCGCTTTACCGGACGCCCAGGCGCTGTCAGTGTGAAAGCACTCCTAATAAATTAACCTCATTATGCAAGGCTGCTAGAGATCACTGCTAGAACATTCCCTTTACAAATCAATATTTTCACATTTATGATCCCTACAGACCTATGAAAAGCGACCATTATTTAACGTGGACCTTCACTTATAGAGACTACTTCTTTTCCATAATACTTTTTTCCCCTCCACTTGTGTCCCCCTTTGGGATTCCTTACCTAGGTGAGAAGGTATAATGGCCTTCTGAGATATACACGTCACACATCCCAGGAGGCTGTGGGGCCAAAGTATTGCATTATTTTCACACTAAGCCCAGATTCACACTGGACGGCATGATAGAAATTGTGCGAGTTCAGCTGAACTACTAAGATTTCATTCCTGTATGTCAGTCCCGACTTCAGAGGCGATTTCAGAGACATCTACGCGGGTGTCTTCACGGATGCCAATGGAAATCGCACCCTGAAATCGCCAAAAGTACTACAGAAACTACTTTTAGATATCGATGCAACGTCGCACAGATTAGGACGGTGCCATGGCCGGCAATTGCCGCAGATTTTGCATGCAATTTGACATGTTAAATCGCACCAATTTGAACCAGTGCCGAGTCTTCTACACCAGTGGTTCTTAACCCTGTCGTCAATTACCCCCAACAGGCCATATTTGCAGGTTCTCCTTTATCTTGCACAGGTGTTCGAAATCAGAGAGTCAATGGCTTGATATTCTGGACAGCTATTTTAAAGCGGTTGTAAACCGCATATACAATTTTTTTATTTTTTAAACCTGCAAGGCAAAAGGCATAATCGTCTAGTATGCACCGCATACTAGCTGATTATGAAATACTTACCTCGGAACGAGGTGAATAGCACTTACCTGGCCCACGCCGAGCGAGATGTCATCTTGCGCCGGCGTGTCTTCCGGGTATCGCCGCTCCAGTGCTGCGATTGGCTGACACGGCGATGACGTCACTCGCGCGTGCACGCGGGAGATTTCAAATCGGCAAGGTCTGACGGCTGCTGGTCCTTTGGCAGTGGATTCCCCCCTGCGCATGCGCCGCTGCAATCAGCGGCGCATTGCGAGGGGAATATCTCCTAAACCATACGGTTTAGGAGATATTCTTTATACCAACAGGTAAGCCTTATTATATGCTTACCTGTAGGTAAAAATCAAAAAGTGGGGTTTACAACTACTTTAAAAGAAATTCCCACAACATGGCCTGCTGGGGGTACTTGAGGACAGGGTTAAGAATTACTGTTATACCCGATGTGTGAACATGTGTAGGATGGAAAGCGCATAATCAGAGGGCCGGCTGTGCAAACAAGAAGCGATAAGGAGCTCCCAATTCAATATGGTGGGGTGGGATGTAAAGCTGCACGATTAATCAAAATCGCAAACTTTTTCTCTTCCCGATCTTTCTAACAAGTGCAGAGAGTTCTCACAGCTGGGAAAACAAAATCCAGGCAGTCTGCCAAGTTTTAGTACAAATAAGTATAAACAAAGTATCTTTTCAAACTTTTATCAAAGGAAAGAACTTGTAGATAGTATAGAGTGAAGGAAGTTTAACCATTTAAAGACCAAATCTTTTCTTATTTGTTGCTTTCTTATAAGTAAATAACTTTCTGCTAGAAAAGTACTTGGAATGCCCAAAATATGAGAGAGATTATATATATATTTTTTTGTTTGTTTTGTTTTTTAGCAGAGATCCTAGAGAATAAAATGGTGGTGGTTGCAATATTTTATGTCACACCGTATTTGCACAGCAGTTTTTCAAACAATTTTTTTTTTAAATACTTTAACCCCTTCCACACAGGGCATTGTCACCCCCTCCCTGCCTAAGCCAATTTTTAGTTTTCAGTGCTGTTGCACTTTGGATGACAATTGCGTGGTCATGCAACACTGTACCCAAATTAAATCTTTGTGTGTCCCGTCCCCCCCACAAATAGAGCATTCGTTTGGTAGTATTTGATCATCTCTGTGGGTTTTATTTTTTGCGCCATAAACAAAAGAGCGATAATTTAAAAAAAAAATGTTTTACTTTATTTAATATAAAAATAAATAAAAAATGTCCTCAGTTTAGACCGATACATAATAATAATCGCAATAATGGTATATTGATTGGTTTGCGCAAAAGATATAGTGTCTACAAAATAGGTGATCGATTTATGGCATTTTGATTTTATACATTTTTTTTACTAGTAATGGAGGCGATCTGCGATTTTTTGTGACCGTGACATTGCGGCGAACATATCACACACTTGACATGTTTTTGGGACCATTCACATTTATACAGCGATTAGTGCTAAAAATATGCACCGATTACTGTGTAAATGTGACTTGCAGGTAAGGGGTTAATGCTAGGGGGCACTGAAGGGGTTAAAATGTTCCCTAAAGCATGTTCTAACTGTAGGGGGAGGGGACTCACAAGGAGAGGAGACCGATGTGTGCCTCAGTACTGGGAACACAGCATTGGTCTCCTCACCACTGATAGGTGGATCTGGGTGTTTACACACACACACCCAGATCCACACTTCTGCCGTGATCACCGGCAATCGCTGGTGCCCGGGCGTGCGCTCCCTAGATCGCCGGGAACAAAGGACGTCCACCCGGATCGAGGGAGGGTTCCTGCCGGCGTCATTTTACAATGGACCGGTAAGGAAGAGGTTAACCCCTTATGGACCGCCGCATGTACATTTACGTCGGCAGAATGGCACTGACAGGCACATGAACGTATATATACGTTGGTGCCTTGAGGGGGTTCGGGGGTCCGATCGGGACCCCCCCCCCGTACATGCAGCGGTCCGGTTACCTGGCCGAGCGATCCGTGCAGAGGGGGCGGCTGTTTGTTTTTGTCCGCCCCCTCCGGATCGCTCTCAGCCAATGCGCGCGCTCCCCTGCAGTGTCACTTCCTCCTCCTGTGTAAACACAGGAAGGAGGAAGTGATGTGATCTCTCCCTCAGCGTTTTTTTCAACCACCGCTGAGGAGAGATCACATCGCACAGTAAGTCTGCACAACAGCACAATGACACACAGGCACATTTAACCCCCGCGATTGCCCCACCCCCTCCCCCATGTCACAGTGTCACTGAATGCAGTGATTATATGTATGATCAGTGTGACAGGCAGTTAGTGTTAGGTCCAGGGTAGCCCCCGTACCCCCCCTAATAAAGTTTTAACCCCCGATCACCGCCCTAGTTAACCCTTTCACTCCCTATTGCCAGCGTCACTAAGCGATCATTTTTCTGATCGCTGTATTAGTGTCGCTGTTCCCGCTAGGTAGCTATTTTTTTTTTACTAAAGACATGTGGCTAAATACATTTTGGCCTAAATGTTTGACTAAAATTTAGTTTGATTTTTCTTATAACAAAAAGTAAAAAATATAGATTTTTTTCAAAAATGTCGCTCTATCAAATACGATCAAATACCACCAAAAGAAAGCTCTATTTGTGGGAAGAAAAGGACACAAATTTTGTTTGGGAGCCACGTCGCACGGCCACGCAATTGTCAGTTAAAGCGACGCAGTGCCGAATCGCAAAAAGGGGCCTGGTCATTTACCTGCATTTTGGTCCGGGTCTTAAGGGGTTAATGAAAAAAAATAAAAATAAAACTACAGTAAAACCTTGGTTTGTGAGAAACATTTGTTCCAGAAACATGCTTCTATTTTCTACTTTTTTTTTTTTTACAGGGTATAAAAGAAGAGAGAGGCACCTCTATAAATTGCTAAATGTTACCATATTGTTACACTTAGCGTCTCCTCTCCTTTTTTATACTCAGCTGTGACATGACGTTACTCTTAGACATCGCTTGTATATCAAGACAAAATTTATTAAAAACGTTGCTTGTCTTGCAAAACGCTCTCAAACCAAGGTTTTACTGTAAACAGCAAAGTCAGCCCAATTTTTTGTATAATGCGAAAGATGATGTTACACCGCGAGAATCGTGATCTTTATTCTAAGCAAAGACATAAAAATCTTGATTCTCATTTTAGCCAGAATCGTGCAGCTCTAGTGGGGTGGAACGTGCGAGAAGAGAACGACACGAGATTCACCGGGCTTGTTATAGGTTTATCCAGAATAAGTTTTGATCACACAATGCGGCTTTCCCAGGCAAAGCAGCTTATTTAGGTAGCAGTCCCTACAGAAAACGCACCTTTTCCCAAGAATGCAGCCGCAGGGAAACCGCACATCGCTGTGCAGCTCCCAAAAACACAGTGCAGTTTCCAGGGCGTTGGGGTGGCATTTGGATTAACCCCCCCACATCTGTAAAACAGCAGTGTGTTTTTGCCACAGAAGCATGCGTTTTACATTTTGCAGTAACACACTCCATAGAACACAATTTCTTACGGGTCATGTTTACATCTGTGCGGTTTCTGGACAGGGTCTGGTGCTTTGCTTGCAGCAGGTTGCGTTTTATGGTCCCATAAACTTCAATAGAAATGCCTCAGAAAACGTGTGCTTGCATTTTTTATACATTTCTGCTGGTTTCTCCTGCAACAGACACCTCCCACAAAATGCAAATGTGTGTAGAAAATAAAATACACAAAACCTAGCCTTCCACAACTCCCATGCCTGCTCAGATGTGAACCTAAAGCAGTATGAAAGGTAATGGCTCGTACACGCTAGAGGTCGACCGATATGGGTTTTCTTTGGCCGATGACAATATTTAGAAATTGGGGCGGTCGATATATGATGCCGATTTTTGCGGCTTACATTTTAGGCCTATTTTTTTTTTTTTTTTGGGCAGGTGGCACTGGATGGCACTAGCAGAAGGTACTGACTGGCAGGTGGCACCTATTGGCACTGGCAGGTTGCACTGTAGGCACTGAAAGATTGTACTAGCAGATGGCACCGATTGGCAGATGGCACACATTGGCAGGTGGCACAGGCAGACGGCACCGATTGGCACTGGCAGGTCGTGCTAACAGGTGACACTGGCAAGTGGCACCGACTGGCAGGTGGCACTGGATGGCAATAGTAAGCACTGGCTGGCATTGGCAGGTGGCACTGATGGCTTTAGTTGGCACTGGTAGGTGGCACTGGATAGAAGGTGCCACTAATTGGCACTGGCAGGCGGCACTGATGCAAATAAAAATGGGGTCATCCCCCCTCAGTACAGACCCTGAAACAGACACCGCGCCCCCCTGAAACAGACACCGCGCCCCCCTGAAACAGACACCGCGCCCCCCTTGAAACAGACACCGCGCCCCCCTTGAAACAGACACCCCCCCTTGAAACAGACACCGCGCCCCCCTCAGTACAGACACCCCCACCCCCCGTAGTACAGATACCAGAGAGCGGTGTGTGTGTCCCACAAGTGCGGGCCCCTCCTCCACTGTGGGTGTAAACAGAGGAGGGCCACCGCGCTGGGTGTACCAAGATGGCCGCGGCTCCGGAGCTAGGCCAAAGCCGCGGCCTTTCCTGATGCTGTGACCGCGACAGCAATCCGCGGATCACAGTGTGCCGATCCAAAGGGGGTGACCCCTTCGGATAACGGATCAACGGTGATCCGTGGCACCACTAGCGGCCATGTTAAATATCGGCCTAATTTGGATTAAAAAAAAAAAACGGCCGATGCCGATTTCTCCAAAACGGCAAAATATCAGCCGATAATCCTCCTGCCAATATATCGGTCGACCCCTAGTACACGCGATCCGAAAATGGGACAGCAGATCATCCGACTTTTTTCGCTTAATAGTCGCAAGTAGAAATTGAATAGGTCACTAAAGTCACGAAAATTCTCGTACAAAAAAAAAAAGGATCGGAAGTGATGTCATGGGTTATAATGTATTTGTTTTGTATTTTCAGACAACAACTATACTGACTAAACAAAAATCATACGATGTGGTATTGTACGAGGAAAATTTCCGTGCTTGTCCGATCGAATAATAATCAGATGAATTGTCGTGATGGGCTCTCGAAAGCTCTGTACCAATGATCCGATTATCGTACGATTCTTCCTCGAATGAGAGTTTGTACGATATTCGGATTTTGTATACAGGCCATAAGTGTCATAGGACATTCACTGGCCACTTTATTATTAGGTACACCTGTTTAATTGCTTGGTCACTCCTGTAAGCCAAGAACAGACAACTGGCTACAATTCGCACAGGTTCACCAAAATTGGACATTAGAAGATTGGAAAAACGTTGCCTGGTCTGATGAGTCTCCATTTTAGCTGTGGCATTCAGATGGTCGGGTCAGAATATGGCATAAACCAAATGGCATGGATCCAACCTGCCTTGTATCAATGGTTCGGGCTGGTGGTGTAAAGGTGTGGGGGCACATTTTGGGCCCCTTAGTGCCAATTAGAGCTGCACAATTAAGCGTTAAAAAAACGTGATCGCGATTCAATCCCCCTGACGATCTCCAAAGGAGAGTTTGCAGAGTCTTTCATATAACAAGTGGAGAGACTTTCAGCTGTCAAAAGAAAAACTCGGGCAGTCTGCCAAGTTCTTAGCAGGAAACATTGTAACTAATTCCTGTGTGGTGTGTGTAAAGAAAAAAAATCTGGGCAGTCTGCCAAGTTTTTTTTAACATGAAACATTGTAACCAACTTCCTTCTTAGATCAAAATGCTGTGTGTAAATGCAGGAAGTTTAACCAAAATGTTTTGCCTAAAATTAAAGGGGTGTTCCACCCAAATGTAATGTATATTAAAAGTCAGCAGCTACAAAAAGTGTAGCTGCTGGCTTTTAATAAACAGACACTTACCTTCTCCACGTTACAGCGACGCGCCGACCGGGGCTCCGCTCCTCTCCCCCCCCCCCTCCCCGGCCGGCATCCTCATTGCGACTGTGGGCACCCAGCCGTGACAGCCTTCGGCTTCACGGCCGGGCACCCACTGCGCATGCGCGAGCAGCACTGCGCATGCGGCGCGGCCCGCCGCTGATTGGACAGGGGATCGTCTAGGACCTGTCAGTGTCCTAGACGATCGCCAAAGGGAGGGGCTGCAGTAAGGCGATTAGGCCTAATTGCCTTACCAGCCCATCGGCGGAAGCTGAAGCCCCCACTCCCCCCCCCAAAAATGACATGCCAAATGTGGCATGTAAGGGGGAGGGGATTAAGCGGAAGTTCCATTTTTGGGTGGAACTCCGCTTTAATGTCTGCAAGGTAGACAGACAGAATAGTGTAATGATTCTGTTAAAAAACAAATACCTATTAAATTCCTTCATCTATATCACCTCCAGCGTTCTAGTTTCTGTTCTCTCATTCACTTCCTGGTTTGCGGCGCTCGTTCGTGTAAGAACTACATTTCCCAGTATGCATTGCGGCACTCCCAGTAATTCACACCTCCTTGAAGTCTCTAACAGGTAGAGAGCGTCCTGCCACACAGATGTAGTTCCCAGGAGGGGGCGAGCACGTTACTGACCGCCGCAGTAAAGTCTCCCTTCACGGGGGTGAGTAACAATCAGACAAGCAGTAAGTGAACAGAACAGAGAAGAAATAGAGCAACTTCTGAGCAAAAACGAACAATGAGGAAGTGAAAAGGGGAATGTCTGCAGGTAAAGGATGCTCATGAAAACATTTTTTTTCCTTTACAACCCCTTTAAGGCTTCATTTCCACCAACGTTTTTACAACCACTTTTCTAAAAACGTCTCTCCATGTTAGTCTATGGCCTCATGCCCAACATGACTTTTTGAGCTGTAGATGGCTGAGCCGTTTTTAAGCTGCAAAAAAAAAAAACAGGAGCAGTGCGTTCTGAAGCCCCAGCGTTAGAGCTGTAAAAACGCTACTGCTGCTTTAACACAGGAAGGGGGAAGTGATGTAATCTCTGCTCTCGGCGGTATTTTCAACCACTGCTGAGGAGAGATTACATCGCACAGTAAGTCTGCACTAACACTACACTAACACACAGACACATAGGCACATTAACCCCTTGCGATCACCCCCCCCCACCCCCCTGTCACAGTGTCACTGAATGCAGTGATCATATATGTACTGATCACTGCATTTAGTGTCAGTGTGACAGGCAGTTAGTGTTAGGTCCAGGGTAGCCCCGTACCCCCCTAATAAAGTTTTAACCCCTTGATCACCGCCCTAGTTAACCCTTTCACTCCCTATTGCCAGTGTCACTAAGCAATCATTTTTCTGATCGCTGTATTAGTGTCGCTGTTCCCGCTAGGTAGCTATTTTTTTATTGCGATTTTTTTTTTTACTAAAGACATGTGGCTGAATACATTTTGGCCTAAATGTTTGACTAAGATTTTGTTTATTTGATTTTTCTTATAAGTAAAAAATATAGATTTTTTTCAAAAATGTTGCTTTATTTTTGTTTATAGCGCAAAAAATAAAAATCGCAGAGGCGATCAAACACCACCAAAAGAAAGCTCTATTTGTGGGAAGAAAGGGACGCAAATTTTGTTTGGGAGCCACGTCGCACGACCGCGCAATTGTCTGTTAAAGCAACGCAGTGCCGAATTGTAAAAACCCCTTGGGTCATTTAGCAGCATTTTGGTCCGGGGCTTAAGTGGCTAAGCTGTAAAAAAAGGCTAAAAAAATGAAGCCTAAAAGTGAAGTTCCACCCAAAAATGGAACTTCCGCTTTTTGGAATCCCCCTCCCCATCTGGTGTCACATTTGGCACCCTTCAGGGGGAGGGGGAGCAGATACCTGTCTAATACAGGTATTTGCACTCACCTCTGATCTACGCCAGTGGTCATCGACCCTGTCCTGCAGGGCCCACTAACAGGCCAGATTTTATGTATTACCTTGGGGAGATGCAGACTAGAATACTGCAATCACTGAGCAGCAAATGATATCACCTGGGATGTATTTCAGTTATCTTGCAAACCTGGCCTGTTAGTGGGTCCTGAGGACAGGGTTGATGACAACTGATCTACGCCACTTCGGGTGCCTATTCTGTGCCCCCGCTGTCTTCTGGGAGACACACAGGTCCCAGAAAACAGCATGGACCAGTCAGGACACGCAGCGCGATTCGCGCATGCGCAGTAGGGAACCGGGAAGTGAAGCTGCAACGCTTCATTTCCCGATACCCTCACGGAGGATGGTGGCGGGGAAGCCGAGCGATTGCTCGTCTTCTGCTGTCGACATCGTGGGCACCTTGGACAGGTAAGTCTCCATATATTAAAAGACAGCAGCTGCTGTATTTGTAGCTGCTGGCTTTTATTTTATTATTTTTAAAGTGGGACCTCCAGCTTCAAAGTCCAAATCTTTTTCTGACAGTTGTTTCTTAAAGGAGTTGTAAAGGAAAACAATTTTCTTTGCTGAAATGACTGTTTGCAGGGTATAGAGACATAATAGTTAACTGATTCCTTTTAAAGATGATTAAAAATAGATAAAAATCAATCATATAATGTGCCTGCAGTTTCATTTTTCATCTAGTTTCATGCTTCTGTGAAGTACAGAGACACAGAGCCAATACAGGGCAGTGTTTTGTTTTTAAAATGAAACTGATTGGTTCTGAGCGGTTTTAGACACACAGTAATCACACCTCCTTGATCAGAGACCACAGAGAGAAGCCCCTAGTACTTTTTTCATAAGGAAACAGACAACCAGGAAGTGTGCAGAACAGAGAAAAAATACAGCAAAAATGAACAATGAGGACATGAAACCAGGACTGAATTAGGGTAAAGGAAGCTATTTAGCTAAAAAAAAAAAAAAAAAAATATTCCTTTAGTACCCCTTTAAGTAAAAAAAAAAAAAATGATTTGCTAAAAAGGTACTTGGAACCCCCAAACATACATATTTTAGCAGAGACCCTAGACCAGCGATGGCGAACCTTGGCACCCCAGATGTTTTGGAACTACAATTACCCATAATGCTCATCTATACTGCAGAGTGCATGAGCATCATGGGAAATGTAGTTCCAAAACATCTGGGGTGCCAAGGTTCACCATCACTGCCCTAGGGAATAAAATGGCAATTGTTGCAATAGTTTATGTCACACTATTTGCCCAGTGGTCTTTCAAATGCAATTTTTTGTGAAAAAATAAACTTTAATAAAAAAAAAAAAAAAAAAAAGGGAAACAGTAAAGTCACCAAGAATTAGGGCAGTTCTGAAGGCAAAAATGGGGTCCAACCCGGTACTAGCCAGGTGCACCTACTGATGTGGTCGGTGGGTGTATGTGGGCATTCCTCAATTATACAGATCAGAGGAAGAGACAAGAGATGAGGGACCAGACTACAGAGACCCTGAGGACTGCATAGGTACCATGTGGGCCCCTCATGAGACAGGTTGGGCATCAGGTCTGGCCATTAAAGCCATGCATTGTGCCACCATGTACTGTGTAGACTGGCACGCCACCTCTTGTATTGTCCCCGGGGTCGGTGATGACATCACTGTGGGGTGCCCAGGTTGTATTGTCCCCAGTGCTGTGATGACGTCACGGTGTACCGGAGGTGTTGCTCCTCCTATATACCGGGATGGGGGGGGGGGGGGTTTGCCATGACCAGACATGCACCTTGTGGGGGTCGCACTGTACAGTGTGCCGTCCATTGTGTGCGGTGCACCGGATGGAGTCCTCTCAGACACACAATGGGCAGAGGACCTCCTCCTCCCCCGGAGATAACACACTCTCCATCCTACCTCGCCGCATCCCGGCTCTCCGCTCCTCTTCCATTCCAGCCACACGGTCCTTCCCCTCCTCCCTCCGTGAACCTGTCACCGGGCGCGCTCCCCCTCACCTCCGCTCAGCACAGCTGCAGCATCTCGCGGGAACGCGCTCCGCTCATCTCAGCAGCACTTGTCGGCGAGCAGCCGGGTGGGCGGGGCCAGCCACCTTCGAGTACAAACACAGAGGGGGGGGGCGGGGCCGGATCACAGCTAAAGCTGGAAACGAGATGGGCGGAAGCCGGGGCGAAGAAAGGGGCGGGGATGTGTGTTTAGCGGCACTATTAAAGGGAAGAGGCGGGGCCTGACTGGTTTGTTGTTGGGGGGGGGGCTTTGAATGGAGGCAGGTGCGCCTGAGGTGGCCGTTATAGATACAATGAGGAGGATAGAGCGCCATTCGGCTGCTGTTCAGCATTTCTGTTCCAGGACAGAGAAGAGTGAGGTGTAGAATGTAATGGCCCGTACACACGATCCGAATATCGGACGAAAACGATCGTATGATTTTCGGATCGTGTGTACACTACTTTCGAGAGCCGATCACGACTGTTCATCCGATATTATTCGATCGAACAAGTGTGAAAATGTTCCTGGTACGATGTCAGATCCTACGATTTTCGTTTAGTCAGTACAGTTGTCGTCCGACAATACAATACAAATACATTACAACACATGACATCACTTCTGATTATTTTTTTCTGTCATACAAGAATTTTCGTGACTTTAATAATCTATTTAATTTTACTTGCGACTATTAAGCGAAAAAAGTAGTACGATCCGTCGTACGAAATTCGGATCGTGTGTACGGGCCATTACACTCCATACAAATGGCCGTTATTAGGAGATCCTGACCTTGTATCATAATAACCGTCTTTGATTTCGAGGGACTGTCCCTGATTGGAGAAAAGCCCCCCCCCCCTTATTTTGGGCATCTCTATATAGATGTATATATAATGCACCTTTTATCTTTCAAAAAAGTGTTTCCCAGTGCTAAACCTTTCACCTGATTTCTAAATCCAGAAACATGTTCCTCACTCTTACCTGTCTAGCTTTAGATGGGCAACTTGTGGGCAATTAAATTCTTTGCCATTTGTCTTCACAATGTAAGTTCTTAAAACAATGTATTGTATGTTGGCATTGGACTATGCCTTCGACATCGGGTTCACTTGAAATACTTTGCCTTAAATGTAATCGTTATTATATAGCACTTGAATCCTAGGGTTCCTTGGGCAATAAGCTCATTTTGTATCTCAGACAATTTAATACTGACACTTGACATGTTCGCTATATGTAAGAGGGACATTCTTCCCACTGACCACCAATGTAAGGAGCATTCTTCCCACTGACCACAAATGTAAGGAGCATTCTTCCCACTGACCACCAATGTAAGGAACATTCTTCCCACTGACCACCAATGTAAGCAGCATTCTTCCCACTGGTCACCAATGTAAGGAGCATTCTTCCCACTGACCACCAATGCAAGGGACATTCTTCCCACTGATCACCAATGCAAGGGACTTTCTTCCCACTGATCACCAATGCAAGGGACTTTCTTCCCACTGACCACCAATGTAAGGAGCATTCTTCCCTCTGACCACCAATGCAAGCAGCATTCTTCCCACTGACCACCAATGTAAGGAGCATTATTCCCACTGACCACCAATGTAAGCAGCATTCTTCCCACTGACCACCAATGTAAGGAGCATTCTTCCCACTGACCACCAATGTAAGGAGCATTCTCCCTCTGACCACTGCAAGCAGCATTCTTCCCACCACCAATGTAAGGAACATTCTTCCCACTGACCACCAATGTAAGGAGCATTCTTCCCTCTGACCACCAATGCAAGCAGCATTCTTCCCACTGACCACCAATGTAAGGAGCATTCTTCCCACTGACCACCAATGTAAGGAGCATTCTTCCCTCTGACCACCAATGCAAGCAGCATTCTTCCCACTGACCACCAATGTAAGGAGCATTCTTCCCACTGACCACCAATGCAAGGGACATTCTTCCCACTGATCACCAATGCAAGGGACTTTCTTCCCACTGATCACCAATGTAAGGGACATTCTTCCCACTGACCACCAATGTAAGGAACATTCTTCTCACTGACCACCAATGTAAGGGACATGCTTCCCACTGACCAGCAATGTAAGGAACATTCTTCTCACTGACCACCAATGTAAGGGACATTCTTCCCACTGACCAGCAATGTAAGGGACATGCTTCCCACTGACCAGCAATGTAAGGCACGTTCTTCCCACTGACCACCAATGTAAGGCACGTTCTTCCCACTGACCACCAATGTAAGGGACATTCTTCCCACTGACCACCAATGTAAGGAACAGTCCCCCCACTGCACAGCAGTGAGGATCCTTCTCTCACTGAGCATCAGTGTAAGGGGGCTCTTCGCCCAAGGAACACCAATGTAAAGAACATTCTTTCCACTAGCCCACCAGTGAGGACACTTCTATCATGCCCTGTACACACAATCGGGATTCCCAGCGGTAAGTACACCAGGAATCCTGGGGGAAAACTGAGAACCTGCTCGGTCACTTTCCCCGTGTACACACCAGAGGTTTTCCCTTCAGGAAAACTGCGGTGAGAGCTTTGGCTGGGAATGCCGGCCATGTGTATGCTCTACCTCATTGTTTCCCATTGGGAATCGCAGCAGGAAAAAAGAGAACATGTTCTAACCTTTCCTGCCATGATTCCCGGTGGTTTTCCGGTTTTCCTGTCATAGAGCATACACATTGGGCCAGATTCACAGAGAATTAGATTCTCGTAGCAATCAGAAATACACTACGCTGCCGTATTTTACCTGGCTCTACGTGAAATCCAGGTAGATTTTGTCCAGTAAACGACGGCGGCGTAGTGTATTTCTCCCGGCGCAATCCATCTACGCGAGTAGGGGGCGTGAAGCATTTAAAATAGGCGCGTTCCCGCGGCGATCAAACTGCGCATGCTCCGTTCCCAAATTTCCCGCCGTGCATTGCGCGAAATCACGTCGTGACGTCGTAGTAGCGTCGTTTACGTACATTCCTATTCCCAAACGAGTTACGTTAAAAAAAAAAAAAAATAATTAAATTCAACGCGGGAACGACGGCCATACTTAACATGGGTTACGCACTGTTAGACCAGCAAAAAGCTGCTCTAACATTACGTAGCCAAAAAATGACGTAGGCGATTGCGAAGGACACTCGTACCTTCGTGGATCGCCGTAAAAACTCATTTGCATACCCCGACGGTGAAAACGACGCGGACTCCACCCAGCGGCCGCAAAAATATCGCAACGTAGATCTGAAGGCTTACGAAGACGTAAGCCTCTCGGATCGAAGCCCGAAGCCGCCGTATCATGGTTTGAGGATTCAAACTAGTGATACCGCGCGCAAAATTTGAAATTACTCCTGTCTAACACCAGTTAGACAGGCGTAATTGCTCTCTGAATCTGGGCCATAGAGCTGTCATGGCAGTTTTCCTGATGGAAAACTGTTATCGTGTGTTTCCCGCGCTGCGCTCTAAACATCCGGGCGTCTTTCTCTCTTCCCCCTCCGCAGTCACTGGGAGAAGCACTCCCATTCCACACAGGTTGCCGGCGGTGCTCGCCCCCATCCCCAGCTCCCAGGCAGCCCTTCCTCGTCAGCCCTCAAAATCCACTCGCAAAATGCGAGCAGGCGAGTGGACTTTTTGAGGGCTGCCCTAGTCAATCTCAGAAGCAAGCGAGAGAGGGTGGCTACATTCCTAAATACAATAGGACCATGGAGAACTAATTTTGCCACCTGTGTGTTAGAGGGTGTCTAACACAAGGCCCGTGGGCCAAATGCGGCCCTCCAGGCCATTTCATGTGGCCCTCGCACCTCTCCTGCAGCTGCAGAAGAGCTCCAGCCCTCATTTAGTCCTCCTCCAGACCCTTACTTTCTGCTTTCAAACAATGCATCCAGCTTCTTCCCAGCAGCAGCATAATGAAAGGGGGTGCACTGTGATGTAAGGGAGAGTGGGGGGACTCAACTTCTGATGGTGGGGTGGCTAATGTAAGGGAAGGGAATGCGCTGGACATCTAATCTTACAGATACAACTGGCCCTTTTGAGTGCAATCATAATGCTGATGCGGCCCACAATAAAATTGAGTTCAACACCCCTGTCTAACAGGACGTTTTATCAAAGCAGAAAAAAAAAAAAGTTTGGAGATTCGGAGGAGGCCGAGACCCTTAAGAAGGGACTTTTTTGAGTTAGGAATACATACCCAAGTTGATTTTTTTTAAACCAGAGTTTAGTGTCACATTAGGCCAAGATTGATGGCGGATTCATAGACAAAGCATAAACAATTTGCAAAAGAGGTCGGCATATTGACAGTTAAATCAAGTAAAGTCTTTATTACTCAAGGGTCCATTTATTAATGTGTCGGTTTGGATGACCGTTGATTTTGAGAATCTTTTCATTGATTATTAAAAAGAAAAAAAAACACATATTCAAAAAAGTCTACACAGACATGCAGTGGCTTACGGCACTTAAGGTAACGTACGTTTCTACAAAATGCACTAATCTGTGGGAGCTATACCAAAAAATTCTGTTGCGCTGGTACCTCACTCCTTACAGATTGTCTAATTTTGCCTCGGGTGTGTCTCCCTTGTGCTGGAGGCAATGCGGGGAAACAGGAACTCTGTTCCATCTGTTATGGGCTTGTCCCAAAGTTCTTCATTATTGGACAGGTATATACGATTTAATTTCATGCTTACTTCGTGTTCGATTGGTTCCATCGCCGGGAATGGCGTTACTCTCTCTGGAGATGGATCTTGTCCCTTTCCACTTGAGAAACCTATTGTGCCACATCTTATTGGCTGCTAGGCTTGCATTGGTTAGGCTTTGGAGGGACATAAGTCCAAACCTTTCTGAAGTCATACAAATAATCAATACACATGGTACGTATGAACAACTTTTTGCTCATAGTGTGGGTAATTACCCTTACCTTACTAGTATATGGGAACCATGGAACCAATAGTATTCCTCCTCATCTAAATAGTACTTTGTCTGATATGTTACCTGAAGTATCTGACTGCACTTACTCTTGTTATTATTGTCTTCTTTTTTTTTCTTTTTTTATATCTCATCCATTTGTTTTACTGTTCGCTAATTTTGTTTGTAACCTTTCAATCCCTTTGTTATTTGGGTTATTCTTATTGCTTGGAGTCATGGACCTCCAACTGATATTTTATTTTGTTACCGTGTACATGCCTGTTGTACATTGTCTGTTAATTGCAAAAATTAATAATAATAAAAACGATTGGAAAAAAAAAAACACATATTAATGATTATCTAGAAATTTATAGACTTTATTGAGTACAATGCAACTTTAGATAATTCCAGATGTGTATACTGCATACATGTATTAAACTTCTACAACTTCCATTTCTTAAAAGAGTGTATAATCATTATAGCAAGTATATAAGAAGGCCAGTATGGTGGCCTGAGTTTATGGGAGGAGCCCGGAGGGTATTTAAGCAGCCCACTCACACATGCTCTTTGTCGGTTCAGTGTGCAGTACTACACGTCACTGGGCCGACTCTTCCCAGCTCACCTCATGTCCGTGAGTCTGCGCATTCAATCGCATTCGACATCGCAATCGCTTTGTGGCTTCTCCCTTCATGGTCTTCGCCGGCGGTTCCCGCTTACTGTCGCAGGTAGGATTCAAACCTTTTCGTATCTTGTGCAATCTTGCAAATCCTGCATCTCTTTTGGAAAAAAAATCTGCCTCTGAGTTATTGTTGCTCATGTTCCAACATCATTTGGCTCAGGCGTAGTACATTTGTAACTTCCTTCTGCCAAACATACGATTCATTTGTAAATCCATTTGGAGATTAGCATGTGTTTGTATGGGTTCTTTGGCAGATTGAGGTGGTAATTGGACTCACATGGTGCCTTGTCTGCACTTGATTAGCCTGGGGGGATGGGTGGTTGGTAGGTGTTCAGTTTCAAAGCAAGGGGTAGCATACACTCTACAACCAAATCGTATTAGATTCGTTCAATACTCCTTACTACCGATTCGTATCGAATTTGTTTCATGCATTTTTACAACCGTTTTGTATCAGATACATTGCATGCTTTCTACCGTTGTCATTCATTGTTCCCCCATGCCGTGTGTTTTTAGTTCCCGCAGTGGAACTTACGAATTGTTTGTTTACGGTTCTTCTCTCTCATTTATTTACCAAAGTTATTGCCTGTGCGTCATGCATGGCGCCACACCACACTCTTCGGATGTGTTGCACATCCACTCCAGTCCAAAGCAAACCCAGTCGCACGTTCACTGTCCCAGGTAGGATTCGTTAGCTTGTTTGTCATGTCAAATTCGTGGCCACTCATGGTGTCACCCGTACCATATGTTTGGTTCCCGCAGTGGAGCTTACAAAGCATTGATACGCACTTCTCGTGTTCTATTTTCTACACCAAACCTCATTGTTTTGCCCCATGCACGGCATCACGCTACACCTTCCCGACATGTTTCACTCCAGCCACAGTCCGCTGCAAACTCACTTGCATGGCCCACTGTCGCAAGTAAGAATGTTATTACATTCTTTATGTCCTATCAATTTGCTACCATTCGTTGTCTCCCATATCGTTCATTAGTGGTCCCTACGGAACCACGATTCAAACAGGCGTTGTCCTTCTACCTTATACTGCTTGCTTAAGGTACAAACAAACCAGGTGTTTCTATCCTTTCTCAGTAACCCAATTCTTATTGATTGAGACCTTGCAACCATGCAAATCATCTCAGCAGCCTGACACCCTTGTTAAGACCCTTGCAACACATGACCTTTACTAAACGCAAAAAATATATATATATATATATATATATATATATATATATATATATATATATAAAAACGCAAAAACAAAAAACGCAAAAAAAAAAACCTTTGCCACCACGCAATCTCAGCACCTCGGCAACCTGACACCTGTTGAGACCGTTGCAACCACGCAAAATCGTCTCAGCAGCCTGACACCCTGTTTGAGACCCTTGCAAACGCAATATCGTCTCAGCAGCCCCACACTGATTGAGATCCGTGCAACCATGCAAAATCATCTCAGCAGCCTGACACCCTTGTTAGGACCCTTGCAACACATGACCTTTACAAAACACAAAATAAAATAAAAAATGAATAAATATAAAAACGCAAAAAAAAAAAAAAACCTTTGCCACCACGCAATCTCAGCCCCTCGGCAACCTGACACCTGTTGAGACCGTTGCAACCACAGAAAATCGTCTCAGCAGCCTGACACCCTTGTTGAGACCCTTTCAAACGCAATATCGTCTCAGCAGCCCTCACACTCATTGACATCCTTGCAACCACTCGTATATCATCTCAGCAGCCTGACACCCTTAAGTCCCTTGCAACACATGACCCTTACAAAAGGCAAAAATAAAAAAAAGAAAGATATATAAAAACGCAAAAAAAAAAAAAGCAAAATTAAATATTAAAGTGCAAAAAATAAATAAAAAATGTTGCCACCACACAATCTCGGCCCAGCAACCTGACACCTGTTTAGACCATTGCAACCACGCAAAATCGTCTCAGCAGCCTGACACCCTTGTTGAGACCCTTGCAAACGCAATACCATCTCAGCAGACCCACACTCATCGAGACCCTTGAAACCACACAAAATCATCTCAGCAGCCTGACACCCTTGACGCAAAGGAAAAAAAAAAATATATATATATATATATATATATATATATATATATAAAAAAAAAAAACGTTGCTACCACGCAATCTCGGCCCAGCAACCTGACACCTGTTGAGACCATTGCAACCACGCAAAATCGTCTCAACAGCCCTACATTCATCAAGGCCCTTGCAACCACGCAAAACCGTCTCAGCAGCTTGACACCCTTGTTGAGATCCTTGCAAACGCAATACCATCTCAGCAGCCCCACATTCATCAAGGCCCTTGCAACCACGCAATACCGTCTCGGCAGCCTCACACCATTGTTGAGACCCTTGCAAACGCAATACCATCTCAGCAGCCCCACATTCATCAAGGCCCTTGCAACCAAGCAATACCGTCTCGGCAGCCTCACACCATTGTTGAGACCCTTGCAAATGCAATACCGTCTCAGCAGCCCCACACTCATCGAGAGCCTTGCAACCATGCAATACCGTCTCGAGCGACCTCCCACTCATCAAAGACCTTTGTGACCACGCAGTCTCGCCCCAGCAACATGGCATTCATTGAGACCCTTGCAGCCAGAAAAATGGGTGTTTTTCAGCCGCCCCTGATCTCTCCTCTATGTTATCTTACCAGTACGTCTACATAGGATCCCCAATCACTCCTCTATGTTATATTATCAGTACATGTACACAGGATCATTTATAGTCATTTCTAGGCAGTTGAGTTCAGAAACCTTCTCGAAAAAAAAAATGGGTTCAGACGGATGTTCAAAGGCATTCAAAACGCCGATGCCTGTAACAGCTTGTAAACACAGCCAGATGTGGTAACTCATGTTTACCAGCGTTTCATTCACAGTCGTTTTTATAAAAAAAAAAAAAAAAAAAGGGGGGGAATATTGTCTCAGCAACTTGACACTCATTTGAGACCCTTGCAAAATGTAATATCATCTCAGCTACCTCACACTCGTCTAGACCTTTGCAACCACACAATCTCGTCTCAGCAACCCAACGCCCGTTCAGACCTTTGCAGCCATACAAAGTCGTCTTAGCAAACTGACACTCATTTGACACCATTGCAAACGCAATATCATCTCAGCAACCTGACACCCGTTCAGACCTTTGCAGCCATACATAGTCATCTCAGCAGCCCGACACTCACTTGAGACCATTGCAAACGCAAAATCGTCTCAGCAACCCCTCACTTGTTGAGACCCGTGCAACCACACAAGGCCATCTCAAAACAAACCTCATAATCATCGAGACCTTTGCAACCACGCAATATCGTCTCAGCAAACCAGACTGAGACCCTTGCAACCACACAATATTGTTTGCAGCAGTATAAAACACTTTGCAGCACGCACCTACGTGCAAACCCCCGAATACAAACTAAACTTGCAAACACACCTCAGTGACAATCAGCCAAACAAACACACAGTGGCACCCAGTTGGCCATTCATCTTTAGTGGCACGCGGGCCACTCATCTTTTCCCTGTCTTTTTCCCTGCACTTAGTTCAGGTTTCCATCCAGCACCAGCGAGTGCACGTTGGTCAGCGAGTGCACGTTGGTCAGCGAGTGCACGTTGGTCAGCGGGTGCACGTTGGTCAGCGGGTGCACGTTGGTCAGCGGGTGCACGTTGGTCAGCGGGTGCACGTTGGTCAGCGGGTGCACGTTTTTTCACACCAATGCAAGATCCAGTCCAAGTTCTCAAACTAGACCAAGCATCATTAGCAGACTTAGCTATGTGGGACAACTTCCCAACCTGATAGAACAGCATTTCAATCTTCATCCCGGCAGTGTCAGCCGAGCCACCACAGGCTTTTGCGTGCATTTTTCGTCTGCCACTGGTTCTCCAAACCTTGGCCCCCAGAAATTCTCTTAAATTTCTGCTTCACCCAGTCTTCATCACGTCTCGTGCTGTACCCCATTGTGGCAGCTGCCCAGGTTTGGGGCCACACTTGAACTGGACAGACAGTGTTCTTCACCACAGACAATCAGGCCACAGCCGACAATTAAGGTAGATCAAGCCTCTCCCCATCACGTCCTTCTTGCGCAGGCTCGCACAGCTGTCACTCCGTCACCAGTTTAATATCTTCTGTAGTCATATTCCAGGAAAATGCAAAATCGCAGCTGATGCTCTGTCCCATTCTAACCTTATTTGTTTTTCCAGCAAGAGCCTGGAGCTGACCCAATAACCATCCCTGTCCCACCCTGGTCATTGCTGACGATGGACTGAAGTAGCATCTTACCAACTCAACCCAGCTTTTTAACCACTCCTTGGCACGCAACACACTGAAGGCCTATCACACTGCTTGGAACACTAACTGCTAATTTTTGGCCACTTGCCTCGGAGCAGCAATAGGCAACGTTAGACACGTCCTAGCCTTCATATCGTATTGCCACACGCAGCTGACCCTTTCTCACAATACTATCACGCCATATCTAGATGGCGTCCAGCATTTCCTGTCCCTGCAGGACCCCAGTAAACTGTCAGTATTCTCGAGCCCATGCAGTCAAGTCCCTCCTACAGAGCATACAGAAGCACCAACCTGTAGTCAGTGGCAAGCGCCTATCTTTCAAGAGTGCCCTTTTTAGGGACATGTCTGAAATCCTTACTCGTTCCCCATTTAGGGCCTTGCCCAGCATAGTCATCCTAGCAGCCATCTACCAGGCCTTCTACGGTTCCCTACGACCTAGTGAATTTACAGTCAGTGGCTCCGGCAGTCAGACACTGCTCCGACGCCACCCGAATCGCTTTCGAACCCCTACACTCTCAGTCTGCAAACGCAACAAACCAGCCCCGGGGGTTGACATCAACCTGTTTCAGACTAACAATGCCTGACGCCCAGTGACGGTGCTTGACCGACTACTGCTCCATCTACCCAGCCAATCTGATTGTAGCTCGTTGCTACCCTTTCTAAACCAGCTCCCTGAGTGGCAGCCAGTTTGTCAAGCATGTCAGAATCCTAAGCAACTTGGGCTTCAAATCCCAGTCTGTTCTCAGGACATTCTTTCCGAATTAGAACCGCCTCAACTGCCTCCCAACAGGGAGTACCAGACCACGTAATCAAGATACCAGGCTGATGGGAAGTCTCCTTGTTTTGCCACATACATCCCAAATCCTCAGGAAGGAATGGCACAAGCCTTTACCAAGCTGGCTCAATAAATACAAGAAATCAATATAAGCTATTTCCCTATCTGAGTCTTTTGCCTCCTTTTCTTGGCATACTGACCAGACCACCAAGGCACACTTCAGGTCTATTTATGTTGTAAGTCTTGTCGCGTGTTTATGTGATCCACATCACTCTCAGTCAGAGGGCCACGACCATAAATAAGAAGGCCAGTATGGTGGCCTGAGTTTATGGGAGGAGCCCGGAGGGTATTTAAGCAGCCCACTCACACATGCTCTTTGTCGGTTCAGTGTGCAGTACTACACGTCACTGGGCCGACTCTTCCCAGCTCACCTCATGTCCGTGAGTCTGCGCATTCAATCGCATTCGACACCCTCCCGCCCTTCCCTTTTTCAGGGCACTTCTCAGCATATCCTTCTTCAATTAACTACCCATTACTTACTTTGGGTATGCCCCCTTTTCTTGGCATACTGACCAGACCACCAAGGCACACTTCAGGTGTATTTATGTTGTAAGTCTTGTCGCGTGTTTATGTGATCCACATCACTCTCAGTCAGAGGGCCACGACCATAAACAATATTTAATATCCTGCCCTACACATGGATACCTATTATTAAACAGGATTTTTGTTATAAACAGAAATTCTTCCCCTGCATCAGAACCCTTTTTGTACTGACCCAGAGGCAGAGGCGTATGTAGTGAAACTGGCGCCTATGGCAAGCACTGAAACTGCGCCCCTGTCAAAACATTTGAAACCCATTTTCAGATAACCAGGGACAGTGAGGGATGCAGTGCGACAAGGACAGAGAGGGACACTGGGGACCACTAGCGGCTGGTGCCGATTTTTTTTTGGGGGGGGGCACAAACAAACTGAAAAAAAATCAATTGCAGCCACTGTGCCATCAATTGCAGCCACTGTGCCCATCAAGCGCAGCCACTGTGCCCATTAAGCGCAGCCACTGTGCCCATTAAGCACAGCCACTGTGCCCATCAAGCGCAGCCCCTGCTCATTGAACAGTCCACATTTAGTGAAAGTTCATGCATTACTCTACACTAAGTGGAGCCTTTCACTCTCCTCCCCAGGTCAAGTATCAATATTAGCAATGGCTGTGCTGTGCTGTGCTCCAGCAGGCCGGCCGCGGCGCTGGGAGCTACATTAGTGTGGGAGGCGGGCGTGGGAGCATGGGTGTTTTTTTTTCATGCGGGGGGTGGCCTTTTTGCCGCCCCCCCCCCATGGCACTTGCCATGGCTGCCATACCCTAGATACGCCACTGCCCAGAGGTGGCCATCCTTTGTGCATTTGGTGGTTTGAGCAGATTACACAATTCACATATAGTGCCCCCTGCTGGTAAAATATGGTATTATGGCTCCTCCAGATTTTTAAATTCTATGGGCCAGATTCAGCAAGACTTGCGCTGGAGTAATTCGATATGCGCCGCGTAACTGTGATTATGCGCCGTCGTTTCTATGTGGCCGTACCCACCAAACTAGATGCGACAGAAAACGGGCCATTTCCGATCGGCTTAACTTTCCGACGCCAGAGTATCGTCAGCGCATAATTTCGCTTGGCGCATCAGTCGCGCCTATTGATTTCCCCTGCAAATATGCAAATGAGGGTTATTTCCCGATTCGCGAACGGATTAGCACCATACGCTGGCTACATGCGCCGCGCGTATCTCGTCCGTCCGGCGCAAAGTTATTTCTACAAATAGCTGCTTTATCTTTACTCCAGACGGCCACAGGTCAGCAGGAGAGCAGCTACAGCAGCGTTACCGATGATAAGAGCTAGCTGAGCACCCCCACTTGCAGGACAACACCTCTGTCCATGCTTGTCTGTCAACTTTTACAGCCATGGAGGAAGACATCGTAGGTCTCCATAGCCAAGATGACGGCTGACAGCTCCTGGCCTTTAGAGTTCAGCTTTCTCCTGTGTGTTTGTGGGGAACGGGAGCAGCCATCTCAGAACAAAAGTAACTTCACTGCGGGGAGGGGGAACAGGATATACTTTAGTGCCGGAATGGCGCATCTACTGGCGCATTTAAACGCCCAACGAAACGCATTGCGCTGACGTTTCCCGTGAAGTGGTGCCTGACGGAAGTTGTGAGCATGCGCACAAGGGGGCGAGTAAAGCCTCACTTACTGCGCATGCTCCGTGGATGATGCGCTGAACGTAAGCCTCTGCGCTGGGCTCCGTCCATCATTTACATATGATCACACCCACTTCCACTTGCGTCGGGTTACGCCAGCGCATTATCGTTACTCTGGCGCAAGTTTACGCGCAAGTGCTATGTGAATAACAGTACTTGCGCCAAAAGTGTCGGTGGAGTAACGTAAATGAGAAACGTTACTCCAAAGTAAAGAAGCGCCCATCTACCTGAATCTGGCCCAATGGGGGAAATTCATTTAAACAGACAGAATCTGGAACAGCTGTGCTTAGTAACCAATCAGCTTCTAACGTCAGCTTGTTCAGTTTAGCTTTGAAAATGAATGCTAGAAGCTGATTGGTTGCCATGCACATCTGTTCCAGTCTTAGTAAACTCCCCTCTGTGTATTTTATCAGATGAGGAGGGATTTATGAATGCAATAGTGGAACAAAGGTGCCTCTCCCAATTAAAATAGATTTCCTAGGAAAATGGAAATCGCCTATATCACTGCTGCCTTTTTGTGTAGAAACAAGAAGAGGTCCCCCAGCTTTTAGAGTCTGCTAATACCCATCAGTAAGCTTCTGTTTCTGCTGCTGTCCAATGTGCTCTGCAGACTGCCATATGACCATAAAAACACAATGATTCCCATGCAGATTACATTTTAGCCACGTTAACACTGGGCTGCGGGAATGAAGCCAAACTCGCACAATTGCACTCCCGCTTGTCGGTCCTGATTTCGGCCGCGATTACAGAGACATCTAGGCAGGTTCCTTTTGAAATCAGTGCAGCGCCGCAGATGTGGCGTCGCACCGATTAGGACAGTGCCATTGCCGGGAAATGCTGCCGATTTGACATGTCAAATCACACCAGTGTGGACCAGGGCTCAAGGTTAAAATGTAATACTTTAATAAAAGCAGATACCAATGCATGTGACATCTACATTACGGTAAAAAAAAATAAAAACAAAGTTGTATGAAGAGGGAATCCTGCTGTGTTACTACATGGTATGGTCCAAAACAAATCAAAGATTTCCAGTTTCTTGGAGGCTTATTTTCCAAAAAAATTAGATTTAGATGGTAAATTTTCATTATTTTTTAAAATCCTCCTCTTTTTCTAAATGTCCTCTCAAAAAGTCCATGATATTACTGTTCTATACATCTAAAAACTCAAGCATGGTTTGGGTATGTATAGTAGGGTGACCAGACATCCCCAGTTTCAGGGGACAGTCCCCTGATTGAGGAGACTGTCCCCAGACCAAGTCTGTCCCTGGTTTTGTCCCCAGATTGCATTTAATAGGGGGCAGGGGCAATTTCAAAGACTATCAGTGCAGAATTAAAATAAAAACATTAGAATTACACTAGCACAGGGGGGTTGTATTTTTCCCATTATCTGTGCCCTTTCTGATGATGTGCTGGTTGGACCGGAGGGAATATTTTTTCAGTTTCGGGCACATGCCCATTCAGTCCATGTTCTTCTGCCTTGCTCAATGGCCAGCCATGCCTATCTTCTTGCCTTTCCTGGCTGTTCTATCCCCACATAGCCGGGGCCTAAAAACTGTGAGGTGGACAGCGGCGACGGGCAAGCATGCAATTACTAGTAAAGAAAAAATTGGGATTTCATTTATGTCACCTTAGGGTCACTAAAGGAAAACATTTGTTTTGCTGAAATGAATGTTTACAGGGTATAGAGACATAAAAGTTAACTGATTCCTTTTCAAAATGATTAAAAATAGATAAAAATCAATCATATAATGTGCATGCAGGCTTGTTTCACTTTTGAACTGGCTTCATGTTTCTGTGAAGTAGAAATAGAAACAGAGAACAAAAACAAACAAATCCAGGGCAGTGTTTTGTTTTTAAAATGAATCTGATTGGTTCTGGGGAGTTTTAGACACACAGTAATGACAGCTTAGAACACCGCGAGAAAGCTCCCAGTATGGTGCTTATAAGGAAACAGACAAGCAGGAAGTGTGGAGAACAGAGCAGGATTACAGCAACTTCAAAGCAAAAACAAACAATAAGGACATGAAACCAGTACTACAGTAAGGTAAGGGAAGCTATTTAGCTAAAAAAAAAAAATTCCTTTAGTGACCCTTTAATGTATAGGCAACCTAGTGTCTGCCACTCTGGTGCCTTGCATTGGGCCCTGCAAAATGGCCACACACCGAGACACTGCTTGTAGAGTTTAATGTAGCATATCAACAAAGGAAGGATGTTTTAATTGTACTGAGTACAGCCTGATGCAGGCCATCTACTGTACACCTACCTGTAAAATAATGGACACAAGACAGGACAAAGTTTGTTTACACATTTTACGCTTTAAATCTGTCAGGGTCAAAATATGGGAGCTGTCCCACAATTTGGAAGTCACTAACCTGGAAAGGGCATGTTCACATCAGCTTTTAGGACAGCCCTGCAACTACACATAATCCTTTGGTCTTGCACATGTAGCGCCTGTGTACTTTATGGTATCGGTGCTAGTTAAATTTAGAGGTAGATCATAGTGTAATTCCAGATTGTTAAGTGCAAAACTGGGTCTCTGTCTCAGCTGGGTTGTGCTGTGGGCTATTCTGTTGCGCTGGAATGCTCTTCCAACCCCGGTGCTGCAGGTGGCAGCAGTGGAGTCAATGTTTGGGTGCTCTTTCCCAGCAGCCAATCAGGAGGGTTTGACCTCGCTCTGCATGCTGGGAGGGGTATTTGAGACAAACGCCATTGGTTCTGGGTCTTCTTCTTCGAGCGTGGCACCCACCTTTAGGGTGACCACATCACAGCGTCCCAGCGTTATGGCCTAATTGGCCAGGGCATGCGTGCCACGCAGTGTTCCTGGTTCTGGGACCATGCTGGCCCGGAGCATCTAAACAGCGACGGGGACCCAGCGAGCGACTGGGTTCCCACCTTTGAAGATCCCAAGCTGGATTGCTGTTTGGTGGGGAGTCCGTCTGAGAAGCGCCATTGAGAGGCTGTCGATCCAAAGGGGCCTCAACAAACCACCAGGGATCAAGGTAGCCGGACACTAAAGGATTGATCACCTGTCAGTTCGGTACCTGGGCGACAAGTTGAAGGAGATCAAGGTGTAATTCATCTAAGGAGGATTACCTCCGTAACTATAATCCAGAAGAGGCCTATGGCAGAGGTGTCCCTCTGAGGCTCACAAGGAGGGTCTGTGGCAGAGACTTTATCCTACAATTGTTCGAGTGATACTCTGGCTGCCAGGTCAGTGAGAAAGGCAGGGGCGGACTGACCATTGAGGAACTCGGGCACTGCCCGAGGGCCCCATGCCACTAGGGGGCCCCATCAGGGTTGCCAGGCTCATTAAAACCAGGGACAGTATGTAAAAAAAAAAAGGATTTTTAATAAACAGCTTACCTGTAAAATCCTTTTCTTGGAGTACATCACGGGACACAGAGCGCATAGCCATTACATATGGGTTATATGGGTACCTTCAGGTGTGGACACTGGTGTAATCAACTTCACAGGAAGTTCCTCCCTATATAACCCCCTCCCACTGAGAGTGCTTCAGTTTTGTAGCAAGCAATTTCTCTGAGGTTACACAATGTTCCCCAAAAGAGGGGTGGGAGCTCTGTGTCCCGTGATGTACTCCAAGAAAAGGATTTTACAGGTAAGCTGTTTATTAAAAATCCTTTTTTCTTTATCGTACATCACGGGACACAGAGCGCATAGCCATTACATATGGGATGTCCCAAAGCAATGCTCCATGAAGGGAGGGAGACCGTAAGGCCAAAAATAGCCAAACAGAAAATATATCAGGAGGTAAAAAATAGCTCCACCAACAGAAAAAAAGGGGGCGTGAACCGGGCCAGAGGATTCTATACTGCTGCCCGTAGGACCGCCTGCCCAAATGCGGCTTCCGTAGCTTTTGTGACGTCCAACTTATAAAATTTAGTAAACGTATGTACGGAAGACCAGGTTGCCGCTTTGCAAACCTGTGCCATAGAGATCTGATGGTGTGCCGCCCAAGAGGCACTCATGGCCCTCGTAGAATGGGCCTTAACTGATAAGGGAGGTGGAACGCGCTTCAGACCATAGGCCTGAAAAATCAGCTGCTTAATCCACCTAGCCAAGGAAGACTTGGCAGCCGGCTGACCCTTCTTGGGGCCATCCGGGAGAACGAAAAGCACATCTGTTTTCCGAATCTTTTCTGTAGCCTTGAGATAAACCCTCATGGCTCGGACCACGTCCAAAGTATGAAGCAATCTTTCCTCTCTGGACTGGGGAGTAGGAAAGAAGGATGGTAGGACTAGGTCCTGATTCAAGTGAAAACTGGATATGACCTTAGGAAGGAAAGAAGGCTGAGGCCGCAGAACCACTCTGTCCTTATGCAGAATCAGGTACGGTTCCCTGCAAGACAAGGCTGCCAGCTCGGAGACCCTTCTGGCCGAAGCCATAGCCACCAAGAAAACCAACTTTCGGGTTAGCAGCACAAGAGGGATTTCTGTCAGAGGTTCAAACGGCTGCCTTTGTAAAGCTGACAAGACCAGATTTAAATTCCAGGGGCAGAGGGGAGCTCTAATAGGGGGATTCACATGCAAGACCCCCTGCAAGAAGGTTTTCACAAGCGAATGCGTGGCCAAAGGCCTTTGAAACCATATCGATAAGGCAGACACCTGCCCCTTTAGAGTACTAAGAGCCAACCCCTTGTCAACGCCAACCTGGAGGAATCGCAAAATCCTGTCAATAAAAAACTTGCGAGGATGCCCTCCTTGAGACTCGCACCACTCCACATAGGTCCTCCAGACTCTGTAATAGATATTTCTAGAGACTGGCTTTCTAGCCTGAATTAATGTAGATATGACCTGGGCTGAGAGGCCTCTGCCCTTAAGAATTAGGGATTCAGCCGCCAAGCCATCAAATTTAGCTGCTGTGAAGCAGGGTGGTAGATCGGGCCCTGAGACAGCAGATCTGGGCGCAGGGGGAGTGGCCACGGTGCCCCTACTGACATCCTCACGATGAGTGCGTACCAAGCCCTTCTGGGCCAGGCTGGGGCCACCAGGATCACCGGCCTGCGCTCCACCCTGATCCTTCGTAGAAGGCGGGGCATCATCTGTAGTGGAGGGAACGCATACAGGAGAGAAAACTGGTGCCAGGGGCAAACCAACGCATCGGTCCCGTAGCCCGAGGGGTCCCTGGCTCGGGATACGAATTTGTCCAATTTCTTGTTGAATCTTGTTGCCATGATGTCCACATCGGGAACTCCGAAACTTTGGCAAATCTCTTGGAATACCTGGGGGTGAAGAGACCACTCTCCCGGGAGTAACTGTTGACGACTCAAAAAATCTGCTTGAGAATTGTCTATCCCTGGGATGAACACTGCTGAGATGCAGGGTACATGGGCTTCGGCCCATGAAAAAATCAGGTTTACTTCCCTTTGAGCCGCTAGGCTCCTTGTGCCCCCCTGGTGGTTTATGTATGCCACCACCGTGGCATTGTCGGACTGTATCCTTACTGGCAGACCCTGCAGGGGGAGAGTCCAGGCGACCAGGGCCAACCGAGCAGCTCTGATCTCTAGGACATTGATGGGAAGCAGACTTTCTGCCTCTGACCACTGTCCCTGCTGGGTCCGATTTCCTAAGATTGCCCCCCAACCTGTTAGGCTGGCATCTGTGGTTACTATTTTCCACGTGATGGGGCAAAAGGTTTTCCCTTTTGACAATTTTTGAGGGATCAGCCACCAGTACAGGCTGCGCTTGACCCCTGGGGAAAGAACTAATGGACGGTCTAATGCCTGTATGGACTTGTTCCAAGCAGAGAGAATAGCTGCCTGAAGAACTCTGGTATGGATCTGGGCATAGGGCGCTGCTTCGAAGGCGGCCACCATCTTTCCCAGCAGTCGCATGCATAGGCGAATAGTCGGCTTCTTTTTGCCTAAGACTATTTGAATCGTTTGAATCAACGACCTGATCTTCCCTTGAGGTAAAAATACCCTCTGGCATTCTGTATCTAACCGAAAGCCTAGATATTCCAACTGTCTTGTGGGTTGTAACCTTGATTTTTCTTGGTTCACAATCCACCCGAATTCTTCTAGATGCCGCACTGTGCGGACTACTGCATGATTGAGGTTGGAAGCTGATCTGTCGATAACCAGGAGATCGTCCAGGTATGCCAGGACCAAGATGCCTTCTGTCCTTAGGACGGCTAGCACCGGGGCTAACACCTTTGTGAATACCCGCGGAGCTGTTGCCAACCCGAAAGGGAGGGCTACGAACTGGAAATGACTTTGATTTATCGTAAAACGAAGAAACTTGTGATGTGCTGGGTAAATCGGCACATGCAGATATGCACCCTTTATGTCTATAGATGCTAGAAAGTCGCCCTGATGCAGGCTGGCTGTCACTGAACGTATGGAGTCCATACGAAAGGTCTGAATCTTTAGAAAGCGATTTAGGCGTTTGAGGTCTAATATAGGCCTGACGTCGCCATTGGGTTTTGGTATAACAAAAAGGTTGGAGTAGAATCCCCGACCCCATTCTTGGGTTGGTACTTCTTCAATTACTCCTTGGAGCAATAGGCGATCCAACGCCTTTACGAGAGAAGCCCTTTTTAATGGGTCGCTTGGAAGACTTGACCCCTGAAAATGAGGAGGGGGGATTTCTCGAAACTCTAGTTTGTATCCCGTGGCTACCACGGACCGAACCCAAGAGTCGGGAATTCTGGCCTTCCAGACTTCGGAGAAAAACCGAAGTCTTCCCCCACCCGAGAGAGTGGGGGCGCCCCTTCATGAATCTGATTTGATGACTGGTTTAGCCGGTTTGCGAGACCAGGGTCTCTTGTTTGCCGCGGCTTGACCCTGTGGGCGGCTATTAACCGCTGGACGCCCGGGAGGCCGTCGATACTGACGAGAAGTCGAAGGGGCCGAGCCTACAATGGCCTGTCGTTTAAACGTGGGCCCACGCGGTCTTTTCTTGACCGGTAAGGAAGTACTTTTTCCACTTGATATGGTGTGGATATATTTATCTAGGTCTTCCCCGAATAGTCTTCCCCCATGAAAGGGAAACCCTGCTAAGAGCTTTTTGCAGGGTGCCTCTGCTGACCAGTTCTTTAGCCACAAAAGACGACGCATGTGAACCATCAGTAGAGATGAACGGGATGCCTGTTGGATGGAGTCCTTAATAGCATCTACTGCAAACCAGAGAGCCCTAGGGAATTCTGCTAATTCATGAGTATGCTGAGCCGGCATGTCCTTTAATATCTGTTTTGCCTGATCCTTCAAGGCCTGACAAACACCAATGGCTGCTACTGCTGGCTGAACCATGGCACCTACTGAGGTGAAAGCGGCTTTCAGTAGGGTCTCGAATTTCTTGTCGACCGGATCCTTGAACATCTGGACATTTTCAACCGGACAGGTCAGGGATTTATTCACGCAGGAAATGGCCGCGTCCACTGTGGGGAGTGCCCATTTCTTTAAATATTCCTCTTCCATAGGATAGAGAATAGAGAATCTTTTAGGAGGGACAAAGATTCTATCAGGTCGAGCCCAATCCTGGTAAATCACGTTCCGCAGAAGGGGGTGCATTGGAAAAGACGCACAAGTTAATGGAGCCTTTAAAGAACCCAATGAGGAAACCTCCGGGGCTACTAGTTCTGGCACTGGAAGTTTAAAGGCAGTGCGAACCATATCTGTCAAAGACTGGATCCACAGGCTCTCCGCTTGAGAGGCCGAGAAATATTCATCTATAGTGGAACCTTCCCTGTCTGAACCGTCGGGACTTGGGTCTGTTTTATCCCCTTGTGGGTCCCGTTCCTCTGAAGAGGAGACCTCCGCATCTGAAAACCCCACACTGGGTGAGGGGGATCTAGCCCGCTTGCTACTTGGCCAAGGACGGGCAAACAACGCAGTTAACCTTTTCTCTAGCCCACTCATGGTGGCTGCTAGCATTTCTTCCGTCACGTAAACGGGAATGGGTGGATCGGGGGCCGCCTCTGCCCCCAGCACCCCCAATGGCTCTTGTACTATGCCACTCGGTGTTCTAACTGGCGAGGGTGGGGCCGTTGAAGCCTGGCCCAAATCCTCTGACCCCGATGGAGACCCCTTTTGCTTCTTGGCACCTTTAGCAACCTTGGCTGGTCCAGATCCCTTTGGAGCCATTGTACAACCTTGAGTCACCCCTATAGCCAACACCTGACTGTTGCAGCTAGGAGTAACCAATATGAGGACAGGTATGAGGAAAATGAAAAAATTAATTTCTTTTTTTTTTTTTTTACCCGCCTGGGAGGTGGCAATACTGAGGAAACCTGTGAGTATTGACACACCAATGCCCGTTAGCCGGAGTCCAAGGTAGACTCAGATACTGCTGGATCTAAGGCTGAGTCCCTTTAACCACTTGCTTACTGGGCACTTATACCCCCCTCCTGCCCAGGTGATATTTCAGCTTCCGGCACTGCGTCGCTTTAACTGACAATTGCGCGGTCGTGCGACGTGGCTCCCAAACAAAATTGACGTCCTTTTTTCCCCACAAGTAGAGCTTTCTTTTGGTGGTATTTGATCACCTCTGCGGTTTTTATTTTTTGCGCTATAAACAAAAAAGAGCGACAATTTTGAAAAAAATACAATATTTTTTACTTGTTGCTATAATAAATATCCCAATTAAAAAAAAAAAAACTTTTTTTTTCTCAGTTTAGGGCGATGCGTATTCTTCTACATATTTTTGGTAAAAAAAAAAAAAAAAAATCGCAATAAGCGTCTGGTTTGCGCAAAATTTATAGTGCCTACAAAATAGGGGACAGAATTATTATTTTTTATTATTTTATTTTTACTAGAAATGGCGGCGATCTGCGATTTTTATTGTGACTGCGACGTTATGGCGGACACATCGGACACTTTTGACACATTTTTGGCGTCATTCACATTTATACTGCGATTGGTGCTATAAATATGCACTAATTACAGTATAAATGTGACTGGCATTGAAGGGGTTAACACTAGGGGGTGAGGAAGGGGTTAAATGTATTCCCTGCATAGTGTTCTAACTGTAGGTGGAGGGGGGGTGACTGGGGAGGTGACCGATCTGTGTCTCTATGTACAAGAGACACAGATCCGTCTCCTGCTCTCCAGAGACAGAACGCTGTCTCTATGTAAAACGGCAATGAGAGATGATCTATGAGATCATCTCTCATTGGCCGCACAGATCACATCGCAAACGGCCACTCTGATTGGCCGTTCGCGGCGATCTGTGATTGGCTGTGTCCAAGGGACACGGCCAACACAGTGTTTCCCCGCAGCGCGCTCTGGAGCGCGCGTCGGGAAACAGCTAGTGACAAGCCGTCAATTGACGGCTTGTTGACAAATTAGATTCGCGCTAGAGCCGTCATTCGGCTGTAGCGCGGATCTCAAGTAGTTAAGCAAAAAAACGTCCTTTTTTTTTTTTTTTTTTTCTGGTCAATAGTGGAACTAAGTCCTAGACCTGAAGATCCACAAAACCGCCACTAGGTGTCCCTGTGTGGCCAAAAGACCCAGCTGCACGCTCTGTATCCTTCTTCCTCTGCCTCCAGGAGGGAAAGACCAGCCAGAGAAAAAGTTTTTCCTTTAAACAGACCCTGACGCTGCTGGCCCGCCCCCCCAACGCACGCCGACGCTATAAAAGGCACGCGCGCGCGCACCCCCCCACGCTGAAAACCACATGGAGGAAGCAGAGCAGAGGAAACACATGGACCAGCGCCAGGCAGCACCAACAGACACCAGGTAAGCACTAATCTTATTGTAGTGCACACACAGAGAGGAAGCTGTCCCCATGGGCTTCCTAAGAAACAGGAGTTTTCACCAGCAATTTCCCCTTTAAAAACATGTGGGGTTGCAGTATCAATGCTAACAGGCAGACCTGGGGTGAGTAGCAAATATATATCTTACACAAGTATAAATATATCTACATGTTATCTGGGTAAACATTAGTATCCCATCCTGCCCACACAGACATAGTGGAGATAGTGGCTGATGCACAAGCATACTATTAGCCAACCCAGAACCCCCAGGGGGATACCTACTGTCGAACCAAGTCCCGCAGGTTCCCTCTTACCTGCTCCACGCCGCAGGGTATTGCAAACTGCAAGAGGCCCAATCTTCCCCCATCTCCGTGGGTATTGTCTCGGACCTTCAGGGACCGGGGTCCTGTGTTTAAGGAACCCACACCCCTGGACCTATATAGCATCCTGGCATCAGTAGCGTTTAGTCCTGGGAGAGACCAAGGCACTGGAGCCCAGAATCCAGCCCTCCAAGGAGAGGCATTATAGGCAACACCCCACGCAGGCAGGGCCCGGGTACCGTACACCTTGGCTTTGAAGCACTTCGGACGGATCCGGCTAGCTATCCTGGGTCCCGAGACCTCCGAGGGACAGCTAGACGTGACCAACACCTAAGACACTGGCGAAAAAACTGAAGCACTCTCAGTGGGAGGGGGTTATATAGGGAGGAACTTCCTGTGAAGTTGATTACACCAGTGTCCACACCTGAAGGTACCCATATAACCCATATGTAATGGCTATGCGCTCTGTGTCCCGTGATGTACGATAAAGAAATCTGTGTTTTTTTTACATTTGTCCCCGATATGTCCAAAACCTACATGCTTTTGATGTGAAAATCTCGAGATTTTAGCTGCCCCGCCTCTGTACTGCCACCTGGCTTGGTGGCCATCTGTAAGCCTGGGGGCCCCATAATCTCCCCTGGAGAGAGGCCTGTCCAGGTACACTAAGTCCACTCAGGCAGGCATGGTGAAGAGAAGTGTTACGATTGGGATCAGGACTGGTTCTCCATCATCACGCCTTAATCTGCTGTTCTCTCTTCTTCAACTTTACTTTCCACAAGTTTGTTTTTTCCCGGCTGGGTAATAAAGAGCACAGCAAAGAACACCTGTTGCAAACATTCCTTTACTTCTACCAAATGCAATACGCATCATTCACCCCTAGGAATTCGGGGGAGCCATGAGGTAAATGTGCCACCCAAAACAACCAGCAGCTCCTCCATGGGTAGAAGTACACACACATGGGCATTAAAATGGTGGCTTAGGTTATGCACATATGGGCATTAAATGGAGGCTTGGATCTCTTTCCTGGAATCCAATGCATGTTCACCATAGATCATTAAAATAATATGTAGCTATGGCTCAATAGAAAAGTGTCACTTTGCATTGCTCTGCAAAGCTGCTTGCAATTTCTAGACCAGAGGTGTCAAACTCAATTTTATCGTGGCCACATCAGCATTATGATTGCCCTTAAAAGGGCCGGTTGTATCTGTAAGATTAGATGTCCAGCGCATCCCCTCCCCTTTACATTAGATGTCAAGAGCCACCCCACCATCAGAAGTTGAGTCCCCCACTTTCCCTTACATCACAGTGCATCCCCTTTCCTTATGCTGCTGCTGAAAAGAAGCTGGATGCATTGCTTGAAAGCATAAAGTAAGGGTCTGAAAGTAGGACAAAGGTGGGCTGGAGCTCTCCTGCAGCTGCAGGAGAGGTGCGAGGGCCACATGAAATGGCCTGGAGGGCCGGATTCGGCCTGTGGGCCTTGTATTTGACACCTGTGCTCTAGACTGTGCTTGATGCTACAGGCATATTTACTTTTAGGACTCCCTCTGCCCTGGGGGGCATTTGAAAACCAAAGGACATGCCGTAGATGCAGACTAACACTAAACATAACTAAGGGCTGGTTCACACTGCCTGCATGGTAAAAACACTTTCACTGTGCAGGAGGTACTAGTTTTGGTCGACGGTACCTTGAACTTTTTTTCTCTGTTCACATATCATGATGTATTATTTTATTCATTTTTATACACAGCAGCTGAGCTGCAGTGCATAGAAACACAGACAGAAAAGCCGCATTTGGATAAACTGAAATCTGCAACATGTGTGCATTTCTCCATCCCGCATGGCAGCTCACCCGAAGGCTGCGTTTAAGTGGTGATTGTGCCCTTGCAGGGATTGGTGTTTTCGTAGTGCAGGAAAAATAGAAAAATAGTTATCTTTGCAAAAGTGTAAATGAGCCCTACCTGTTGTTCAACAAGCCTAGAGGTCTACAGATGCACATGGGCTTTTTAAAATGATAGGATTGATGCTTATTTCTAATGCCTGGTTTTATCGTTCATTTGTTCGGGCTTTGCTTTATTTAAACACAGGAGGAATTGATCTTAGAAACAAGATCAATTTCTCTTGCAAGTGTTTAGATGTGTTCAGGTTATTTAATTTGCCTCTGGACACATAGATTTCTATTTTTTTCTAAAAGCAGATAAAGTGAACAAACCCGAATGCAGGTAAATGCACAGTGTAGATCATACAGTTCAAAATCATTACATGCGTTTATACAAAATTAGAAATGTTCTATAATTGCATATAATTGCATGCCCATGTGAATGAGGCCTGAAGGGTGCACTGAGCCAAATGGTTCTATACAAACAAGAACTTATGCTACACATGATTGGACCTTTGTCCGACCAAATTCACATCGGAAATCCGACGGAATTCCATCAGAGGAAAAGAGAACATGTTCTCTATGTAAACTCCAATGGAATTCATCGGAATTTCTGATGAAATTACTCTGATGGGGCATACACACGGTGGAAATTTCCGATGGGGCATACACGGTCAGAATTTCCGATGGCAAAAGTCCAGACTTTTTCCATCGGAAATTCCGATTGTGTGTACGGGGCATTAAGGAAGAGTTAATTTTGCTCCGTCTTTTTGGCTCGACGAGTTTCTCAACAGTTTTCTCAGCGAAAAATGTACACACGACCGGTTTTCTCGGCAGAATACGTCTCTCATCAAATTTCTTGATGGATTCCGCCAAGAAAACCGGTCGTGTGTACGCGGCCTAAGAGATTTGTCATTGGGTTTTTGCAGACTACCAACAAATGTTGCTCTACCAAAGTATCAGTAAAACATGGGGAGGATTTACTAAGGCATGGGTCGAATTTCAAAAAACGATGTCTTTATTCAAAACATAAAAAACATCAGCTACGAGTAAACAGCACACGATGTGAAACATGTCAGCCTTTTTCCCTTGTCCACTCCTTTTTTGACTGTTTTTTCCAATAGAATTTTTGTTGTTTTTTATGTTTTGAATAAAGACATCGTTTTTTGAGGAGCGCGGCAGTCCAGGATTTTTCTTTCATCCCATGCAAATTGTGCACAGCCAGCACCCTCTTGGTTCGGAGCGCGGCGGTCCAGGTTTTTTCTTTCATCCCATCTAATTTGAGTAATCGGACATGTTGGAAATTTTTTGAAAAACAAATTATTTTCTAATCAATGATGGGAGAATCGTGCAAGAAATTGAATCGAAAAAGAAATGTGCAAACAAAAGAAAATTCCCGGACAGAAAAGAAGATTCCCAGCCACAGAAAATTTCTGTAGGAACATGAGGTGAAAATGAAGGCATCAATGGTGGCGTCATCAGATCACAAAAGCACAAATTTTCTGATTTTCAAAAGAATATTCTTTCGAAATTCGACTCGTGTAATGGCCAGCCTAAAACTGGAGAGCGCAAAATCTGGTGAAGCTCTACAACAGAAACCAATCAGCTTTCACGTTTTATTGTCAGAACCTAATATAACAAGCTGAAGTTGGAAGCTGATTGGCTACCATGCACAGCTGCACCAGATTCTGAGTGCTCCAGTGTTAGTAAATCATTACATATACTCTGGCAGCAGAACAACTAGCGGTGGAGCAGGCACATTGGGCGATTTGACACAAATAGCAATTGCTTAATAAAATAACACTGTATGTTTTATTAGGATAATGGATAAACACAAACAACCAAAATGTAACTCTCTATATTCCCAAAACACCAGTCATAAGCAGTTAGATTCATAAAAACCTTTTTATAGGTTGGACTTGTTAAATGGAAATTTTGAATAATAGAACATGATTATTAGAAAAAATTGTAAATACTGTAAATACATTGCCAAAAGACAAGTCACCCTATATACTTACTCAATATCTCTGCTATAGATATAACTTCACTAAGCAGATTGCACTAAGTCATATCATGTCTTGGTAATAATTTGTTCAATAAAGGAATATATAACAGTCAGAAAAGGCCTATGACATTAATGTATGTACTGCATACTGTCTGTCTCCACTTCAATATGTACAGATGTCAATCACAGTAAAAAGGTGCAATCCCTCTGAGTAAATAACTTGCATCTTACATATTATAAGCAAATGAACATGATTAAGAAAATACTTTAATATGTAATAACTTGGTCATGTTTAGCCAATAATAAGAATCTGGTTGCTCATTGATGTTGATTCAGAGTTCCCATGATGGTCTTCCTTAAGCTGTAACCTACCATAAAAAGAAGAATATATATATGATAATTGTGCAACGATAAAAAGGATACAATATCAGTAAGGGTTATTTACAATGTTCAGATTGAAAGCTGACCTCTATGCAGATTTAAACTACCGTATTTATCGGCGTATAACACGCACAGGCATACAACACGCACCCTGACTTTAAGAGGGACGTTTGCGGGGAAAAAACCTTCTACTGCCCCCTGCACAGCACACATATCCCCCTGCACAGTGCACAGATCCCCTGCACAGTACACATATCCCCCTGCACAGTACACATATCCCCCTGCACAGTACACATATCCCCCTGCACAGTACACATATCCCCCTGCACAGTGCACATATCCCCCTGCACAGTGCACATATCCCCCTGCACAGTGCACATATCCCCCTGCACAGTGCACATATCCCCCTGCACAGTGCACATATCCCCCTGCACAGTGCACAGATCCCCCTGCACAGTGCACAGATCCCCCTGCACAGTGCACAGATCCCCCTGCACAGTGCACAGATCCCCCTGCACAGTGCACAGATCCCCCTGCACAGTGCACATATCCCCCTGCACAGTGCACATATCCCCCTGCACAGTGCACAGATCCCCCTGCACAGTGCACATATCCCCTGCACAGTGCACATATCCCCTGCACAGTGCACAGATCCCCTGCACAGTGTACAGATCCTCCTGCCCGGGACACATATCCCCCTGCCCGGGACACAAATCCCCCCTGCCCGGGACACAGCTTACAGTCCTGTTTACACCTTGATTTTGTTTTGCTTTAGCTTCGCTTCAAAAATTATACCCCATGTAGCGTCTTCAAAGACCCCATAGAAGTCTATGGCAAAAGCTTGCTTGAAGCTCCACCAAAGGCTCATCGAAGCCCCACTGAAGCACCAAGCAAAAGCAAGGTGTAAACGGCTCTGTAAGTTAACCATTTTATTTAGTGATAGGAGCTTTAACAAAGCATGTCCAAAGCCATGTTTTGAAGCAAGTGTAAATTAGCCCCAAGAGTAACCACACTATTGCTCTTTTGTTGTGCACAGTCTAGCTGTCAGTCAGTCTAGCTGTGTGGACATGCTTACAGGAGGGGAAAGCACAAGGATATATTTAACCACTTAAGACCCGGACACTTACGCTGCTAAATGACCCAAGGTGTTTTTACAATTCGGCGCTGCGTCGCTTTAACAGACAATTGCGCGGTCGTGCGACGTGGCTCCCAAACAAAATTTGCGTCCTTTTCTTCCCACAAATAGAGCTTTCTTTCGGTGGTATTTGATCGCCTCTGCGATTTTTATTTTTTGCGCTATAAACTAAAATAGAGCGACAATTTTGAAAAAAATCACTATTTTTTTACTATTTGTTATAAAAAAAATCAAATAAACTAAATTTTAGTAAAACATTTAGGCCAAAATTTATTTAGCCACATGTCTTTAGTAAAAAAAAAAATCGTAATAAAAAAAATAGCTACCTAGCGGGAACAGCGACACTAATACAGCGATCAGAAAAATGATCGCTTAGTGACGCTGGCAATAGGGAGTGAAAGGGTTAACTAGGGCGGTGATCAGGGGGTTAAAACTTTATTAGGGGGGGTGGGGGGGCTATCCTGAACCTAACACTAACTGTTTTTTACAGTGCCTGTCACACTGACACTAAATGCAGTGATTAAATCACTGCATTCAGTGACACTGTGACAGGGGGGTGGGGGGGGCGATCACAAGGGGTTAATATGCCTATGTGAGTGTGTGTCAGTGTTGTGTTGGTGCACACTTACTTGGCATGTCTTCTCTCATCAGCAGCGCTGGGAAACAGCGCTGCGATGAGAGATTACATCATTTCCTCCTTCCTGTGTAAACACAGGAGGAGGAAGTGACAGGCTGGGAGCGCGCTCCCATTGGCTGGGAGCGATCGCGGGGGGGGCGGAAAACACGGACATCCGCCCGCTCGTCGGCGATCGCTCCCAGAGCCAGGGGGACCGCCGCACGCCGCGGAGGGGGTCCCGATGGGACCCCCGAACCGCACTAAGGCGAGGACGTAAATTTACGCCCTTGTGCCTGTACGAGCCATGTTGTGGACGTACATAGGCGTGCGGGGGTCCTTAACTGGTTAATGTGGCCACATGTTCATTGCCAAGTCATAGGCTGGCATTGTTTCTTGACCAAGTTGTATTGCTCAATTGTAAGACGTCTTCAAGACATTTCTGACCAGGCAGAGGTGTCTGGATTACAAAATGTATTATATTATATTTAAAAAAAAATTCTCAGGTAAAACACTTGGGCAACACAGACATTCAGTTTCTGCTTCAGATACTATACTTTGAGAAATGAGGTTCAGTGCCTTTTATTGAGGGCTCTAGGGTCTACAGAACTCTGACCCACTTGATTTTCATGTACCTGAAAACCTATAGGTGTTAGCAGTCTAGCTACTGTATATATGAGGCCAGTCATAAAATCAATGCGGTAGTAGACTGTCCCTTTTGGTCTGCAGCTTGTCATGAATTATGCAGGCTATTTAGTCGTGCTCTACTGCATCTGCTTGCACATGAATCTTCAGCTGGTTAACAATTTGTATGCCTGATTTCCTGCTATCTGCTGGTTAGGACAATACATACATAAATACAAAAAATAAACCTTCTTCCAGCACAAGCACCAAAAAACCTATTCAAACTGAAATGGCTTGGTAAGGCCATTCTATGATATTCATGTATATATAAAAAACGTGACTCCAGTTATCTAAGATTTCCTCATTGCACCATCTTGTCACATGGACTTCCAATGGAGACTACAAGTGGCTATTTCAGCATTCATTATGCAGATGAGGTCCACTGTTGTCACCATCAGTAAGCCTGCCCTAAGAAATGCCACGTAGCAGTTGCCGGAGGGCATGTACACAGCCGGGGGCTGCCAGGGAACTCCAAGAAAATGTTTTTCAAATTATTTGCTGTATTTTATTTTAAAAATATGGTTTAGTTAGGCCAGCCATACAAGAGTTGCAGGAAAGAAATTTGCACGATTCCCCCATCAACACAGACAGTGCTGACAGGCGAATCCCTCCTGCCAAGCAATTTGAGTTTAATTCTGCTTTAAATAGTGAGAGTGCAGTCAAAAATTATTACCGTCTTCTTCTGGTGGAAATAGCTTCCCCCAACCAACAGTGAATATCGCTAGTGGCTATAACAAAACACTAGCAATATTCGCAAGAGAATCCGGCAGGTTGGTTGTACCCAAGCTGATCAATCGATCAACTTGGGTACAACCAGCCTTTGAAACTCGGATGGTTTCCTGCTGAGCCGGTCGAGATTCGAACCATGCATGGGCAGCCTTAGAGTTTACACCTACTTCAATAATGAGTAACTTTGATGTGAACTTAATGTCAATTAACGACTCCAATGTTAACGTCAACATTGGCGTTGTTAATTAATGACTAACAATGTCTCCAATAGACACAGAGAATACATCTAATTTGCATAGGCCCTGCTCATTAGGCCCCAACTGCCTATAAGTACACCCTCCCTTGTGAAGTGACAGGCAAGTGCACAGCTTTGACGAAATATCCTGCAGGAGCAGGATATAGCTGTTACCTCTAGACCAGGGATCACTGAACGTCTGAGCCTGGACCACTTATCAGCCGTGTGAGCTCTTCTGAGTTTCCCGCCTGGCCGCTGCTGTCATTCTCACAGCAGGCAGGGACAGGCGATGTACATGCATTGGAGTTATATTCTAGAAATAGTGTACAACAGAGGCATTTAATGCTTAGTCTTGGCGAAAAACATTCATGGTTTATCTTGGTGGAAAACATGCATGGGTTTTCTCCCACACTCCAAAGACATGCTGGTAGGTTAACTGGCTCCTGTCTAAATTGCCCCTACTATGTGTATATATGGTTGTGAGTTAGGGATCTTAGATTGTAAGCTCCTTGGGGGCAGGGACTGATGTGAATGTAGAATATACAGTATATGTAATGCGCAGCGTAAATTAACGGTTATTATTACCTGTGATACATAAAAAAATAAAACTTCTGTGGGATTGGGTAGAAAACCTTGGGGCAGATTCACATAGATGTAATCTTCCGCTGCGTAATCGAAATACGCTACGCTGCCGTCTATCACCAGACTCTACGCCGAATTCAGGTAGTTTTTTTGCGCGTACGCTATTGTATCGTATTTTTTTTCCGCCGCGCAATCGAAATACGTGAGTAGGGGGCGTGAAGCATTTAAATTAAGCGCGTCCCCGCGACGATCGAACTGCGCATGCTCTGTTCAGGAATTTCCCGCCGTGCATTGCGCGAAATCACGTCGTGACGTCATTCGTTGTTTGAGTAGCGGCGTTTACGAACATTCCTATTCCCGGACGACTTACGTTAAAAATAATAAAAGAAATCGAAAAACGTTGAAATTCGACGCGGGAACGACGGCCATACTTAACATGGGCTGTCTAATATTAGACCAGCAAAAAGCTGGTATAGTGAAACGGAAAAAAAAGATGACTAAAGGTGCCGTAAGAGATTGCGTTTGAAGAGCGAAATTTTGTGGATTCCAGGCAAAAGCTCATTAGCATACCATGAAGGTGAAAAACAACAGGAAGTCCGCCCAGTGGCCGCAATTTTCAGGCAGCGTAGATCTGAAGGCGTACTAACACGTAATAAAGTCGAAATTTAGCACGCAGGTGTCTTTTCATGGTTTGAGGATTTCGACTAGCGTAAAAACGCTCGTAAATCGAAATTACTCCTGTCTAACAACATTTACACAGGCGTAATCGCTTTGTGAATCTAGGCCCTTGTATTTTGGTAAATAGATTCAGCTTTGTGACTTTAAGGATAACTATACTTTTAGTACAATTATCCTTAAAATAGATCCCTTTCCCCAGCAATTCCCTGACGTCTTAGGCCGCGTACACAAGATCAGTCCATCCAACGAGAACGGTCCGAAGGACCGTTTTCATCGGTTAACCGACGAAGCCGACTGACGGTCTGATGTGTCAGAACGCGGTGACGTAAAACACACGACGTGCTGAAAAAAAACAAAGTTCAATGCTTCCAAGCATGCGTCGACTCGATTCTAAGCATGCGTGGCCTTTTGACCGATGCCTTTGCATACTAACGATCGGTTTTGACCCTTCGGTCAGGCGTCCATCGGTTCAATTTCAAAGCAAGTTCTCCGTTTTTGGCCTACACACGATCGGTTTTAACCGACCGCGTGTACGCGGCCTTATACTTACCTGTCCACATAGTCTCTTTATCAAAAGTCTCCTGGATGGGATCTATACAGGACATGCTCCATTTGTAAGGACATCTGCTATTTGTCCAAATGGGGACAGCCATCCATAGATATGAATAGGGATGTATTGTGAAATTTAAAAAAAAATACTTACATCCAACTAGAAGAGCTTCTCATAGCAGCTCTCGCAGTGAACCACATCCCGATGAATAAAGAGGCTGTCAATTAAATCTCCCATTGGCTTATTGCAAATTCCACACTGTGGGGATAAACACAAAGTTACACAAGATCAGAAGTACAGTCATACAATAAAAAGTGGATTGTTGCTCCATAAACAGAACAGAGTGTGGATGTAGTGCACCCAAACTTATCACCTACTATATACAGTACATGAGGAGCCTTCACACATTGTTTTGTAGATTGGGAGACCGCTGATAAGCCCTAATCATAGCAAAGGTAATGGAGAGCGTCTGTAGACATCATAAGACTCAGTATCTTGATCCTATGTCTGTCTAAGGTTAAAGGGTTGTAAAGGTACAATTCTTTTTTCCTAAATGGCTTCCTTTATCTTAGTGCAGTCCTCTTTCACTTACCTCATCCTTCCATTTTGCTTTTAAATGTCCTTATTTCATCTGAGAAATCCTCACTTCCTATTCTTCTGTCTGTAACTACACACAGTAATGCAAGGCTTTGTCCCTGGTGTGAAGTGTCGCCCCCCCCCCCCATTCCCTTGGACTACAGGAGAGTCAGGACGCTCTCTACGTTGCAGATAGAGAAAGGCGATGTGTGTTAGTGGGCGTCCTGACTCTCCTGTAGTCCAAGGGAGGGGGCGAGCATCACACTCCACACCAGGGAGAAAGCCTTGCATTACAGAAAGTGAGGATTTCTCAGAAGAAATTAGGACATTTAAAAGCAAAATCGAGGATGAGGTAAGTGAAGGAGGACTGCACTAAGGTAAAGCAAGCTATTTAGGAAAAAAAAAAATTGTACCTTTACAACCCCTTTAACTATACATATTAGGATTTCTCTTGTTCAGAATACCTGCTTTGCTGCAGTCACTGTTCGGCCGAGAATTTTCCAAGCGGCTTTTCAAACTTTTATCAGAATATCGAAAGAGCCACTTGGAAAAATCTTGGCTGAGCAGTGACCACGGGTGGTGGAAACAGGGCTACCTACTGTTCAAATTGTAGTTAATTCTGCAGGAATTGGTGAAAATTCAAGCTGTATATGACAAAACGTCATAAGTATAGCAATATGAAAATCAGAGGACATGGTGCTTGGCAGAGCTGGATCTTTAAATAATTAATATCAGTGAAAATGTGAGGAGGTCAACTTGTATGGTGCTTCAGTCTACTATGATGGGGAGCATTCATTCAGAGATAGGCCTAGAGCAGTAGAAACCGCTGGGCAGCCACAGGAGGAAAGACCACTAGCTCAGGAGCTGCTGCATTCCCACAAGTTGGCAAATATGATCTGAAACTTGTCTAAAAGTTATACCTCATCTATCAACCTGTACCTATCTGTCTGTCTATAAAATACAATATATATATATATATATATATATATATATATATATATATACACACACACACACATACATACATATATATTGAAGGCCTCTTGAGCCCCTTAGGGAAAGAGAACCTTGACTGATGGGGGCATGGCCAGGTACAGGATAAGACTGCTTCAAGGATTGGTTGCTAGGGTGAATGGGCTGGGCCTGAGCTCTGAAAAAGTATTGCCCCAGGGAATGCTGGGTCTTTTAAGGAATGTGGTTGGAAGAGCTGCCCACGCTCCCGCCCCTTTTTCCTATGGTAGGTCACAGCTTGCTGCAGCTTCTGGACCTTACCAGCATAAAATGGCTGTAATGGGCTAAGCCCTTGATGGAAAATGGAAGTAGGCAGCTTGTCCGGCACTTATGGTAAGGACGGGACCCTTCCCCTTTTGGACTTGTGTGCTCACAGTGAGTGAGTGAGAAACTTATATAGCGCAGCACATGCGAACTAAATCGCCTCTGGGCGCTTGGTGTCCATTTCTCAGAAGAGATGGGTTTTGAGCTTTTTCCTGAAGGCCAAGTGGTTCTCCTCCAACCGAATGCTGGTTGGTAAAGCGTTCCATAGTCTAGGACCTTGGACCGCAAATCTTCTTTCGCCTTTGGACTTGTATCTGGTTTTGGGTATCTGGAGTAGATTTTGGTTGGTTGATCGCAGAACGCGATTGGGGTTGTGAGCTTTTAGTTTTTCGCATAGAGGGGGGGCATTTCCCAGAATACACTTATGCGTCAGACAGAGTGTTTTGAAAGTAATTCTGTCTTTCACAGGTAACCAATGAAGGGATCTCAGTGAAGGTGAGATTGATTCCCAGGGTTTTTTCCCCAGTCACCAGTCTAGCAGCTGTATTTTGAACGACTTGCAGGCGGGTGATTTGGTACTTTGTTAGTCCAAGATAGAGGGCATTTGCATAGTCCAGTCTGGAGTTGATAATTGTTCCCACCACCACTGCTATGTCTTCTTTTGGCATAAAGGGAATGAGTCTGCTTCGTAGGCCCAGCAGATGGTGAGATCCGCTGACCACTGACCCTATTTGTGCGTCCATTGTCATGTAGGTGTCGAAGAAGACTCCCAGATATTTGACTTTGGTGCTAGGGGTGATGGTTTTACCCAGAATGGGCGGGGGTGTCCATGTTTGCCGATTGGCATGAAACAGGGGAAGTTCTGTTTTCGAACCGCTGAGTTAAAGATAACTCTTTGTCATCCAATTATCTATCAAAGAAAAGCATTTCTCTAGTGCAAGATAATGATCCTTTTTGTTGCAGATGCGAAAATACAGTTGTGTGTCATCTGCATAAGAATGGTAAAGTAACTTCTGGCTACTGATGATTTCAAAGAGAGGGCAGAGATAGATATTAAACAGAACCTGTGATAAAGAGGATCCCTGAGGGACTCTGCATGACACTGTGCGTTTTTCAGAAGTGAAAAGTCCTAATTTCACTATTTGTGATCGGCTTTCCAGAAAGGAGGAAAACCAAGTGATTTTTGCTACTTCATTTAGCCGAGTCAATAATAATTTATGGTCCACTGTGTCAAAAGCTGCACTTAGGTCCAGCAGTACTAGACCACAAGATTCTCCTTCGTCTGCGGCCTCGAGAGCGTCGTCCCAAATTTTGAGAAGTGCTGTTTCTGTCCCGTGACCGGGACGGAAACCCGATTGGAATGGATCGAGCAGTTTATGGGTATCTAAATGATGTTGTAGCTGTTGTACCACTTCTTTCTCCATTATCTTGGAGAAGACATTTAGGCCTGTTAAGGGTCGACGGTGGTTAGGGTCTTTGGGATCAAGGGAGGGTTTCTTTAGGATAGGTTTGATTATCCCTTGTTTCAGCAGGGTAGACACAATGCCTTCCTTGAAGAATTGGTTTATCAGCTGCGTGATAGCTGGTGCCAGAATATCGACACATTCTTTCAGCAGTTTGGTGGGGATGATATCATTAAGCGCTGTGCTATTTTGCAAGGTACCGATGATATTTTTTGTGGCCTCGATGGAAATGGGTTTTAGGGTGAAATACGTTGATTGCGGCGCATTTATGTGGGTATTTTGTGTACGATTGAGGGGGAGGTTGACTTTTTTTTTGTCAGGATGCATGAATCAGACGTACACAGATGTAAATGAAGAAGAAGGTCTTTATTAAAAAAAAAAACAGCAAGGTAAAGTCAGTACAAATGATCAACAGCCAGAAGGGTCCTCCGCCGAAGCCAGGGTCGAAAGCCAGGGATGGAAGTCAGCCAAGCCGGAGTAGTAGCCAAAGGGTGGTGAGACGAAGCCGGGGATCAGGCACCAGAAGGAACGTCCGTAGGACCCGGGTCAGTGATCCAAACAGCAGCAAGGTCATAGGAGGCTAGTGAGACAAGGACCGAGCAATGGACTACTGCAGCAGCCATGTTATATATGAGCTGAGCATCCAGCTCCTCCCAGTGGGAAGGAGGAGCCACAGGATGTAGGAAGTTACAAGAAGCACAGGTAGCAAGATGGCCGCCAGCACAAGACAGTGATGAGATGGCTGCAAAGGAGGTAAGACCATGACAGTACCTCCCCCTCAAGGGCCCCTCCTCCGCGGCGCAAAAAACGGCTTCTGGGGGAAGCGCGCGCAGAAGGCTCGGAGCAGAGCCGGAGCATGAACATCTGTGGAGGGAACCCAGGAACGCTCCTCAGGACCATAGCCGCGCCAGTGGACCAAGAACTGTAACCGACCGCGGACCAAGCATGAGTCCAGGATATCGCTCACCTCATATTCTTCATGATCGCCTACCTGGACAGGACGAGGCCGAGGCACCGAAGAGGTGAAGCGATTGCATATTAGTGGTTTCAACAGGGAGACGTGAAACACATTGGAAATCCGCATACCAGGAGGAAGCGCAAGGGCATAGGCAACGGGGTTCACCCTGCGGAGTACACGGAAGGGACCAACAAAGCCAGGAGCCAGCTTGGGAGTGGGCACACGGAGGTTGAGATTGCGAGTGGACAACCATACACGGTCCCCGACCTGATAGGAAGGAGCAGGCGACCGTCTGCGATCAGCCTGGAGCTTCTGGCGCTGCGCAGAGACCTTGAGGGACCTCTGGATCTGTACCCATGAAGCACGTAGAGCCGAAAGGTGGTCCTCTACAGCCGGAATATCTTGGGGAGAGAATGACTCTGGTAACACGGCAGGTTGAAACCCATAATTAGCTATGAAGGGAGACGTCCCAGAGGAAGAGTTAACCCCCGTGTTCCTGGCAAACTCAGCCCATGTCAGAAGGTCAACCCAATTTTCCTGGTGATCGGAGACATAGCAACGAAGGAACTGCTCCAGAGCCTGACTGGATCACTCTGCGGCCCCATGGGACTGAGGGTGGTAAGCCGAGGAGAAGGAGAGACGAATCCCCAACTGGGAGCAAAAGGCGCGCCAGAACCTGGACACAAACTGACTTCCCCGATCCGAAACGATCTCCTTGGGCAAACCGTGCAACCGGAAGACCTCCCTGGCGAATACTGTGGCCAATTCCTGCGCAGTGAACAATTTCTTAAGTGGAACACAGTGGCACATCTTGGAGAACCGATCCACAATCATGAGAATGACCGTATGCCCTCGGGACGCAGGAAGGTCCACAATGAAGTCCAACCCCAGGTGTGACCATGGGCGCTCCCCAGTGGTAATGGGTTGTAGAAGTCCCAACGGAAGGTGCCGAGGGGACTTGTTCTGGGCACAAACAGAACATGCCGCTACATATGCGGCAATGTCAGAGCGTAGAGAAGGCCACCAGAACAAACAAGAGACAGCCCAGGACAGCTGATTCTTTCCAGGATGCCCAGCGGTCTTGGAGTTATGGTATGTTCGCAACAGCCGGGTATGCAACTCCTCAGGCACGAAGCATTTGCCGTTGGGTCTCCCAGCGTGAGCACCAGGTTAAGCCTCCAGAATTTGCTCCCCAAGGGGAGAAGTCAAGCTGGTGCAGATGGCGGCCAAAATCAGATTTGGAGGTATGACCTGAGTCGGTATCGATTCCTCCCTGGACAGCTCGGAGTACTGACGTGATAAGGCATCCGCCCTGACGTTCTTGGAACCGGGTAAATAGGAGACCACATAATAAAAACGAGACAGGAACAGAGCCCATCTGGCCTGACGGGGTGTCAATCTCTTGGCCTCTGAGAGGTAAGTCAGATTCTTGTGGTCCGTCAGGATGAGAACCGGAACCACCGAACCCTCGAGCAAGTGCCTCCACTCCTTGAGAGCCTGCACGATGGCTAACAACTCTATGTCACCAATCTGGTAGTTGCACTCTGCGGGAGACAGCTTCCTGGAGTAAAATCCACAGGGAAGCAGGGGACCCTCTGGTGTCCGACGCTGAGACAGAAGGGCGCCTACTCCTGTCTCAGACGCATCCACCTCGAGGACAAAAGGCAAACCAGGATTGGGATGAGCCAGTATAGGAGCCGACACAAAGGCAGATTTCAGAGCCTCAAAGGCCCGGGTGGCCTCGACCGGCCAGACCTGGGAACTACAGCCCTTCCTAGTCAGATCCGTGAGAGGCTTGGCCAGCGAGGAGAAGTCGCTGATGAACTTCCGATAATAATTGGCGAAGCCCAAAAAGCGCTGCAGGGACCGAAGACCACTGGGCTGGGGCCACTGTAGGACTGCCGAGACCTTCTCAGGGTCCATGGAGAACCCTTCCGTGGAGATGATGTAACCTAGGAAGGTTACCTGGGATCGGTGAAATTCGCATTTCTCAAGCTTACCGAAAAGCTTGTTCTCTCGTAACCGTTGCAACACTCGCTTGACATCCAGAATGTGGGCCTCCATAGATTCGGAGTATACCAAGATATCATCCAAATAGACCACCACACACTGCTGCAACAGGTCACGGAAAACATCATTGATAAATTCCTGGAAGACTGCAGGCGCATTGCACAACCCAAAGGGCATAACCAGGGATTCATAATGACCGGTCCTGGTGTTGAACGCGGTCTTCCACTCGTCACACGGAGAGGAGAGGTTTTCCTCTGAGGAGCTTCTTTTCCAAGCTGCTTCCGCTCTTCTGCACTCTTGCTTCAGCAAAGGCAGCTGGTTGTTAAACCAGCTGGAGTTGTTCTTCAGAATGCAGGTTTTGCGTTTTGGCGCTACTAAGTCGGCTGACTGTAGTAGATCCTTGTTGATGGCATCCAATGTTTCTGTGACCATTTGATGTTGTTCGATTGGTTTTATTTTGTTCCCTAGTGTAGTTATAAAAAGCTCAGAGTGGAGCTTCTTCTGAGATCTAGTCCAGTGTGTTGTCACCGGTTTTATCGTTCTTTTTAAGGGGACGTTTTTGCTAATTATGAATTTAATTGCATGGTGATCTGTCCATGGTAACGGCTCATTTTCCAGAACGTTAATTTCCAAATTTTGTCTAAAAATGAGATCGAGCGTCTGGCCTGAAGCATGTGTGGGCCCACATACTAGTTTCTGCAGACCTAATCTAATCCTAATTTGCTGTTTAGGGTATAAGTGGCGATGAACTCTGTCAATGCAGTAAGGAGCTGCATTTTTGGACCAGGTGGTCTATAAAAGAGTAGAATGTGTCCTGGGGATTTGATTGCAGTTGAAGAGTGAGGGTTTCCATCAAAGGAAGAGAGTTCTGACGGTCTGGTTTAGTGATTGAGAGGTGAGCCTTATGGATCACCGCCAGGCCGCCTCCTTTTTGCCCCACTCTTTTTTCAGTTAGAATACGATAATTTTCAGGCACCAGTTCTCCTAGAATGGTGTTACAGTCTGCTGTGAGCCAGCTTTCTGTGATAAAGAGGCAGTCTAAATCGTATTGTAGAATGAAATCATAGATTTGTTATGTTGACCAAAGCACACGATATGTGCTTAGGCTGGGGTGAATACGTATCATTTTTGACTGTTGATCGTCAGTCGCGTCTTAACAGTTGCTCATTCCTTAGAACTGTTTTGGTGACAACTGGTAATATTGTTTTAGATGCCAGATGTTTTCTGCGGAGTATCTCAGATTAGCCATAGTTGTAGAAACCACGGGGAAGGTAATATTGATTGGTGGGGGGGGTATTAAGGGGTGATGGGAAAGGAAGATTTTCTAGTGGGGCCCCACTCGCTGCGTCTTCCCTGCCTGTTTGATCCAGAGGAAGGCGAAAAAACCCTGGTCGTGCTGTGCCAATCTGCAGCGCCCGGGGAAAAATAACTTCCTGATCCCTCACGGGCGATCGGGCAGGCCCTGGATCAAGTGTTGAAATGGTAGAAGTCCCTAAATTACTCTCTATTAGAGCCAAAGGAGAGGGGGGCCTTTTGGGGGGGGTGGGGGGTATACGTACCCCTGAGTTCACAGATGGGCAACCAAATTACACCGATCGGACTGTGGACGGGCAGTGAGTGGTAGGGTTGTCTCAATTGCTGGGGTGGCTGGAAGGAGAAACCAGGATTGCTGGGGTGTAGCAGGATGGGTGTAGTAAGATGGCCGCCAAACCGGGACTAGGCCTGAGCCGGGGGCTGAGGTTCAAGGGCAGAGAGGGCGAGATGGTGGAGATCCTCCTGGGGGGCTGGGGGGTAAAGTGAAGTTTGAGGGGGGGTTTTAGCCTGGTTTTTAAAGCGTGGCGCGCCCGCTAGGCTGCGGCTGAAGCCGCGGACTTTCCTAGCTGCAGCCGCCACGATCTATTAGTGGATTCGTGGCAGATGTTGGGAGTGGAGGCGGGGAGATGGCAGGGGGATGTATTACCATGGATGGGGGTCTGGCGGGATACAGGTTGGCCGTTCTCTCCAGCCGTTCAACCCTAAAAAGGACGGCCGCAGCACAGTCCCTGGGCAGGTGGATGGACCGGAGGCCTGAGAGGAGCAAGCCTTACCTGTACAGCTCCGGGCGGCGGAAGAAAAGAAGGCCAAAGTCGGAAGGAGACACAGCGATCCTGGGTGTTGTAGCTGGTGCTGTTGAAGGGGGCTAGAAGCAAAACCTGCCTGTCTAATCTGCCCTGAAGGAGAGCCGACTCACGGGAGAGCGTCCTGCTGCACCGAGACTGACTGACTGACTAGTGTGCATGGAGCCTAAAGAATCAGTACAACAGCCTTGCCCTTTCCAACCTAATGGTTGTAAGTGTGTTTATTTAACGGGGTGAGGGGGCAAGGGAGAAGGTTTTTCTATACATCTTTGTTACAGTTAATGGTACCTGGGCTCATTGCGCCTCAGCAGTCAAGATAGATATATATGTTGTGTCCTTCAGGTGCAGTTATTTTATATGTAAGTTTAGTAGAAATAACACAGGTATGATTACCTTAAAACAATACTCATGGCAGTAGATATTAAGGTGGTCTAGCATGATCTTGGCACCGTCTTTGATTTCACGACCACAGTAAGTGCAAGGACCTTCCTCAGACCTAAAATGCAAATGAGTATGTTAATTACATTTTTAACATTTTACTGGTAGATTTATGTGCGAGAAAAATCTCATTGGTACAATCGACAATCTCTACAGACACTTGACGAACACCATTTGATAGTACTTTCACTTGCTTTTAACTTTCAATTTTGGAATGAATATAATCTTCCAAAAGGAAACCACATACACTAACAAATTTCTTTATCGTACATCACGGGGCACAGAGCGCATAGCCATTACATATGGGTTATATGGGTACCTTCAGGTGTGGACACTGGTGTAATCAACTTCACAGGAAGTTCCTCCCTATATAACCCCCTCCCACTGAGAGTGCTTTAGTTTTTTCGCCAGTGTCTTAGGTGTTGGTCACGTCTAGCTGTCCCTCGGAGGTCTCGGGACCCAGGATAGCTAGCCGGATCCGTCCGAAGTGCTTCAAAGCCAAGGTGTACGGTACCCGGGCCCTGCTGGAGTGGGGTTTTGCCTATAATGCCTCTCCTTGGAGGGCTGGATTCTGGGCTCCAGTGCCTTAGTCTCTTCCAAGAACTAAACGCTACTGATGCCAGGATGCTATATAGGTCCAGGGGTGTGGGTTCCTTAACACAGGACCCCGGTCCCTGAAGGTCCAAGACAATACCCACGGAGATGGGGGAAGATTGGGCCTCTTGCATTTTGCAATACCCTGCGGCGTGGAGCAGGTAAGAGGGAACCTGCGGGACTTGGTTCGACAGTAGGTATCCCCCTGGGGGTTCTGGGTTGGCTAACAGTATGCTTGTGCATCAGCCACTATCTCCACTATGTCTGTGTAGGCAGGATGGGATACTAATGTTTACCCAGATAACATGTAGATATATGTATACTTGTGTAAGTTATATATTTGCTACTCACCCCAGGTCTGCCTGTTAACACTGATACTGCAACCCCACATGTTTTAAAGAGGAAATTGCTGGTAAAAACTCCTGTTTCTTAGGAAGCCCATGGGGACAGCTTCCTCGCTATGTGTGCACTACAATAAGATTAGTGCTTACCTGGTGTCTGTTGGTGCTGCCTAAACGCTGGTCCATGTTGTTTCCTCTGCTCTGCTTCCTCCATGTGGTTTCAGCGTGGTGCGCGCGATCGTGCGCGCGCGCGTGCACGCCGCCTTTTATAGCGTCGGCGTGCGTCGGGGGGGGCGGGCCAGCAGCGTCAGGGTCTGTTTAAAAGGGAAAACTTTTTCTCTGGCTGGTCTTTCCCTCCTGGAGGCAGAGGAAGAAAGGATACAGAGCGTGCAGCTGGGTCTTTTGGCCACACAGGGACACCTAGTGGCGGTTTTGTGGATCTTCAGGTCTAGGACTTAGGTCCACTGTGGCAAACCTAGCCACTTCTGGAACGCTGGACGTTACATGTCAAAAGGTTGTCTGTATTATATGCTATGTATTCTGCTGGGTCTTATGTGGGCATAGTAATTCATATGCTGGCAGCCGTAAGCCACTAGCATTCAGTACTTAGTTTTATGTTGCCCAATCAGTGTTCGGCAGTTTTAAACCGATCTCCCACAACACATAACCCCAGACCCCAGCTATCAACCGACTTTTCCCTTGTGCAGCAATGCCTGATGGGAGAATTATCCTAACTGTTAAGTTCCCCATCTGGTCCTCCCTGTATTACCCCTGTTAAATCTATTTGGCTGTTTGGAAACCCCTTGCATGGGGAATTATATAAATATGGAAGCCTGTGAATAAAAAGTCTGTTGACTCTCAGAGCTGTGTGTCGTCTGGTTACTGAGGGAGATTTGGGACATTGCCTTACTTGTCAATGCTGACTGTGGATTTACCCTGGTTACCAGCGGAGATCGTGGAGTTTAATATTGCTCTCCGCTACATTTGGTGGCAAGCGACGGGATCCAACCTTACAGCCGATAAGCGCAATTCGTGCAATGTGAACTACCGATGTGGAGACGGATTATTCTAGGCTAAAGCGGCAGACATTAAAGGAACTGCTAGAAGCCAGGGGTAAGGTAGCCAGCAACAAATCCAAAGCTGTACTAACTGCCGAGCTGATGGAGGGAGACAGAGCCCGCAGCGCTACACCACCAGCAGCCATGGAAGAAACCCTCTACCAGAGAGAAATGAGGACCAGGCTGGAATTTTTGCCACAGCCTATATCAGATGCCATGCTGCATATGGTAATGGCGAATGTGCAGGAGTACGTGATGGCACACAGTCCGCAGTATACACAGTCTCGAGCAGAATCCACTACTGGGTCACTCTACAACCAGGTAAAACCCAAAATTCCCTATCATGCCTTTAAAATGTTTTGCGAGGAGAAGGATGAGATTGATGGGTATTTACAGGATTTTGAGAGACTGTGTGATTTACATGAATTGGAACGGACAGTATGGGTCCCATTGCTAGCAGGCAAGCTGGCAGGTCGGGCAGCAGAAGCATTTCGCGCTGTACCCAGTGAGGACAGCAAGGATTATGATAAAGTGAAGCAAGCGATATTAGAGAGATACGCCATTACTCCAGAGGCATACCGGCGCAAGTTTAGAAACCTGCGCAAACCAGAGAAGGATTCACATGCTGAATGGGCACACAAGCTGGACCAAGCTTCCCAAGGGTGGATACAAGCCAGCCAAGCCACTACTATGGAGGAATTGAGACAGTTAATGCTGTTGGAGCAATTCTTCAACGGTTTGTCCCCAGAGGCACAAGAATGGGTGCGAGACAGGAAACCTCTCACCCTAACCGAAGCGGCTCGATTAGCGGATCAGCATTTTGATGCAAGGAGACATCATGGGCCCCTAACCAAGAGTTATCCTCGACCCGCGGGACCACCCAGTACTCTACCACCCCCCGGTCTCACAGCCTCCCCTTTTCGTAAATCCCAAGGGACTTTACCACCACCCTCCAGATATAACGGACGTGCCAACATCCAATGCCACACCTGCAAACAGTGGGGACATATGGCACGCGAGTGCACCCAAAACCGGGGCAGACCCGCCTGGAACCAAGGCCAACCAAACCCGGCACCAAGGGCTGCTGCCCATCATTATCAATGGGAGCCGGCCACTCAAGAGATGTTGAGCATTCCAGCAGAAGAACCCCTGGGAATCTTGCATGAGGTGATGACAGTCCGAGCCACGGATAACCGGCAGCATCATCGACAGCCAGTGACCTTGGAGGGGAAAGAAGTCCAGGGACTTCGGGATTCAGGAGCTACTTTAACCTTGATAGCACCCCATTTGGTCCCTGACTCGGCACACACTGGCGGATCAGTGGCAGTACGAGTGGCAGGGGGAGCAGTGTACCGACTACCCATTGCCAAAGTACATTTGGATTGGGGTGTGGGAGGGGGGACGGTAGAAGTGGGCCTCATGCAAAATTTACCAGCAGATGTTATGCTGGGAAATGACTTGGGCCAGATGACCTCTGCTTTTGTACCCCAGGCCCCATACCAGGAAGCCCATCCAGTGACCACACGGCAACAGGCTCGCACCACGGTTCCACCGACACACTCTGAGGCTCCGGTAAGAGACCATGACCCCCACACGACACGTATGTCCTGGGATACCCCGACTAAGTTTGAGGCCGAGGTGAGGTCAGACCCCACGCTACAGGTATACAGGGACAGGGTACACGCTGACCAGGCTGGGCTAGAGGGGGAGCGGTACACCTGGGAGAAAGGGCTACTTTACCGCATTGCTGAAAGAGGAGTGGGAGGGTCGGCCACAGTAACGACTAAACAGTTAGTGGTTCCCCAGAAGTATAGGCGAGAACTGCTTCGGATTGCCCACGACATTCCCCTGTCTGGGCATCTGGGGATGACAAGTACCCGATACAGGTTGACCCACGCTTTCTTCTGGCCAGGGATCTCCAAGGATGTGAGGCAATACTGCACCTCCTGTGACATTTGCCAGCGAGTAGGCAAGCGAGGTGACCGCCACAAAGCCAAGTTATGTCCTCTTCCCATTATTGAAGAACCCTTCAGTAGGGTGGCCGTAGATATAGTGGGGCCCTTACCAAAACCCAGTCCCTCCGGGAAAAGATATATTTTAACTGTAGTGGACTATGCCACCCGGTACCCCCGAGGCTATAGCCCTCACAAACATTCATGCCGAAACTGTGGCAGAGGCCTTAATGAAAATATTTTCCAGGGTGGGGTTTCCCCAAGAAATCATATCCGATAGAGGCACCCAGTTCACCGCCGAGGTAACCCAACAACTATGGAAGATATGTGGCATTAAGCCAATAGTAAATTCGGCGTACCACCCCCAGTCCAATGGTCTATGCGAAAGGTTTAATGGTACGCTGAAGCAGATGCTCCGTACATTTGGAGAGGCTCATAAAGACTGGGAGCGCTTTCTACCCCATCTGCTCTTCGCTTATAGAGAGGTACCCCAAGAGTCAACAGGGTTTTCCCCTTTTGAATTACTGTTTGGGAGAAGGGTGCGAGGGCCACTAGACCTAATTAGAGAGCATTGGGAGGGGGAGAGTAGCCCAGACGGAACCCCTATTGTATCCTACGTACTGGAGTTCAGGGACCGTCTGGAGGCGCTAACACAGGCTGTGCGCACCAACCTCCGGGCGGCCCAACAACGTCAGCGCCGCTGGTACGATAGGGGAGCCAGAGACCGCAGCTTTCAGGTGGGACAAAAGGTTTTGATTTTAAAACCGGTCCGCACAGACAAGCTGCAGGCCATCTGGCAAGGCCCATACCAGGTGGTGGAACAGAGATGTGATACCACCTATGTGATTGGCCCCTGCTCAGGGGTAGGGGAGAGACGCATGTTCCACGTGAATATGCTCAAACCATACCATGAGAGGATAGAGGACGTGGCCGCCATATGCGCTTCCGCCTCGGAGGATCAGGAGAATCTGCCACTACCTGACCTCTTAGAACAGGAGGGACAGACGGAGCCCTCCAAGGGGGTTCAGCTGGGGGAGCGGCTAAGCCCTCAGGAGCGTGCCCAGGTACAAGAGCTGATTGTAGCTAAAGGGGCTACCTTCTCCAATTTACCTGGGTACACTCCGCTGGCCACTCACCAAGTCGAGACCCCGGGACAGCTACCTATGCGGCAAACCCCATATCGTGTCCCTGAAGCAGTCAGGACGCATATGAAGACTGAGATTGACGAGATGTTGCAGCTAGGGGTTATCGAACCTTCTGATAGCCCCTGGGCATCGCCAGTAGTGCTGGTACCAAAGAAGGATGGCACGACACGTTTCTGTGTCGACTACCGGAGGCTAAATGACAAAACGGTGTCTGATGCCTATCCGATGCCCCGGATAGACGAGCTGCTGGATAAGATGGCACGGGGCCGGTATCTCACTACCATAGACTTATGTAAGGGATACTGGCAGATTCCACTGGCCGAGGAGGCCATCCCCAAGTCGGCGTTTGTCACCCCGTTTGGCCTGTATCAATTTCGGGTCATGCCATTCGGGATGAAGAACGCTCCGGCAACTTTTCAGCGGATGGTCGATCGGTTATTGGACGGATTCCAGGAATACGCATGTGCCTATTTAGACGACATCGCCATATTTAGCCAGACCTGGGCAGAGCACCTACAACACATAGGGGCCATTCTAGATCGTATTGGAGAGGCAGGGTTAACACTGAAACCCAGCAAGTGTCATATAGGGATGGCTGAAGTGCAGTACTTGGGCCACCGGGTGGGGAGCGGGCGACAGAAACCCGAACCAGCTAAAGTTGAAGCCATAGCTAAATGGCCCACCCCCAGGACGAAAACCCAAGTGCTAGCGTTTCTAGGTACTGCGGGGTACTATAGAAAATTCGTACCCAATTATAGTGCCCTGGCCAAACCCTTGACTGACTTGACACGCAAGAACCTGCCCCGACAGGTTGTCTGGGCCCCAGAGTGTGATCAGGCATTCCAACAACTAAAGACTGCTCTAACTAATGCCCCTGTACTTGCTGCTCCTGATCCAACTAAAAGATTCCTTGTCCATACGGACGCTTCAATGTTTGGATTGGGAGCAGTGCTGAGCCAAGTGGGAGCCGATGGCGGAGAACACCCCGTAGCTTACCTGAGCCGAAAGTTATTGCCACGAGAAGTAAGCTACGCCGCCATTGAGAAGGAATGCCTGGCCGTGGTGTGGGCCCTCAAAAAGTTGCAGCCGTATTTGTATGGACAACCTTTTTCGCTACTCACAGATCACAACCCGTTGGTGTGGCTAAACCGTGTGGCGGGAGACAATGCCCGGCTGCTGCGCTGGAGTTTGGCGCTGCAGCCGTTTGACTTTACAATCCACTACCGACCAGGGAAGCAAAACGGTAATGCCGACGGGTTATCTAGACAAACTGAACTTGAAAAGTGATCTGTGAAATTACACCCCCGGACATCCCCAAGCCGATCCGTTGGGATCAGACTGTGTATGCCGGCTTGGTTCTGGGGGAGCATTGTGGCAAACCTAGCCACTTCTGGAACGCTGGACGTTACATGTCAAAAGGTTGTCTGTATTATATGCTATGTATTCTGCTGGGTCTTATGTGGGCATAGTAATTCATATGCTGGCAGCCGTAAGCCACTAGCATTCAGTACTTAGTTTTATGTTGCCCAATCAGTGTTCGGCAGTTTTAAACCGAACTCCCACAACACATAACCCCAGACCCCAGCTATCAACCGACTTTTCCCTTGTGCAGCAATGCCTGATGGGAGAATTATCCTAACTGTTAAGTTCCCCATCTGGTCCTCCCTGTATTACCCCTGTTAAATCTATTTGGCTGTTTGGAAACCCCTTGCATGGGGAATTATATAAATATGGAAGCCTGTGAATAAAAAGTCTGTTGACTCTCAGAGCTGTGTGTCGTCTGGTTACTGAGGGAGATTTGGGACATTGCCTTACTTGTCAATGCTGACTGTGGATTTACCCTGGTTACCAGCGGAGATCGTGGAGTTTAATATTGCTCTCCGCTACATCCACTATTGACCAGAAAAAAAAAAAAAAAAAAAGGAAGTTTTTTGCTTAAAGGGACTCAGCCTTAGATCCAGCAGTATCTGAGTCTACCTTGGACTCCGGCTAACGGGCATTGGTGTGTCAATACTCACAGGTTTCCTCAGTATTGCCACCTCCCAGGCGGGTAAAAAAAATAAAATAAATTTTTTGAAAAAAAAAAAAAAAATAAAAGGAAAAAGAGAGAAATTAGTTCTTTTCATTTTCCTCATACCTGCCCTCATATTGGTTACTCCTAGCTGCAACAGTCAGGTGTTGGCTATAGGGGTGACCCAAGGTTGTACAATGGCTCCAAAGGGACCTGGACCAGCCAAGGCTGCTAAAGGTGCCAAAAAGCAAAAGGGGTCTCCATCGGGGTCAGAGGATTTGGGCCAGGCTGCTACGGCCCCACCCTCGCCAGTTAGGACACCGAGTGGCATAGTACAAGAGCCATTGGGGGTGCTGGGGGCAGAGGCGGCCCCCGATCCACCCATTCCCGTTTACGTGACGGAAGAAATGCTAGCAGCCACCATGAGTGGGCTAGAGAAAAGGTTAACTGCGTTGTTTTCCCGTCCTTGCCCAAGTAGCAAGCGGGCTAGATCCCCCTCACCCAGTGTGGGGTTTTCAGATGCGGAGGTCTCCTCTTCAGAGGAACGGGACCCACAAGGGGATCAGGCAGACCCAAGTCCCGACGGTTCAGACAGGGAAAATTCCACTATAGATGAATATTTTTCGGCCTCTCAAGCGGAGAGCCTGTGGATCCAGTCTTTGACAGATATGGTTCGCACTGCCTTTAAACTTCCAGTGCCAGAACTAGTAGCCCCGGAGGTATCCTCATTGGGTTCTTTAAAGGCTCCATTAACTTGTGCGTCTTTTCCAATGCACCCCCTTCTGCGGAACGTGATTTACCAGGATTGGGCTCGACCTGATAGAATCTTTGTCCCTCCTAAAAGATTCTCTATTCTCTACCCTATGGAAGAGGAATATGTAAAGAAATGGGCACTCCCTACAGTGGACGCAGCCATTTCCTGCGTGAATAAATCCCTGACTTGTCCGGTTGAAAATGTCCATATGTTCAAGGATCCGGTCGACAAAAAATTCGAGACCCTACTGAAAGCAGCTTTCACCTCAGTAGGTGCCATGGTTCAGCCAGCAGTAGCAGCCATTGGTGTTTGTCAGGCCCTGAAGGATCAGGCAAAACATATATTAAAGAACATGCCGGCTCAGCATACTCATGAATTAGCAGAATTCCCTAGGGCTCTCTGCTTTGCAATAGATGCTATTAAGGATTCCATCCAACAGGCATCCCGTTCATCTCTACTGATGGTTCACATGCGTCGCCTTTTGTGGCTAAAGAACTGGTCAGCAGAGGCACCCTGCAAAAAGCTTTTTAGCAGGGTTTCCCTTTCATGGGGGAAGACTATTCGGGGAAGACCTAGATAAATATATCCACACCATATCAAGTGGAAAAAGTACTTCCTTACCGGTCAAGAAAAGACCGCGTGGGCCCACGTTTAAACGACAGGCCATTGCAGGCTTGGCCCCTTCGACTTCCCGTCAGTATCGACGGCCTCCCGGGCGTTCAGCAGTTAATAGCCGCCCACAGGGACAAGCCGCGGCAAACAAGAGGCCCTGGTCTCGCAAGCCGGCTAAACCAGTCATCAAGTCAGATTCATGAAGGGGCGCCCCCACTCTCTTGGGTGGGGGGAAGACTTCAGTTTTTCTCCGAAGTCTGGAAGGCCAGAATTCCCGACTCTTGGGTTCGGTCCGTAGTAGCCTCAGGCTACAAACTAGAGTTTCGAGAAATCCCCCCTCCTCATTTTCAGGGGTCAAGTCTTCCAAGCGACCCGTTAAAGAGGGCCTCTCTCGTAAAGGCGTTGGATCGCCTCTTGCTCCAAGGAGTAATTGTAGAAGTACCAACCCAAGAAAGGGGTCTGGGATTCTACTCCAACCTTTTTGTTATACCAAAACCCAATGGCGACGTCAGGCCTATATTAGACCTCAAACGCCTAAATCGCTTTCTAAGGATTCAGACCTTTCGTATGGACTCCATACGTTCAGTGACAGCCAGCCTGCATCAGGGCGACTTTCTAGCATCTATAGACATAAAAGATGCATATCTGCATGTGCCGATTTACCCAGCACATCACAAGTTTCTTCGTTTTACGATAAATCAAAGTCATTACCAGTTCGTAGCCCTCCCTTTCGGGTTGGCAACAGCTCCACGGGTATTCACAAAGGTGTTAGCCCCGGTGCTAGCCGTCCTAAGGACAGAAGGCATCTTGGTCCTGGCATACCTGGACGATCTCCTGGTTATCGACAGATCAGCTTCCAACCTCAATCATGCAGTAGTCCGCACAGTGCGGCATCTAGAAGAGTTTGGGTGGATTGTGAACCAAGAAAAATCAAGGTTACAACCCACAAGACAGTTGGAATATCTAGGCTTTCGGTTAGATACAGAATGCCAGAGGGTATTTTTACCTCAAGAGAAGATCAGGTCGTTGATTCAAACGATTCAAATAGTCTTAGGCAAAAAGAAGCCGACTATTCGCCTATGCATGCGACTGCTGGGAAAGATGGTGGCCGCCTTCGAAGCAGCGCCCTATGCCCAGATCCATACCAGAATTCTGCAGGCAGCTATTCTCTCTGCTTGGAACAAGTCCATACAGGCATTAGACCATCCATTAGTTCTTTCCCCAGGAGTCAGGCGCAGCCTGTACTGGTGGCTGATCCCTCAAAAATTATCAAAAGGGAAAACCTTTTGCCCCATCTCGTGGAAAATAGTAACCACAGATGCCAGCCTAACAGGTTGGGGGGCAATCTTAGGAAAACGGACCCAGCAGGGACAGTGGTCAGAGGCAGAAAGTCTGCTTCCCATCAATGTCCTAGAGATCAGAGCTGCTCGGTTGGCCCTGGTCGCCTGGACTCTCCCCCTGCAGGGTCTGCCAGTAAGGATACAGTCCGACAATGCCACGGCGGTGGCATACATAAACCACCAGGGGGGCACAAGGAGCCTAGCGGCTCAAAGGGAAGTAAACCTGATTTTTTCATGGGCCGAAGCCCATGTACCCTGCATCTCAGCAGTGTTCATTCCAGGGATAGACAATTCTCAAGCAGATTTTTTGAGTCGTCAACAGTTACTCCCGGGAGAGTGGTCTCTTCACCCCCAGGTATTCCAAGAGATTTGCCAAAGATTCGGAGTTCCCGATGTGGACATCATGGCAACAAGATTCAACAAGAAGTTGGAAAAATTCGTATCCCGAGCCAGGGACCCCTCGGCCTACGGGACCGATGCGTTGGTTTGCCCCTGGCACCAGTTTTCTCTCCTGTATGCGTTCCCTCCACTACAGATGATTCCCCGCCTTCTACGAAGGATCAGGGTGGAGCGCAGGCCGGTGATCCTGGTGGCCCCAGCCTGGCCCAGAAGGGCTTGGTATGCACTCATCGTGAGGATGTCAGTAGGGGCACGTGGCCACTCCCCCTGCGCCCAGATCTGCTGTCTCAGGGCCCGATCTACCACCCTGCTTCACAGCAGCTAAATTTGATGGCTTGGCGGCTGAATCCCTAATTCTTAAGGGCAGAGGCCTCTCAGCCCAAGTCATATCTACGTTAATTCAAGCTAGAAAGCCAGTCTCTAGAAATATCTATTACAGAGTCTGGAGAACCTATGTGGAGTGGTGCGAGTCTCAAGGAGGGCATCCTCGCAAGTTTTTTATTGACAGGATCTTGCGATTCCTCCAGGTTGGCGTTGACAAGGGGTTGGCTCTTAGTACTCTAAAGGGGCAGGTGTCTGCCTTATCGATATGGTTTCAAAGGCCTTTGGCCACACATTCGCTTGTGAAAACCTTTTTGCAGGGGGTCTTGCATGTAAATCCCCCTATTAGAGCTCCCCTCTGCCCCTGGAATTTAAATCTGGTCTTGTCAGCTTTACAAAAGCAGCCGTTTGAACCTCTGACAGAAATCCCTCTTGTGCTGCTAACCCGAAAGTTGGTTTTCTTGGTGGCTATGGCTTCGGCCAGAAGGGTCTCCGAGCTGGCAGCCTTGTCTTGCAGGGAACCGTACCTGATTCTGCATAAGGACAGAGTGGTTCTGCGGCCTCAGCCTTCTTTCCTTCCTAAGGTCATATACAGTTTTCACTTGAATCAGGACCTAGTCCTACCATCCTTCTTTCCTACTCCCCAGTCCAGAGAGGAAAGACTGCTTCATACTTTGGACGTGGTCCGAGCCATGAGGGTCTATCTCAAGGCTACAGAAAAGATTCGGAAAACAGATGTGCTTTTCGTTCTCCCGGATGGCCCCAAGAAGGGTCAGCCGGCTGCCAAGTCTTCCTTGGCTAGGTGGATTAAGCAGCTGATTTTTCAGGCCTATGGTCTGAAGCGCGTTCCACCTCCCTTATCAGTTAAAGCCCATTCTACGAGGGCCATGAGTGCCTCCTGGGCGGCACACCATCAGATCTCTATGGTACAGGTTTGCAGAGCGGCAACCTGGTCTTCCGTACATACGTTTACTAAATTTTATAAGTTGGACGTCGCAAAGGCTACGGACGCAGCATTTGGGCAGGCGGTCCTACGGGCAGCAGTATAGAATCCTCTGGCCCGGTTCACGCCCCCTTTTTTTCTGTTGGTGGAGCTATTTTTTACCTCCTGATATATTTTCTGTTTGGCTATTTTTGGCCTTACGGTCTCCCTCCCTTCATGGAGCATTGCTTTGGGACATCCCATATGTAATGACTATGCGCTCTGTGTCCCGTGATGTACGATAAAGAAAAAGGGATTTTTAATAACAGCTTACCTGTAAAATCCTTTTCTTGAAGTACATCACGGGACACAGAGCTCCCACCCCTCTTTTGGGGAACATTGTGTAACCTCAGAGAAATTGCTTGCTACAAAACTAAAGCACTCTCAGTGGGAGGGGGTTATATAGGGAGGAACTTCCTGTGAAGTTGATTACACCAGTGTCCACACCTGAAGGTACCCATATAACCCATATGTAATGACTATGCGCTCTGTGTCCCGTGATGTACTTCAAGAAAAGGATTTTACAGGTAAGCTGTTATTAAAAATCCCTTTTTTTCCATCCTGCCCTTTCAAATGTTTTTATCGCTGCAGTCAAAAAACGAACATAAATTTGAGCCCACTACAGATTAAAGAATTGAACGAATGTTCAATAACATACAAAAATACAAAGCATTTGCCTTCACAGTTACAATACATAAACCAGAATACTGAAATTTAGTTTGGATTGGTTCCATTGTGTCATTTCACATAACATAAAACAGTCAACTGGTTTCCCAATGTCCCTCAGCTTACCTCCTTGGTGCACTGCTGTACATATAATTGGAGCTGCTGCTGTAGGATATCTCAGAATCACCCGAGAAGTCTGGGAGACTTCTGTAAAAGAATAAGAAAACGCATATCAGAAACATTACACTGGCAAGGCATGATTACAAACCAACATTATTTTTCAGTTAGAACCGAGAAGTTTGCTTCAGGAAATATAAAAGTGTGTCTTTTACTCTATTCTCTCCATTGCATTCAAGTGGAATTTATGATCATTTGCCATTATGTGTAAAGCCTGGTTCACACCAAGCCGGCGGGTTCAAAGGAAAAAAACTCACAGCTCAGATTGAAACCACTATAGTAACAATCTGAGTACAGCGATTTCCCCTACTGTCCTCTTGTATTATGACAGGGGGTTGCCTCCAGCGCCACAAAACTTTGGTCAGCGCTCTCAGACATTGGCATGGAATGCTCATCAAGAGCTGGTCGGCGCTGGTTTTCCAGCAAGTCCATCAGAAGATGGCCGGCTTCTGTTGGACCAGCTGCCATATACATGGGCCGAATGTCAGCCAGTTTTTTATTGAATTGTCCAATGCCGCCCGACATTTGGCCCATATGTACTAGACTTTAGTTTATCTAGGCATCTGCTGGTTCTGTTCTTTGCATCTTAGGCCGCGTACACACAATCAGTCAAAACCGATGAAAACAGACTGAAGGTCCGTTTCACCTGTCCAAACCGATCATGTGTGGGCCCCATCGGTCAGTTATCCTTCGGTCAAAAAAAAGAGAACTTGCTTTAAAATTTAACTGACAGACACCTAACTGATAGGTCAAAACCGATCGTTAGTATGCAAAAGCATTGTTTAAAAAGCCGTGCATGCTCAGAATCAAGTCAACGCATGCTTGGAAGCATTGAACTACCGTTTTTTTTCAGCACGTCGTTGTGTTATACGTCACCGCGTTCTGACACGATCGTTTTTTTAACCGATAGTGTGTAGGCACATCAGACCATCAGTCAGCTTCATCGGTTAACCTATGAAAGCGGTCCTTCGGACTGTTCTCATTGGATGGACTGATCGTGTGTACGCGGCCTTAGAGATGCTGTGCATATGCCAGGACTGACTAATGTTTACTACAAAAAAAAAAAAAAGTGAAAGAAATTTTTAGATTTTGTGATGTCACTAGAACAGGAGTATAGTGCAAATCTTCCAATGGGGACAATAGTTCTGGGGACAACCAGGGATTCGGGCACTTTGAAGGGATTTTTTCTCACTTCCTGTTTTGGCTCTGGGACAGGATATAAAGGGAAATCTGCTCATTGGCACACATATGGCAAAAACACAAACCTCCCTTACTCTATCCAAATGAAAAAAAAAAAGTTTTACCTTGCTGACTAGTAAAAACATCCAACAACCTCTAAAGAAACCCTAAGGTTCCACAGAAACCTTGTTGAGATAGGCTTGCCCTGTAACAATCCTGCATCTTTTTAAATGGGATGCAGACCAGCAGGATCATATGACTCAGTTTTAAAACTTCATAGAACGTTATTTCATTTTTATAAGCTGAGGTTTTAAATGCATGTACTGGGTGTTTCTCTTCCAAATGTTATATTTTTTCTAACAAAACAAAAGTAGTACACCACTCAATGTAGTTCCCCCTATACCAGGGGTAGGCAACCTTGGCTCTCCAGCTGTGGTGAAACTACAAATCCCATCATGCCTCTGCCTCGGAGTCATGCCTGTGATTGTCAGGGTCTTGCAATGTCTCATGGGACTTGTAGTTGCAAAACAGCTGGAGAGCCAAGGTTCCCTACCCCTGCCCTATACTGTACAAGCAAAGAGTGCTGGCCCTGCACCTAGCAGACAGTCAGATAGAAAGCAGAAATGTCTGGATGGCCTCACTCCAATAAAATCACATTTATTTGAATACATATAAAATGACAGTCCATACAGCTGTATTGCTCGCTGTGTATTTTTCCCCTCGATTGCTATATGGACTGTCATTTTATATGCTCTTTGATTCAAATAAATGTGATTTTATTGGAGTGCGGCCATCCTGACATTTCTTATTCATATCTGTATATTTTTTCTGATGCCTTGACTTTTACTTTAAAAAGTACATAAACCTGATATGTGCCTGCTGTACCATGTACTTGAATGAAAAAAGTATCCTGTTTTATTTTTATTGCTTCCTTTGTATGAAACCGCTGGTTCCTGACAGTCCCTCTGATTTCCTGGTCAGCGCCATTATTTTGCCACAATTTATTTTATTTAAAGCGGGGGTTCCACCCACGATTTTTTTTTTTTAAAGTCAGCAGCTACAAACACTGTAGCTACTGACTTTTAATAAGGACACTTACCCGTCCTAGGTGCCCACGATGTCGGCCCCCAGAGGTCGATCCTTCGATAGTAGCAGGTCCCGGTGGCCGCCATCCTCACTAAGGGAAACAGGCAGTGGAGCATTACGGCTTCACTGCCCGTTTCCTACTGCGCATGCGTGAGTCTCGCGGCACTGTATGAATGGGCGGCTGCTCTCTGGGATACACACAGTTCCCAGAAGGCAGTGCGCCCCATTCCCCAGAAGACAACGCGAGGATGAAGACCAGCCTTGGACTAGGAAGAGGCAGATTAGGAAGATCCGCATAGCGACCGCAATTTCTGGTAAGTAAAAAACATGTTTTTTTTTATTATTTTCATTTTTTGTAGCATTTTGGTGTCTTTTTTTTTTTAGGGTGGACATCCACTTTACTTAACACCTGCTGCTAATCCCCCCCCCCCCCCCAGAACAAAAAATTATCTACGGCTCTGCCCAGGGCTTAGAACTGGGAGGCCTGGATTCAGATCATGTAAATAGGGTTATACAGCAGTAACCTGGCCATTACTTATGTATGATGAATAAAAACACCTCTCACCCAGAAGTGGTTGGAGATTTCATATTCTCACTTGTGTTGACATACTCCTTCAGAAACAGGATTCCTTTGCTATCAGAATAAAATAAAAAAAATAAAAATTTAGGACCAGTTGTCACAAACACATTTACAAATATCAAGTGAGCTGTGAATACTTGAAATAATAAAGGAGATTTATTCATACAACATCCAAATTTATTTTTCTTCTTCTGCGCTTCACTGCTAAATTCTATAATTTCTTCTACAGTTCATGAAATCAGAAGTATAACAAAATACCCTCCAGACAGCAGACTGCTGAAAAAACATTTGGAATGTAGAGCCTTTATTCCGTTGTAAAGTATGTATTGTATATAAATCAATGTCACTTTTGTTGACAATGTCAAACAGATGAAATTGCATAGAGTAGCTTTATAAACAACCAAAATTACAAGGATGAAAAAATCATGACCACCGATTGCCATTTCCAAAGTATCCACTAGGTGGCAGACAGGGTGAACCAGACCTGTGTCTATTACAGCTTTCACACCTGAGCAGAATGTATTGGTGGCGATTTGGAAGGTTTTTTTTTTAGGCATTTTAGGGCCCTTTCACACATGTGGACCGTATGTCCGTATTTCATCCATCCGTTTTTGGATGAAATACGGACATGCATTAATCCCTATGGGATAGCGGGTGTCAGTGGATGAACACCCGCTGACACCCGATCTCAAATTGGTCCGATTCTGCAGACTGAGGAAAATCCTATTTTTCCATCCGTCTGCAGATCGGATTGGATGCACACAGACAGACGGTCCGTGTTCATCTGATCCCCCCAAAGAGGAGAGCAGAGATCTAACAGATCCACCCTGTCATCTGCCGGCTCAGCGGGGATCAACGAAGCGATCCCCGCCAACTCACCGAGCAAGCAGATATTAAAGGAACGGATCATCACGGGATTCGTAAGTGTGAAAGGGCCCTTACAAGTGTTTTTGCACATGTATCAAGCTTCGGGAATTTGTTTCCTGGGCTGGACAAGGGGAGGAGAGGAGGAATGGAATTCTTTAGGTGTGAAAGCATGCACACACGCACAGATTGCGCTTTACACTCCTATTGAAGTCTATGGGACCAAAATGCCTAAATATGCTCAAAATGGCTCATGTCTAGGCATAGGTGTGCACAGTCTATTGCATTAGGGTGTGCACCCCAAAGCTCAAACACATATACGCGTGTACGTGTATACAGCATATACTGCTGGTGTCGGTATAGCAGTGGACAATGTCATTATGGCAGAGTTTGGTGGCAGTGGACAGTGTCAGTAGTTTTTATTTTTACTATTTTATTTTTCATTCTTTTTTCAAATATTTATTTTTTAATATTTTTTATTATTATTTAAAAAAAATGTAATTATTATTATTTATCTTTGTTTGTATTCGTCTTTTACATTTTTTTTTCAGGGCACCATTAGGGGGCTTTGGTGAAATATGGGTCCAAACAGGGGCATTTGCAGCAGACAAGGTGATTAGGGTGATGCCCAGGCACAGCTGGCACACCCTGTGCGCACGCCTATGTGTCTAGGGCATAGCACAGGACAACTGAGCATAGATCTTTAATTTAGATTGGGAGAATTATTAGACAATTAGAAAGAATTGAATTCTGCATGTTGAGCATAGTCAGGTGTAGTTAGGAAAACAAATAGAGACACTCAAGTTTGAGTGGGGGCTAAAAGGAGAAGTTCACCTTTTGGAATATGTTACCTGTTACAACCATATTTAGAGTGTAACATGTTATGAACGAACCGGCCCCGCGCAACTCCCCGATCTAGCTCCGCCCACCCAGCTGCATCACTCATTCACAGTGTCCTCTAAATGGAGAACTACAAGGTCCGGCAGCCTTTGCTGCATTTTTTCTTGACGTTTTCAATGAACTACCACGGCGCTGTGGAGTTCATTCTCTCTTCCTGTCAGATTGTACCTGCTCGCCCATATGGGATGTACAGGCAAGCAGATACACTGGCAGATCTTCTGAAAACCTGCATGGCACAAAATAATTAAAAGAAATGCTAATTTTTTACTTTTCTAAAAAGTGAACTTATCCTTTAAATCAACGGTCTCCAAACTGGCCCATGGGCCAAAAGCGGCCCTTTACTTGCCTATATGCGGCCCTTGAAGCACTGCTTCTAACACCGATACAAGGCACTAATCCTCCCACAGACACCAATGATGGGGCACTATTCCTCCTCCTACTCACCAGGAGTGCTATATATTTTTTTACTCCCACTGACCATGACAGTAAACTTGCCCTTTGTTTAGAAAGTTTGTAGACCCCCTGTTTTATAGCAAACACATAAAACACAGTTGTAGCTTTAATTTCACCAACCTATATTTAGGTCTCTATTAAACACTTTCTAGTTTTAAGAAAAAGCCGCATGCGGTATTGCGTGCCATTGAAGTCAATGCGGAACAAATAATTTTCGTTTCCATTGACTTCAATGGGGAAACTCGCTTTGATATGCGAATACTCTCCTAGAACGGATTATGCGCGTGATCCGAGGTTCCACTGGAAATGGAGAGAGTGCAAAGAAGGGCAAAAAAGCTAACAAAGGGTCTGGAGGATATTAGTTATGAGGAAAGGTTGCAAGTACTAAACTTAATCTCTCTGGAGAAGAGACGCTTGAGAGGGGACATGATTTCAAATTTACAAATACCATACTGGTGACTCCACAATAGGTATAAAACTTTTTTGCATAAGGGAGTTTAAAAAGACACGTGGCCACTCATTAAATTAGAGGAAAAGAGGTTTAACCTTAAACTACGTAGAGGGTTCTTTACTGTAAGAGCGGCAAGGATGAAGAATTCCCTTCCACAGGTGGTGGTCCCAGCGGGGGGGCATCGATGGTTACAAAAAATGATTAGATAAGCACCTGATCGACCACAACATACAGGGATATACAATGTAATACTGACATGTAATCACACACATAGGTTGGACTTGATGGACTTGTGTCTTTTTTCAACCTCACCTACTATGTTTCAGGTCAGCTTAAAGCCATTCTGTCACCGGGGTGGTGCTACAAGTACAGAATTGTGCTTGTGATAACCCCCCAATAACAGAAGGCTTTTATACTTCAGTGCTATAGGCCTTTAAAAAGAAATACTTTACCTGGAAGACTGAGGATCGTACGGACTTGTGTCTCCATAGGAAGAATTGTCATATCGTGTTTCCACTGTGGTAGATGTTGTACCATTTTCCCTTGAGTTATGGACAGTTCTGAAAAATAAGAATTTCCAGGTAAAACATAATTACAGGGGTATAAGCAATACATTAGCATATCCCAATAACACTCCTAGAGACAAATACTTTTTTTAAATATATCTAAAACCAACTTTTTTCTATTTTGGGTAAAGTATGGAGAGAAAAAAAAAACCCTGGCTGCTTTTTGTGTGTGTGTATAATATATATATATATATATATATATATATATATATATATATATATATATATATATATATATATATATATATATATATATATATATATATATATATATATATATATATATATATATATATATATATATATATATATATATATATATATATATACACATATACATACACACACACACACACATATACACACACATATATATACATACACACACACACACCGTTAAAAGGGTTGTAAAAGTAAACATTTCCCTAAATAGCTTCCTTTACCTTAGTGCAGTCCTCCTTCACTTACCTCATCCTTCCATTTTGTTTTTAAATGTCCTTATTTCTTCTGAGAAATCCTCACTTCCTGTTCTTCTGTCTGTAACTCCACACAGTAATGCAAGGTTTTCTCCCTGGTGTGGAAAAAGCCTCGAGGGGGCGAACAGGAGTGTCAGGAGTGTCAAAGTAGAGAGTCTACTTTGCAGATAGAGAAAGGAGCTGTGTGTTAGTGGGCGTCCTGACACTCCTGCTCGCCCCCCTCAAGAGGCTTTCTCCACACCAGGGAGAAAGCCTCACATTACGTTGTGTAGTTACAGACAGAACAGGAAGTGAGGATTTCTCAGAAGAAATAAGGACATTTAAAAGCAAAATTGAAGGATGAGGGAAGTGAAGGAGGACTGCACTAAGGTAAAGGAAGCTATTTAGTTTTTTTTTTTTACCTTTACAACCCCTTTAAGGGAAATTTAACTTTACTTCCTGTCCTGTAAAGGAGGCAAGAGGAAATGTCTGCAAAATAAGAGAACTGCCGTCTTAGGCAGTTGTCACCATAGAAAGATTTCCCTTCAATTCAGTGGGCACCAGAACAAATTGAGAACATGAACCCCACCAGTAGGGACACAGACCGCAATAAAAATGTGATTGTTGTCCTAACCCTTCACCACTCTAATTATATATATATATATATATATATATATATATATATATATATATATATATATATATATAAATATATATATTTTTTTTTTTATTATTTCAACAACTAGCCAACTATTTTACAAAGATTACCCAAGATTTTTTTTTTTTTTTTTTTAGCAAACACTATTATGTTTAATGTAAAAACCTATGCATGCTGCTAACCATGCAAATATAAATCATACATGCAACATTTACTTTAATGTTATAAAAAAAAAAAAAAAAAGTACAGTACAGGAGACATATTATTCCATTTTGAAAATAATTCATGCATCAAAAAAATAAAATAAAAAAATAAATATTTAGAAAGAGGTAGATAAGCGACTGGCATTCTTGTCTGACAGCGTTAGGTTCATGGGATAGTTATGGTTAGGAAAAAACAAACATGTAAACACAAGGAGCTCATACAATCGCAATGCAAATTACTATTTCCTGTAGATTGTACATTCTTCCTGGCGTTTGCATGAGTTTTCTCTTACATTCTGAAAATAGAAAGTTAACTGGCATATGACCAAACTGCCTCTAGTGTATGTGGAAAAAACATCACAATACTGGAAACAATAGGAACAATAAAATCTAGTCATCCCCATAAAGCTCTTATGCAATTTTAATCTTTCTCCTTGACATTGAATATATTCCTGTTTACAGGCTTGCTATGGCATTCAGGACTCGTTTTACTTTAAAGAGGAACTGCAGTCTGCTCACACAATTTGTAATAAAAACATCTTTGCCATTCTGAAGCTTCCCTCCAACCACTTTGCATATTATTTTGTATATACTGTGATTCTGTACTTGCCAAATATGCTGCAGAAATCTCCCTCCACTGAGTCTGGCTGCAGCCATTTTAACTGTGGGCAGCTGAAGCTGCTGCCTGTTCACTTCCTGGACTTACACAGACACACAGAGGCACACCTCCAGCCCTGCAGGCCTAGCCTAGGCCAGGGATGGCGAACCTTGGCACCACAGATGTTTTGGAATTACATTTCCCATGATGCTCAAATACACTGCAGAGTGCATGAGCATCATGGGAAATATAGTTCCAAAACATCTGGGGTGCCAAGGTTCGCCATCACTGGCCTAGGTTAATGACCAGACAAGAAGCAGGAAGTGGGCTGTATAAGGTATTTACTGGCAGAAAAAAAAATGTTTTACTATCCAAAGTTAAAACAACAGGGGGAGAAGATTTAATAGCTGGAAAGCTGAAAAAATGACTAAAGATCTGCTTTAACCACTTTAGCCCCGGACCATAATGCTGTCCAAAGATCAGAGCACTTTTTGTGATTCGCCACTGCGTCGCTTTAACTGACAATTGAGCGGTCGTGCGACGTGGCTCCCAAACAAAATTGGCGTCCTTTTTTTCCCACAAATAGAGCTTTGTTTTGGTGGTATTTGATCATCTCGGCGGTTTTGATTTTTTGCGCTATAAACAAAAATATAGCGACTATTTTGAAAAAAATGCAATATTTTTTACTTTCTTCTGTCATAAATATCCCCCAAAAATATATATAAAAAAGTTTTTTTCCTCAGTTTAGGCCGATACGTATTCTTCTACATATTTTTCGTAAAAAAAATCTCAATTAGCATTTATTGATTGGTTTGCGCAAAAGTTATAGCGTTTACAAAATAGGGGGTAGTTTTATGGCATTTTTATTTTTTTTACTAGTATTGGCGGCGATCAGCGTTTTTTTTCAGTACTGCGATATTATGGCGGACACTTCGGACACTTTTGACACATTTTTGGGACCATTGGCATGTTTATAGCGATCAATGCTATAAAAATGCATTGTATTACTATAAAAATGCCATTGGCAGTGAAGGAGTTAACACTAGGGGGCAGGGAAGGGGTTAAGTGTGTTCCTGGGTGTGTTCTAACTGTATGGGGGGGTGGCCTCACTAGGGGAAATCACTGATCTTCTGTTCATACATTGTATGAACAGAAAATCAGCGTTTCCCCCGCTGACAGGAAGGAGAGCTGTGTGTTTACACACACAGCTCTCGTTCCCCGCTCTGTAACGAGCAATCGCGAGTGCCCGGCGGCGATCGTACTCGCCGGGCACGCGCGCAGGACTCGGGGGCGAGTGGGGGGCGCGGGCCGCCAGCGTGCACGCGCCCCCTAGTGGCTGCATTAGTCCCGACGTAGTATGACGGGCTCTCGCCCAGGAGAGCCGACCTGCCGCCATAGAACGACGGCAGCTGGTCGGCTAGTGGTTAAGTCGGCCATACTTGTATCGAAACTTGGACGCTTTAACAGGAAGAGTAAATGCTTTAATAAGTACAATCAAATTCATAAGTTAATTTCTTAATCATGCATAGGTACTAACTGGATTACAAATACATTATGTAATAGTAAAAGTATTTTAAGAATGGAATTTCTTCATGTAGACTTCTTTATATACAGATGAATGCTGTTCTCCTACCGTGTTGATCTGGTATTGCGATCTTCTCGATAATCGGTGTATACAGGATCTGTGGAGCGAGTTGTAGTGACTGTAGTACGTGAGCTGGATCTAATTCAAAGATAAAGGCCAGGATGTTAAAATATTGATCTATGGTATGTATGTGCTTATGTAACCATCAACCATATTGTATACAGTATTGATTGAAAGGGTCGGTGTTGTGAACCAATACACCCGCTTGGATTAGGTTCCGATCCCTATGGGATAGCAGGTGTCAGCGGATGAACATCCACTGACACCCAATCTCATCCGGGTTCGCAATCCTCCGATTTTTCCATCCGTCTGCGGATCAGATCGGATGAACACAGACATCCCCCCATAGGAGAGACTGGAGATCTGACAGGGCGGTCCTTGCACAGTGTACAGGGACCGCCCTGTCATTCGAGGGCTCAGCGGAGATCAACTGATTTTTTTTGCTTTCATTTTTCTTTAGGTTCAGATACATTTTAAAATCACTTCTGTATGATAAATGCTGAAAAATAGCAAATCATAGATGACAATTTTCCTATATCCCCAATGTCAATGTCAACCAGTAAACAGACAGAAGTAATTTAATAATCTGCAGTGTTTGGAATCTTCTCTTTCCCGGTCTCCAGGATGATATGAGGGGGTCACACAAGGTAGAGTAATTGGAAGGACAGTAAAGCAGTGGAAGACGAGCAGACTCCTAATCACTGGTGACAAGCTGGAGACAACTGAATAGAAGAGTCCTGGAGAAGAGCACACCGGCCCCTACTCTACATTAACCCCTTGGCTGGCTTGGAAATCCTAACCTACATTGGTCTTCATTTATCAAAGCATGAGAAAGAAGAATTGTTCTGGTTTCTCATAGCTTATTCCCAGCGCAGAGAAGAATCTGATTGGTGTATGGGTTCTGAACAAAGTCGATCTTTCCCACTCCCTTGATGCTCATGGCATCGCTCAGCATTATTCCAGTGAACAGTAGGTTCAGGACAGTTTGGTTCCAGGCTGCTCACCCGTCCCTGCACGCCTGTGACATTAGGACATGTCTCCTCTGGGAGATCGTCCTTCACATACTGTTCTGGTATCAACTACTACAATTTGTTTTTTAAAACATCTTTAAATAATATTGGTGTTCATACATCATGAACCTTTAACACTATATTACTAAATTAAAAAAAATATTGTAGGATTAATTTTTTATATTCGGATAAAAATGTATGCCGTATACATTTGAAGTATAAGGCCCCTTTCACACATGCGGACTGTTTAGGTCAGCCTACCAGTTTTTTAGGCGGACCTGAACGGACGCTCCATACAGTTCTATAAAGTGACAGATGTCAGCGGTGACATGTCCACTGACATCCAATCTGCTAAATTCAGATGGATGGAAACCCTATTTTCCATCCGTCTGGCAAATCTGATCGGATGAAAATGGACAAGCGTTTTTTTTTATCCGATTGCCAGAGCGGAGATCTGACAGGTTCATCTCTCCACAGTGAGCAGAGACAGTGCTGTAAACTGCCGGCTCAGCGGGGATCAATGGAGTGATCCCCGCTGAACAAACAAAGTCCATGAAAAACTGCCATTATGTGTGAAAGGACGCTCCATGTACCTCTATGGAGTGAAGGATGTCAGCGGTGACATGTCCGATGACATCCAATCCGATCGGATGAAAATGGACAGGCGGATCTGTTTTCATCCAATTCCCCATACAGGAGAGCGGGGCTCCAACAGGTCCATCTCTGTTCAGTGAGCAGAGATGGACTTATCATCTGCCGGCTCAGCGGGGTTCAACGGAGTGATCCGTGCTAAGCAAGCAGAGTCCATGAACCTCGACAAGCATGTGTTAAAGAGCTCTTAAGCTAAATAGCATATGATAAAAATCTCAAGAAGGTTAATCAGAGAATATATTACAAGAATTCTGGCCGAACTGGTTCCTGGTAGTGGCCTCCCCCTTCACAAAAAACGAACCACGCCAGCCAGAAGCATGCTGGGAATGTGGACAACCCACTTCTATCTAGATATGCCAAAATCTAAGTAAATTGTCTTGGGGCCAGTCACCTCCCTTGACAAATAATAAACTTTAGACTCGTGATCTGAGGTCAACCAACACTTTTTTCGAGAGTATTACCCATCAAATATTTTGGGTGAATGCATACCATGATATTACAGATGCAATATGCATTTCACATAACAAGGGTGCATTATTAGCCGGAGATAACCACAATCAACTCCCTCATAAAGTAATTAGAAGTCTGATAGGCTGCCTGCATTAAAATGGTGGCAGATCTGGGGTCCAACACAAAAAGACACGTCTGTCCACAGCCCACACTGCATATATTCCAAATGCTGATCAGTATCTTAAAATTAACATGTTAAAATTAACAGCATTTGGAATATATGCAGTGTGGGCTGTGGACAGACGTGTCTTTCTGGACCCCAGGCTATTGGAATTAAAGTGTTTGCATATTAAAAGCAAGCAGTAAAAACGTTTTAGTCTCAGGGAGTGTAAGAGGACACAGGGTCACACAACAAGATTGGAGAAGTGATTTAACCTTAAAGGGTTCCTTCGATTTTTCTTTTAAATTTCTTCTGAGAAATCCTCACTTCCTGTTTTTCTGTCTGTAACTACACACCGTAATGGGAGGCTTTCTCCCTGGTGTGAGGAAAGCCTCTTGAGGGGGGAGGGGGCGACCAGGAGGGTCAGTAGAGGGTCTACTTTGCAGATAAAGGAGCTGTGTGTTAGTGGGCGCCCCCTCCCCCCTCAAGAGGCTTTCTGCATGTTAGAGACTTCAAGGAGATGTGAATTACTGGGCGTGCCGCAATTCATACTGGGAAATTTAGTTCTTTTTTTTTTTCACAAGAAAAGGAAATGTAGTTCTTAAGCACCGCAAACCAGGAAGTGAATGAGAAAACAGAAACTAGAACACTGAAGGTGATATAGATGAAGGAATTTAATAGGTATTCACTCGGTTTTTAACCACTTAAGACCCGGACCAAAATGTAGGTAAAGGACCTTGCCCCTTTTTGCGATTCGGCACTGCTTCGTTTTAACTGACAATTGCGCGGTCGTGCGACGTGGCTCCCAAACAAAATTGGCGTCCTTTTTTTCCCACAAATAGAGCTTTCTTTTGGTGGTATTTGATCACCTCTGCGGTTTTTATTTTTTGCGCTATTAACAAAAATAAAGCGACAATTTAAAAAAAAATGCAATATTTTTTACTTTTTGCTATAATAAATATCCCCCAAAAATATATAAAAAAACATTTTTTTTCCTCAGTTTAGGCCGATACGTATTCTTCTACGTATTTTTGGTAAAAAAAAAATCGCAATAAGCGTTTATCGGTCGGTTTTCGCAAAATTTATAGCGTTTACAAAATAAGGGATAGTTTTATTGCATTTTTATTAATTATTTTTTTTTTACTACTAATAGCGGCGATCAGCGATTTTTTTCGTGACTGCGACAATATGGCGGACACTTCGGACAATTTTGACACATTTTTGGGACAATTGTCATTTTCACAGCAAAAAATGCATTTAAATTGCATTGTTTACTGTGGAAATGACAGCTGCAGTTTGGGAGTTAACCACAGGTGGCGCTGTAGGGGATGTGTGACCTAGAGTGTTTGTTTACAACTGTAGGGGGTGTGGCTGTAGGTGTGACGTCATCGATCGCGTCCCCCTATTACAGGGATGACGCGATCGATGCTGCGGACACAGAGAAGCACGGGGAAGCCGTGTGTACACACGGCTCTCCCCGTTCTTCCGCTCCAGGGACGGATTGCCGCACTCCAGCGGCGATCGGGTCCGCGAATCCCGCGGTCCCGGTCCCGGAGCTTCGGACCGGCCCGCGGGCGCGCGCCCGCGACCCACGGCTGGGTACTAAAATCAACGTATATATACGTTGATGTGCCCAGCCGTGCCATTCTGCCGACGTAAATTTGCAGTAGGCGGTCCTTAAGTGGTTAACAGAATCATTACACTATTCTGTCTGTCTACCTTGCAGACATTAATTTTGTGAAAACATTTTTTTTTCCTTTACAACTCCTTTAAATGGCAACAGCAAAATATGGAACAGTGCAAATGGTAATGATTGCAAGTATCCTGATAATAACTATGCCACATATACATTTACATAAAATATTTTGTTGGAATAACGCAGTATCTGCATCATCTAAGATGGAAACATTTTGTCTATTACTATTGTTATCCTTGATGAGACTACATAAAGAGATCCTGTAGAGCCGCACAATTCTCATACAATCGCTATATTTAAAGAGATCCTTTCATAAGAAACAAATGGAGGTTGATTTACTAAAATTGGGCCGTGCAAAATCTGGTGCAACGCATAGAAATCAATCCGCTTTCAGTTTTTTTTTTTTTTTGTCAAAGCTTAATTGAACAGGCTAAAGATACAAGTCAATTGGTTACTATGAGCAGCTGCACCCAATTCTGCACTCTCCAATTTTAGTAAATCAACCCCATGGAGTCTGCCATTGCTGGTCCCCTCTCCTACTAAATGCTAGATTCCCTATTTATTCTGGCTTTTTGTCTCAATTCTTTGAACCCATATCCACAAGTCTATAGATACATTCTGGCTGTACTCCGGCTTTGTGATCTGCATCCTTGTTTTGGGACATTGATACAAACCACTGGAGCCAGTTGGTCAAAATAACAGCCAGGCAACTAGAACTTTCAGAAGCAATCCAACACCAACACAGGGGCAGGTTTCATGTAACAGAATGAAACAGTCATGTCAAAAGTAAGCAAACCTGTAAAAGAGTGAATGTAAATTGCCAATGTTTCATAACCTAGAAACCAGTTATACTATTTGCGTTCTAAACTGGCTTTAGTGACATTTCTGTAACACTATAATGGCAGCTTTAAAAGGCACACCTAGCGAAAGTTTCCAATACCTACAAAATACTCAATGCTCAAAAAGCAAACATACAAGTATAGGGGCATTCCACACATTCATCTATGGTGTGTACACTGGAACTGACACACATTCATGAGCAATTACTATGATTATAATCTATCACTGCCCTAAAAGTCACATCCAACCAAGCACAGCTGTATTTTACTTGGGTTCAAACAGGCACCGCAAATAAACCAGCTTGTGTTACAATGAGCTACAACTTCTTTTTTTATTGAAATATGACCAGCGCTTAGACTTCCTATGTCATTCAGAAATTGTGATGAATTACGCTCATGTTAATAAGGTGCAACAAACATCAAAATAATTATGCCAATACAACATAAAATAAATTATGCGTGTTAAAATGTCCAGCTGCTGTGCCAAATGCATTAACTGATGCTTCCCCAAATTTTGTTTAAGTATGACCAACGCTCAAACTCCCTGTGCAATTCAAGAAGATGTAATCATTTACTCTTATTTAAAGTGCACCAATCATCAAATGATTGTGCGAAAAACAATAATAAAAGTACTTATTTTTAAATCTCAGTGTCCATAATCACTGCAAAAGTGTCACACTCCTTGAAGTGATAAATGCAAAGCTCTTCTAAAGGCCAAAACGTGCTCTTCACTCTCTCCTCCATAGAAAACACATTCTAATTCACCAGAAATATTTGACCTCTTTTTTGAAAAGAAGGTCAAACAAAAGCTTTGTAAACCCTTATTAGATCTCTTCCACCACCTCTCTCGAACCACCACAGAAGCTCCACTGGATGGCTCCAGATGGGGTTTTGGATAAGGGGTGACCTGCAAGTGGGGGCGTTGAAGACCCTACTCGGTGGAATGCTATAGTTCTTAAAGGAGATGATTCTATGAACCAAGGAAATTACCTTTTACAAGCTATGGACTGCTTTCCTTCACATACTCCTCTGTGTAAAAGAGGAACCATGTTTGGTGACCCTATACTGGTACAGAGACAGGTCACTGATTGTGTTGCTATGAGTTTAGTTAGGCAGACATTTCCCTGCGTGTTAACAAAACTAGTGTAGTGCAAATAATATAAAACACATTCACTATCATCAAAAGTCCCAATAATGTGAAAATTCCACCGTTGTGCAACTCTGGGTGATAGTTCATAAAAATATAAAAAAATTCACGATGATTTCAGTGACCGCCATCTCTAGCTAGAATGCCTGCTCTCTGTTGAGCTTCTTCAGCAGGTTGACCTGCTGAAGAAGCTCAACAGAGAGCACAACGTGTACAGGTATGAGGTGCCGTTATTCAGGACCTTTTTTTCCGTTTTTATACCAACGTGGAGAGTTGATGATATGCATGTTTTTTCACACATTTATGTGAGTATTTTAATTCCTGTGTGTAGTTTTAATAAATATTCAAAACAGAGAGCACTATGGTTTCCCCTTATTATTCTATGGCCTTACATAATTGATTGAGATCCCAAGAGGTCGTCTGCGTGGTCCAGGGATGCCAAGAGGAGGATTTATGCCATTGGATAATAAAAGACATACTATCAGGCATTTGGGACTCTAGTGGGGTCAACATTTGGAGGTGAGCAGGCATTCCTTCTAGAGGTGGTGGCCACTGAAGTCACTGGATATCATGATTTTTTTTAATATTTTTATGAACTATCACACAACGGTGGAATTTCCACATTATTGAGACTTTTGATCATATAGTAAATGTGTTTTATTTGGCTACACTAGTTTTGTTAATTTGTATCTTATTTGAGATTCACATGTAGATACAGTCTGATAGGGGTTGGCAGCAATCACAATAAGCCTAGTTGAAGGTTATTAAAAAATCTATTTGCTTTGTATTGTTTGCAAGTATTTGAGTGTGTATATATATATACATATATATATATTTGTACTAAGTTTTTCCAATACTGTGCTGATTATATTTTGCTTCACATTTCCCTGCATGTATCACAGACATCTGTAAGGATAACAAAATGAGCCATACCTGCTGGGACTTGTTTCAAACATTGTATCTTCAAGTGTCTCTGGAACTCGGTATCTAGATTCTGTGACTTTGGTTGTCATGGTGCTTTCTCTGGAACGTGGACTAGGCCTGAAAAACACATTTGAGCTTTTAGGAAAAACTAATTTGGGATAGGTGACAAATGGTCGTCTTGAGTTATTTTATATCATTGTGGGACTCCAGAGGTGACAACTCAATCCCCAGCCCCTATTGTAGCTCATAAGATCAGCGCTCCCATACATCTGCCCATGACTGCAGATAGCACCTGAGACCCTTGGTGCAGCCCCTGTGGAGTGACCCTTTTAATATCACAGATAATCACCTTGGAGAGCTGCTTCTGTCTGCTTTGGGGGTTTCAGTTGTTTGTGGTTGCTCAGATAATGTCTCTATTGATATCTTGACATTTCTGTTTGAAGAATTTGAGGTTATGCTGGAGATACAAAAAAGAGAAATCTTGTTGAACTCTGCATACACTATATTTCTTTGTATCTTAGGCTGGACTGACACCTGTACATTCCACTGTCTTGTGTTAACGCATGTTATTTCGCCCATAAACATGAGATGCTTGAAGGCGGCCTATTCAAATTAATGGCCTGCCAAAGCACCAGAATAGACAACAAAAATGGACATGCAGCATTTTTTCCAATGCGGTGCACCACAATGCACAGGCAGCATGCATTAACATCCATTGCGGGGAGATGAAAATAGACCCTACAACAACAACCTTTAAATGCCCCTTGCATTTGAAGTGAACATACAATATAACACCAAGTTTGGAAACAACTAGATGTGGGAACTCAGGTGCCAACAAATATCAGTTGGTGAACTGAACCTTTAATATGGCAGATAATCACCTTGGAGAGCTGCTTCTCTCTGTTTTGTGGGTTACAGTTGTTTGTGGTTGCTCAGATAATGTCTCTACTGATATCTTGACATTTCTGTTTCCTGAATTCGAGGTTATGCTGGAGATATAGAAAAATAAATATTGTTGAATTCTGTATACACTGTATTTCTTTGTACCATGGGCTGGGTTGACAGTGCTTTACATTATTTCGCACATAAGCATATGTTGGGTTAAGGCAGCTTATTTAAATAAATGGCCTGCCAAAGCATCCGAGTAGACAAAAAATACTGACATGCACCATTCTTTCCAATGCAGCGCACCATGACGCACAGTTGTGTGTTACAGGATCTTGTCATGAGCTTCAAAGCATGTGCACTGGAGGTGTGTTGGGTTCGTGCATTGGAGTGCCTTTGACAATAAATGGCACCACAACCACAACCTTCTACTGAAGGCAACATGCATTAACATGCATTCTGGAGAGACGAGAATAGACAGTAAGTGCCAGTTCACACTACAGCGACATGAAAGTCAGCACAACTCTGCAAGGCGACTTGAGGCAACTTTGAGGCAACTTCGAGGCACCTCCAGGACAGGCAACTTTGCTCTATTTTCTCTTCTTGTAAAGTTTCTTCAGTTAAGACACTGATCTGACTTTGGAGGCAACCTCCATTGAAATCAATGGGTACAAGTCACCTAGAAGTCACTTTGAAGTAGTACAGGAACCTTTTCTGAATTTTGAGCGACTCCAGTAGTGTGCATTAAGACGGTTCTCATTCACTTTAATGTAATTTCTCATGTCGGCGACGCAAGTCGGATCACCAAGTCGCGGTAGCATGAACGGGCACTAAATGAACAACCTCTAAATACTACTTGCATTTGAAGTGAACATACAATATAACACCAAGGTTGCACCCAGCAGCAAGACCTGGGAACCCAGGTGCCAACAAATATCAGTTGGTGAACAGACCCTTTTTTTATGATAGATAATCACCTTGGAGAGCTGCTTCTCTCAGTCTTGTGGATTTCAGTTGCTTGTGGTTGCTCAGATAATGTCTCTATAGATATCTTGACGTTTCTGTTTCCTGAATTTGAGGGTATGCTGGAGATATAGAAAAGAGAAATATTGTTGAATTCTGTATTTAATATTTTTTCTTTGTACATTAAAGAAGAACTCTAAACACAACTTGCATTTAAAGTGAACATACATAGCCTAACATAACATAAAAGGTAACACTAGGAGAAAAAAAAGTAATGCAAATGGAAAGACAGTAAGTGCCAGTTCACACTACAGCGACATGAAAGTCAGCACAACTCTGCAAGGCGACTTGAGGCAACTTCGAGGCACCTCCAGGACAGGCAACTTTGCTCTATTTTCTCTTCTTGTGAAGTTGCTTCAGTTAAGACAGTGATCTGACTTTGGAGGCAACTTTAAAGAAGAACTCTAAACACAACTTGCATTTAAAGTGAACATACATAGCCTAACATAACATAAAAGGTAACACCAGGAAAAAAAAAAGTAATGCAAATGGAAAGAACAGACAACATTAGCACCTTAGTGTGCCCACTTCTAATACCATACAACAGGGGTGCCCAACCTTTTGAAGAGCCAGGGCCACTAAAGCAACTTGGTAACCAGTCGCGGGCCACAATGAGTAGAGCGGAGGGATGACAGGTCACGGCTACTCTATAGGCCCTCAGATCTGCTCATATGGAAGGGGACAAATTCCCTTATGTTTTCCGGATTCGAGATAGGCGGGCGTAAATGGTCATCTGTCGCTTTATAGAGGGGAATTGACGGTCCCATTTGGTCGGGCTGATCGTGAAAAAAGGGCCTAAGACTGTAAGACTGATGTGCTGCGGTTTACCCACACCACACCCGCAACTGTAGAGGAAGCATCGGCTTATGGGGCTCTGCTTCACAGCCGCTTTCTTCCTCTACCACCAGCTTCATTCACAACACTGATGCTGTGGTATGGCGGGTCAGCAACCTGCAATCTAGGCTTGCCAACCCACCATTCCAGAGTAGGAGGTCGCGGGCCACATCAGAGGGCTCCACGGGCAACATGTGGCCCCTGGGCCACTGGTTGGCCACCCCTGCCGTACAATATAATTTGTTTCCTGTGCCAGTCATGATAATAATATGGGACGCAACAGGTCTCCTACTAATTGTAAAGTTAGATGGTGACCAAAGAAAACCATTTATTCAGGGTTTTTGGTTTTAGGGAATCAACTAATTTGCAAATTAGGATTTAAAATCTGACAACATTTTGAAAGCGAATTTCTGGGGAAATATAAAAACACCTTTACGCTTCGTATGTAATATTTGAAAAGTACTGAATTTTCAAATACAAGTACTAGAAGCTAAACCAGTGGTTTGAAAAAAAAAGCAAAAAAACGTACAGATTCCTGCATCCACACAAGCAAAGTGCATGCAAGAATCCCCACCACTGTGCCATTGTATTCTGACAACAGGGACTCCTAATATTTAAAAATATAAGCGAATATTGATTTGGTATGCTTATTTGTTTAAAAAACATAAAGCAGAATATATATATACACACACACACACACACACACATATATTATATATATATATATATAACTACTTATTTTGTAAATAACTTTACCATACATTGTACTACTAGAACATTGCAACAATCAACTTCCTTTATTTGATCACTTGGTTAAAAATATTAGTGAAAGTGTTTTATATCTGTTGAAAAGTAAACAGATACCTGATGATCCTGATGAACAAATGACTTATTTTCCAGCTTCTGCAGACTGTTAAGTTGGCAAAGTTAAAATTTCTCTCTCTGGGACCACAGAACACCTCATCCCTATGTTATGGATAGGGATGAGCTTCGTATTCGAGTCAAACTCATGTTCGACTCGAACATAGTGTGTTCGATCGTTCGTCGAAATACGAACAAAACGGGTCATTCGCCCCAAATTCGAGTGACGCGCCACGGCCCATAATTCACTGCGGCATTGCTGGCTTATGATTGGCCAAGCATGCATTATGACCCGCATGCTTGGCCAATCACAGCGCCATCAGTACAGAGAGCCGTAATTGGCCAAAGCCAGAGTGGCTTTGGCCAATTATGGCTCAGGGGGTTTAGTACACACCGCACAATATAAAAGGCCGCCTGCAGGTCGGCCTTATGTAGTGTGTTGCAGCGGTGGTTAGAGAGAGACAGAGAGAGTGTAAAATTTTGCAGGTAGATGGAGCAGGCAGGCTAGTCAGTTAATGTTACAGTGTGTAGAGGATAGATATACATCCCAGGTGTTGTACATATATTTATACACTGTATAGTTTAGCTAGGTCAGTTCTTCCTAATTTACTGGCAGGCAGGTGATTGTGCTATTTAAAGACGTGTTCACAGGCATACTATAGACACCCAGCAGGTACAATATTGGAGCAGTGATTTTAATGATGCTTAAATTAAATTAAAAAAAAAGGAAAAATGACTTTAAATATTGTACCTGCTGTGTGTCTATAGTTTGCCTGTGAAAACGTCTTTGAGAACCCGGGTCTTGCCCGAGGGAACATGTATCAATGGAATTTTTTTTTTTTAAACGGTCGTTTATTTCAGGAGTCCTGAAAAAAAACAACCGTTTTTAAAACGTAATTTTTCCATTGATACATGTTCCCTGGGGCAAGACCCGGGTTCTCAAAGACATTTTTTATGACAATAACTTGCATATTAGGCTTTAAAATGAGCACTTTTGAATTTGAACGTTCGAGTCCCATAGAGGTCAATGGGGTTCCAAATGTTTGAGCGAACATTCGGTCCGTTCGAAGGTTCTGGTGCCAACCAAACGGGGGGGTGCTCGGCTGATCCCTACGTTAGTTATGGAGGTGGCAACGCTAATCATCCCTATTATAGTAGGGCGAGTGTTGTCACTGTAGGACAGAAAACAGAGTTGCTGTCAGGGTCACTAGAAGAAAATGAAGGGGAAATAAAAAAAATGAATGCAACCACCATATCTAAGAAATGGTAAGCTGAAATAGATTACATTTTAGGTATTGGGCCAATGCTTGTAGCTCTCATCCACTTCTGTTTTCCAGCAGAGTTCAGTCACTTAACAGGATTGGAAAAAATATGGCATTTGCATGCAGTATGCGCACACTGGAGCACCATTAAGCCAAACCAAAGCTATGTAGAGAATCGTTATGCTACAGTACCTCGTATTCTATAATAATTTTGTTCAGCTTACTATTTCCTAAGGTCGGGCTCAGTTTTAACCATATATGTAAACACATGACAGAGAAACTTTTGTAAACTTTCTATCTGTCTAGTTCTTTGCCATGTTACCTTCTTTTGCAGTTATCCTGTTTTCCCATGATAAGTTTATATTTGGAATGATAGTACAAAGTGATACTTTACACAAAAAAATTATATATATTTTTTAAATGTATAAATCATAGGGATGATCACTTCTTAATGCAACACAATACAATAGCCACGTGCACAAGTCCTAATGTAACGCTGGGAATCAGCTCAGGGTCATCCAAGGACTCTGAAACTTTGTATCTTGCCTCTGTGCTGATTGTCCCAGGTCTGGAGGGCTGAGTAGATATGAATCACAATGCAGAATACACATGTAACAAGCGGAAAAACCATGACACAGCAGGAGGGGGTATTCAGGATTGTGGCGGATAATCACATTCTATGCCATATAAACTATATTCCCAAAAGTATTGGGATGCCTGCTTTACACGCACATGAAATTTATTGTCGTCCCAGTCTTAGTCCGCAGGGTTCAATATCGAGTTGTCCCGCCCTTTGCAGCAAAAACAGCTTCAACTCTTCTGGGAAGGCTGTCCACAAGGTTTAGGAGTGTGTCTATGGGAATGTTTGAGTGCATTTGGGAGGTCAGGCACTGATGTTGGACAAGAAGGCCTGGCTCACAGTCTCCACTCTAATTCAACCCAAAGGTGTTCTATCAGGATGAGGTCAGGACCAGTCAAGTTCCCCAACGCCAAACTTGCTCATCCATGTCTTAGTGAACCTTGTTTTGAGCACTGGTCCAAATCATTTGATGAAGGAGGGATTATGGTGTGGGGTTGTTTTTTTTTTTTTTTAGTTGAGCTTGGCAGTAAAGGGAACTCTTAAGGCGTCAGCATACCAAGACATTTTGGGCAATTTCTTGATCCCAACTTTGTGGGAACAGTTTGGGGATTGCCCCTTCCTGTTTCAGCATGGTCCATAAAGACATGGATGAGCAAATATATAATAATAATAATAATAATAATAATATATTATATATATATATACACACACACACATACATACACACACAGTATTTATATAAAAAAAATTATTTCATAATATATTCATTCATGTCAAGGATATACCTCTTATTATCGAGCTCTGGGGAGATCACAGCCAAGGGAGCTTCATTTGCAGGTTTCCCACTAATAACGAAGGCAAATAAAAATAGATAAACAAAATAAACTATACACACCGACTAAACCTAAACGAGAAATGTATGTTATGTGCTGCATGATGGGAAAATATACATGTATAAAATAATTTTAATGTTTCAGGGATTAAGGGAGGTTTGCCCTGTCCCAAGGTCCTCTTTTTCCCTCCCCCTTGTAACCCCTCCTACCCAATGCTGTATCCTGGCCTAGGCCAACAAGGCCCAGGCCTAGGGCAGCATTTTGCAGGAGGGCAGCACGAAAAGAGTCCCCGCCAGCTTGCGCTACACTGTTAGGCAAATTAGTCTAGCGCCCCCATTAAGCGGCCACACTACTTCTGGTATGCGGGCGACTCTTCTACTTTTGACTGTCCTATCATCCTGGACCACAAACCTTCCTCACTGTGCTATATGTTTCTTCTGTACCATTGGCGTGGTTATATCTTCTGAGTCCTCTCCATAAAAATCAGAAATTTGTGCTTAAAGTAGAACTATAGGCAACCCCCTTATTTATATCAGAGTATTCCATTTACTGCTCCCTCTGCCCCAGCAAGAAATTCCTATATAGCACAGTCTAAGGTCCATGAAGTCTGCCCAGGTACAATGATATCTCATACCTCTTTTCTCATATGATTTACGTTTTTATCTTTTCTCTTGGTTAAAATCAATCTAATGTCTTTAACATACGGACATTCAGTAGGGCTAATCTAGGTGGAAGCTACAGAAAAACACACATAGACATGGGGAGAACAAGCAAATTATGTAAAGTTGATTTCTTGACAGGAACTGAACCAAAGGACCTAAAACTACAAGGCAAGTGGCATAGGCATGCGCACAGGGTGTGCCCAGGCACACCCTAATCACACTGTGCAGCACACATTCCCCCTAATGCCCTGGCTCCTATCTTTCCCCCCAAAGCGCTGCCAGCTTTCCTCCTGTCCTATTGGCTGTTGTTCCTGGGATGTTTTAGGAGTGATGAAGGGGCCAGCAAATATGTTATTTACCAGGGCCTTCTCTTTCTGAATGAACATCGTAAGTAATCAGTAGTATGTGTTTGGGCTTTGGGGTGCACACCCTAATGCAATAGGCTGCGCACACCTATGGCAAGTGGTCTAACCAGTTGGCTACTGTGATGCCTGGCAATACCGCCTAAAGGGACTAGACAGCTTTACTTGTTGCATCTTACATTCGTTCATACAAAATGCCATTAATTCAGCTATTTCATTTAAACATCAACATGTTCAAAGGGATCATGTAAATTATAGCTAGAATAGGATAAGCCATTCTCAGATGAATTTAAAGACATGAGATCATTTGCAACTACTGCTGCTACTAACATTTCACATCCATCTCTGAAAAAAAAAAAAAAATATTCCACAGTTATTAAAGTGGAGTTTCCATCCCAATTTTTGTTTCCATTATTGTGCTCATTAAAAAAAAAAATAATGTTTTTACTCACCTGGAAATGCCTGTTGCTATGCGGTCCCATGAAATTTGCCTTCGGAATCACGTAGGATTTTGACATCATCTCCCTAGGCTCCTTAGCACGCTAATGCTCCTGGGAAATGTGTGTCATCATTTCCCAGGATGCAGTGCGCTTCCCCATTATAACTCCCCATACAAGACTTCCAGGAAGTAAGTGCTTGTGGGCTTCACAATGTCCACAAGCAAAATGACAACGGTGTGGACCTAGTTTTATAAAACCATCTTTTTTGAATAACTACGCGGAGCGGTGGTGGATTGTAAAAGAGTAAGTGACCGGATTTATATTCTAAAAACGCATGACGAAAGGACATACATTTAAAAAATGCCAATTGTGGTTGGAACCCCGCTTTAAGATTCCCCAATCCATTCAATAACATCTAAAATCCACCCGCTCTCAAGTAGAGCCCCAGTCATGGGACTTCCATAGCTGGGCTTTACTGGGACAGTTTGGTTAAAGGCATTGCTTCTTAATTCAAGCCTACTCCCACAATTTTTTTATAGCAGAAGTGTTTATAGACTTTGCTGTGGGATTGTTGGAAAGTTTACATTTTATTTCTTCATTGTAGCTATGGATTCATCAATAGACAAAAAGCTGCACATACAAATAAAAGATAAAAATGCTTTAAAATAATAAGCAGGAAAGAAAAAGCTGCAGTGTTAAATACTTGCCTGTCCTTATTGGTGATACGTGGAACTGGTGTTGGGGCTGTTGCTGGTTTCTCCTTTGGAAGTCTGCAAAAATACATGTATAATTAGCTCTATGACCAAATAAACATTTTTTTAAGCACTTCCTCCATACATTGATTAAATTGCATCTATACCCAGAACTTTTTTGTTTTTGTTTTAGATACAGTGGGGAATAATTAGAACCTGTCAGGTTACATAGTTACACTGGTTAAAAAAAAGACAAGTTCATCCAGTTCAACCAATAAAAAGGGGGGGGGGGGGAATATATACACAGTTCTATACCCACAGTTGATCCTGAGAAAGGCTAAAAAAAAAAAAAAAACATGCAATGATCCAATTTGCTCCAGCAGAGGAAATATTCCAAGAGGCAATCTGATATTCTTGGATCAGCTTCACTTATATATATTATGTACATTTAGGAAATTCAGAATTCAGGCCTTTTTTTTTAAACAATGTATGGGAGCTGCACAGAACCAGCTCTTGAGGGAGTCTATTCCACATTTTCACAGCTCTTACTGTGAAGAAGCCTTTTCATATTTGGAACATAAATCTCCTTTCCTGCAGACGCAAAGAGTGCCCCCTTGTCCTCTGTGATGACCGTAAAGTGAATAACTCAACACCAAGTTCACTATATCGACCCCTTATGTATTTATAAATGTTAATCATATCCCCCCTTAAATTCAGTTTAATCAAGGTAATACTGCAGTCAAAGAGAGTTTCCTTTACTTTCTGTTCTGGGGACAACCTTTTACCAGACAGGAGGCCTGGAAAATCTGTAACAGGGAAACAGCTTGTGTTCTATAGTATAAGGCAGGGATATGCAATTAGCGGACCTCTAGCTGTTGCAAAACTACAAGTCCCATCATGCCTCTGCCTCTGGGTGTCATGCTTGTGCCTGTCAGAATCTTGCTATGCCTCATGGGACTTGTAGTTCTGCAACAGCTGGAGGTCCGCTAATTGCATATCCCTGGTGTAAAGGTATATACTAAGCTTCTACAGAGCCCAGCATCTGCTTACAACAACCCACTACTACTAGTACTGCATGTCTTCAGTAAACAGAGCCTGACTCATATTAACAGTTTGAATCCCATGCTGGTCACATTTGCTATGCTAACTTTCTTAAAAATAATCAATTATAGAGTCTTAAGATTTGAAAAAAGTTTCACTTAAAGAATAGTGAACATATATGCATGGCTGGAGTCTATTTCAATGTAATCCATAGTAATGATATCTGACTTCCATTTGAGGTTATATCTATAAACCTATAATTTTGATTAGATGCTGTGGGTCATATCTTTAAGAATACTCTATTGTATGGGCCTGTATGGCGAAAACCGAACCAATGATACACGTGTAAGAAAAAAAACAGCGCTACCACTTGAAGCAAAGCATTAAAGTCCCCAACAAGTTGGCAACAACTATTTAAAGATCCAGTAGCCAAGAAAATAGAGATATGAAGGTGCCCATGAACATCACAAATAACCTCCAAAGCCTGCCGTTGGGTACACTAGTGTAAAATGCCCTTGTACCTCTTGACCGTGCAGTTTTATATCAGCTGGAGATTAACATGTCAACTAAGTGTAGGTAAATGGCTGTCCTGTCCTGTGCAGTCCGGTGTGTGGAATCTGGTGCTGCAATGAATCCAGCAGCTTGGAAAGCATTGTTGTTATGGTTCATATCGACTGATAAAGCAGAAATCCAATGGAAAATATTAAGCAATCATTGACACACTCAACACACAGAGAGAAAAAGGAGGATCCTCAGTTAGGCATTAAATAGTTGTTATAGATGTTGACTGATAAGGGGATCATCCAAGAGTCTTCTTCAAAAATGTTGATCAGATTCTTGCATATATAGCCAGCCTAAAATATTCTTCCTAAGCATACAGCTTATAGGATTTATGGTTCCATGAAAAATTAAATGGAAAAGGTTTCCTCCTTCTACTCGAAACCTAAAAATGTCCTTTCTTACTAGTGCTAACTTTCCTCCCAAGATGAGACCTTACCTGGCTTCAGTGGCTGTACCTCCCCGATCAGTCTGCTTCTGTCTAATACAGCTTCTCACACAGCCAGTTTGCTGTTTTAACATAACCTGGGTCATATATCACTGACATTGTCTAGGGTGTGTCCTGTCCTAATGTTCTACTCCCACAGCCCAGGGAATTTCATGAATTAAGTATTGTTAAATTCTAGTGATGTTTCATGCTTTGTGTCACTCACTTCCAGTCCTTCATACTTAAGAACATAATGTTACACAGGATAGGAGAAGAGTTTTCAAGGCACAATAGCAGGGCTTTTTTTCAGCAGGAACGCGGGGGAAAGCAGTTCCGGCACCTTCAGAACTGAATGTATGTAATGGGAATGGGTGCTGGGGTGTACTGGAGGGTCTATTGATGCTGACTGCTGGGGAATCTATTGCTGCAGGAGGGGATCTATTTTTTCAGAGGAAGGGGGTCTGTTGCTGCTAGGGAGGTCTTTTGTTCAGCATAGTGGATCTATTGTTGCTGGGTCAGGCCTTATGTTGCTGGGGGTCACTTGTTTCTGGGAGGGATTTACTGTTAAGTGAGGGGTCTTTGTGCTTGGCTGCTGAAGGGTCTATTGATGTTGGCTACTGGGGAATATGTTGTTGCTGGAGAGGATCTATTCTTGCAGGGTGGGGTCTATTGTTTTTGGAGAGGTCTATTGTTGCTGGCAGGGGAACGGTTGTTGCTGGGGTAGGTCCTATGTTGTAAGGAGGTCAGTCGTTGCTGTGAGAGATCTACTGTTGAGGGAGGGGTCTATTGTTTCTGGCTGCTGGAGGTCACTGGGGTGTCCATTGTTTTCATTAACAAGTTCCATACAAAATACAGCACTACACAATTACAATAGGTTCTGTATTCTCTAAAAGGGGTGGTACTGGGAGAAGGGTAAGGGGTGGAGCCAAGGAACAGTGCTCGGGGGTGAGTTGGGGGCGGAGACAAGATGTGCTTCAGAAGCGCGGGGTTCCTGAACCTATTCCCTGAGAAAAAAAGCCCTGCACAATAGTAAGTCCAAGTGTAAGATATTAGGTCTCATACTCAGATGGAATTGACAGGTGCATCCCTGTCTTTATCTAGATGTTCATGTGGATAGCATTAAAAATGATTGCCTAAATTGCCATGATATACCAAGCTGACTTTTTTGTTACGTCAAGAGTAGGCAAATTACTCTCAAATTGAGGGATTTGTCAGTCCAAGCTAAGAGCACATATACAGATTTATAGAGCTGGCCAGTATGTGTTAGTATTGTAAACAATAAGAAAAATGGGCGATTAAGGACTATGGCTACTTGCTCTGTCAATCCCAGAGTTACTTGCCCCTAGGCCACTTTTTACTGTACCACCCTCTAAGACAGATGATTGTGCTCAGTGTTGTGCTCTTCAAATAATATGCATAAAATTCCTTTATTACATTTTCAAGGGAACCATATAAATCACAATGACCCCCCCCCCCCCCTGCTGATCTGCCGTCAGCGCTCGTTGGCCTGTGTGCTAAGTGCACAACCCTTTATAAATAAAAATACATATAAATTAACAAACACTGTACAGTAGGTGCTAGCTATCCTTGTGAAATAATGTCAGAAAAATGCCTACTTTCAAGGTACAGAGTTTTTTTTTAATACTTTTTATTTAATAAGTCTTCATTTACAAAAATTGATCACATATCATCGTTATCCAATCCTTTGTTTCTTCATATTGATCAATACAAACCAAAAAAAGAAGAAAAATCAATATATATATTATATTTCACCCTGAAAAAAAACAAGAGTAAAGATAGCCAATTACCCTGGTTGCAGCACCCTCTTCCCCTACTTTTGTAAGATCCATCAAGCAAAGTCCTCTCCTATCTTTGCCCCTCTTATGCATTATTAATTTCCACTAAGAGTTAATGATAAGTTCAACCACCTATCCCAGATTCTGTGATATTTCTGAGGTGTTCCTCTATGCTCATACGTTAGTTTCTCATATGGAAGTATTTGGTTTACTGCTTTAAGCCATTGTTCCCTTGAGGGGGGTATTTGTTGCATCCATCTAAGCACAATTTGCTTACGTGTCATAAATAAAGTTTCCTGTATACAGGTCTTAACATATCCAGTCCAATTCTGGCTCTCAACCAGTCCTAACAAGCAAACTTCTGGAGTAAATGGGATGCATTCTCCAGGCACTTTTGATAATATATCCAAGAACTGTCTCCAGTATCTACTATTGCCCGGACAGGACCACATTAAGTGTGCAAAGTCAGTCCCTGGTAAATAGCACCTTTTACATATTCTGCGGTTGTTGTTTGTCCCATTAAACTTAATTTGCATGGTGTGAGATAGGCTTGATGTATTATATACAACTGTATCAATCTGTTATTACTTGCAGATGACACTACCAAATGTGATTTGCATGCCTCCTTCCAGGTCTCGTCTGCCATAGATGTACAAATCATTTGCCACTTCCTCTTAATCTGTAACGAGGCATCCCATATCTTAACCTGCATTAGATATGTGTATAATTTAGATACTAATCCCCTTGGTCCCTTAGCTCTTAATATACCAATAAAAGGGAATTTTGATATATTTACACTTTTTACTACCAAATTGAGCATATAGTGTGTGCCTAAACTGTAGGAATCTATAAAAAAAAAATATCTGCTAGGTTATATTGTGTTTTTAGAAAGTCAAATGAGCATATATTCCCACTTTGATATACCTGATCCAATACTACTATTCATTTTTTGTCCAAGTTCATTCCTTATGTAAGATTGTGAGCCAGAGCAATTAATGAGCGTTAAATTCCATGTATCTCAATTTATATTTATTCTTCTTTTTATTACAAATATACTGATCTTTAATGCAGTACATATCACTGTGGATCTTAAAGTGACTGTAATCCTAAATTGTATGCCCTACAAAAGTTGCCAAAAGATTCTCACAAATAAAATCAGCGAGCCTAAAGTATCAAAAAAAGTGCTCTTAAATACCCTTTTTCCATCCCCCATAGGGCACATGACCTCATCCTAGGGTATGCACTACCTGGGTGATAGGTGGGACCTTCCAGTTGTGTAGAGCTGAGAATGGGGTGGGGCAGAGTAAGCTATAGACGTGGCTTACTTTTTTTCCATGTAAGCATAATGAGGTGGCAGGCCTGCAAAGGGTAGACAGAACTGCACATTGTTCTCAATGTAGTCACTGGCAGAATCAAGAGGTTGTTTCATCAAAAGGAAGATTATGTAAATATAAATAAGTCACACACTGTTAGCGAAATGTATTAGTATGGTTTTAATGTGATATTTTGGGGTGCCAACAATAAAGCAGATTTAGGGACATTTGTCAAACCTGTCACATGGCAAATCACTACTAATCAGGAGCAGTGAGGCACATTTTCTGTACAGAAAATGTCCAAGGTTACAACCAATAGTCATAAATTCCTCCTTTGACTGCGACTGAATGAAACCTGACCCTGATCACTTCATAATCTTATGTTTGTTTAGAGTGAAAATTGTAATAAATTTGTCTTAGAACTTTCCAAACTGTCGCACTTGGCTGCCCAGGAACACAGATGCACATGTCTGTAAACCTGTTGCAGAGTCTTTATACAAACTCTTGCAAACCCGCATCGCATAATAGGTTTAAAGCAGACCTTTTCACTGCAGCCAAGAATAGAACTGGTAAACTGAAGGTCGGATGTATCAATAACATACACTGGATCAGCTTATGTAGGCAATGTTATTCTTTGTTTTTGTCTCACAGTGAGAAGATAAATTTGCATGGTGCACCCTTGTTTATTTACACTCTTAAACAATACAGCATATTGAATGAATATCTTATCCGTGACAAGGGTTAAAAGAGAGAAGTGTCCCATATTACATCATGAGGATCACAGGGAATACCACTACTGTTGTCTTTGGCGATGTTCTCCCTTATTGTTCAAAGCACAATTCATGTGTGTCTTCATGAGACGGAAACTAGCATCTTTAACCACATTAGAGCTCAACCACGGGAAGGTAAATATAATTACAGGCTACATATATATATAATGCACCTTTGTGTAAGAATTGATTGTTATTTAAAGACAACAAAAATATTCCCTAAAAAGACCTTTGACAAACTTCTTATTTGCCCAAAACACTTCTTATATTGCTATTGCATTCTTTATTAAAAAGGACTTGAAACTTAAAGTGGTTGTAAACCCACTCATACAACTTGCACCTACAGGTAAGCCTAGACTAAGGCTTACCTGTAGGCGCAAGAAATATCTCCTTAAAGTGGAGTTCGACCCTGTTTTTTTCCCCCCTAAAATCCCCCCCCAAAAAAAAAAAAATTGAATTTTGGATGGAGGCGCCAGGACCGAGCGATCGACGTCGGGGGGCCCATCATGGCAGGCGCCTAGGACAGGTAGGTGTCCCTATTAAAAGTCAGTAGTTACAGTGTTAGTAGCTGCTGACTTTAAAAAATAAAATAAATTGTGGGTTGAATCCCGCTTTAACCTACACGGTTAAGGAGATATTTGCAGAAAACACTGCACCGATGTCTACGGCGCATACAAACCGTAGACAACGGCCCAGGCTCACTGAGAGTCCTTGCATTATAATTGCGATCATGCTGGTCCCACACGCATGTGCGGGAGTGACGTCATCGCCGCTCCGGCCAATCACAGCGCCGGAGCGGAGATACCCGGAAGAAGCGCGGAGGGGACATGTCGGTGACGGAGGAGGGGAACGAGAAGCGCTTCAGGGGCCTCGATCTCAGGCAAGTCATTCATAATGAGTATGCTATGCATACTAGCTCATTATGCCTTTCTCTTGCAGTTTTTATTTTTTTTAGAGGAAAAAATATAAAAATCGGCTTTACTTCCTTAACCACTTCAGTCCCCGCTTATCGTCAATTGACGGCAGCTTAGTGGATCTGAATATCCAAGCTGCCGTCAATTGACGGCATCGTGTTCTCCGGCCACTGGGGGGCTCGCGCGCGCACCCGGCACGTCCCCGAGATGCCGATGCGCGTGCCTGGCGGTCGCGATGTCCGCCAGGTACCCGCTGATCGGCAGTTTTAGAGCAGGGACGTGAAGCTCTGTATGTAAACACAGAGCTCCACGTCCTGTCAGGGAGAGGAGACTGATGGTGTGTCCCTTGTACATAGGGAGACAGCATCGGTCACCTCCCCCAGTCACCCCCCTCCCCCCACACAGTTAGAACACACCCAGGACTCACATTTAACCCCTTCCTCACCCCCTAGTGTTAACCCCTTCACTGCTAGTCACATTTATACAGTAATTAGTGCGTTTTTATAGCACTGATCGCTCTATAAATGTGAATGGTCCCAAAAATGTGTCAAAAGTGTCCGTCGCAATATCGCAGTCCTGCCAGAATTCGCAGATCGCCGTATTACTAGTAAAAAAAAAAAAAAAAAAAAATTGTCAGAATTCTATCCCTTATTTCCTAGCCACTATAACCTTTGCGCAAAAACCAATTACTATACGCTTATTGTGATTGTTTTTTTACCAAAAATATGTAGAATACATATCGGCCTAAACTGAGAAATTTTTTTTTTTTAAATTGGATTTTTATTATAGCAAAAAGTAAAAAATATTGTGTGTTTTTTTTCAAAATTGTCGCTCTTTTTTGTTTATAGCGCAAAAAAAAAAAAAAAAACGCAGAGGTGATCAAATACCACCAAAAGAAAGCTCTATTTGTGGGGAAAAAAGGGACGTCAATTTTGTTTGTAAGGCACGTCACACGACCGCGCAATTTTAATTTAAAGCGACGCAGTGCTGAAAGCTGAAATTCCGCCTGGGCAGGAAGGGGGTATATGTGCCCAGTAAGCAAGTGGTTAAGGGGGCTGCAGCAACTTGCAACTGGTCAACCTGTATAAAGGGTGAAGGAAAGATGTCACCAGCACACCATGGATCTTTGTCAACACGCCAAAAATCTCTGAAAAGAGATCATATCACAGTGCAATTTCGGGGGAATCTCAGGACCCCTGCCTCAGTCATGTGCTGATCGTTACATGCCTGAAAAAAGGGTCCTGGGTGGTGTCATAATAAAAATGTGCACATTATAAACAAAAATTAATGCTGTGTTGGTGACTTATTTCCACATACTTATCCAAATGTACATTTATGTGTGATATATTTCATATAAGAAAACCAGGCAGATATGCTTTAAACAGGGTAAGGACTCCCTGGGAGCACAGGTCTGGTAGAAATTTTTCCTTTTGCTACCCTGTTTCTATCCCACTGCTTATATGCCAGTTCTTCTAACTGAAGACTAGTAAACATGCCATGCAACCTTTAATTTATTGAGGTGTTTATATTCCAATAATGAAAAGGTAGTTTTCTTTTTAACTATTAGAAAAAAGGCCATTCATATGCCAATCCCACCACTGGTTAATGTACATGCAATTCATATGCGGGTTCGTCTATATGTAAATCAACTCACAATTTGCACAGCCTTTGCAGGACACAGCCCCTGTGCAGGACTGCCCTGCATTTTTATGCTACAGTTCAGGAATCTTGGGAGGTATTATTGTGTTTTTATTTATATTTCAACAGCTCTGCACTTTAAATACCTTGCAACAGTCCTGGATGGTGCAGGAGTATCCTGCATTTTCACCCTTCTCCCGCTCTCCTGTGTACAGGGTGTCATGCAATTGCGATATCCCTGTAAATGGTGTCCCCTGCCCATTCACATGCAAATTGTGACCCAATTTGCATTTATATTCACCCTGCATTAAACACTTGTGACAGTTGCATATGAATGAGCTTCACCAGTCCCCTGCGGCTTGCTCATAATGAGAGCAAAGGGAAGCACCTCCTTGACTCTAGTCAGATTGCACCTCTTGCTACCACTGCATCTCACTCTTTCTTCTGGTGAGTGATCTTAAGGGGGAAAGAGGTCTGTACCGGTCGGGGAGCAGGAGTTTGGTACTGGGAATGGGGGGGGGGGGGGGGTCTGTACTGGAAAGGAGTGGTCTGCACTGGTGGGGAGGGAGGAGATCTGTACTGGTGTGGAGGGAGAGAATGTATACTTGAGGGAGGGGATGGTAGGTACTGAAGAAGTGGAGAGGTGGTCTCTACCAGAGGGAGACCTGTACTAGTGGGGAGGGAGGGGGCCTGTGCTGAGGGGTATTATGGCTAAAGGGGGAGGGGAGAGATCTGTACAGGGGGATATGGATTTAGGGGGAAGGGGGATATGGATTTAGGGAGGGGTAGATTTGTGCTGGGAGGAGGGGGTAACTTTTGGCCATTTTCTGTACACTGGCATGTGCGTTATGTACTTCCTACCACTGCACTCTTTGCATTATGCACTCCTGACCACTGTACTCTATGCATTACATACTCCTGCCCCCTGCACTCTAATCGTCACCGATTCCTGACTCCTGCACTCTGATCTTCACGCATCCTGCCCTCCACTCTATGCAGTATGCACTTCCCACACACTCAGCAGAGATAGAGCCCATTGCATCATGGAAACTATGATTATTTTTTATTTGCTTTGACTTTTTCAGACTTAATCGGGTGACTCAGAATTAGGGTGGCCACATGTCTCAGATTGCCCGGGACAGTCCCGCATTTTGCAGGTCTGTCTCGGGCACATTCATTTCAGGACAATACAGTGTCCCGGAATAAAACTGCCACAGCCACCCCCCCCGGCCAATCTGATACCCCCAAAAAAGGCAGCCACATCACCGTTTTACTCACTGACAGTACTTGTCCTGGCCGGGAAAGCCTGGAGGAGCACAATCCCACCCCCTGCTTGTGATTGGAGAAGTCATAAATCCCACCTCTTGTGTCCAATCACTGTGCTGTGATTCGTTACAGCACAAGCTGATTTTTGGGAAGGGAGGGTGTCCCTGAATGGTAGTTTGTAAATGTGCTCACCCTACTCAGAATAGTGATGGCCACACAGAGTAACTGAAAGTAGAGGAAGTTAGGAGCATTGTGTTTAAATGAAAACTGAGTATTTCACAAAAAGGCTCAAAGTTTTTCTTATAATTTTAATGAATTTCATCCATAATTTGTATGCAGGTTTGCTACTTGCACTTTTCATTTATTTTACCCCGCTTAGATGTGCAAGCATAGTATATAGAGTCATCTTGGTTCAGCTCCTGACTGCCATCTAGTGGAACTGATGTATATTACAGTGTATAATTCCAAGTTTAGGGCTCACTCATACTAAAAAACAAGCCCTTTGGTGTGAATTGTGTAGGGATGATGCAATGTATTGTTAAAACCTATCACTTTTTCTTTTTTTTTACTTTACCGAAATGTCACAATTTTTTTTATTTAACCCGATCCACAGCAGCGCGTTGCAACCCACTGCAATGTGTTGACATACAGTGATGTTCAGTGACTTATACAGACATGTTTCATTTATACACAATACACATATGATGTGAACAGGGAGCATAGAAAGCTTTTTTTTTCAATGTAACCTTGTGCTGAGCCTGCGTTGATCATTGCTGATCAACTTTTGAATAGAGTGGGGAAAGACAAGTTTTATTCTTGTTACTCTCGTGCTACAACTGTGTATAAATGGTGCAAATTATATGAGTCCGCTGCTCTCTCACTAATAGCTAATCCGTGGCTAATTGGTAAGAAAGTAAAAGGTGGGTAGTGATGTGCTGTCAACCAAAACAATAAAACAAATTAATATATATAATATTTATTCTTGTTTCTGTCACCGCTCAACGCATTTCCTGTCACCGCCTGTCTATTTGATGGGTAAATCAAGGGGAAATTTCACCCACTAGAACACAGACTTTTTTTTTCTTTTTTTAGAGTTTGAAAGAATCAGAACCTCTGCAGGTTGTAGTTGATTTTTAGGCATGGCTGTTATGCTACAATTTGTGCTGTACCTACCTGGGGGAAGCAAGAACTTCCCCAACAAATGTATCACAATAGCTTTTTTACTGGGTCAGACTTTTGAGTTCTATATACAGTGGAACCTTGGATTAGGAGCATAATCCGTTCCAGGAGGATGCTCGTAATCTAAATCGCTTGCATATCAAAGCGTGTTTCCCCATAGAAGTCAATGGAAACTAAAATAATTAGTTCCGCATTGACTTCTATGGCAAGCAATACCGCATGTGGCCAGAGGTGGGGTGGCACCAGAGAGCCTCGGAAATACCAGGGGACAGCTCAGCTTAACCGTCTCCGGTTCCCCCACTCCTCTGGCCAAATGCGGTACTGCACACCGCTGTGGCTTGAATCCTGCTCGTATTGCAAGACAGGATAAAAATAAATGAAAATAAAATGCTTGTATTGCGAAAAGCTCGTTAACCAAGCATTTTTTCAGTTTTCTTTCTTTCTTTTTCATTACTCACAATCCAAGGTTTCACTGTAATTAACAATATACATGTGCCTTAATAGTAACTCTTAATATTGCTAATTTACTAAACCGGGGGGCAGTGGGTGTCACATCATGCTCTTCACCTCATCCAATCATAGAACGATTTGAACTCTTTCAGAGAATGAAAAGCATTCTCTAAATGGCACTTGTACTGAGCAGCCCACCTCTTGTGTTCACAATGCATCCAGCTGGCCACTTAGCAGGGCCCTGGAAGCTAGTGGGAAAATCACTAGTAGCAGTGTCTACTTCAGCGATTTCCAGCTTCCAGGGTCATCGGCCCAGATATGGTGCATAGAAAGTTACATTGGTCCATGCTAAACAATGTAATTATGCAAAACATTGCCATACCTGGAAATCTTCTTCAAAGTGTAAGTATAGTACCCCTGATAGGGGTTTATTGCTGTTTGTGTTATTTACCATCTCTTTGTCCTGATGGCCATTGTCACCAAGGCAGAAAGTGATGGGAAATACACATTTTACAGTTGCCACTAGACGATGCAGAGGGTTCTTTACTGTTAGGCCGCGTACACACGATCGGTCCAATCTGATGAAAACGAATTGAAGTCCAGTTTCATCGATCCAAACCGACCGTGTGTATGGCCCATCAGTCTTTTGTCCTTCAGTCCAAAGTTTTAAAACTTGCTTTAAAATTGGACTGATGGACGCCTGACCATCGGTCAAAACCAATGGTTAGTACGCAAAAGCAACGGTTCAAAAACCTGCGAATGCGCAGAATCAAGTCGATGCATGCTTTGAAGCATTGAACTTCGTTTCTTTCAGCACGTCGTGTTTTACGTCACTGCGTTCTGACACGATCGGTTTTTGAACTGATGGTGTGTACGCACATCAGACCATCAGTCTGTGAACCGATGAAAATGAACTTCAGTCCGTTTTCATCGGTTTGGACTGATCGTGTGTACAAGGCCTTAGAGCAGAAAGGATGTGGAATTCCCTTCTACAGGCGGTGGTCTCAAGCTGGGGGCATCGATACCTTTAAACAACTATTGGATAAGCCCCTGAATGACCACAACATACAGGGATATACAATGTAATACTGACATATAATCACACATAGGTTGGACTTGATGGACTTGTGTCTGTTTTTAACCTCACCTACTATGTAACTATGTAAGGGCAATTCTTCTAATGGAGACAACTTTCCAAGAAGAGAATTTATCTTACTCTGTAGAGGTTTCCTTTCACTTATGTTGTGTCTAATGCCGATGGAAAAAGTCAGACAGACTTTTTCTATCGGATATTCCAATCGTGTGTAGCCCTATCTAATTTTTTTCATCGGAAATTCCGATGAAGTCCATCGGAGTTTAGATATAGAACATGTTCTATTGTTCTCCGATGGAATTACGTCAGAATTCCGATGTGCCTGATCCTGTGTACGTCGCATTAGGAGCAGGAAGTCAAAGGAAATCTTTACAACAAAGCAAGACTGAAAGAGGTTTTACCATCCCCTACTAGATCCATCAGTGAGATGACAGATAACAATAGAGAATGCATACTGCATGCATGTAATCTGTCAATTACAAGACTTTCCATTAGCTGCTATGCCTTACCTGTTGTCATAGTTGTTTTCCAAATCAGTCCAGCTGATCAGATCAATAGGTTTATTACTGCAGAATATAAACCAGAAACTGATATAAGCAACACCACATAAAATCACGTTGTTGAAAGGTACTGCTGGCCAGGCAATTATTTTCTATCCATTCCTAATACCATATACACATTCATATACAATGATAGAAATAGCCATTTGTATTGTAGGTGTTCAAAGAGACCTTTTTTTTAACCAAAGTTACATGTTGAATATATCCATCAACCCTGGCCAGTAATTTTTTTTCTTTTTTAAACAAACTCAAAAAGTTGTGTACCCCTAATCTGCCCAGGACACCAAGCATACAGCTCAATATCCATAATAATAGGAGGCTCGGACACTCACTGGCCCTCTAGATGTGGTGATGCCAGTCCATCATCCTCTTGTTTCTTTTTTATTTAACAAAAAGGGTAAAGAAGAAGCCAGTGCGGAATAAGAATCGACAAGCTGGACTGCAGAAGTAGACTGGCTAAACTGCCGACAGAGTGGATTTTTTCACAATTCTTACTCTCTATCAGGAACCTTTTTTTTTTGCACATAAAATAAAAAACAATAAGTTATCAAGTATAATTATTTTTAGTAGTTTGATTTTTCAACTGTTTTTTTGTCAATAGTAGGAGTATCTTCTATACATTTTTTTTTTTTTTTGTGGAACGCTTACTTTGACGTGTCTTTTGGCTTTGTTTCTGTTCGGGGGACAGGTTTAGGAGGTGAGCTGGTAAAAAAAATATGGTATTTAAATAGATATAGACAATGGTATTTAAATACATCTAAGTAAATTAAATTGCTATTAAACTTACAATGACTACAAAAATTGTTTTGATTATTTAAGGTTCTAACCAATCAAGAAGAAATAACAAGAGAAACTATTTAGAGGAATGTGATCTACCTGGGCCAACTCCTTCCAGTTATATATGACCCACACAGTATATAAAGAAAGTCGACTCCAATACTCAAGGATATATCAGGACAACAGTTTATTTGGCCTTTCTTCCCTTTACCACTCTACAGTTATTCTAATGCCCCGTACACAGGATCGGAAATTCCGACAGCAAAAGTCCGATGTGAGCTTTTGAACGGAAATTCCGACCGTGTGTATGATCCATCGGACTTTTGCTGTCAGAATTTGCGCCAACAAAAGATTAAGAGCTGGTTCTCAAATTTTCCGAGGGAAAAAATTCCTATCGGAAAATCCGTTTGTCTGTAGCAATTCCGGCGCACAAAATTCTGACGATGCTCGGAAGCATTAAACTTAATTTTCTCAGCTTGTCAGAGTGTTGTACGTCACCACGTTCTTGACGGACAAAAGTTCAGAGAACTTTTGAGTGACCGTGTGTATGCAAGCCAAGCTTGAGCGGAATTCTGTTGAAAAAACATCCAAGGTTTTTCCGACGGAAAATCCGATCGTGTGTACGGGGGATAAGGGAACTACTTGTCTTGCAAACACACGGTCACACAAATCTTGTCTGAAATTCTGAACGTCAAAAACGTGGCGACGTACAACAAGCCGAGATTAATGAAGTTCAATAGGCAGTTTGGCTTTTCTGCTTGATTCTGAGAATGCGTGTTTTTTTTTGCGTCGTAATTGCATACAGACGACCATGATTCCCGATAGAAATCCTGTCACGAAAATTTAGATCCTGCTCTCAATCTTTTCTTGGCAGGAATTCTCACAGAAAAAGAGTGATGGAGCATACACATGGTCGGAATTCCTGGCAAAAAGCTCACATTGCACTTTTCTTCTCGGGAAAACAAATCGTGTGTACGAGGCATTAGGGTTTTATTTATCGAGGATTCACTTGTTAATGTTTGCTGGGTCATCGTCCATCTGTATTTTACGTGCATTCGGCTCCCTTTCACAGGATTCCTAATGTATGTAACGCAATGGCAAATCTTGTTTGAGTTTTCAAATATGAAACAAGAATTTTGTTTGCAATTTAATCTCTTATGTACTGATATGAAAGGGGAAATCTTGCCTAAACTGGCCATACATAAACTGCAATTCAGCCAGTTCAGCAGGGACCGGCCGAGTTTCAATCCATGTATGAATCGATCGACTTGTGTACAATCAGCCAATTGGACAATTTTAACGATTAGTGCAGCTGGCTATAGCTGGCAATGCAGATAAGTGTATTCTGACGGCAGGGAAATCTTCCTGCTGTCAGAATACAAAGCCTCAGTGTGTGTGTGGATGGGGTAATGGAGTCATTTTCTTTCATTCAACCCACCGATTGAATGAAAGAAAATTACTGGTGTACAACCAGCCTTAGTTTAGAATATTATTTAATTAGCACAAGAAACAGTGTTTAGATTTAATGAGAAAAGTGTCCCTTATGCCGCTCGCTGCACTCTTGGTTGAAATCCTTAGTCCCCTGCCCACACCATACCCCCAGGTGGTCCCTGGTAATGGCCACAAAGTCTCTATTTAAGAAAAAGGAATTACCGCTCCAGGTGGGTATGCTGGACAATCAATAACTTCTCAGGAGACCAGGAGTGCCGGCAATGCACAAGGTAAAACGTAGAGGCTAGAAGAATGGACAGCCGAACTTCCAAAAAAAAAAACATAGGTTGTCTTTTTTTTTAAATGGGTGAGAAAAGCACTACAAAATACAGCAAAAAAGAGGAGATAGCTGCCTATGCGTTTCACACTATAATCAGTGCTTAGTCAGGACTAAGCACTGATTATAGTGTGAAACGTGTAGGGTATCTCCTTTTTTGCTGTATTTTGTAGTGCTATCTCACCCATTTTTTAATAAAGACAACCTAAGTATTTTTTTTGGAACTGCGGCTGTCCATTCTTCTAAAGTCTCTATTTACCTCTAAATGGGGCTTCTTTCCTTATTACAACCACGATCGGAGGTGATTTATTAAGTATTGTACTTTATACCAGGAGATAAGCTGCCAGTGATGATATTTCTGGATTTTTGTAATTTTTTTTAGTTTTTAATCAAAACACATAATCATGTTATATGGAGTTTATGGAAGCAATTTGTTTGTTTTTATATTAATAAAAATGTATATATTTTTTAGTTAAAAAAATAAATAAAATGTGAGACGTACGTATATCTGACAACTAAAAAATACCACAGATAGTGAATGTGTAAAGTTAGGATTTAAATGTGACAGAGAATCTAGTCTTTAATTAAAATCAAACTCTGTGATGTTGACTGCTGGTTACGCTTATCTGACATTAAATGCAACACAATGTGATGTAAATCTAGCATGGATTCACTTCATTATTATGTTGCATTGATTGGCGAATCCTCGTTGAAAATGATGACCGAATACTGTAAAATAAACTCTGCTCACATTTGCTGTGCCAATCACACAGTCAATCCTTTATATACAGACTCCCCTACAGGATATGTCTAGCCAAAATATTCAATATTTTATTTTTTATTAATTTTTTTGTTTTAGAATTTATTTTTGAATAGGGTAGGCAAGTGTTAAACTTATGTTCTCTAATACCAATTTCTAATAATTACATTTCATTGATTTGGTTTTTATCTTGTACAGTATAAATCAAACGAACACCTGTGTTTTAAGACTAACCATACTGTAATCAAACACTATTATACAGATGTATTCCACAAGATGATCCTAGAGTTTGTACAAATACTTCAAAGCTTCAGGAATTCACACGTTAATGCAGTCACACTACAAAGAACTAAAGGGAGAAACAAGACAGACTCTGCAAAGAAAACACACAATGAAAGCAAACCATCATCCAGACTGCAGACAACAATTCATTGTGAATACAGGATCTGCGCATGACACATAAAAAGACACCATCAAGGCGGCTCTCGCCCAGCAGCACTTGTGTTTAGCTCTTTGGCAGCAGTATTATGCCTTGTACAGACGATCAGAATTGCCGATGAAAAAAGTCTGATGGAATTTTTTTATCGGATATTCCGACCTTGTGTGGGCCCCATCAGACCTTTTTCCGTCTGAGTTTAGAAATAGAACAGGTTTTATTTTTTTCCTATGGAAAAAAATCCTATTGGAAATTCCGATCGTCTGTGTGGAACTCGGAAGCATTTAACTTAATTTTTCTCGGCTCGTTGTGGTGTTTTACGTCACCGCGTTTGGGTGGTCGGAATTTGGTCTGACAGTGTGTATGCAAGACAGCTTGAACGGAATCCTGATGGAAAATTCCATCAGATTTTATTCCATCGGAAATTCTGATCATGTGTACAGGGCATTAGGCTAAGTTTACACATGCAGCAGACCTTACCAACGTATTTCATCGGCAATGAGAAAGCGATATGCCACCATCTCATAGCCTGTTTAACCCAGTAAAGCCAAGACCACCGCACCGCAACTGCAAGCATTGCACACATGAGTCCTTATTCACTTGAATTGGTCACATTTGGTGGCTGAACATGATAGGGGGTATAATTTTTGCTTTGCAGTGTGTGTACATTTCTGTCTGGCTGCCTTTGCAGCTTAAAGTGCACTTAAATTTAACTATTAAAGCAGGCAGATATATTTCGTAGAAGAGACTAGCAATGTCTCTTCTGCAATGACAAACACTTGCCTGCCTGCCTGCCTGCCTGCCTGCATTGAGCCTTCTATAGAATGTACACTGAGCTGCGCATAAACAGCTCGGCGAGCATTCCCAGCACACTCCAGCTGTGCGAAAATGACTGGCTTCCATGTGTATGTGCAGAATGACATCATTCAAACCTCAGCCAATCAAGAGTCTAAAACCCCAGACCCCAGAAGCAGCTGGGGAAAATATTAAAGCAACTGGTTTAGTTTTTCTTTAAGAGGAGGGCATTGGTGGGGAGTGAAGAGCATTGGTGGGGGGAAGGGGGAACTATCAAAACCAAACACTTGAAAGTGCCAACTGTGGCGCTGCCACTGGACGGGGGTTGTGAAAACGAGAGAATTTAAACCTCAGCCAATCAAGAGGCTAAAACCCCAGACCCCAGAAGCAGCTGGGGAAAATATGAAAGCAACTGGTTAAGTTTTGCTTTGAGAGGAGGGCATTGGTGGGGAGAGGAGGGCATTGGTGGGGAGAGGAGGGCATTGGTGGGGGGAACTGTTAAAACTAAACACTAGAAAGTGCCAACTGTGGCAGTTGGGGGGGTGAAAAGGAGCGGAACTTCCCCTTTTTGGTAAAGCTCTGCTTCTCATATCTTTACTACCCCCCCCCCTGAAACACAAGTGTTTTACAAATCCCTAAGTGAGGGTTGAGGAGCAAGTAAAGCATTACATTTTGCTTGCCATTAAATTTTTCCCTTTTTTGCCCCATTGAACCTCCTTTACATTACATTTAAAATTTCAATTACAGAAATAAAGAGAGTAAAGATTCTTAACCCATTTAGTAAATCAGCCCAACTGATTCTTATTATTGATAATTTAATATGATTATTGATAATGCGTAAAAAGTAGGAAAACTTAATCAGATTAGATTGAAATGAATATATATTAATCGAGTAAGTAATAAGTAATCACGATGCATTCTAGTGAAGGGAATGTTTCCAATCACGGAATTACATACTTATAAAAATAAAATAGTAATAATGTGAGGCAATAGTTTTACCTATCCTCTCTGATTATAGTGATTTTTCCAGGTCCAGCCTGCATTATGGGTGAATTCTCTGTGAGAGTTCTGGAGAAGGTGGAGGATGTCAGGGTTGGGATGTCTGGACTATCTTTGTTACTATGAAAAAAAGCAATTCTTAGCTCAGCTGGATTTTACAAGGCAAGACAGGAGCAGATTAACGAAAACCTGTCAGAAATGTTGGTCATTTAAAATTCATAAGGTTACCATCAGTGAAATCATCGAATTATCAGCAGATCCACTTTTCTGGTAAGAGTTAAACTTGGATTACACCCCTTCTCTCCTGCCTCCTGAATCTCTTTATTGGTCCCTTAATGTTATGAGCAGTCCCATTGCCCAATAAAGCGACTTGGCAGGTATGAAGGGGTGAAACCAAGCCCAACTTTTATAGGTAAAGTCAATATTTGCATATCACTGTAGCCGCCTATATTGTATTATAATCTCCTTATCATTTTGACATGTGGTTTTCATGAAAGGTTACCAGTGATTATGTATTTTTATCATTTGTTCAGTTTGAATTTCCCAGGTTTGCTTACTTGAAGTACTAGGCTCCATTCACACTTGTGCAACTCGTCATGCAACTTTTGGACATTAAAGTTGCATGACAAGTCGTTCCCCATGTTTTACAATGATAACCATTCATATATGTGTGACTTAAAGTTGCAGCAACTTTAAAGTAGTTCATGCACTACTTTGGTCTGATTTTCATGCAACTTGAGGGCAATAGACTTCAATGATAACCCTCAAAAGTTGCATGAAAGTTGTACCTGAATGTTATCCAATGCAACTTGAGTGGAACAGTTGTCCATTATCACTGGCTGCCAAAGTCATATCCATGTTACACCCATCCAAAGTTGCGTCAAAGTTGCACTCCAAAGTCAGCACAACTTTGGAGTCGTACAAGTGTGAATGGAGCCTAAAGGCCATAGCCCCCTGTATTTCATAAAACCACACTTTCATTATTGTTCAGCTATAGGACTGCTAATTTAAACTCTGATTTCTTCTTTGTTAAGGTACCCAAACACACTAGAAGATAGCTTTGGCTGGATTAGGCAACCACTGTATGTCCATGGGGCACTACAGTAACTGCTAGTCGAGACTTCTCAGGGGGATGGTGACCGAACAGGTTAGAAGGTTTGTCCAATGGATTATTTTCCCCCTGAAAAGCCAATTCAGATGTCTGCAGCATGCTTCTGCTGCCTTGCTTAAACATAAATGTCTGACCAATTCAATTTGAAGGTTGTACAGTTCGACACAGATGCCCTCGGGCAGATCATGTCTACATGTCCAACCCACCTCTGGATTATGGTCAGCTTTAGAGGTTGGTCAGATGTGCAGGCGCAAACCAACATCCCAGGCTAAACTCTCTGCAAATCTCTTCATAAACTTGGACACTTGCCTTAACCAAGCATACATGTTTATATCAATGGAGAATGGAGGGGGTAGAAGAAGCAGCCTCCAGATGTTTTCTACTATATACTATCCAATTGAAAGCAGTTTCCCATTGGGTATGTCCTGCGGACATAAACATGAGTGGGATCCGGCTAATGTCACCTCGTGTCTATTTGTAGTTTTAGTAAACCTAATAAAAATGCTATACAGTGTAAGATAGAAAATAAATGGGGATTTAAAATAAATAGAAATAATGTTTTATAGAATTTAAGGCCCCTTTTACATCAGGCGGATCCGTTGAAGCGGAGTCCGCCAGCTCCCGTCAGCTAAGCGGGAGATCTCCCTGTGGATCTCCGCTGAGCGGGCGGATGGCAAGTCCCTCTCTGCTCACTGAGCGGGGAGGGGCTTGTCCAGCACCGCTGTCTCCTATGGAGGGATCGGACGAAAACAGACAGCATGTCCGTTTTCATCAGATCTCATCTGATCCGATGCTCCATAGAGATGTATGGAGTGGCTGTTCAGGTCCGCCGACAAAACTGACAGGTGGACCTGAACGGGCCGACCGTGTGAAAGGGGCATAATGTAATGTAAACACAAGCATTCAAGGTTCTGATTCAAGCTGTGATGCCTGTTGTGTTTTACACACTAAACTCCAATGTAGTTATTTATTAGGCAGGTGTTGCAAATATCCAGGTCTGTATATTTGTATTCTGAAGTGTTACATCACATTACAGTTTTATAAAGTTGGTGATGAGATCTGGCTTCAAACGTTGAATAGTTGACCTGTTACAAGCATGAGTAGCAAAGTCAAATCCTGATTTGACCATTCGTTATTTTAACCAATTTATCCCAGCAATTTTGCTGATCATTACATAATGGAGGAGATTTACTTTAAGACCCCTTTAACACTAAATTGCCTGAAAACCGCCCCAGTGTGAAAGGGGTCCAACTCAGAATACGGTGCAGCTCTGCATTGTAGTCAATCAGCTTCTAACTTCAGCTGCTTTAAAAATATAATCTGAAAGCTAAATGGTTTCTATGCAGAACTGCACCAGATTTTTCACTCTCCAGTTTTTGTCAATCTCGCTCTATGTGTCATAATGTAACTATAGCAAGTCCTGTATGACCGAGTCCTGTGTTAGGAAAAGGAAAATACAAAAATTAGTATACTGTGGTAAATGATTTTCAACTAGGTGAAACTGATTATTTTATAAAAGGGCAAAAGTTTTGCAGATAAAAAGTGTTGAATAATGAGTAGATTGATTACAGGTGACTCCCTATCCAATGTAATTTAAAGAGGCGCTCCAGTCTGGAAAAAAATAAAATAAAAAAAATCAGCAGCTACAAATACTGTAGCTGCTGACTTTTAATATAAGGACACTGTTACTGTCTAGGGATCACGCAATGTCCTCACCCCGAGCCTATTTCATCAGTCAGCGTCAGGTGCAGGTGCCGACATTGTAAGTAAGAGAAAAGATATACCTGTACTCAAATCCCAATAGCTTGTACATCAGGTGCTAAAGGGGTGTGACCACATATTAACACTACAAACTCTGGATCAGGGATCCTGAAACTACGGCCCTCTAGCTGTTGTAGAACTACACATCCCATGAGGCATTGTAACACACTGACATTCACAAACATGACTAGGCAACGATGGGAATTGTAGTTCCTGAACAACTGGAGGGCCGTACTTTGAAGACCCATGCTCTGGACCCTCTGTAACTGCTACACTCTTCCCAGCAAACTATGCCATGGAAAACAGGGATATCTAGTTCAATCAGTGGCGGTTCGTCCATAGAGGGCGCTGGAGCGCCGCCCCCTCTAGCTCTCACCGCCACTGAGTCTAATAACATCGATTTATGCATTGCACAAATCTATGTTATTATCACCGCTGCCGCTGTTATTCAGATGGTCGGCGCTCATGTCCGGCCATCTGAATAACGCCAGCTGGTTGGCTGTACGGAAATGTCAATCTGAGCCAACAGCTCTGATAGGCTTTCCCAGTACAGCCCTCGGGTCCCGGAAGCTTATTCTCAGAGCACACAGACTGTACGCCCCTTGGATAAGATGACAGGCGTCTCAGCCAATCAGGTTGGCCGATTCTGGCTACCGGTAACTTGATTGGCTGAGACGCCTGTCAGTCATCGAAAGCGGGAGAAGACATCGTGGTACGTGGATGCCTGACTCCAGTAAAGGTAAGTGCCAGGCGGGGGAGAGAGCAATTTACAAGCACAGTGGGGACAATTGGCACAGCGGCGACCATTAAAGGGTACAGTGGTGACAATTGATGGCACAGTGGCTGTGTTTAATGGCATGGCACCGTGGTGACAATTGATGGCACAGTGGCTGGTTTAATGGCATGGAACCGTGGTGACAATTAATGGCACAGTGGCTGGTTTAATGGCATGGAACAGTGGTGACAATTGATGGCACAGTGGCTGGTTTAATGGCATGGCACCGTGGTGACAATTGATGGCACAGTGGCTGGTTTAATGGCATGGAACCGTGGTGACAATTGATGGCACAGTGGCTGGTTTAATGGCATGGAACAGTGGTGACAATTGATGGCACAGTGGCTGGTTTAATGGCATGGCACAGTGGTGACAATTGATGGCACAGTGGCTGGTTTAATGGCATGGCACAGTGGTGCAGTGGCTGGTTTAATGGCATGGCACAGTGGTGCGAATTGATGGCACAGTGGCTGCATTTGATGGCATAGCACAGTGGTGTAAATTGATGGCACAGTGGCTGCGTTTGGGCACAGTGAGACTGCAATTTTTTTTTCCTTTGCGCCCCCCCAAAAATTTTGAGCACCAGCCGCCACTGAGTTCAATATATTGCAATACCTGTTTAAGCTGACCAACTGCATCAAAGTAATCCCTCTTCTGGTCAGTCCTACACTGCCTTGCCACTTCAAATGCCAAGGTGGACACTGTGCCAACACAGGGCATGAAGACCCAAGGTGGGGGAGATGACCCATGTTGGCATAGTGTCATCTTAGCATTTGCAGTGGCAAGGCAGTGTAGGACTGTAGAGGGAAGAATTTGATGCAGTTGGTCAGCTTAAACATGTATGGCAAAATATGTGAACTACAGATACCTGTTTTCCATTGAATAATTTGCTGGGAAGGGTGTAGCAGTGTGCAGAGGCTCCATCCATAATTTGTGTTATTGTAAGTAGGGAAACTGGCAGTGAAGCCTTCAGGCTTCACAGCCAGTTTCCTACTGCGTGAATTGCGCTGCACACTCTGAATGGTCCCGCGGTCTTCTGGGACCTGTGTGTGGGCTGTAAATGTTCGTATATTGCCACGCCAAGTGGAAACGGGTACCTGTCAAAACCAGGTGCCCGCTCCCCCCAAAGTGGCAAATGTGGCAGTGAAAGGGGGGGGGGGGAAGTGCGAACAAGCAGTGCTTACCCTTTTTGGTGGAGCTCCGATTTAACATTCACATAATGTAACTATTTAGGTCTGCAGCGAATGCTATATCAGGTTTCAACAGCAAGTGGCACTGCAGGTAAAATCTGGAGGTGGAAGCTCTTAATCCCAGCAAAAACCACAAGCTGCCTAACCAGGGAACCTTCTGCATTACTGTACTAATGCAGAAATAAGAGCTACAAACACTAAAAATCTCTACAAAATGCACTTAAACTCTACAATGGTACTTACTATTGGCCAGTGACAGACCAAATACTAAGACAGAAAGGGTGAGAGGACAGGCCAGGGACACTGATCACAGAATTTGGTTGTTGGTCATATTAGGGCCTCTTCGCACCAATGCACTGCAGGTGTGGCACGTTTTTAAAAGTCCTGCATACTGCATTTTTGGTGCGCGTTTTAAAAAGCAAACCAAAAAACGCACCTCCCCGTTGAGATGAATGAAAAGTGCATCAAAAACGCAACGTAGTTGCCTTTTTTGTGCGCTTTTTGAGTTACATGCCCATGTGCATGGAATCCATCAGGTCTATAATTGTGGTCAGGCAACCAGAAAACGCACCAAAAACACATACGTACATCAAATATACATATGCGTTTTTACTGTATTTTTTGAAAGTAGCAAAGTGAAAGGGTCCTTGGATTCTGGAGGACACTCTGCTGGAAAGCATTTAAAGCGGAAGTAAACCCACCGATGCCGGAAATGATAATTGTCACATCGGATGTGCTCCCAACCAAACTATCAAACCATCCAATGGCTGGTGTCATAACTGATCACATGTGCAGTATCATGGCAGTTGAAGATTAAACAGTGACCAAGACAGCCTCCAAACACACCTCTATGTTCGCCTGTATGGCCATGTACACCGAAGAGCTGAAAAAACCCTATCACTTGTGCATTTAGGAAAGGAGCGTTTGGGAAGAAAAAACACTTAAAGCCGTATTAAACAAATCTAAGGGCCGGTTCACACCATGCCCAAACATGAATCGTGATTCAGACTGCATGCAAAACACACTCCATTTGTGATCTGCAGTGTGTGTCATTAGAAAGTTAACACCCCAAAACGCAGTTCCCAAACACAGTGCGTTTGCCTGCACCTGTTCGCATTTTTGTAATTTTGTACCATGTGATCTGTCCGGGTCCAGTGCATGCACTAGCTTGATGAGGTGCGGTGCTATTTTAGCCCATTCAATAAGAATAGGCTGAAATTGCACCACACAGAACCACATGTGAATCGCACAGTAACGCTTGTGGCAGTCCTGTGTGATTCATGTGCGGGCATGGTGTGAACCGACCCTGAATGGGCCTAAATGCTTTGAGCGCATGCATTCATTCATTCATTCCAGAATACATTAATACTGTCCAATGGAATGAATAAATAGCCAAATGTTTAAAGCGCCTAAATGCGTTTGCAAATAGCAACTTTAGGAGCGTTTTTTTTTTAAAGCTGCTTTTTTCCTGCTTAAAGCAGAGGTGTTCAGCAAAGTAAAGAAAAAAAAAACACATTCTGTGTGCCTGAGGCCTAAGATGACCGTGGACAATATAACAATCAGGTCCTTACAGGAGGTTTCTAAGATTTCCTTCCGCTGTGGCTGATTGACCCACCATCTAATGGCATCTGCATAATTCTAGGGCCAATGTCATTTGGCAAAACCAGCGGCATGACCCAATGATCTGATTAGCTGTCTATGAGGCTGACATTCTTCCTACTGAACACTAAGGGGCATTTTCCCCCATTAACCCCCACTTCATTGATTTAGTAACCTAAAAAATATTTTAGGGTTTCCTCTGGGGTATTAAGGTTAGGCGAGCCTGCAGTAGAGGGTTGTCTGACATGAACACACAATTTGATAATTTAGTAATCTCTAGTGGTCAGCACATGGGGAGGGGAGGGGAGGTAGGGGAGCTAAAAACGCCTCTGCCACAAATTTATTGGGATAAACAGCAGTTTCCAACCTATCTCATTAACTGATCATACATGGGTCGGAATTCGGTCAGTCCAGCAGGAATTTCAATGTATAGCCAGACTATCTATTGATCGACTTGTGCACAACCAGCCTGTCGGGTATTTCCTGAACGATCAGTGCCTCTGGTTATAGCCACTGATCATTGTATTCTGCTTGCGGTGATATCTCCCTGCTATCAGAATACAAAGGCTGAGCATGAGTGATTCATCCATCCACATTGAGTGTGTGAATGGGGGGAAGCGACAATTTTTTTTTCCGTTCAACCCACTGGTTGAACAAAAAATATGTAATGTATAGCCAGCCTTACTGTCTATTTCACTGACCAATATACAGTAAAACCTTGGTTTGCGAGCATAATTAGTTCCAGAAACATGCTTGTAATCCAAAACACTTGTATATCAAAGCATTTTTTTTACAGAGTATAAAATAGAAGAGAGGCACCTCTAAGTGTAGCAATAAGTTGCTAAATGTTGTACCTTCACTAAATGTAACCATATTGTACACTTAGAGGCTCCTCTCTTCTTTTTTTATACACCGTTGTGACATGACGCTACATGTATATCAAGATATCGCTTGTATATCAAGGCAAAAGTTATTAAAACATTTAGCTTGTCTTGCAAAACGCTCTTAAACCAAGTTACTCTCAAATCAAGGTTTTACTGTTCCATACTAACTGACCGTAAAATCTCCTTTTGATCTACTGTGTGATTGGATACAAATAGAAAGAATTGTTCAAGTTTGTTCTTAAATCATATACTTTTGATCAATTTAAAATTGATTGCACAGAAATTGAACAATCAGATTGTAGTGTGTACGGCCACCCCTAAAGCTGGCCATACGCATTTAGATTTATTTGTTTGCAGGCTGATTAAAAGAATTCCAACAGCGAACATGGACTAATCTCCCCCCGAGGGCTATTGTTTTCTGACAATTGGGGCCTCCAGTTGTCAAAATATCTGAACAGATATGGGATGCAGGTGTGTTTGCACCTGGCTCCTTCAACAAGAATAGACTTTTGTTGACCCGTTCGTTGCCGACAGGGCCACCCTATGGATCAAATTTTATTGTGTGTATGGTCAACTTTAGACATTGGATTGGTGCCTGATGACTATAATTTGTGGCGTCTAATGAGTCTGGACACCTTAGAACAGTGGTTCTCAACTCCAGTCCTTGGGACCCACTAACGGGTCAGGTTTTCAAAATAACTGAAATAAATCACAGTTATCTCCCCATGGTAATATTTAAAATCTGGCCTGTAAGTTGGTCCTAAGGACCGGAGTTGAGAACCACTGCCTTAGAACTTCTAATTGATGGGATGCAGGCATGTACTGGCTATCGGGACTACCAGGAGTTTCCCGGTGGACTGATGGCTCAGTGGGCCGGTTTTAGCAACAGCGGAGGTAGAGTAGGCGGGGACTCCCAAACCCTGTCCACCAATAAGCTAATCTCCAGCTGTGTGGTTGTTTAGAAAAAAACATCTCCAGGCCCCCTGTGTCAGTGGGGGGCCAGGGGAAAGAAAGCAGACTATTTTATCACTGTCAGCTTTGGGCGGATTAATCCGTAGCAGCGCATTAATCCGCCTAAAGCCAAATTGATGAAATAGTCTGCTTTCTGGCCCCTGGTGCCCACTGAACACAGAGGAGACCCAGAGAATTTTTTTTTTCTAATCAGCTACACAGCGGAGAGATTAGGTGGATAGGATTTGGGAGTCCCCACTCACCCCACCCCCCTCCAGTTTCCTCCAGCCCTAGTTACCAAGCTCTGTGGTGCCCAGGAGGAAGGGAGAGGATCAGATTTACCAGCAACCCGGGCTTCCAGCTCTAGAGGAACTACCTGGAGGACAAGCACTGCACCCGGGACCCAAGTAGAAGAAGCTGTGCAGACCAGGTACTGGGGGGGGGGGGGGACTAACATCAATGGGCACTTATGAGGCCAAGCTGATGAGCACTGGTGTGGCTGAATTAATGGGCACTGGTGTGGCTGTATTAATGGGCACGGGTGTTCTGTCCTATTTTTTTGGCGCAATTGTGTATAGTTTATATACTGTTTTTGTGCGTGTTGGCAAAATCAAGGTGGGCCGGTTTGGAGGAAGTCCAGGGCCAAATTTTTGTCCCAGTCCAGCCCTAATGGGATGTCCTCAGGTCTGTGAGGTCACTAGAAGATAAATGTATGCAGTTGGTAAATGAACCAAGTAGAAACCAACCTCAAATGAAATACCAACTTTGGGTGAAGGTAACCTTTAATGCATAAATTCCCACACACTTACCTTTCATGGGTGGTTTCCACAGTCCTTGTAGTGGAACTTGCTTGTGTCGTCACTTTTGGAGGCTCCCTGTTATATAATGACAATAATAATTGTAAACATCATTACTTATTTGAAAAAAAAAATAAGTTTGCAGCGTGCTCCCGCTGCTGTTGATCAAGTCCAGTAACGAAGGAGTAGAGGGACACACATAGCCAGCTCAAGAGCGACCCTTCATGAGTGCCCCCATAGAGGGTGGCTTGCTATGGGGTGCACTCAGCAGAAGGAAGGAGCCAGGACCACCCATGGGGGACCCCAGAACAGGATGATCAGGCTGCTTTGCGCAAAACTATTGCACAGAGCGGGCACATATTACATGTTTGTTAATTAATAAAAAAAAAAAAAAGGATTACAATCACTTTAACATTAATAGATCAAGCAATAGGAATAGAAACAGAATTTGTCTGGTGAACACGGGAGGTCGCAAAATTCACAAAATTTACTAAGCTCTGACGCAACTGCAAGTGTAACAGACGTCTATCCAAGCATGCATCCTAACAGGTCAGAACTATACCAGGCCACATGGCCCTAAACATGGGGGTATCGGGTACATAGTACCCCTAGCCATTCACCAAAAAGTGTCACATGGTAATAAAAACACACACAGTCTGACAATTCTACCAGGTGACCTAGCCAGGTGGCCACGTCCCTTACCTATTTAAGAAGTGTGAGACAGCGGAGCCTGTCGTAGGCAGCCAACCTTCACCGATGGCATGAGCGTCTGTTTTTTTCCTTTTTGGGTCCGGTGGGTGGCGTGATTGACGGTTGATTTACTTCAGGGGACGCAATTTTTTTTGTTTCTTTTTTAATAAAAGAATTGTCAAAAACAGTTTTTTTTTCTTTTACCTTGTGACACTTTTTTGGTGAATGGGTAAGAGTACTATGTACCCGATACTCATTCACATGGGGGGGTGGGATCTGGGGGCCCCCTTCTTAAAGGAGGCTTCCAGATTCCGATTAGCCCCCTGCCCGCAGACCCCCAAAACCACTGGCCACAGTTGTGGGAATGAGCATACAGATGGGATGGGAAGATAGTGTCAACAGTGTGAGAGTGCCATCAACAAATGTGGGGCTGATCTAAGCCCTGTCTCTGCCTCTATCACTCTCAGGGAGATATCTGCAGTATTCTCCACCCAAATCTTAAAAAACTGCCTGATAACTGCATCAAAGTTTCCAATGCCTCTGTAACGGGAGGGCCCGTGGAATCAAGAAGCGCTTAGAAAGTATGAGATACTCCTGTTCCGCTTCACCGATGCCTCTTATGTGTAGATCACCCTGTGTCTCTAATAGGGGCACAGGGTGAATGAGAACCCCACTATGGTCTGGGCTAGTCACATTTAATACGGTATAGATATTGTATATATATATTGTGTGTTGGCTGATGTGTACTATAAAAGCTTGCTGTGGTTAATGTCGTCTGCTACTGTGATGTAAATGAACCTTAGTATGGCTCCTAGGAATTTTTCATTGTGTTATGCTAATTGACACTGTATTGTGTGAAAGTTCTATTGATGATAGATGTGTGTTGTGAGTTAGCACAGTCTAATGCCGTGTACACACGGTCGTTTTGTGCGATGAAAAAAAACTGCGTTTTTTAAAACGTCATTTAAATTGATCGTGTGTGGGCAAAACGTCGTTTTTTGTCTTCAAAAAAACGACCAAAAAAAAATTCCAACATGCTTGAATTTTTTGTGTCGTTTTTCAAAACGTCGTTTTTTGTTTCACAAAAAGTCACCGTGTATAGCAAAAACGTTGTTTCAACCCGCGCATGCCCAGAAGCTAGTTATGAAGCGAGCTTCAATGGAAAAGAGTGGTGAACGTAACCTCCCTTTTTGTGAAAAAAACGATGGTGTGTATGCAACATCGTCTTTGAAAAGTGACGTTTCAAAAACGTCGTTTTTTACTTCACAGAAAACGTTGTTTTTTTTCATCACAAAAAATGATCATGTGTACGCGGCATCAAGGTCAGATGTCTGACTTATCAGCTGTAGTTAATTAGCTCATGTAGATTATGTCAGAGTTGGTGCCAGAAAGTCTGACTAAAAGATGTGTATTGAGGGGGGCTCGTTAGGAACCATTTTGAATGATGTTGTGGGTGGAGTGTGTCATTGTCCATTTGATTACTGCAGTATTCTTTTTTGTGTATATAAGAGCCTGCCTTCTCAATAAAGGTTGTCTATTCGTTTGAACCAGAGAACAGAGCTGTGTGTCTCGTTTCTGGGGGAAATCCATATGGGTCGTGGTCGCCGGATTGTGGAGTGTCGATAAGCTGTCTTGGGTTCGGAATGGAATATCTTAAAGGGCATTAACCCCTGTCCCATTTAGGGTTCCGTTACAGCCTCCTACAGTCATTCCAAAGAGCCTGCTGCATTCTCCCTTAATTTATACATTTCCTTTGATTGCAGAAAAAAAGTGAGACTCACTTGCTTGGAATCCATCACTTGTATAACATGGATGGCATGGCTTGGCCCAGTTTGCACTTACCTTTCTTCTCTAAGGAGAGTGATCTTCCCAGGTCCTGCTTGTACAGTTGAGCTTCTTGTCTCAGTGTTATCACTGCAAGATTTCAGCTTAGGGATGTCGGAGATAATGTTTCCACTATAAAGAGGTTGATAAAACGTTATATTTTCTTTGATCTTGCAAGAAATGCAGAGAATAGTGTAGAATACGTAGTTTGTGAAAAAAAAAGAAAAAAAGATAATTTTGGTGGCCATGTGTGTTCTTTACAATGGTCCTCTCTCTTTGGTACAAGAACCCATCAGTCAATAGTATAGAAGCTGAAGAGTTCCTAGCAGTTTAAAAGTCAGTGTGGCCACCAACTGGAGCAAACAAGTGATGCTCCAGATTTTGTGGATTACATATGGCAATCAAGACTTTCTCTAATGCCGTGTACACACAATCGGAATTTCCGATAAAAAGTCAGACAGACCTTATCTATTGGATATTCCGATCGTGTGTAGCCCCATCTGAGTTTTTTCATCAGAAATTCAATGAATTCCATCAGAGTTTAGATATATAACATGTTCTATTTTTCTCTGATGGAATTCCGTCAGAATTCCGATGTGATTTGGCCGTGCAGACCAAGCTATCCAGATACACACTGAGACGCTTTGCAGGCACTATAGCGCTAAAAATAGCACCTGAAAAGCGCCCTGAAAAAGCCACTCCTTTGACTCCAGTGTGAAAGCCCGAGGACTTTCACACTGGAGTGGTGCGCTGGCAGGACGGTAAAAAAAGTCCTGCAAGCAACATTTTTGGAGCGGTGAAGGAGCGGTGTGTATACCGATCCTCCACCGCTCTTGCCCATTGAAATCCCTGGGCACCATGATCATACCGCTTTCATACCGGTTTTAACCCTTTTTTCGGACACTAGCGGGGTGCTTTTAACCCTCTGCAAATCTGACAAAATATGATGGTAAAGTGCCGATAAAATAGCGGTGCTTTACTGCCATAGCCGCAGTGCCCGTGCCCCAGTGTGAACGGGGCCTTAGAAGTTTGAGACAAAGCATTTCCCACTGACAATTTTGGAAAGAAAAAACAAACAAAAAACATTTTTTTTTTATTTAAAAATAACTAAACCGATCAACGCAACAGTTTCAGGAAACCGTTACATTCCTAGCATGCTGGGATTTCTGTTTGTCACATTTGCTTGCGCTTTCTAAACTGTTAAACCATCAAATGGCTGGCCATGGCAGTTGCTGATCAAACCAATGCCAACATAGCAGCTTGCCTGGCTGAAAAGGATAGGAGGGTTTAGTTCAGTTACAGAAATTGTTTGTTTTTTCCCCTTTCAGGATTCTAAGCACTACAATTCTAAAAGGGGAAAAAAACAAAACAAAAAAACAACTGAACTAAACCCTCCTATTCTTTTTTGCCAAGCAAGCTGCCATCTTAGATTTGGTTTGATCTGCAACTGCTATAACACCAGCCATTTGATGCTTTACAGTTTGATTGAAAGCACAAGCAAATGTGACAAGCAAAAATCCCGGCATGCTAGGAATGTAACGGTTTCCTGAAACGGTTTTGTTGATGGGTTTAGTTCTGCTTTAAAAGATCTAGCTGTATTTTTTTTTTTTTATTGTTTTTTCCCCCCCCAAAATAGTTTTTTTATTAGTTTTAGAAAAATAGGTTACAAAACAGAGCCTTTGGCCATTCCCCGGCTCAAAAGAAAAAACGTAATAAATAAAAAAAACAACAAAACAATCACAACTTTAGTCACAACTCGGGTACCCCTTGATCACGAGGGTAGCAGCACATGACCAAGGTAGGCAATCCGGAGGTAGAAGGTAGGCACTATCAAAATAAATAGGCTAGAAAATTGAAAATATAACACAATAATAATGTGCAGTATGAGCAGCATATGGTCCCAGGAAGATAAGGAAGGATAAAGAGGGGAGGAACACACCAGGTCATCTGCATAGCCCCTCCCCTTCAAGGAACATAGAATTTACACACTATCTACTTTAGTCAAGCGCAGTATCGTCTCTAGCATTAGTAGTGGAGGGAGATTCAATCCAAATGTTCCATACCTTCTGAAATGTTTTAGGGCAACCTCGGGAAAGATATGTTATTTTATACATATCTCTCCCGCTTTAATTTCCTTGTTCATTTCCCGACTTGTTCACTCTCCGACTTAGTTGGGGTGGGCGGTACACTTTGGTGGGGGTGGGTCAGCCACGCCTCGTGACCTTTGACCTCCGGGAAGCTGCCTTCTGAACTTTGACCCCTGGGGGAGGTCCCTGTTTCAATTTAGTTTTAGCCTTATTCTTCAAGGGGAAACCCTAACTCTAACCTTAACAATTAACAATTTTTTTTCCAGCTGTCCAAATTAGAGAGCCCCTTTGATTTCCATGCCAAAACAATGGCTTTTCTAGCATAGAACAGGAGTAGACCCAAAAGCTCTGGAGGCCCTAAAAAAGGATAGATGGTTGACCAAGCCCAGGAGACAAACCCGCCACCATTCAAGGGACAGAAATTGTGGTTACTAAGCAAATCAACTGTAAAATATCAGCCCACAATGCTTTTATGTGGAAACAGGACCCAACCTGGATTTTGGTTTTAATTTTTAGTCCATCTAAATCTACTAGTGCAGTCAACACTACTTTCTCCCTAGATTGACAATGCCGCTGTCCAAGGCCATCTCCGTCCAGAGTGGAGATACCCTAAGACAAGGAGTGTGTTACTGGCAGGGTCACTAGGTGAAATAAAGCAAAAAATGTAGCCACTACATTTAAGGATTGGTAAGCTGCAAAAGATTACATTTTTAGTTTTTTGGTTTATTACTGCCTGTCGGGGATCGCCAACCATTTCATTACATAGTACACTAATTGAAGGATGTAGAGTTAACCGGCCTTGTAATCATTATCAAGATGGTACCTGTCTATGGCCAAATTTCACTATTTTCCACTGTTGTGTAAAACACTGGCATCATTACACGAGCATGATCTGACCAAGGGGCATCCCATCCTGCTGTACTAAATCAGAACAATGAGTGATACCTGCATGTGATTTCATACCATATATCACATCTAAAAAAAATGAAAATACACAACCTTTGCTTCCATAGGTATATTCCCATCCAATGAATTATATTACCTGTCAACTGTGGTGGTGACAGTTCTGGTGGATGTTCTGTTCTCAGTAGGTTTGGGTGTTAAATTGTCACTGCAAAAAATGAAATTTACAAATACATCTGTGTTATAGATTTACTGATAATAAAAATTACACATGATAAGTAGTAGCAGGAACAGTACTGTATTATTCACACAGGAGCTCTATAGGTAAATGATGGATAGATTGCGTGACAAGACTTTGCATGTAGAGAAAGGTCTGCTAGGACAACTATGCCCAACACACACTTGATCCCCTCCCCCTCTATTATCCACTGGCTCCTGCCAATTTCAAGGCACTGATGTCAGCCTGTGAGGGAAAACTCTAATGTGGAAGCTAAAGGTTACAGCCAAACTCCAAGCATAGGTGTGCACACAGGGTGTGCCAGGTGTGTCCAGGCACACCCTAATCACCATGTGTGGCACAGATTCCCCCTATTTCAACCCCTGAGTTTTCACCAAAGCACCAGACGAGGCGCCCAACAAAAATTGTAAAAACTAATACAAAAAATAGAATTGTAAAAAAATTAAAACTACTGAAACCATCTATTGCCCTACGGACACCAATTCCTGCAATTCCATACTAGCACATTCCATAATGTGCTAGTATGCGATGCGCAGTGCTTTACATACTGTGCATTCACTACTCTCAAGTAGCTTACAATCTAAGACCCCTTATCTCCCAAACAAACTGGCATCATTTTGGAAAGGAGCAAATTAACCTACCAGCATGTTTTGGAGTGCGAGAGGAAGCAGTGGTACCCAGAGGAAACCAACGCAAGTATGGGAAGAACATTAAAGATAATGTCCTGACTGAGATTCGATTTGAGGACTACAGTGCTAAAAGGTACGAACAAACTAAGCCACTTTGCTGCCAATAATATAAGATATTGTATTATACTGTAGTATTATTTTATTAAACAAAGTTTACAGTTATAGTGGCTTTTAGGTCTCATTCACATGAGCGCTGAGGCATGTAGTCCATGAATGGGATGTGTCTCCTTGTGGACTGTCAGGTGCTGCATGCAGGCCTTTTCATCTACGGGGATGCAGTGGCCGTTTTATCATTTTGACTGGCGTGCGAGTGAGCGGCCCCAAAATGCACACTGTGTTTAGGGCCGCTCATCTGCACCCGCATACCCAGCAGTGGCCTTGTCTGTACAGCTTTTGTGTCCCCATTGACATGAATGTCTGCATGCAGCACCTAGCAGCTCACGGTCCAATCATGGACTACAAACCTCAGCGCCTGGGTAAATGAGGCCCAAACTATCTTTGACACGATTAAGAAAGGTTTAAACACCTGATATATTTTTTTGTCCCATTGAGGAGATTCTCCTTTATTTCCTGTCTTGAGACACAAAAAGAGGAAAGAGCAAATCTCTTTAAAAGTAAGGGAAATCCTTGTTGGACCATACGTTCCTAATAGGCTTTTGATGGACAACAAAGATTACAATGTAAATATTTTATGCGACCAAAAGGTATTCTACCTTTCTGGTCTTAGAACTGTGATCTTTCCAGGTTCAGGTTTGATGGTGGAGCTCCTCGTCTCTGTATTCCAGGATGTCAGCTTGGGGCTCTCTGAACGGTCTGATGCGCTGAGATAAAAATATTATCAAATTTATTTTTTACTCTTAACAAATGCCAGATCTGAGGAAAAAATTCAACAAAGCATTCTTTCTACGATACATGTTTGAAATAACAAAACAAGCAACGGCTTAAAAGCTTCTAGACTTGCTGTTTATATAATTAATGAAATGGGGTTTAATGGTTAAACCTTGGTGTTTTTTTTTACCTTAATGCATCCCCCGAGCCCCCGTGTTACTTACCTGAGCCCCGAACCTCCAAGGTCGCGATCCCGCGTTGTTCTCTCTATGGCTGATCGGCTCCTCATTTGATAGATTGAAAGCACCGCAGCCATTTGGCTCCTGCTGCTGTCGATTAAATCCAATGACGCGACTGCCAGGTGGTGGGGCAGAGTCATACATTCGGCGGCTTTGCACACCGAGTGTATAACATGAGAGCGTGTCTGCAAGGCAACCCCCTCAGGAGAGAGCTTCCCAGAGGGGGTTAGCTCTTGCGGGGAGGAGCCGAGACAGCTGACGTGGGACCCCAGAAGAGGACGTTCGGGCCACTCTGTGCCAAATGAACTGCACAGTGGAGTATGACATGTTTGTCATTAAAAACAAAAAAAAAAAACTCTTATGCCGCGTACACACGATCACTTTTTGTGATGAAAAAAAACGACGTTTTATGTGACAAAACAAAACGACGTTTTTCAAACTTCATTTTCCAAAACGACGTTGCATACACACCATCGTTTTTCCAAAAAGCTCTAGCAAAGCGTGGTGAAGTACACCACGTTCGACGGCACTCTGTTCCATTGAAGCTCCGTCTCATAACTTGCTTCTGAGCATGCGCGGATTTAAAAACGTTGTTTTCAATGCCGTTTTGCCCAAACACGGTCACTTTTTATGACACAAAAAATGACATTTTGAAAAACGACACAAAAAATTCAAGCATGTTCGAATTTTTTTTTGGTCGTTTTTTTGAAGACATAAAACAATGTTTTGCCCGAACACGATCATTTTAAATGACGTTTTTGAAAACGTCGTTTTTTTTCATCACAAAAAGTGATGGTGTGTACGCGGCATTATGCCGCGTACACACCATCACTTTATGTGATGGAAAAAAACGTCATTTTTAAAACCGTCAATTTAAATGACCGTGTGTGGGAGAAAACGTTGTTTTATGTCTTGTGAAAAACGACAAAAAAAATTTAAGCATGCTTCAATTTTTTGTGTCGTTTTTCAAAATGTCATTTTTTGTTTCACAAAAAAAAATCACTGTGTGTAGCAAAAAACGACGTTTAAAACAAAGTTTTTCAACCCGCGCATGCCCAGAAGCAAGTTATGAAGAGAGCTTCAATGGAAAAGAGTGGTGAACGTAACCTCGCTTTGCTAGAGCATTTTGGAAAAACGATGGTGTGTAGGCAACGTCGTTTTTGAAAATTGAAGTTTCAAAAACGTCGTTTTTTACTTCACAAGAAAATTCGTGTTTTTTTCATCACATAAAGTGATGGTGTGTACGCGGCATTATGCCTCATACACATGACCGTTTTTCCCGTCGGGAAAACTGCCATGACAGCTTTTGGCTGCTTTTGACTGCTCTATCAGTTTTCCCGACAAAAAAACTGCGGGGGGAAAAAAAAAGAGAACAAGTTTTCTTTTTTTCCTGCCGGGAATCCAGGCTGACTTTTTCCCATCGGAAAAACCGGTCGTGTGTATGCTTTCCCAAACGTGCATGCTCAGAATCAAGTATGAGATGGAAGCGCACATTATGGTAAAACTAGCGTTCGGAATGGAAATAGCACATTCATCACGCTGTAACGGACTGAGAAGCAGGAAAACTGAAAAGCGTGAAACGTCTCTCACCAAACTTTTACTATCACAAGGATCAGCAAAAGCAGCCCAAAGGGTGGCGCCGATTGAATGGAACTTCCCCTTTATAGTCCCGTTGTATGTGGTGTACATCACTGTGCTTTGGACGGGTGGTATTTGGCCTGAACGTATGTATGCAAGGTAGGCTTGAGAGGAATCCCGTCGGGAAAAACTTCCAAAGTCCATTGGTCAAAAATCCATGCATGGTCAGAATCAAGTCGACGCATGCTCGGAAGCATTAATTTTTCTCAGCACGTCGTAGTGTTTTACGTCACCGTGTTTTGTCACAGTCGGATTTTTGACCGATGGTGTGTAGGCAAGACTGATGAAAGTCAGCTTCATTGGATATCCGACGAAAAAATCCATTGGATTATATTCCATCAGATAGCCGATCGTGTGTACAGGGCTTTAGAGTTTGTGTTTTGAAAGAATAAAGCTGGCGATACATTATACAAGATTTTCGATCAGTGTGTGGCAGTCCTTAGGGTGAAGTATAAACTAAATGCATTATATCTATTTTTCTCTTGATATAATCAAACAGAATGCCAAGGTGAGCTCTCCGATACAAACCTGGCAGGTGATGTCTGGAAAGCTGGCTGTAGTGCTTGCATTGATTTCCAAGTATTTTCAAACCTGTAATAATAGATATACAACATATACCTTTATGTTATGGCACTTTAATGACAGTAACAACATGAATACATCAATCATAAAAAAAAACGACTGTAAAATATTTTATCACAAGCATATAAAAAGTAATGAAGGATGGAAAGCCACATTTATTACTTAGATCTAGGGTTGCCACCTTTTCGTCAAGCCAAACCCGAACACTTCAGCAGCGCACGCCAATTTTTTATTTTTTTTTGTAGTACATTCAATTTAGTACATTAAATGTTTACATCAGAGTCAATATAGTTCCCCTTCTACATCAGAATCCACAGAGTTTACCTTTATATCTGAATCTGCAGGAGAGGTGTGCGGAGGGAATGATGGGGGCAGTACTTACAAGAGAGGAGTGTGGAGGGTATGACAGAGGGCAGTATGTACAGAAGAGGAGTGTGGAGGGGATGATGGGGGCAGTACTTACAGGAAAGGAGTGTGGAGGGGAGGATGGGGGCAGTACTTACAGGAGAGGTGTGCAGAGGGGATGATGGGGGCAGTACTTACAGGAAAGGAGTGCGGAGGGGATGATGGGGGCAGTACTTACAGGAGAGGAGTGTGAAGGGGATGATGGGGGCAGTACTTACAGGAGAGGAGTGTGGAGGGTATGATGGGGGCAGTACTTACAGGAGAGGAGTGTGGAGGGTATGATGGGCGCAGTTAGTACAGGAGAAGAGTGTGGAGGGTATGATGGGGGCCCGGGTGTCAAGCAATACAAAACCCGGGCACATGATTCAAGACGCATACTGTCCGGGTGAATCATGGACAGGTGGCAACCCTACTTAGATCTTTTAGAGCAGACCTTCGTCTATTACATGAACCAGTTTTTATTTAGTTCCTTCTGCCTCTCTATTACAGAACAAGGACACATTTTATTATTATTGGTAAAATATAGTGTAATTTTTCTGCTGCAAGGCAGCACATCCGGCTTACTTGCCTTAAAGCGAATTGCGTACTGTGTGTACCCCTTTCTGCCTCCTGGAATTGCCACAACACACATTCCTAGGAAGTAGTTCAATGAGGGCACATGAGCAGACATAGAACTTAACTCTTCCAGGTATCTGGAAACTGGCAGAGCCCAGGGGCACTTCTGTGCATGTGCCAGGGGTCCTAGCACCTGTGCACAAATGCTGCAGCGCTCCATCATTTCCCGGATAACAGCAGCTAGTGGCACCTGTGCGCATGCCTAAGAACCCCAGTCCTGTATACCTGGCAGAGATTTGCGCAAAAAAAAAGATTTAAAAAAATGGTGGCACAGGAAAGCAGCAGGGGAAGGGTAACAAAGCGGGAGTAAACTTCCACTTTATTTTTATTTTTTTTCTTAAACATTTGGTTGTATAAAGCCTAGGCCCCAGTTTCCTGTGACTTTAAAATGGTTTGTTTTGCCATCTGTGATTTCCGTATTATACTGTAGTAGCATCGGCTACCTACAGTATGGAGTGTTGTGCTCCACAGCATCACAGGCAACGTCCCGTCTGCTGCCTGAACAAATTTGGGTCAGGCCGAGTGCTTCTCAGTCATTAGAGGAAGCCTTATATTTTTAGCAATAATTAAAAGGCTTTGTCTGATTGGCTGAGGTGGAGATAGTGACACCACCCATCTACATCTCCACCTTGCAATCAGAGGAAGCCTTGTATTTATTGATAAAATTACAAGAAGAAGCACTCTGTCTGACTTGATTCAGTTTCGGCAGCCAATGGGATGTTGCCCATACAGCTGCCAGAACACAGTATTGAATACTGTATGTAGATGATGCTATAACATTATGATACTGTGCTCAAAGACGCTAAATAACTTAGTAAAGAAGATAATTGTTTATTTGTGCAAAGCTGAGCCAAAAAAAAAAACTTAAAGTGGAGCTCCACCCTAAAGTGGAACTTCCGCTCATCGGAACCCTCCGCCCTTCCGGTGTCACATTTGGCACCTTTCAGTGGGGAGGGGGGTGCAGACAGGTATTTGCACCCACTTCCGGGAACACACTCTGCAAGGATCTGGGGGTAGTGCGTCACTTCCCACCCCACCCCCCGTTGTGTTCTGGAAAACATACAGCTCCCAAAACACAGCGGGGTCCAGTGAAGACGGCGTAGCAGTAGGGAATCGGGCAGTGAAGCCGCAACAATTCACTTCCTGATTCCCTCACCGAGGATGGCGGTGGGGGCAGCGAGAGATGATCGATTGCTCGTCTTTGGCTGCCGACGTCGCTGGACTCCAGGACAGGTAAGTGTCCATTTATTAAAAGTCAGCATCTGCAGTATTTGTAGCTGCTGGCTTTTAATTTTTTTTACGGCGGAGCTCTGCTTTAAAGTGACACAAAAAAACAAACTTCTACTCTAATTATACATAATTTGATTAAAAGAATATAACATATGTTAATGTTAAGCAATCATTTAAGGTAAACCCAAAAGACTGGTAAAATGGAGGAAACTACCAATGAAAATCTCACTGTTGGCTGTCATCAATGTAAAGGTAGGTAACAATGACCATTCAATCAGTTGGGGTCCCCAATATATATACATACACACACACCCACACACACATATACATATACACACACACACACAGTATATATAAGTTCTAACGAACAGGTCCCTCGGATTCCTCTGGTTTTGAATTGTATTGCAACTGTACTGTCTGGCCTCACGTTGTAAAGCTCTGTACAAATTGTTGGCGCTATATAAATCCTGCATAATAATATTCATTATATATAATATATCATAGTGCCATGTCTAATAATGTTCGGTAATTACGTCCCTTATATATTATTTATATTTGGAAAGCAATGATGACACTGATATAACTTTTGTCTGAATAGTACTAACATCACTAATTACCGGTAGATCTATAAAACCATAGTATGGCTTCCTTTACATGATTCATACTGATTCAAACACAGTAGATTGAGCAATAATTATAAGATACGTGCATTGCTTTAAGACGTGCATTACATAAAATAAATATATAGATATTGTATAAAGTTTAGTTATTCAGGATAATGCATAATTCCAAGAATAAATAGGGAGTACAAAGAGACATAGCAAAAGCAAAGCACACAATACATTTTGTTGAGATTTTCTGAAAAAATGATAAAGCCAGAATGAACAAGCTGCATGGAATGTGATCCTGTAGAAGCTCACACACTACTGGCTTGGCTCTGAGATTTAGTTCTCTTCATAGATTAAAATAGCATTTTCTTTTTCGCTTGTGTGACTAGGTTACCCTGTACTAATGCCAACGGCAAGATGTGAGCCTGGTGAGTGAGTGCAAAGCTGTGTAAACATTGTGAAAACCACTGATGAGTGAATCACACATTTCCTGTAATGCTAACTAAAATGTCTCTGCAATTTATCAAGAATCATTTTATATGATGGCTACCCATACAGGCCTCATGTACAGGGGTGAGGACTCTATCCCCACCTTATGTGAATGTTCTAGGTGTACAATCGCCAGTGCTGTCACATGATTCCCTATACTCAGAAGTAGGGTGTATGTCACTGGGCTAGTGTTGGCCAAACAAAGTGGCACAAAGGGTGCTGGTGGGCAGAACTAAAGTGAATCTGTTGATTTGTCTTGAATTGGCAAAGAACTTGTTTATTTTAAGCTGATCGTTAACATATTATTATAAAAAAACACACTAAAAGGCTGTTAGTCCTTTTATAATGGGAGAACATGATTTTTTAGAAACTTCTGGAAGAACATGCATCCGTGAATAGGCATTATTTTTCTTATCTATGATCAAAACTGTCACCATTTGGACTGAATGTGCCTATAAACATTATTAAAAAAAAACAGTCTTTCAGCATTCAGAGAAAATTACCTGCTAGCATCCTCAAACAGGTATGAATCAAGAGATTTCGCCAGAGATTCATCCTTTTTGTCTTTGACCTCCACCCTGTGCAGAGAGAACAATCACGGTGATATTTCTGTCTTTGCATTTCATGTTTATCATGCAGTGAGATACATCTACAGATAGGACTGGTTGGAAGGACTTATGCCTCGCACCCACGATCAGGCTTTTGCCCGACCAAAACAGCATCGGAATTCCGATGGAATTCAATCAGAGGAAAATACAACATGGTCTCTATGTAAACTCTAATGGAATTCCTCTGAATTTCCGATGGAAAAACTCAGATGGGCATACACATGGTCGGAATTTCCGATGGAAAAAGTCAGTCGGAAATTGCGATCGTGTGTACGAGGCATAAGAGGTATGTGATAGGTGAGAAACACACAGGAGATAAAAACACATTCCAGTCGAAAATGAAAGCAAATATTAGACAACTTATCAAATCATTATAGAGCAACCAGTTTTCAATGCGTTCTGAGCCACCAAAGTTATCCCAATTTTTTTTTTATATTGTGAAAGATAATGTTACGCCGAGTAAATTGATATCCAACATGTCACGCTTCAAAATTGTGTCCGCTCGTGGAATGGCGACAAACTTTTACCCTTTAAAATCTCCATTTGTCAAACCCTGATATATATATACTGTATATATAATTGTGGGAATTAACAAGGTGGAGCTAAAAACATAGGTTTACAAATCTCTTACTGGAAATTCCAAGATGTGTAAAAAGCTAATCTGAATACGTATATCAATATCTATTCTAGACACTAGTACCAGCTTCCCCCAATTATACACAGCCCAAGTGACCCAACATAGCGTGACCATTATGCTTTTGAAAACATCAGCCACCGCATCTCCACTTCCCCCACTTTTCTTGGATAAGCCAAATACTGGTCACTCTGGTTCCTCCCACTAACATGTACATCCTATATTGATGTAAGAACTGATGGGAGAAACCACAGTGGAAAGGTGGGGGAGAAATAATTTGACATAATCAGTAGTGTAGAACACATGCAGCAGCTAAAATGTGAAGAAGCCAAGTGGCGTATTGAGCAAAAATGACCCTGTGGTGACATCAATTTAGGATTATTTTCAATGATTAGATATAGTGTCAGCATTTAGATGAAGGTTATGAAGGTTAATGCAGGGTTTCTCAATTCCAGTCCTCAAGGCACACCAACAGGTTATGTTTTTAGGATTTTCCTAAATGAAAACGGCTGTGGTAATTACTAATGCCCCGTACACATGATCGGAATTTCCAATGGAAAAAGTCTGATGCCCCATCGGATTATTTCCATCGGAAATTCTGTGAAGTTCCATTGGAATTTAGATAGAGAACATGTTCTCTTTTACTCTGATGGAATTCCGATGTGATTTTGGTCGGACAAAGGTCCCACCGTGTATACGGGGCTTTAGGCAGTGAAACTGATCAAATCACCTGTACAACATAATGGAAAGCCTGAAAACATGACCTGTTGGTGCGCCTTGAGGACTGGAATTCAAAAAACACTGGTTTAGGTTAACACCTGGTTTAGGGTAACACCTAGGGTTATCCTGATACCGATACCAGTACCCCCGATGCCTAAAAAGAATACTCCCCCCCCCCACCCGCCGCCAAAGCCGCGCCGCATCGGAATGTGCGGGAACATCACAGCTTTCATTTGAATAGCTGTAGTGTTCCCGCGCATATAGACACTCCCCCTTGCTCGGGATTGGATGGGTGATCGTGATCTGTCCAATCCCGAGCAAGGGGGAGTGTCTATACGCGCGGGCAAAATAGCTTTTCAAATGAATGCTGTGATGATCTCCGTGCGGCGGCTGGGGGGACATGGCTGGGGGGACATGGCTGGGGGGACATGGCTGGGGGGACATGGCTGGGGGGACATGGCTGCATATGTGGGGGGACATGGCTGCATATGTGGGGGGACATGGCTGCATATTTGGGGGGACATGGCTGCATATGTGGGGGGACATGGCTGCATATGTGGGGGGACATGGCTGCATTTGGGGACACATTTTAAAAAAGTATCGGTATTCGGTATCGGCAACTACTTGAAAAAAGTATCGGTACTTGTACTCGGTCCTAAAAAAGTGGTATCGGGACAACCCTAGTAACACCTAATAAAAATAAAATAAAAAATAAATGTATTAATTATATCTGATAAAATCAAAAACAATGCAGAGTGACCTCTGTCATACAAACCGTGCAGGTGATGTCTGCAAAGCTGGTTGTGCGTTTTGATTTGCTTTCCAATTATTTTCAAACCTGTAATAGATATTTAACAGAAATATAATTTCGGGTACTTAATGAAAGTAACAAGGATATATCAATTAGGAGAAACATTATTGTAAAATATTATAATTACTCCAAAGACATGCTGATAGGTTAATTGGCTTCTGCCTAAATTGGCCCTAGTATATGAATGTGAGTTAGGGACCTTAGAGTGTAAGCTCCTTGAGGGCAGGGACTGATGTGAATGTACATTGTTTATGTAAAGCTCTGCGTAAATTGACTGCTCAATATATAAGTACCTAAATAATAATAATAATAATAATCACAAGCATGTGAAAAGGATAAAAGGGATAAAAGGTTCACATTCAGTGCTTCAATAATAAAACCTGGGTCTCTAGAAGCCATGTTCCTAGTGTCAAATAATAGGTATAAAAACCCTTCAATTGTTTATTTATACAACAGTTCATAAAATGTATATGGTTGCATTTGCATTTAAAAATTGTTCAAATAAAAATTGGTTATTGTTAATATTTAGCTTTAAATTACAAATTTTATCATCAGTGTAAAGATTGGTAATAGCTGGTTTAAAAATAAGTTATGCTAGGTTGGGGTCCTCCTTACACCAGCTTATAACATCATATGATTATCACTTGTATCATAGTGCCAGGTCTAAAAATTGTAAATAAATCAGAATACAATCATGAATACAAGTTCATATTTAACTGATGGCATACACATGTATATCAAAGTGGGAGCATATGATTGCATAGCTCCCAACTGTCTTTGATTTTGAGGGACTCAGCCTGATTTGGAGCAATGTCCCTCTTTCCTCCTCATTTGTCCCTCATTTTGGTCTGATCTATATAGTTGTATATAAAATGCACTTTTTATCTTTCAAAAAGTGTTTCCCAGTGCTAAACCTTTCATCTGATTTCTAAATTGCTGCATTTGTACATTTTAAAAGCCAATATAAAAAAATAGTAGTGGTAAAAAAAAGTCCTTGTGGATTTAATAAACCTTTTTTTTGGTCAATTCTCCTTTAAAGGGGTAATTCCCCCAAAAACCTTTTTAACATTGATTGAGGCTCGTTATGTCAAGGGGAATCGGGTGTTTTTTTTTTAGAAACGAAGCAGTACTTACCGTTTTAGAGATGCATCGTCTCCGTCGCTTCCGGGTATGATCGTCTGGTCTGGGCGTGCCTATTTGATTGACAGGCTTCCGACAGGCTTCCGACGGTCGCATACATCGCGTCACGAGTAGCCGAAAGAAGCCGAGCGCCGGTGCGGCTCTATACTGCGCCTGCGCACTGTCGTTCGGCTACTTTCGGAAAATCGTGACGCGATGTATGCGAACGTCGGAAGCCTGTCAATCAAATAGGAACGCCCTTCCCCGATGACCATACCCGGAAGCGTCGGAGACGATGCATCTCTAAAACGGTAAGTACTGCTTCGTTTCTAAAAAAAAACCACCCGATTCCCCTTGACAAAACGAGCCTTAATCAATGTTAAAAAAAAGGTTTTTGGGGGAACTACTCCTTTAAGGGGGTGTGGCAGAGCGTGTGTCCTATGCCTACGTACATTTGTAAATAGGTGTCCCTCATTCCAATCTCAAAAAGTTGGGAGGTATGTGATTGCCAACATGAATTACATGTGAATATGTTATCTATCATCAAACTGTCACCAGTTGGACTGAATGCGCCCACGATCATCTTAGAAATTAACCAGTCTTTCAGCATTCGGAGATTACCTGCTGGCATCCTCATAGAGGTATGAGAGAAGCGATTTCGGCACATCCTTCTTGTCTTTGGCCTCCACCCTGTGCAGAGAGAACAGTCATTGTGATATATCGGTCTTGTTTGATTATCATTCAGTGCTAAGTGAGATAGATCTACAGGTAAGACCGGTTACAAGGACGAAGAGCTATATATAAAGGCGAGCACACTACAGAAACATGCCGATGAAAACAATTGCCTGGATACAGTCCAAATTGTTTACGGGTACATTCCAGATAAAAAAAAAGATGCTTTTAAGCAACCTGCCTATCAAAGGGTTTTGTGCAGCCAATTCTCAGTTCTTTCTATGGTTTGCTAGAAATGCTACAGAGCTGTTGTATTCTTAAAGAGACACTGTCATAAAGAAACTTTTCCAAAGGGTTACATATTTTTTTTAAACAATTAGCACTTATGCTGCACTTGCATACCAATAAATTATGTATTTTGTCACCAACAGCAGTGTCGTTTTCTTCAACCTACATGTCTGGACAGCATCGCTCCCTCTGTCCCCATCCTGGCCCTCCAGGGGGCCTGACTGCTGCTTGCAAAGCCTCCAACGCCCTCTTGAGTGACAGTGGGGACCAGGCTGCGTTTCCACTTCCTGTGCTGAACATCAGAACCTACTGCTGTCACTGATAATGTGAAGGTACTCATGTGTTCATTTCTGAAGAGCTAAATATTTTTCCCCATTTCTCTTATTGTATAGAATTATTTCACAATTACCTCTCAGTTCTTGTAGTGTGTGTGGTTGTAGAGCTCTCTTTCTCTGTTGGTGGTTTGGAAGAGTCTTTGCTTTCATTGCGGCTGGAAACACAGAGGCCTTTAGCTGGTTTTGTACAAGGTGCATGAATTTTGTTCCCACATTTATTTATTTATCAGGGGTGGTTTTATGACACCAACAATTTACTCAGTTCTTCACATATTGTACATTTTTATCAGTTCCTGCCTTTAAGGAGTTATATGTAGGGTCCCTATCCCACGTGCATTCTGTGATGGACCCTGTACTCAAGATGAGTCTGTCCACCGTAAATGCTTCCTCTTTCCGCAACCACACCATCCAAAGACCCCTTAGCTTTCCTATTCACTAGTCGTAGCTCAGTGTAGGGTAAAACATCAGACGGTTTTATTATAACTAGAATAGTCATATATACAATTAAAGAGGAGGTAACCAGAAACATAAATTAACATGAGCTAATTAACTAATCCCTTACAGCAGCCGTTGTGACTCCCTAACTACAATACGCATTATCATACATATCAGCACATAACTCCTTCATACAATTGCAGGGTGAATTAGCACAACTAACAATGGGTGAAAGAGAAGCCACACTAGACTCATTTACATTATAACAGAAAACAGACAGATAGATGTATGCAGAGCGTGTCCTAGCCAAGACCCCAGTGAGTCAGTAAAATATTGGAGTAGGGACAAAATATTACATTGTAATGGTGCTTAAGCAGATGCAAGGTGTGTTTGTGTCTTTTTCTAAAGTGGTTTATAAAGGCAAAAGATTTTACCTCAATGTATTCCCTGGGTCAAGGTAAAAAAATGTTCCAGTAGTATTATCACTCCCCCACCTCCCTTTATACTCTTCGCTCAAACCAGCACTGTGCCTGTCTGCAGCAGCTCTCTCCCCTCTTTCACAGGACACAGAGGCAGCAGTGGGAGCCATTGGCTCCTGCTGCTGTTAATCAAATTCAGTGAGAATAGAGCGTAGTAGGGGCTGAGCCACGTTGTGTGTGTCTATGGGGACACATCCTGGCTTGGAAATGCACCTGCACTACTGCCACCATATAAAGTGGCCTCCTGTAAGTGCTCACCCCCTACTGTATAATTAGATAGAGAGAGAGAACTGTCAGTGCTACCTCTAAGATTTAACCAAAAGATTTAGCACCTGTGCTTCTTACATTTAGGCCCCTTTCAGACGTGCGGACCGTATGTCCACTTTTTCATCCATCCGTTTGCGGATGAAAAAGGGACATACATTGGTCCCTATGTGATTGCGGGTGTCAGCGGATATTCATTCGCTGACACCTGTAATCACCCGCCTCTGCAAAAATCTAATTTTGCAGACGGAAAAATGGCCTATTTTTTCTTCCGTCTGCGTATCGGCTGAACATGGACACACGGTCGGTGTTCATCTGATCCCCCCATAGGGGAGAGCAGAGAAAAGACAGGGTGGTCCCTGCACAGTGTGTGGAGACCGCCCTGTCATCCGACAGCTCCGACAGCTAAGCTGGGATTTACGGAGCGATCCCCGCTGAGCTTACGGACACACAGAGGCGGATCATTACTGATCCGGCCCTTGGGTGTAAAGATACAAAATAAATGTTTTTTTTTTTTTGTTCTCCTGTTAATAATTATTAAAAATAAATAAAAGAAGAAGAACATACCTCTCCTCTCTGACCACTGTGATTTTTCCAGCTTCAGGCTTTACAGGGGAACTTCTGCCATCAATATTGCTGATCATAGAATAGGAGGTCAGCCTGGGGCTGCTGCTTCTCTCGGACACCCTAAGAAAACAATATGTTACAGCAACTCAGGAAACTGGGGGATCCTTATTCTTAACAGACAATATTTAAAGCCATAAAGGAAAGAGAAAGGTGCCTCCAAGGGCAATAGTTAAAAGATTTCTTACAGGCACAACGGGACTAAAAACACTTACAAGAGAGTAAAAGGTCATAGGTATATATCAATTAGTCCTAATGCGGATTGCTGTAATCCTCATCTGCCTGGGTGAGAGAGAGCCGGCCTGCAGCTGTCAGAGTCCCTGGTGACCTGGATTACTGAGGAGGTGATGATGCGATGAGGTGGCCCGTATTCTGGAACGCACAAGGCCGATATACGATTACCGTAGGTGAAGGTGGTGGTCAGTAACGCATTTCGGAGCATGCACAGGTCCATGTCACCAGGCACTCTGACAGCTGTAGGATGTCTCACTCTCTCTTTCACCCAGACAGACGAGGATTATAGCGATCTGCATGAGGCCTAATCATTATATACTTATGACCGGTTCCTCTCTTGTAAGTGTTTTTATTCCCATTGTGGTATAAATCTTTTTTAGCACCCTCTACTTGGGTAGTGTGCTAGAGTTGAGATTTCTGTCAGTGGAGGTAAATTTAGGCAGCCTAGCTGACAGCTATGCCTTTTTGTCTTGATCTGTGAGCTGGGAGTGGTTTAAAGTATTCTGGTGACTCACAGCTAGCTTAATTTTTTGGTTGCCTCCCTTCTGTTTCTAGAAGGAAGGAGTGGAAGAAAGCTGGAGCTGTCTGGGGTGTTCTAAAGAGCCCTGATCAATCCCCAACCTGGATTGTCAGGGAGCTGGCCTCCTTAAAAACCTAAGGTCAGCCAATCTGGTAGGAGTTGTTTGGATAGAAGAACTAGAGATGGAGCATTAGGCTGTCGGGCCTTGGAGGAAGCAACCCAGTCTGGGGGTGACCTTGGGCCAGGGGCTCAGAGCTTAACAAGAACCCTACACAACCCAAGGGCTGTCCTGAACAGGAGCACAAGAGAACAGCGGCGAATACTGCCAGGAAAATAGCCAGGAGGGATTCACCAGGTGTTGGTGAGTGGCAGACACACTCGGGAGAGGCATGCCGGAGAGGACTGGGAGTGTAGCAGTGATGTCGGCTGCTGCAGTCAGGAGGGCTGCCAGGGTCTGCAACAGGTTGACTGGGATCAGTAGTCCATCAAAGAGGGCAGCTAGTATCAGGACTTTATTTGCTACACGATAGGGGCCTGAGGTCCCTGCCTGTAATAAGGTACTCTTTTCTAAGGCCTGGCTGGAACCAGAGTTAGGCTTAGCCATGTGCTAGCTGCACCGGAAGAACTGTGCTGGAGGGAGAGGGAGAGCTAGTCTGTAGGAAGTGTTGTGCAGTAGGAGAATATCTGAATTGTCCCAAACAACACAAGAATCTTGTTTCTGGGCATCCCATGAATTCCTTCACTCTAAGTTCTAATGCCTAAAATAAAATACAAAAACAAAGCTGACGGACTTGTTCATTGTCTTGGAGTGTCTGGAAGTGAATGCCGGGTCAGGTCGGGTAGGGTGACAGGTGGGCCACACCCCTATATGGGTACCGCTACACTCTTAACTACTGCACTTAGAGGCGACTTTCTCTTTTCTTTATGACCCTCCAGAGCTGCTTCTTCTATAAAAAGTACTGCCTTCAGTTCCATCTCTTCACTGCTACAAAGGACTGGATATCCAGCCTCCAACCGACCTTAGCGTTGGATACATGAATGCTTAAAGTGATACTAAGGCTGCTCTGTGCAACAATATTGAATAGTGAGGTTCCTTTCTTCCTCTTCTGCTTCCCTCCAGCACTGTCAGCTTCTCCCTCCTCTGGGTGCATCCTGTAGCAAGCCTGGTGCTAAGGGGGCACCTTTACATGCACACCCCCAAGCTGGGCTGTGTGTGTCCATAGGCACAGACCATACAATTAGGCCACGCCCCCACTCCCTCTTCACAGGAGTTTGACTGATAGCAGTGGGAGCCGTTGGCTTGTCCACTGCCCTCAGTTTCTCCTGAAAAAGCAAAAAGTTAGGGGAACAGTGCTGGAGCCGGAGATGTCTAGGGACAGAGGAGGGTAGGACAGGTAGTTGGGAGTTTGATACGCTAATGCAGAGAATACATTAAGGTAAAAAAAGTTTAGACTTTAGAACAACTTTAACATGTCTGACAGTTTCTATGCATTCTACACATTCCACAGTCCATAGCCATAATTGGGAGTGAATAAAAAGAGGGTGACTATGTTCTTGCATAAATTAGGACCATGGAGAATGAGCATAGCCACCCTGTAACAGGAAGCAGAAAATAAAAGATTTGGAGGAGGCTGAGAATAATAGAAGGGACTAGTGAAGAATACATACTCAAATAGAATTTTCATTTTTTTTAAACCAAAGCTTAGTGTCACTTTAAAGCGGAGGTCCGCCTAAAAACAATATATGTTAAAAGCCGGTAGCTAAACAAATACTGTAGCTGCTGACTTTTAATACATGGACACTTACCTGTCAAGGATGCCCGTGATGTCGGCAGCCAAAGCCGATCAGTCGCTCGGCTCTCGGCTGCCCCCTGCCACCATCCTCGGTGAGGGAATCAGGAAGTGAAGCCTAGCAGCATCACAACGTGGTTCCCTATTGCGCATTTGCAAATCGCGCTGCGCGTCCTCACTGGTTCCTGCTGACTTCTGGGACCTGTGTGACGTAGATGACCGTGATCACTGTGGTGATCTATGCCAGAAAGTGGGAGCAAATACCTGTATTACACAGATATCTACTCCCTCCTCCCCCCTGAAAGGTGCCAAATGTGATACCGGAAGTTCCATTTTTGGGTGGAATGCCACTTTAAGTATTGTAGACACACAACAATGATAGCAATTGGTAGTAATGGAAGAACTAAATATTGGCTTATATTCTCTAATACAAGTTTTTCCCAATTACCTCTCAGTTCTTGTGTGCACAGTTGTAGTACTTTCCTTCTGTGTTGATGGTTTGGAAGCGTCTTTGTTTTCAGTGTGGCTGGAAACACATAGGAGGTCATTAGCTTGTTGTGCAAGGGACATATTTCACCAGCATATCCACCAAACGGGAAGGCTGACTCACAAAAATATTAGTTGGTGGTAATTCCGTTTGTCCCTCAATATACTATACATATGTCAAGCTGTACACTGCTGAGAAAGTACAGCAACTGCATGATAAGTAAATTGTAGATCCTCAGACTGCATATTTGTTAATAAATCTAATTGTCCAGAGTTTGTACAATCAGGTTGTAACATGCATGACCATCTTATAGCATATTACCATAAATGTGAATGGGCAGGTTTAGACTTCGCTAACAAATGCCAAACATAACAAAGAACCTGTGTGAATTAGCCCTTTTTTAATCAGTTTAAAAATCATATACTTTTTTTTTCTTGTATATATTTTTTAAAAGAATGTTAAGAGACAGGTGAGTCAGCAGTGCCGTGGTTGGGCAGCACAGTGACAGGGGGGACAGAGGGGGATCAGAAGCAGGCACAACAGGGAGGGGGATCTGTGCAGGGGGAAGTAATTCTGTAATTGCCCCTCCATCCGACCACAATGATTCCCTCTGCTCTCCAGACCCCCCTGTTTGCCCGGGCCCCTTATAGAAGGGCTGGTGCCCCCCCCCTCATCAGTGGTCCTGACCCTAAAATGTCATAGATTCATTGTTTTATAGTTACATAGTAGGTAAGGTTGAATAAAGACAATAGTCCATCCAGTTCAACCTGTGTACGTGTGTCATTATAATTTCCCTTATCCCTGTATATTGTATTCACCAAGATGCACATCCAAGAGTCTTTTAAAAATATCTATACTCCTTGCTGACAGCACCAATTGATGCCCTGATGGTGAAAAACTTCCTACACAAGCTTTAGGTTAAACCGCTTCTCGTCCAATCTCATTGTGTGACCCTGTGTCCTCTTATGCCCCATACACACGATCGTAATACACATGGTCGGAATTTCCGATGGAAAAAGTCAGTCGGACTTTTTCCATCGGAAATTCCGACCACGTGTATGCACCATCGGAGTAATTCCATTGGAAATTCAGATGAATTCCATCTAAGTTTACATGTTCTCTTTTCCTCTGTGAATTTGGTCAGACAAAGGTCCGATCGTGTATACGGGGCATTACACACCCTAAGACTGAATAGTTTCTTCCCTAAGATGGGATCACCATTGAGGTATTTGTATACCGCCATATCTCCGCTTAAGAATCCTCTCTCTCTCCTTGCAGCTATCACTGGAGAACTATCCTCTGGAAAAACTAGTTGCAATGCTAATCAATGGCTTTGTTACTTTCTATGTGACTAATCTGGAATATGCATCTTTGGTCAGACGCAGTAAATCAGAAAACATTGTGACCCAACAATACGAGAAAATACCGCTCAATAGCAATAAGAAAACTCCTTCACTGGATCCAAACCTTGGGTGCCGGCAATGCAATGGAAATGCAAAAATACAAAAGGAACTTGGACAGCCGCACTCCAAAAAAACGTTCCTTTAATTAAAATGAATCACAAAAATAGACATGCCACAGCAAAACTGTAGCAAAAAGCTAACGTTTCGCACTGTAGCTTAGTACTAGCTATGACTAAGCACTGAAGCTACAGTGCGAAAAGTTAGCTTTTTGTTCCAGTTTTGCAGTGGCATGTCTATTTTTGTGATTCATTTTAATTAAAGGAACGTTTTTTTGGAGTGCGGCTGTCCAAGTTCCTTTTGTATTTTTACAACCTAGCCAGGCCATGAGCATTCTGCCATCATAGATTTCCTTGTCTACATTTTCCTATCTTTGCATTTTGCACATGTCTCTTATACCCAGTAATAAATAACGTACCTCTCCTCTCTGACCACGGTGATCTTCCCAGCTTCAGGTTTTACAGGGGAACTGCTGGTCATAGAGTATGAGGTCAGCCTGGGGCTGCTGCTTCTCTCCGTCACCCTAAGATAAAAAAATAAATAATATATATATATTGTATGGAATCAAATATAATGCTCATTCAAATAGGGAAATGATGTCTGTGTGCAAAGATTCAGGGTTCCTACTGTGTGCATTCCTACCATGAATAAAGGTGAGGTTTTCAGGAGTATCTTATTGATCAAACTCCTGTTTTTTGGGGGCAGTGTCTTGTAAAGGCCAAGTTCACTTTTTCTAAGGGAAAAATAATAAATGCATTTTTTTTTGCAGGAAACAAAATGTGCAATTATTATTTTTCCCCACAGAAGCCAATATTCATAGTGGTTTAAATACAATAAAAAATAATTTATTACCAACCTAGATGGCTGAGTTGAAGTCTGCTTAGTTTGCGTTTCTGCCCAGTTATTTTCATACCTACAATAAATTGAACAAAAGATGAATAAAATAGAGCAACGAGCCACATGCACATATAATAGAGCCATTTTTGGGGGTTTTGTTTTTTGCTGACATTATTGGAGGATGAATCCATCTAAAAACTGGTATTTCAGAAGATAGAGCACTCATAGGGGGTCAGATGCACACAAATGGATAGAAACAGAGTTGAGTATTATGGAAGGATGATCTACCTTATGGCGTATCCTCGACATAAAAGAAGCAAGGAACTAACTCAACCCACAAGGTTCAAACTATAGGTAAAATATTAATTTTGGGGGAACCATTCCTTTAAACCTTCAATAGCCTGTAACGTGCTGCTTCCCTGGCTGTGCCGTACAGGTAATTAGGGAGCTGCTAATATTAGTCTTCTTGTGATAATGCAGGTTACCTGGCGTTGTCTGGCTTGTTAACACACCCAGACCAAGCAGGACAACCAATAAAAGTTATAGAAATCTAAGAATTGCAGAATGTTGGAGACACTCTAGATCAGTGGTTCTCAACCTTCCTAGTGCCGTGACCCCTTGATAAAAATTCCAAAGTTGTGGTGACCCCTAACAGTAGAATTTCCGTAGGGTGGGTTGTCAGCACCCAAGGCAAGACAAGTAATTTGCGCCCCTAACCCACGGACATTTAGCGCTCCCTGAGTCCCTTCCATTTGTACAGTATTAAAACCCATTGTGGTACCTTTTAGGATGTACCACTCTTTCTAAGTTCTCCTTGCTTTCCCCTTTATCTCTATCTTAAGTTCTTGTCGTCCCCCCCCCCCCCCAATATCCCTCTCTCTAGCCATCTTTCCTGTTCTTTCTCTCCCTCTTTTCCTCTCCCTTCCATGTGTTCTCCAGCTCTGTGGCGTCTGCTGAAATCACAAGATAGGGGTCTCCTCCAGCCCTTCACACTTCACATTTCTCACCAGTCAGCTGACCTCTAGTCTCTGCCTGCCCCCCAGCAATGCCACAGGCTCCAGGGACTGCCCTGCTGGGCGGCTGCAAAAAGGCTGAGTGCTGCAGGCTTCAGGAACAGCCCAGGATCCAGTGACCCCTGGCAAATCATCATTTGACCCCCAAGGGGGTCCCGACCCCCAGGTTGAGAACCACTGCTCTAGATAGACACTTAACCAATCAAAAAACACAACACTTAACCAAAACAGCTCCTTCTCAATAAACCTATTTTTTTATAGACATTAATTTTACATATAGACAGTACAAAAATAAATCTCTAGCATTTCTGTACCTGTTGGCATCTTCAGCGAGATACGATGACAGGTTTTTGGGGAGGGCCTGACTCTTCCTAGTGGTGCCAATCTCTTCATCTTGTTTATCAACCCTTTAAAATACATGTGTATGATGAGAATAGGTAAGTGTACTTGTCAAGGACAGTTACAATTTAATTGTAGTGTAAATTTTTGATTAGGTCTGTCCATAAGACCCCTTTCATACCTGTGTGTATGTGTTACCACATGTGGCGTACATGTTGCCTTTGTGTTGTGCATGCATATTGGTATAGCACATACAGTAAAACTTTGGATTGCGAGCATAATTTGTTCCAGAAACATGCTTGTAATCCAAAGCACTTGTATATCAAATCATTTTTTTTACAGGGTATACAAGAGAAGAGAGGCACCTCTAAGTTTAGCAATAAGTTGCTAAATGTTGTACCTTCATTAAATGTAACCATATTGCTACATTTGGAGGCTCCTCTCTTATCTTTTATACTCAGTTGTGACATGACGCTACTCTTATATCACTTGTATATCAAGACATCACTTGTATATCAAGTCAAAATTTATAAAAACATTTTACTCATTTTGCAAAACGCTCTCTAACCAAGTTACTCTTAAATCAAGGTTTTACTATATTAATTTCTGATGGAACCTTAACCGCTTAAGGACAGCCGCACGACTATTTACGTCGGCAGAATGGCACTGTCACGGAAGCATGAATCAGACGTACAACAACAGATAAATGAATAGGAAGGCTTTATTAAAAACTAAACAGCAAGGTTAAAGTCCAAACGGATGATCAAACAGTCAGCAGAGTCTTCCACCGGAGCCAGGGTCGATAGTCAGGAATGGGAGTCAACCAAGCCGGAGTCCATAGACAGAGAGGTGGTAAAAAAGAAGCCGGGGACCAGGAGCCAGAAGGATCGTCCGTAGGAGTCGGGTCAGTAACCAAGAACAAGCAGCACAATCACAGGAGGGTGTAGACGAGAGGCCCAAGCAAGGAAATGCTGCAGCTGCCGTCATATATATATGCTGAGCATCCAGCTCCTCCCAGTGGGAAGGAGGAGCCGCAGGGTGTGGTAAGTTATAAGAACCCCATGAAGCAAGATGGCTGCCAGCACGTCAGTGATAAGAAGCCTGCAAGGAGGTAAGACCATGACAGGCACATGGACATACAGGTATGTCCCCTTTAAGATGCCCCGCAGTGGGTCGCGAGCACGCCGCCGGCAACGCACTCGCGACCTGGTCCTGTCCCCAGTGACCGCGCCCACGGGACCTGCGGACCAGATCGCCGCTGGTGTATCCCGATCGGGTCAGAGAGAGAGCGGCGAGTGTAAACAAACCTTCCCCGTTCTTCCTAGTGTGGCTGTCAGTGATCGTCTGTTGCCTGTGTTAGGGAACGACGAACAGTGATGTCACATGCACAGCCACGCCCCCCGCACAGTAAGAACACTCCCTTAGAACACACTTATCCCCTACAGCGCCCCACCTGGTTAACCCCTTCACTGCCATTTTCACAGTAATCAGTGCATTTTTATAGCACTTTTCGCTGTAAAAAAAGACAATGGTCCCAAAAATTTGTCAGATGTGTCCGCCATAATGTCGCAGTCATGACAAAAAAAAATAATCGCTGATCCCCGCCATTAGTAGTAACAAAAAAAAAAAGTTTATAAAAATGCCATAAAACTATCCCCTATTTTGCAAAACGCTATAAATTTTGTGCAAACCAATCAAACGCTTATTGCGATTTTTTTTTACCAAAATTATGTATCGGCCTAAACTGAGGAAAAAAATATATATATATATTTTTTTAGATATTTTTGGGGGATATTTATTATAGCAAAAAGTAAAAAATATTGAATTTTCTTTAAAATTGTTGCTCTATTTTTGTTTATAGCACAATAACCGTAGATGTGATCAAATACCACCAAAAGAAAGCTCTATTTGTGGGGAAAAAAGGACGCTAATTTTGTTTGGGAACCATGTCGCGTGACCGCGCAATTGTCAGTTAAAGCGACAGTGCCGAATCGCAAAAAGGGGCCAGGTCCTTTACCTGCATATTGGTCCGGGTCTTAAGTGGTTAAAGTACATATATAAACCAAACAATGCAGATGGCTCTCAAAGAACCATAATGTGTACGCCAACAACAGATAATAGTAAAGTGCCCCTTTTTTTCAGTTCAGTACCAAAAATACAGAAGCCAATATTCATAGTGGTTTAAATACAATAAAAATTTTTTTTTTTTTTTACCAACCTAGCTGGAGATGGCCGAGTTGAAGTCTGCTTAGTTTGTGTTTCTGCCCAGTTATTTTCATACCTACAATAAATTGAACAAAAGATAAATAAAATAGAGCAATGAGCCACATGCACATATAATAGAGCCACTTTTTTTGTTTTTGGTTTTGCTGACAGTGATGTTGTTATTGGTGGATGAATCCATCTAAAAAATGGTACAGTAAAACCTTGGATTGCGAGCATAATTAGTTCCGGAAGCATGCTTGTAATCCAAAGCACTTGTATATCAAAGCAAATTTTCCGGTAAGTAATAATGGAAACTCAAATGAGTCATTCCACAACCATTTATTCATAAGTCCTTCAGTTTATAGTCCGTATAAAAAAATTATAGCAATGTCATAGGTTGTGTACCCATAAAATGCCCATCCACAAATAGAAGCCTCCACAAGGGGATTAGAAGGAAAATCCAGCAGGAGCTACCAATTAGAAAAGAGAAGAGATGCGCCTCTAAGTGTAGCAATATTGTTACATTTAATGAAGGTTCAACATTTGACAACTCACATGGTTGATGATTTAAAAGAGGCACATCTAAGTATGCAGGTATCCGGGGTAAAGTGATCCACATTGACCGTCATCCTCACCGCCGGCTGTCATTGCTGTCAGTCTGCAATCGTGACCGGGAAGACTACCCTGCAGTAGAGCGATCTGAAAGCGAGGCTTGAACCGCTCCTTGTGGAAGGTCTATGTGGACAGCTTTACCCCCCAGATGCCTGCATAGTTAGATGTGTCCATTTTAAACATCAACCATGTGAGTTTCTAAATACATTATATATATATATATATATATATATATATATATATATATATATATATATATATATATACCTACACTTAATGGCGCCTCTCTTCTATTTTATACTCAGTTGTGACATGACGCTACTCTTATATCAAGACATCGCTTGTATATCAAGTCAATTTTTTTTTTTAAACATTTTGCTTGTCTTACAAAACGCTCTCAAACCAAGGTTTTACTGTATTTGAGAAGATAGAGCACTCATAGGAGATCAGATGCATACAAATTGATAGAAACAGAGTTGAGCATTATGGAATGATGATCTACCTTATGGAGTATCATTGACATAAAAGAAGCAAGGAACTAACTCAACCCATAAGGGTCAATCTATAGGTAAAATATTAATTTTCAGTGAGCCATTTCTTTGAATCTTCAATAGCCTGTAACGTGCCGTTTCCCTGGCTGTGCCGTACAGGTAAAAAGGGAGCCGCTAATATTAGTCTTCTTGTGATAATGCAGGTTACCTGGCGTTGTCTGGCTTGTTAACACACCCAGACCAAGCAGGACAACCAATAAAAGTTATATAAGAATTGCAGAATGTTGGAGACACTCTAGATCAGTGGTTCTCAACCTGGGGGTCGGGACACCCTCGGGGGTCGAATGGCGATTTGCCAAGGGTCACCAAATCCTGGGCTGTTCCTGAAGTCCACACCACTCTCCTAGCCATTTCGCGACCAAGCCAGAAACACAGTGATTAACGCTACTTGTGATTATAGCTGCTATTGAAAGTCTCCACTACAGTTCTCAGATCAGAAGATGACCTTGATCAAGAGCACCTAAGTTGGCTGATCAGAACTCCCCCCAGCATTGCCACTGATCCCAACTCCCCGCCAGCCCTGCCACTGATCCCAACTCCCCGCCAGCCCTGCCACTGATCCCAACTCCCCGCCAGCCCTGCCACTGATCCCAACTCCCTGTCAGCCCTGCCACTGATCCCAACTCCCCACCAGCCCTGCCACTGATCCCAACTCCCTGTCAGCCCTGCCACTGATCCCAACTCCCCGCCAGCCCTGCCACTGATCCCAACTCCCTGTCAGCCCTGCCACTGATCCCAACTCCCCGCCAGCCCTGCCACTGATCCCAACTCCCCGCCAGCCCTGCCATTGATCCCACCCCCCACCAGCACTGCCACTGATCCCAACTCCCCGCCAGCCCTGCCACTGATCCCACCCCCCACCAGCACTGCCACTGATCCCACCACTCACCAACACTTCCACTGATCCCAACTCCCCGCCAGCCCTGCCACTGATCCCACCCCCCACCAGCACTGCCACTCATCTCATTCCCTCCACCAAGAGAAGGAATACAAATAGAGAATACATGGAAAGGAGAGAAAAAGAGGGAGGAACAAAAAAAAAAAAAAAAAAAAGGGAGAGAAGGGGTTTTAATACTGTACTAGTGGAAGGGACCCAGGCAGCGCTAAATGTCCGTGGGTTAGGGGCGCAAATTACTTGGCCTACCTTGGGTGCTGACAACCCACACTATGAAAATAATTTTGCTGTTAGGGGTCCCCACAACTTTGGAAAATGTATCAAGGGGTCACAGCACTAGCACGGTTGAGAACCACTGCTCTAGATAGACGCTTAACCAATCACAAAACACTTAACACAGCTCCTTCTCAATAAACCTAGATTTTGTTTTTTATAGACATGTTCATTTTACATATAGACAGTTCAAAAATAAATCTCTAGCATTTCTGTACCTGTTGGCATCTTCAGTGAGATACGATGACAGGTTTTTGGGGAGGGTCTGACTCTTCCTGGTGGTGCCAATCTCTTCATCTTGTATATCAACCCTTAAAAATACATGTGTATGATGAGAATAAGTGAGTGACAAAACCAGAAATGAGACTTGTCAAGGACAGATACAATTTAATTGTAGAGAAAAATTTTGATTAGGTTTGTCCATAAGACCCCTTTCATACCTGTGTGCATGTGTTACCACATGTGGCGTACATGTTGCCCTTGTGTTGTGCATGCATATTGGTATAGCACATATAGTAAAACCTTGGATTGCGAACATAATTTGTCCCAGAAACATGCTTGTAATCCAAAGCACTTGTATATCAAATCATTTTTTTTATGGGTATAAAAGAGAAGAGAGGCACCTCTAAGTGTAGCAATAAGTTTCTAAATGTTGTACCTTCATTAAATGTAACCATATTGCTACATTTGGAGGCTCCTCTCTTCTCTTTTATACTGAGTTGTGACATGACGCTACTCTTATATCAAAAAACATTTTACTTATCTTGCAAAACGCTCTCAAACCAAGTTACTCTCAAATCAAGGTTTTACTATATTCATTTCTGATGGAACCTTAACCGCTTAAGGACCGCCGCACGACTATTTACGTCTGCAGAATGGCACATGGACGTACGGGTATGTCTCCTTTAAGATGCCCTGCCGTGGGTCCTGTCCTCCGTGACCGCGCCCGCGGACCCGATTGCCGCCGGTGTATCGCGATCGGGTCACAGAGAGGAAGAATGGGGAGATGCGAATGTAAACAAACCTTCCCTGTTCTTCCTAGTGTGGCTGTCAGTGATCATCTGTTTCCTGTGTTAGGGAACGACCTACAGTGATGTCACATGCACAGTAGTAAAAAAAGTAAAACATTTATAAAAATGTCATAAATCGATCCCCTATTTTGTAAACACTATAAATTTTGCAAAAATCATTGAAACGCTTATTGCAATTTTTTTTACCAAAACTACGTATCGGCCTAAACTGAGGGAATATTTTTTTTATATATATATATATTTTTGGGGGATATTTATTATAGCAAAAATAAAAAAGTATTGCATTTTCTTTAAAATTGACGCTCTATTTTTGTTTATAGCGCAAAAACCGCAGAGGTAATCAAATACCACCAAAAGAAAGCTCTATTTGTGGGAAAAAAAAGAACGCCAATTTTGTTTGGGATTCACGTCGCATGACTGCGCAATTGTCAGTTAAAGCGACGCAGTGCCAAATTCCAAAAAGGGGCCAGGTACCTGCATATTGGTCCGGGTCTTAAGTGGTTAAAGTACATATATAAACCAAACAATGCAGATGACTCTCAAAGAACCATAATGCGTACACCAACAACAGATAATAGTAAAGTGCCCCTTTTTTTCAGTTCAGTACCAAAAATAAAAATGTATAGGCTTTGTTCTCTTAGCTATTATTATATTACAGGATAAGGCAATAGTTGCTGCTAATGTTAACAAGCCCTTCACATTTTGAAAAAAGTGTAAACGAGCTCTTGCACAAATTGCCCAATTTTCTAATTAAAAAGGTGTACCTACACAATCTTCATAGTAATAATAATGGAAAACAAAGTACAAAACATTTTTACATATTCATGGTGCTTTGGCCAAGTTATCAGCAGTGGGAAATAATTTATTCTGGAATTTTTTGTTTATATTTCTGGCAGCTCAGCAGATAGTCGCACAGAGATGGGAGAATTTAGCGGCGTACATAATTGCTGAAATCCGTCATTCTCAAAGTGATATTTAACATTACATTATAAAATACAGGATTGCTATGAAAGCAATTACTATTCTGTATTACTATTCTGAATTGCCTTTGAGATTTAAGAGGCAGGGGGTCCCTTAATGGATTTGCTATGGTGCCCCCATCACACAGATGGAGATGTATGTTATAATGTTATCAGAATGAAGGACGCAGAAGTAACATAATGTTTTTATTGTAATTAAAGAGAGCTGCTGCATGTCAGAGCGTCTGTTTTTCGAAGTCTGAATTAATAGGGAAGACAATGAATTTAAAAAAAAAAAACATACATGCAAAAAAAATCTAGCAAAGGTTTTATCCATTCCCTGTTCTAAGCTAAAAAAAAAGTCTCATCTAGAATTTCAATCGGAGGACCACTGTAACTATAAATATATGTGTTGGGTATAGTTTTAACATGAAGGATACACCTCCATATAAAAAGGAACACTGAAAAAAAAAAAAAAACTTGGTTTATTAAAAGGTGACAGAGAAAATTGAGTACTGTCTGTGATACTTTTTTTTTTCTTTTTTTTTTTTTAATTGTTTATTTATAACAGGAGTCATGGTAGGTATCAAACCGTAACAGGGATAACACAAAAATCTGCGTATGCGGCTGCCGGTAGCCCCGCCTATCCGACCGGCACCCGCATTTGAGTACTGTTCCATAACGGAGGCCCCGCACTACACCATCTTGAAACCCCTAATAAGGCTTTCCCCAACCATCCAGTGACAGTGACCTCTCCAGTCCTACTGGATAGTGGTCTGTGGCCCTGCGGGACCCACTCCCATTTGTTGTGAATTAAACAGAAGAAGAGGTAAGAAGATAGCAAAGATAGAAATAATAGCATAAAGCTGGGCCAGGACCCAGAGCAGAGCGAGGGGTAAGGAGGAGAGAAAAGTTGGCACGAGAGGAGGGGGTAGGGGGGGGGGCTCGTATCTCAGGCACTGGACTCCCTGTTCTCGCCAGCAGGTGGTGCTGGCTCTCGGGACGTCACCAGCCACCCATAAGTGGGGGCGTCTCGATCCATTCAGGGACGATTTGGGTCTCAAGGCAGCAAATCGCCATCTCTCAGAGCTTGTCCCTCATCCGAATACTTAAACATATTCCACAGTTGGCATGTCTTGGTATAGGCTTCTTCCCTATTTTGGCTAGTGAGGATTAGGTCTTCCATTTGGGAGATATCATCCACCTTCTGTAGCCATAGCTTAATGGTCGGGGGATGCGGGGACTTCCAGCACAGCGGAATACATGCCTTGGCCCCGTCAAGCAAATGACGGACCACCGATTTCTTGTACTTGCATGCGGGGGTGCCGGTGTCATGTAGCAGAAAGTATGCCGGTTTGTCCGGGACATCCCGGTCCGAGAATCTCTGTATAATCTGCCGCACATTCTTCCAGAAGGGCGCAATCTTGGCGCAGGACTAGAAAATGTGCAGCATGGTGCCTACCTCTTGTTGGCAGCGCCAGCAGAGGTTCGAGGTCGTGGGGAAAAATTTGTGTAGCGTTGCTGGGGTCCTATACCATCGTGTAAGGATTTTGTAATTTGTCTCTTGGAATTTGGTGCATAGAGAAGATTTATGTGTAAATCTGAGAATATGTTGTGTCCTATTGTCATTGAAGTGGCAGTTCAGGTCTCTCTCCCATTTAATCAGGCTCGGGGGGCGGTAATCATCTGGAGGTGTGGTCAGCATGCCGTATGTGAGGGAGAGGGTGTGAGATATCACCCCCGTCTCAGAGCATAGCACCTCTAACGCCGTGAGGGGGTTGTTGGCCGCCTTCGGGGGTGGTATACTGGCCAGAAAGTGACCGAGCTGGTTTGCCCTTAAAAAGTCCAGTCTAAAATTACCGTCCGTCCGGGTCTGACAGCTCAGCCACCGTCCTCCATCTACCCAACGTGCTGAAGTGTGAGGCCTGGTGTAACCCCTCCCCAAGTAGTGATCGAAATCTGTGGTCACTTACACCCGGTTCAAATTGGGGGGTACCTAGTATCGGGCGCAATGGAGAGTCATGGGCTGTGATACTTTTCTTTACAAGCTTTCGGGGTATGTCCCCTTCTTCAAGGTCCAAGCAGTAAAATGTTACTTTCAGGGAATGTGGATGTTAACCACTGGTGGACCGCCGCATGTACATATATGTCGGCAGAATGGCACGTACAGGCACATTGGCGTACCTGTACGTCCCTGCCTAGACGTGGTCCGATCGGACCCCCCCGGTACATGCGGCGGTTCCCGTGGCTTCAGGAGCGATCCGGGACGAGGGGGCGGCTGTTCATTTTTGTCCGCCCCCTCCAGATCGCTCCCAGCCAATCCGCGCGCTCCCCCTGCGTGTCACTTCCTCCTCCTATGTAAACACAGGAAGGGGGAAGTGATGTAATCTCTCCCCTCAGCGGTATTTTCAACGCCGCTGAGGAGTGAATATATCACACAGTAAGTCTGCACAACACTACACTGACACCCTTACACATAGGCAAATTAACCCCCCCACCCCCCTGTCACAGTGTCACTGAATGCAGTGATCATATATGTACTGATCACTGCATTTAGTGTCAGTGTGACAGGCAGTTAGTGTTAGGTTCAGGGTAGCCCCCGTACCCCCCCATATAAAGTTTCAACCCCTTGATCACCGCACTAGTTAACCCTTTGACTGACTGTTGCCAGTGTCACTAAGCGATCTTTTTTCTGATCGCTGTATTAGTGTCACTGTTCCCGCTAGGTAGCTATTTCTTGATCGTACATCACGGGACACAGAGCGCATAGTCATTACATATGGGTTATATGGGTACCTTCAGGTGTGGACACTGGTGTAATCAACTTCACAGGAAGTTCCTCCCTATATAACCCCCTCCCACTGAGAGTGCTTTAGTTTTTTCGCCAGTGTCTTAGGTGTTGGTCACGTCTAGCTGTCCCTCGGAGGTCTCGGGACCCAGGATAGCTAGCCGGATCCGTCTGAAGTGCTTCAGAGCCAAGATGTACGGTACCCGGGCCCTGCTGGAGTGGGGTTTTGCCTATAATGCCTCTCCTTGGAGGGCTGGATTCTGGGCTCCAGTGCCTTAGTCTCTTCCAAGAACTAAACGCTACTGATGCCAGGATGCTATATAGGTCCAGGGGTGTGGGCTCCTTAACACAGGACCCCGGTCCCTGAAGGTCCAAGACAATACCCACGGAGATGGGGGAAGGCTGGGCCTCTTGCATTTTGCAATACCCTGCGGCGTGGAGCAGGTAAGAGGGAACCTGCGGGACTTGGTTCGACAGTAGGTATCCCCCTGGGGGTTCTGGGTTGGCTAACAGTATGCTGGTGCATCAGCCACTATCTCCACTATGTCTGTTGAGGCAGGATGGGATACTAATGTTTACCTAGATAACATGTAGATATATGTATACTTGTGTAAGTTGTATATTTGCTACTCACCCCAGGTCTGCCTGTTAACACTGATACTGCAACCCCACATGTTTTAAAGAGGAAATTGCTGGTAAAAACTCCTGTTTCTTAGGAAGCTCAAGGGGACAGCTTCCTCGCTGTGTGTGCACTACAATAAGATTAGTGCTTACCTGGTGTCTGTTGGTGCTGCATAACGCTGGTCCATGTTGTTCCTCTGCTCTGCTTCCTCCATGTGGTTTCAGCGTGGTGCGCGCGTGTGTGCGCGCGATTGTGCGCGCGTGTGTGCGCGCGCGCGTGCACGCCGCCTTTTATAGTGTCGGCGTGCGTCGGGGGGGCGGGCCAGCAGCGTCAGGGTCTGTATAAAGGGAAAACTTCTCTCTGGCTGGTCTTTCCCTCCTGGAGGCAGAGGAAGAAAGGATACAGAGCGTGCAGCTGGGTCTTTTGGCCACACAGGGACACCTAGTGGCGGTTTTGTGGATCTTCAGGTCTAGGACTTAGGTCCACTATTGACCAGAAAAAAAAAAAAAGTTTTTTTGCTTAAAGGGACTCAGCCTTAGATCCAGCAGTATCTGAGTCTACCTTGGACTCCGGCTAACGGGCATTGGTGTGTCAATACTCACAGGTTTCCTCAGTATTGCCACCTCCCAGGCGGGTAAAAAAAAATAAAATTTTTTTTTTTTTTTTTTCCAAAAAATTAAGAAAAAGAGAGAAATTAGTTCTTTTTCATTTTCCTCATACCTGCCCTCATATTGGTTACTCCTAGCTGCAACAGTCAGGTGTTGGCTATAGGGGTGACCCAAGGTTGTACAATGGCTCCAAAGGGATCTGGACCAGCCAAGGCTGCTAAAGGTGCCAAAAAGCAAAAGGGGTCTCCATCGGGGTCAGAGGATTTGGGCCAGGCTTCTACGGCCCCACCCTCGCCAGTCAGGACACCAAGTGGCATAATACAAGAGCCATTGGGGGTGCTGGGGGCAGAGGCGGCCCCCGATCCACCCATTCCCGTTTACGTGACGGAAGAAATGCTAGCAGCCACCATGAGTGGGCTAGAGAAAAGGTTAACTGCGTTGCTTTCCCGTCCTTGCCCAAGTAGCAAGCGGGCTAGATCCCCCTCACCCAGTGTGGGGTTTTCAGATGCAGAGGTCTCCTCTTCAGAGGAACGGGACCCACAAGGGGATCAGGCAGACCCAAGTCCCGACGGTTCAGACAGGGAAAATTCCACTATAGATGAATATTTTTCGGCCTCTCAAGCGGAGGGCCTGTGGATCCAGTCTTTGACAGATATGGTTCGCACTGCCTTTAAACTTCCAGTGCCAGAACTAGTAGCCCCGGAGGTATCCTCATTGGGTTCTTTAAAGGCTCCATTAACTTGTGCATCTTTTCCAATGCACCCCCTTCTGCGGAACGTGATTTACCAGGATTGGGCTCGACCTGATAGAATCTTTGTCCCTCCTAAAAGATTCTCTATTCTCTATCCTATGGAAGAGGAATATTTAAAGAAATGGGCACACCCCACAGTGGACGCGGCCATTTCCTGCGTGAATAAATCCCTGACCTGTCCGGTTGAAAATGTCCAGATGTTCAAGGATCCGGTCGACAAGAAATTCGAGACCCTACTGAAAGCAGCTTTCACCTCAGTAGGTGCCATGGTTCAGCCAGCAGTAGCAGCCATTGGTGTTTGTCAGGCCTTGAAGGATCAGGCAAAACGTATATTAAAGGACATGCCGGCTCAGCATACTCATGAATTAGCAGAATTCCCTAGGGCTCTCTGCTTTGCAATAGATGCTATTAAGGACTCCATCCAACAGGCATCCCGTTCATCTCTACTGATGGTTCACATGCGTCGTCTTTTGTGGCTAAAGAACTGGTCAGCAGAGGCACCCTGCAAAAAGCTTCTAGCAGGGTTTCCCTTTCATGGGGGAAGACTATTCGGGGAAGACCTAGATAAATATATCCACACCATATCAAGTGGAAAAAGTACTTCCTTACCGGTCAAGAAAAGACCGCGTGGGCCCACGTTTAAACGTCAGGCCATTGTAGGCTCGGCCCCTTCGACTTCTCGGCAGTATCGACGGCCTCCCGGGCGTTCAGCAGTTAATAGCCGCCCACAGGGACAAGCCGCGGCAAACAAGAGGCCCTGGTCTCACAAGCCGGCTAAACCAGTCATCAAGTCAGATTCATGAAGGGGCGCCCCCACTCTCTTGGGTGGGGGGGAGGCTTCAGTTTTTCTCCGAAGTCTGGAAGGCCAGAATTCCCGACGCTTGGGTTCGGTCCGTAGTAGCCTCAGGCTACAAACTAGAGTTTCGAGAAATCCCCCCTCCTCATTTTCAGGGGTCAAGTCTTCCAAGCGACCCGTTAAAGAGGGCCTCTCTCGTAAAGGCGTTGGATCGCCTCTTGCTCCAAGGAGTAATTGTAGAAGTACCAACCCAAGAAAGGGGTCTGGGATTCTACTCCAACCTTTTTGTTATACCAAAACCCAATGGCGACGTCAGGCCTATATTAGACCTCAAACGCCTAAATCGCTTTCTAAGGATTCAGACCTTTCGTATGGACTCCATACGTTCAGTGACAGCCAGCCTGCATCAGGGCGACTTCCTAGCATCTATAGACATAAAGGATGCATATCTGCATGTGCCGATTTACCCAGCACATCACAAGTTTCTTCGTTTTACGATAAATCAAAGTCATTACCAGTTCGTAGCCCTCCCTTTCGGGTTGGCAACAGCTCCACGGGTATTCACAAAGGTGTTAGCCCCGGTGCTAGCCGTCCTAAGGACAGAAGGCATCTTGGTCCTAGCATACCTGGACGATCTCCTGGTTATCGACAGTTCAGCTTCCAACCTCAATCATGCAGTAGTCCGCACAGTGCGGCATCTAGAAGAGTTCGGGTGGATTGTGAACCAAGAAAAATCAAGGTTACAACCCACAAGACAGTTGGAATATCTAGGCTTTCGGTTAGATACAGAATGCCAGAGGGTATTTTTACCTCAAAAGAAGATCAGGTCGTTAATTCAAACGATTCAAATAGTCTTAGGCAAAAAGAAGCCGACTATTCGCCTATGCATGCGACTGCTGGGAAAGATGGTGGCCGCCTTCGAAGCAGCGCCCTATGCCCAGATCCATACCAGAATTCTGCAAGCAGCTATTCTCTCTGCTTGGAACAAGTCCATACAGGCATTAGACCGTCCATTAGTTCTTTCCCCAGGAGTCAGGCACAGCCTGTACTGGTGGCTGATCCCTCAAAAATTATCAAAAGGGAAAACCTTTTGCCCCATCTCGTGGAAAATAGTAACCACAGATGCCAGCCTAACAGGTTGGGGGGCAATCTTAGGAAAACGGACCCAGCAGGGACAGTGGTCAGAGGCAGAAAGTCTGCTTCCCATCAATGTCCTAGAGATCAGAGCTGCTCGGTTGGCCCTGGTCGCCTGGACTCTTCCCCTGCAGGGTCTGCCAGTAAGGATACAGTCCGACAATGCCACGGCGGTGGCATACATAAACCACCAGGGGGGCACAAGGAGCATAGCGGCTCAAAGGGAAGTAAACCTGATTTTTTCATGGGCCGAAGCCCATGTACCCTGCATCTCAGCAGTGTTCATCCCAGGGATAGACAATTCTCAAGCAGATTTTTTGAGTCGTCAACAGTTACTCCCGGGAGAGTGGTCTCTTCACCCCCAGGTATTCCAAGAGATTTGCCAAAGATTCGGAGTTCCCGATGTGGACATCATGGCAACAAGATTCAACAAGAAATTGGACAAATTCGTATCCCGAGCCAGGGACCCCTCGGCCTACGGGACCGATGCGTTGGTTTGCCCCTGGCACCAGTTTTCTCTCCTGTATGCGTTCCCTCCACTACAGATGATTCCCCGCCTTCTACGAAGGATCAGGGTGGAGCGCAGGCCGGTGATCCTGGTGGCCCCAGCCTGGCCCAGAAGGGCTTGGTACGCACTCATCGTGAGGATGTCAGTAAGGGCACCGTGGCCACTCCCCCTGCGCCCAGATCTGCTGTCTCAGGGCCCGATCTACCACCCTGCTTCACAGCAGCTAAATTTGATGGCTTGGCGGCTGAATCTCTAATTCTTAAGGGCAGAGGCCTCTCTGCCCAAGTCATATCTACGTTAATTCAAGCTAGAAAGCCAGTCTCTAGAAATATCTATTACAGAGTCTGGAGAACCTATGTGGAGTGGTGCGAGTCTCAAGGAGGGCATCCTCGCAAGTTTTTTATTGACAGGATCTTGCGATTCCTCCAGGTTGGCGTTGACAAGGGGTTGGCTCTTAGTACTCTAAAGGGGCAGGTGTCTGCCTTATCGATATGGTTTCAAAGGCCTTTGGCCACACATTCGCTTGTGGAAACCTTTTTGCAGGGGGTCTTGCATGTAAATCCCCCTATTAGAGCTCCCCTCTGCCCCTGGAATTTAAATCTGGTCTTGTCAGCTTTACAAAAGCAGCCGTTTGAACCTCTGACAGAAATCCCTCTTGTGCTGCTAACCCGAAAGTTGGTTTTCTTGGTGGCTATGGCTTCGGCCAGAAGGGTCTCCGAGCTGGCAGCCTTGTCTTGCAGGGAACCGTACCTGATTCTGCATAAGGACAGAGTGGTTCTGCGGCCTCAGCCTTCTTTCCTTCCTAAGGTCATATCCAGTTTTCACTTGAATCAGGACCTAGTCCTACCATCCTTCTTTCCTACTCCCCAGTCCAGAGAGGAAAGATTGCTTCATACTTTGGATGTGGTCCGAGCCATGAGGGTTTATCTCAAGGCTACAGAAAAGATTCGGAAAACAGATGTGCTTTTCGTTCTTCCGGATGGCCCCAAGAAGGGTCAGCCGGCTGCCAAGTCTTCCTTGGCTAGGTGGATTAAGCAGCTGATTTTTCAGGCCTATGGTCTGAAGCGCGTTCCACCGCCCTTATCAGTTAAGGCCCATTCTACGAGGGCCATGAGTGCCTCTTGGGCGGCACACCATCAGATCTCTATGGCACAGGTTTGCAAAGCGGCAACCTGGTCTTCCGTACATACGTTTACTAAATTTTATAAGTTGGACGTCACAAAGGCTGCGGACGCCGCTTTTGGGCAGGCGGTACTACGGGCAGCAGTATAGAATCCTCTGGCCCGGTTCACGCCCCCTTTTTTCTGTTGGTGGAGCTATTTTACCTCCTGATATATTTTCTGTTTGGCTATTTTTGGCCTTACGGTCTCCCTCCCTTCATGGAGCATTGCTTTGGGACATCCCATATGTAATGACTATGCGCTCTGTGTCCCGTGATGTACGATCAAGAAAAAGGGATTTTTAATAACAGCTTACCTGTAAAATCCTTTTCTTGGAGTACATCACGGGACACAGAGCTCCCACCCCTCTTTTTGGGGAACATTGTGTAACCTCAGAGAAATTGCTTGCTACAAAACTAAAGCACTCTCAGTGGGAGGGGGTTATATAGGGAGGAACTTCCTGTGAAGTTGATTACACCAGTGTCCACACCTGAAGGTACCCATATAACCCATATGTAATGACTATGCGCTCTGTGTCCCGTGATGTACTCCAAGAAAAGGATTTTACAGGTAAGCTGTTATTAAAAATCCCTTTTTTTTTTTTTTTGCGATTTTTTTTTTACTAAAGACATGTGGCTGAATACATTTTGGCCTAAATGTTTGACTAAAATGTAGTTTATTTGATTTTTCTTATAACAAAAAGTAAAAAATATTGTTATTTTTTTTTAAATATCGCTCTATTTTTGTATATAGCGCAAAAAATTTAAATCGCAGAGGCGATAAAATACCACCAAAAGAAAGCTCTATTTGTGGGAAGAAAAGGACGCAAATTTTGTTTGGGAGCCACGTCGCACGACCGCGCAATTGTCTGTTAAAGCGAAGCAGTGCTGAATTGTAAAAACCCCTTGGGTCATTTACCAGCATATTGGTCCGGTCCTTAAGTGGTTAAATGAGGGGCAGACTGACAACTCATGAGGCCCCCGGGAAATAGAAGATTATGGGGCCCCCAGGCTTACAGATGGCCACCAAGCCAGGTGGCAGTACAGAGGCGAGGCAGCTAAAATCTCGGGATTTTCACATCAAAAGCATGTAGGTTTTGAACATATCAGGGTCAGATGTAAAAAAAACACAGATTTTTACATACTGTCCCTGGTTTTAATGAGCCTGGCAACCCTGACGAGGCCCCCTAGTGGTGCCCGAGTTCCTCAATGGTCAGTCTGCCCCTGTGTTAAATGCAATTGTGCAAGTCATGCCCAAATGGCCCTGAACTGAATCAACTTGGCTTATCTGTATTTTCCAGATGGGAGTTCATGTAGTGCACTGCATCAGAAAAATTCTGCACGTCTGTTTTTTGGTCTGTTCTTATGTATTGCCAACCCCATCAAAAATTAATCGACTTACTTAACGCAATGCATGTTAACACATGACACTCTGGGGTTGATTTACTAAAACTGGAGAGTGCAAAATCTGGTTCAGCTCTGCATATAAACCAATCAGCTTCTAGGTTTTATTGTGAAAGCTTAATGGAACAAGCCCATGATAGAAGTTGATTGGCTACCATGCACAGCTGCACTGGACTTTTCACTCTTCAGTTTTAGTAAATCAACCCAAATGTGTGCCAACACACGTACATTAATGCAACACATAATGCCTTGTACACACAATCGACAAAGCGAAAGACATTTGTCAGATGTTGCAGCACCCCACATTATGTGATAAACAGCCCTAAATTAAGGCAAAATAAAAAAATGTTATTCTAGTCTGGTGGTACAAGTGATCACGGGCGCAACAAGTTGGTGTAAAATGTGTGTTATTTACTGTATAATTCACCTTTTAAAAGATTTTAGTATGTGTATGAAAGAATATTATATTTGCGTGAATTAAATATCTCACCTTTTGGCTAAAAATGGTGTCCCTGAATCTTGTGTGACAACTCTGAAACAAAAATGAATGGAGAAATCTATTAGATATGTAAACTATTTTATCCTTTCATAAATAAGTAAAAATAGCAGAAGTTGACCCATGTTTACCCGTCCTTGCCAACACTCACCCACTATGCCTTTTTGCTGCAGATATAACGTATGAGCGATCTTTAGATGTTGTGTTCCTCAGCACACTGCTCGCTTGTTCTGTCCTAATTAAAAAGAATAACAATGTTAGTAATTAAATTAAGACGTTTGTCAATGGGCTTTTGTTCATTTTGAATGGGCTTTGAATTGCCATACAGGTCTATTATGCCGCGTACACACAGTCAGAATTTCCGACAACAAATGTTCGATGTGAGCTTGTTGTCGGAAAATTCGACTGTGTGTATCCATCAGACATTTGCTGTCGGAATTTCTGACAACAAAATTTTGAGAGCTGCTTCTAAATTTTTCCGACAACTGACGTTCTTGTCAGAAATTCCGATCGTCTGTATGAAATTGCGACGTACAAAAATCCTACGCATGCTCGGAATCAATTTGTCGCATGCTCAGAATCATTGCACTTCATTTTTCTCGGCTCGTCGTAGTGTTGTACGTGACTGCGTTCTTGGCGATTGGAATTTCTAACATCTGTGTGATCGTGTGTATTCCGACAGACAACATCTGTCGGAAAAAAAAAACACGGTTTTGTTGTCAGAATGTCCGATCGTGTGTACGCGGCATAAGACTGTAAAACCTACATAAATCTGGTCAAATGCGGGTCAACTGTAAGTCAAATGCACCCATCAATGAATTCTGAATGATCTCGGAAGCATCTCCAAACTGATGCCATTAACACAAGCACAAAGCCATCATCCCGGACCATCATCCCAGACCATACACACTTTTAGGAATTTGACAAGAAAAGTTCCATGTGAGCTTTTAGTCAGAAATTCTGACCGTGTGAAGGCCCCATCAGACGGGAAAAGTTCTTGGCGGAAATTCCGATCGTCTGTACGCAATTCCGAACAAGCATGCTCGGAATCAATTCGACACATTCTCAGAATCATTGAACTTCATTTTTCTTGGCTCGTTGTAGTGTTGTACGTCACCGTGTTCTTGAGGGTCGGAATTTTGTGTGACCGTGTGTATGCAACACAAGTTTGAGCCAAAATTCCGTCTGAAAAAAATCCACGGTTTTCTTGTCTGAATTTCCGACCGATCCTGTGTACGCGGCACAAGCCCAAAGCCATCATCCCGGACCATCATCCCAGACCATACACACTTTTAGGAATTTGACAAGAAAAGTTCCATGTGAGCTTTTAGTCAGAAATTCTGACCGTGTGAAGGCCCCATCAGACGGGAAAAGTTCTTGGCGGAAATTGCGATCGTCTGTACGCAATTCCGAACAAGCATGCTCGGAATCAATTCGACACATTCTCAGAATCATTGAACTTCATTTTTCTTGGCTCGTTGTAGTGTTGTACGTCACCGTGTTCTTGAGGGTCGGAATTTTGTGTGACCGTGTGTATGCAACACAAGTTTGAGCCAAAATTCCGTCTGAAAAAAATCCACGGTTTTCTTGTCTGAATTTCCGACCGATCCTGTGTACGCGGCACAAGCCCAAAGCCATCATCCCGGACCATCATCCCAGACCATACACACTTTTAGGAATTTGACAAGAAAAGTTCCATGTGAGCTTTTAGTCAGAAATTCTGACCGTGTGAAGGCCCAATCAGACGGGAAAAGTTCTTGGCGGAAATTCCGATCGTCTGTACGCAATTCCGAACAAGCATGCTCGGAATCAATTCGACACATTCTCAGAATCATTGAACTTCATTTTTCTTGGCTCGTTGTAGTGTTGTACATCACCGTGTTCTTGAGGGTCGGAATTTTGTGTGACCGTGTGTATGCAACACAAGTTTGAGCCAAAATTCCGTCTGAAAAAAATCCACGGTTTTCTTGTCTGAATTTCCGACCGATCCTGTGTACGCGGCATTAGAGTGACTTGGAGGGTTACCATCCAGAACAAGGTTGGTATGAGACTGAACCCAGCTGAATAAACCTTCTTCGAGAGCAGCTTACTGTGTCCTCAGAAAATAATTTGTTTGCGTAATACATTTCTATGGGCACAGGCAGCCCTACACAGACATCACTGGCTTAGTGACCTTGGTTATATCAATCAGCTATATTCTCAACGATAACTTGCATGCCTTTTTATAAACTTTCACATGAAACATAAAAGTACTTAGTATATTTAATCCACTGCAGATAATTGGTTTATTTTAAGTAAATGTTAAAAATGTGAAGTGCCTATGGTTTCGCCAAGCTTGTGCGGTCACTGTGCATAGCAATCATTGCATAATCACGAAACTGCAGCTGCTCCCATTGGGTACATCCAATTATCTGTGAACCACAAAAGTCATCATCATTCATGTGGTCTAAAAGCAAACCACAGAACATACTTGTTCTCACCTGCATTTTTTTGTCTGCTTGCATGACTCCAAGCATAGGAACAGATCAGATGGGTAAGTTGGCACCCAATTCCACCCATAGAGCAAACAGGGTTATACTTTGTTAGGTTTTTACTTGTGTCTGTGACCCTATTTGAGTGATTTACCTTAATGTCCTGGACCAGCGAAACCAGCAAAAGAATAACCAAGAGCTCCTGATTTTTCTCTAACCCAAAATATATGTGTTGCCCATTTAAAGGTCACCTGTATCCAAAGAAAACTAGGACACCGTTGCTGATCTCCTCCTATGAAAAATTAGAGTTGCTTGGCTGTGTCAGATCTTTTTTGTAACAGAACTGACATTTACAAAAGGAGACTTTATTACAGGAGCTTATATAGCGCCATCAAATTACACAGTGCTTTACATATACCGTAAATACTGTACATCAATCCCTGGTCTCAAGGAGCTTTAAGGCGTGAACCTGGCCTTAAAAATTGCACATTTATTGCCGAGTTCGAAATGTTTAATATATATTAACCAGTTGAGATCTGCGCTATAGACAAAAGACGTCCACAGCGCGGCTCTCAAGTGCCAAGTTGACGTCTTTGGACGTCATTTATAGTTCATTACCCGTGCGCGCCACTGGGTGGCGCACAGAGGGTAAACACTGCACCGACGCATCGCTGGGATGCCGATGCCTGTACCTGGCGGCCGCGATGTCCGTCAGGTACACGCGATCAGCGGGAAGACAAGCAGATGACAGCAGGGACATGGAGCTCTGTGTGTAAACACAGAGCTCCACATGCTGTCAGAGGAGAGGAGACCGATCTGTGTCCCTTGTACATAGGGACACAGCATCGGTCACCTCCCCCAGTCACCCCCCTCCCCCCACACAGTTAGAACACACCCAGGATACACTTAACCCCTTCCTTACCCCCTAGTGTTAACCCCTTCACTGCCAGTCACATTTATACAGTAATTAGTGCATTTTTATAGCACTGATCGCTGTATAAATGTGAATGGCGCCAAATTTGTGTCAAAAGTGTTCGATATGTCCGCCGCAATATCGCAGTCCCAATAAAAATCACAAATCGCCTCCATTACTTGTAAAAAAAATAATAATCATAATTCTGTTCCACATTTTGTAGGCGCTATAACTTTTGCGCAAACCAGTCGTTAATTACATATTTTTTTTTTTACAAAAATACGTCGAAATATACGTATCGGCCTTAACTGAGAAAAAAAATAGTTTTTTTAAAAAAAAAATTGGGATATTTATTATAGCAACAAGTAAAAAATATATATATATTTTTTAAATTGCCGCTCTTTTTTTGTTTATAGCGCAAAAAATAAAAACCGCAGAGGTGATCAAATACCACCAAAATAAAGCTCTATTTGTGGGGAAAAAAGGACGTCAATTTTGTTTGGGAGCCACGTCGCACAACCGCTGAAATTTCGCCTGGGCACAAAGGGGGTTTATGTGCCCAGTAAGCAAGTGGTTAAAGTTAGCACAGTTATCACTTTTTCTATTTTTTCCAAGTACCCCACTCTATATATTTAACTGCAGCAAACATAATTTGAGACTGAAACTATTAAGTTTTGTTAGTGCTGTTGACACATTTCATACATTGTGATGATGCTTGCTGCATTTTTAGGCTGGTCATTTATAAAGTGTTGGAGGTAAGCAAAAGCAGTTTACACATTCATTTATTTACAGGTTTCTTAAGGCTTGGTCCACACTAGAGCACAGAGCAGCTCACAGCAGGGGGTCCGATGCGTCTCTATTCACTGGTTCAGGTCCGATTTCAGCATGGAATTTTTGGCTGAATTTGGACATAAAATAGACCAAATACGCACTGGACTGCTGTGCAATTTGCACCATAGAGAGCCAATCACAATCTCCTGCAATGCGAATTGAATGCAGAGGAAAACACGCACCCATGTCACAATAGCGTGTACCCAGCCTTAAAAATGATATGCATACATCTTATTTAGTTATCTAATGTGGCAGAACTGGTTTGTGGGTCATGCATACATTTCTGAATGACAAATTAGGCTTCTATAATTCTCATTTACATTTTGCAAACTTACAAAACCATTATATGGTAATAAGACTCATAGGTTGAAACTGAATTTCTACTCTTATATGCATATGAAGAGAGTCTGCATTTCAACATGAATATATAAATAAATTAACAGGAATATTATATGACTGTAATTATCAATCCCTTTTACTAGTCCTCAGGTTCTGGGTGTGTGAAAGGGCTATGAGAGGTTCAGGGTCACTCACCGCCCAGACACTTTGAGAGAAGACCTTGGTTATTTATAGTATGGCCATCATGCTTATTCTTGGAGCTTTCAATAAAACCAGTCAGCCATCGCAAAGTTTTTTTTAAGCAAACATTCTACCGAAGAATGGCTACCACAAGGTACTTCCATGTACATTGTTTAGCTTGATAACCTGATTTTGGCTTTACACTCTTAGGCCTCTTTCACACGGAGCGGTCCGTTTTTCGGTCCACTCCGTGTGTGTCCGTCGGCTCAGCGGGGGGTCCCGCTCAGCTGTTGGCGGACAGGGCGGTCCCCGCACACTGCAGGGACCGCCCTGTCTCTCCTCCGCTATCCCCTATGGGGAATCGGATGGAAACGGACCGTCTGTCCGTTTGCATCTGATCCGATCCACCTGACGGAAGAAAAATAGGGTTTTCTTCCGTCTGCAAAACGGATCCAGACGGACGCGGATCGTAGGCGGACATTAGCGGATGCATCATCCGCTAACGGATCCGCTCCCATAGGGACACATTACAAGTCCGTAAACGGACTTGTAATTAGCGGACCGTTCGTCCGCTCATGTGAAAGGGACAGACGGATCGGATGCAAACGGACAGACGCTCCGTTTCCATCCGATTCCCCATAGGGGATAGCGGAGGAGAGACAGGGCGGTCCCTGCACAGTGTGCGGGGACCGCTATGTCCGCCGACAGCTGAGCGGGACCCCCCGCTGAGCCGACGGACACACACGGAGCGGATCGAAAAACGGACCACTCCGTGTGTAAGGAGCCTTAAAGGCCTGACTTCTGAGAATTAGAACACAGGGCAGGATTTACTAAAACTGGATCAATCTGGTGCAGCTGTGCATAGTAGTCAATCAGCATTTAACTTCAGCTGGTTCAATTAAGCTTTGATGATAAAACCTAGAAGCTGATTGGTTTCTCTATAGAGCTGCACCAGATTTTGCACTCTCCAGTTTTGGTCACTCAACCATACAGTATCTTCCCCTAGGTGTAGAAAAGGTAAGTTTCCACTACTGCATACAACAATCATTTTCATTTGCTTCTTTTAATTTATAGAAATAATTGTCACCTCTTAACTTGCTCCTGCTGTGTGAATGTTGTCTCGTCATCTGAAAGGTCTCCCGATTTGTTTTTTATATTATATGGTGCCCTAAAAAAAAACAAAAAAAAAACAACATACAATAGATGAAAGGCTATAATATTAAAAGAGAAATGTGGGTTTTTAAAATAACAAACATACATATTCACCTGGGTGGATGCAGCATTGATCTGATGCTACATCTGTCCCTTTCTGCCTTTAAGACTGAGAACTGAGCTATCAAAGACTGCTGATTGCTCAGTGCTCTGTCTTCAGTGAGAAGAGAACCAGTGACTGCCAGCAGTCACCGGCTCTGTGCTCTTTGGCTCCAGTTAACTGGAGCGCTGAGCTGGGCTGTGGAGGGGGAGTGACTGGCTTTCAGTGGCTCTTTGAGAGGCTAATCTAGCTGCCAGTCAGGCATCTGGATGTATCCTGACATTAAAGTGGTTGCAAAGGCACAAGGTTTTTTACCTTCATGCATTCTATGCATGAAGGTAAAAAAACCTGAGTGCAGCAGCCCCCTAATACTTACCGGGAGCTATTGGCCGGAGCCACTGCTGTCAATCACGGCCAGTGAGCCAATCAGGAGATGGAGGGGGCAGGGCTGGGCCACAGCATCCGAGTGTGAATGGACACACAGAACTACAGATTCGGAGCACTCCTGCCAGCTTGCTGTGGGGGCACCCGACAGGAGGGAGGGGCCAGGAGCGCCGGCGTTAGACCAGAGAAGAGGAGGATCTGGGCTGCTCTGTGCAAAACCACTGCACAGACCAGGCAAGTATAACATGTTTGTTATTTAAAATAAAATAAAAAAAAGGCTTCAATATTGCTTTAAAGTCAGGGTCTGAACCGACATCAGTCAACAGCAGACTTTACCCCGCTGTTGTCTGAATCTGGGTTACAGGAGCGTAGAACTAAGTTCACTCCTGTGACCTACAGGAGAAGTAGAGACAACAAAGCTTTGGCCCTACTTTAGGCTGGGCTCACACTAGTGCGAATTGGATGAGGGTTTCTCCACATCCAATTTGCGTGACAGGAGACTGTGACCGGCTCTCAATGGAGCCAGTTCACACATCTTCACGATGACTACGAAGCAGATTGCACAGGGGTTCTGTGAGTCTTTGGCTCAGTTTCAGGTACGAATTCAGGCAAAAATTTGGGCCCAATTCATCCCTGAAACCGAGAACAGGGACGCACCGAACCCCTGTTGTGAGTTGCGTCCGCACTTAGTGTGAAGCCAGCCTAAATGGTTGAGAATGAACAATGTCTATGTTCCCTTTATTTATTATAAAATAATTATTAATGTAGAATTAGAACTATAGACAAAAAAAAATATTTTTCATTTTGGATAGAGCAAGGATAACCCCCGTCAGATTTTTTATTTATTTTTTGCTATCTGTGCCCCATTGCGGAAATTTCCCTTTACTTCCTGTCCCTTAGCCAAACAGAAAGTGAGAAGAAATCCTTGCAAATTAAGGGAATTCTTTGGGCCCCCCCACGTCACCAGGACCATGATCCCGTTCATTTACTTTTGATGATAAGCAGGACAAATAGAGAGGGTTCTTCTCCTTAACAGTGCACTTCTAATCCCTCTATGGTCTATCCAAAATGGAAAAAATGTTTTTTGCCTTTAGGTATACTTTAAAGCCAAACAGCTGTCAAAATATGTTTATTTCCTAAATAGGGTTTGAAAAGATTAAGAATCTTTGTCAGTTTTTTATTGTCATCTGTTGGTGATGGACAACAAAAAAAACACGTCAGCAGACTCAATTAAACAGCAATAAAGCCCTTGCAGAGCTTCCAGTTCTTTCCAATTTGTCCAAAATTTCAAAATGATTTCGGCTGGAAGTGGGCTTAAACCACTTTGGCTCTCACATTCCCTTATTGACCAGAGACATTTTTACATTTCTACTATAAGTATTTTGGCAATAACTTTGTCATTACCTAAGGTAACATAATAATATATATTGTTTTTTGCTTGGGACAAACAAGTTTTGGTGATATTAGCTTACAAAACAATATTAATTACATTTCAATATTTTTTTGCTTACAGTTTCTTGTATTCTTCTGTAGACATTTTGTAGCCAGTAGCCGTTGGGACTCGTGGAAGGCTGGTTGTCCGAGCCTGGATTTGGCTGACAATAAAATAAACCAATATTTTTAATGGAAGAAAGGATTCATTTTATACTGAAGTATATTAATTTATTATGGCCATAGGTGTTGGGTTGGTTGCAGGCTCAGCACATTTATAAAGGCCACTAAACACCTAAATGTACCTTATTGATAAGTAGTCTGGCTAAAGAAAGTGACAGTTGTTTTTGCCCACTTGTGTTTAAAATACCAAAAAAAATTCTTAGTGGGGGTGGCTTATTGTAGCTGTAGTGGGGGGTGTAAAGTCAAGCTTTCCTTAGGCCCACTATACATGGGTCGAATTCCGAAATAACTTTTTTTCGAAAATCTTATTTTTCGTTCGAATTTCACACCATTAATGGGCCACAGCAACGGCAAATTAAAGTGATCAGGCATTTTGAAAGTTTTTTGAAAAACAACGATTTTCTATTCAATGATGGGTGAATCATGTGAGAAATCTAAATCAAAAAAGCATTAGCAAAAGAAAAAAAAATCCATAAAAAAATAAAATAAAAATTCCTAGCCATTAAAATTATTTTCTGTAGCAACATGGAGGTGAAATTGAAGGCTTGGTTGGTCAGATTTTGAAATCAATGGTGGCACCATTGGATCACAAAACACACAAAATTTCAGATTTTTCTAAAGAAAATTTGTTCGGAATTCAATCATTAGTAAAATGTATGTAAATTGGCAGCAGTTTTAGGTGTCTGCATTTACCTTTCATATTCTAGAATCTAGTATAAACATATTCACAAATATAATATTATTATACAAGATTTATATAGCACCGACAATTTACACAGGGATTAAAGACTTCAGAAAGAAATATCAAGGTCTTGTCTACCTCCTACAATCTCCCTGGTCACTGTGGCTACCAATTCGGTTTCAGGGCTAACAGTGAGGCATGGGAGGGGGTAGAGCAGCCATATTAGATTATCCTGGGTTTCGGGGCTCCCTGGATTATCTACTTGACATCATATCTGAAATAAGCCATAATTGTTTCATATTACTAAACTGGTCAACCTATGAGCAGTGAGACATGCAGTCAGGTTGAAACATCTGCAGGTGTCCCCTGGATTGTCTATCAAAAAAAAAAAAAATTGTCACGCAATGTTTATGGGCAATTTGAGAAATGGTAATGATTTGTCATTAACAAATTCAGAAATATTTCATGAACGCAGTTCAGAAAGTTACTTGGTGTGGTGAATACTTTATTTTGGAACCTGCAACCTTAATAAAGTTCCTTTAACCACTTCAGGGCGGCGCTATCGTCAAAAGACGTCTACAGCGCCGACCTGAGGTGCCAGGTGGATGTCTTTGGACGGCTTTTGTTTGCATTACCCGCCGCGCGCCGCTGGGTGGCGCGCAGCGGGTAAACACTGTGCCTTCGCATCGCTGGGAAGCCGATGCGTGTGCCTGGCGGCCGCGATGTCCGCGGGTGCACACGATCGGCAGTCCCAGCAGGTGACAGCAGGGACGTGGAGCTCTGTGTGTAAACACAGAGCTCCACGTGCTGTCAGGGAGAGAGGAGACCGATCTGTGTCCCTTGTACATAGGGACACAGCGTCGGTCTTCTCCCCCAGTCACCCCCCTCCCCCCACACAGTTAGAACACACCCAGGGAATACATTTAACCCCTTCCTCACCCCCTAGTGTTAACCCCTTCCCTTCCCTGCCAGTCACATTGCATTCACAGTCATTAGTATCATTATTTATAGCACTGATCGCTGTATAAATGTGAATGGTCCCAAAATTGTGTCAAAAGTGTCCGATATGTCCGCCGCAATATCGCAGGCCTAAAAAAAAAAAAAAAAAAAAAAAAAATCGCAGATCTCCGCCATTACTAGTAAAAAATAAATCATAAATCTATCCCCTATTTTGTAGGCGCTATAACTTTTGCGCAAACCAATCAATAAACGCTTATTGCGATTTTTTTTAACAAAAATATGTAGAAGAATACGTATCAGCTTAAACTGAGGGAAAAATATATATTTTTTAAAAAAATTGGGATATTATTATAACAAAAAGTAAAAAATATTGGGCCAGATTCACAGAGCCCTTACTCCTGTCTAACTGGTGTTAGACTGGAGTAATTTCAAATTACGCGCGTTTTTTAGCTAGTCGAAAACCTCAAACCATGAATAGACGGCTGCGGGCTTCAATTCGACTGGATTACGTGTTCGTACGCCTTCGGATCTACGCTGCAATAAAATTGCGGCCACTGGGTGGACTTCCCGTCGTTTTCCGCGTCGGGGTATGCTAATGAGCTTTTGCCGGCGATCCCAGAAATTACGATCTTCAATCGCAATCTCTTACGGCACCTTTAGTCATCTTTTTTTGCGTTTCACTATACCAGCTTTTTGCTGGTCTAATATTAGACAGCCCATGTTAAGTATGGCCGTCGTTCCCGCGTCGAATTTCTACGTTTTCCGACGTCTTTTATTATTTTTAACGTAAGTCGTCCGGGAATAGGAATGTTCGTAAACGACGCTACTCAAACAACGAATGACGTAACAACGTTATTTCGCGCAATGCCAGCGGGAAATTTCTGAACGGAGCATGCGCAGTTCGATCGCCGCGGGGACGCGCTTAATTTAAATGCTTCACGCCCCCTAATCGCGTATTTCGATTACGCGGCGAAAAATAGACTACCCCGCCGTAGCGTACGGGCAAAAATCTACCAGAATTCGGTGTAGAGCCTGGTAAAATACGGCAGCGTAGAGTATTTCGATTACGCAGCGCAATATTAAGTGTATCTGAATCTGGCCCATTGTTTTTTTTATTTTTTAAAGTTTCTGTCTTTTTCTGTTTATAGCGCAAAAAATAAAAATCGCAGAGATGATCAAATACCACCAAAAGAAAGCTATATTTGTGGGGAAAAAATGATAAAAATATAATTTGGGTACAGTGTTGTATGACCGCGCAATTGTCATTCAAAATGCGTCAGCGCTGAAAGCTGAAAATTGGTCTGGGCACGAAGGGGGTTTAGGTGCCCAGTAATGAAGTGGTTAACCATAAAATTATATTTCATTCTTCATTTTTATATTGGTCAATTAATGTAACTTTACCATATCTTTTATTAGTATTGTAAAATAAATCATTACCTTTTCTGGTATCCATTGAAGAAAGTTGGGTTTTTCACTTGAGAGACCGCATTTACTGGCTGTCCCCTGCAAATAAGTAAAATATTGTTTATATGCTGCCACGATTGTGAACTAATTAATAGATCGGTGGTAACTGAAGAATATTCAGTAAATGTAAAGCAAATTTCAGTAACTTCATTATTCAACAATTATCATGTGACTCATTTTTTTGCATTACTACATACTAATAATTCATTGTATTCTGTTATGTTCTGTTATCACATTGCTTATAATACTGAACTCACCTTATGATGTATGAGGTTGCTTGCCTGCTAAAAGAAAAGAAGAATTAACATACAGAATTAACATTGCTATTTCATTCACATAAATAGGTGGCTCTTTGGAACTGGTACATTACACCTCAGTCTTGGCTCATCTACTGCAAGCAACATTAATCTTAAAATTATTTTCAGAAGCATTAATTTAGAGCAGGGAGGAATAACAGACAGAAAATGGGGGGAGGACCGACTAGATAGAGACAGCAAAGCTGCTTGACACTAAACTGGTCTATACTATATCGATCGGTATGGGTTTGGTTGGGATTTTCAAGGTACTTATAGAGAGACGTGTATCATATAAAAATAGGTTTATTACAAAAAGAACACTACATCAATAATAAAAAGATGGGACAGGCCCCACAATTCGGACACAGTAAGGTGTTTGTTAAGATAACACGAAACAAAGCAAAACCGTATTGGTCAGATGCGTGGAGCCAATCTGCGACCTCGACCGGTTTCGCGGTTGATACCGCTTCTTCAGGAGGATATGGGATGGCAGGTGGCCCGGAATGAGCAGATAACAAACGCGCCCCCCCAAAAACAAAGAATACAAATGGCTCGCGCCGGGGAAGCTGACAAAAGCTCCGAAAACGGTTTAAATATTGATTACAAAGTACTGGGGAAGAGAGGCAACATCACAGACTAAAAGGCGCAAGTCGCAGCCTATGAGGTATGAGGAAAGCCAAACGCGCTGGTAAGCAATTAACTTGTTGTGATGGCCAGTATGTATCCCCAGGGAGAGCATGACAGGCTCTCCCTGGGGATACATACTGGCCATCACAACAAGTTAATTGCTTACCAGCGCGTTTGGCTTTCCTCATACCTCATAGGCTGCGACTTGCGCCTTTTAGTCTGTGATGTTGCCTCTCTTCCCCAGTACTTTGTAATCAATATTTAAACCTTTTTCGGAGCTTTTGTCAGCTTCCCCGGCGCGAGCCATTTGTATTCTTTGTTTTTTGGGGGGGCGCGTTTGTTATCTGCTCATTCCGGGCCACCTGCCATCCCATATCCTCCTGAAGAAGCGGTATCAACCGCGAAACCGGTCGAGGTCGCAGATTGGCTCCACGCATCTGACCAATACGGTTTTGCTTTGTTTCGTGTTATCTTAACAAACACCTTACTGTGTCCGAATTGTGGGGCCTGTCCCATCTTTTTTTTATTATTGATGTAGTGTTCTTTTTGTAATAAACCTATTTTTATATGATACACGTCTCTCTATAAGTACCTTGAAAATCCCAACCAAACCCATACCGATCGATATAGTATAGACCAGTTTAGTGTCAAGCAGCTTTGCTGTCTCTATCTAGTCGGTCCTCCCCCCTTGTTCAAACATTCCGGGATGCTGGTACATTTTAAATGTATTGTTCTAAATTGAATAACTGAGACTATACTCTCCCCTTTTTCAACAGACAGAAAATGTTTTGTGGCATTTATGTTTGTACAGGCCTACCGGTTTCTGATATTCGCTTTCATGGACAACATATAGGAAGCGAGTCCATATAGCTCCGATGAAAAATAAGGTAAATCCCAACTCCAGCACATTTGTTTTTGATGGTATATAAAGTAGGAAAGCTACAATGATATCTCCTGCGCATAAGTGTGATAGCCCAACTGGAATAGTCACTCAGTTGAAAAAATGGCTGATCCCTTTCAAGCCTTGCTGCCCTATAGGACTGGGGTTGTCCTCAGAAACACTGTGAAAATGGATAAAACACAGAGGGTTCACTGGCCTAGTGCATTATTCAACACAATTTGTATTGAAATAAAGTTCAGGGCTCTGATGAAGAAGTACATACCTTCGAAACGTGTCAGCCAGCAGGGACCCTGGTGAGGTCCCCCCTGAGCTTGAGTCCTTGGTAAGGTTGCCACCTAATTTTCCTTTAAATCCGAACACATAATTACAATATCAATAAAAAATTACTGCGCTCATTCAAAAAACATGAAAGCGGCAGCTATAAATGTTATACAAACACTGAACAAGATAAAGAAAAGGAAGCTGCGCTAATGAGGTCAAATTAATACTAATAAATTGATAAATAAGTTACTAACAAAATAAACAATAAGTGATAAGGGTCTATAAGACCTAAAGTGCTACACAACCACTAAAGAAAGATTTCCCAGAGGAGATCCCAGGCTGGGATAATTGCTACATACGCCAACAGATCTCCTGTAACTAAGAGATCATGTTTATCCGGTAAGCGGTGTTATTCAGGTGGAAGCACTTTTCTATCACCACTACTTTCTGGATGCTGTGGATTATTTGCACTTTGGAGACATTTTTCTGATGTATATGGACATTCTTGGTGGTTCACAATATCAATATCAGTGTCAATTTTCAAGGACTGGTTTCTATACATTGCACATGGACTGATATCCATTCACTTTCTTTAGTGGTTGTGTAGCACTTTAGGTCTTATAGACCCTTATCACTTATTGTTTATTTTGTTAGTAATTTATTTATTTATTAGTATTAATTTGACCTCATTAGCGCAGCTTTCTTTTCTTTACATAATAATTACAAAAGGTTCTGAATCTAATTAAGGTGGTAATTAAACTCACTTAGGACCTTATCTGCATTTAATTAGCCTCAGAACCTGTATAATTAATATGTGTTCAGGTTTAAAGGGATGTGGTGCCAACCCTAGTCCTTGGCCAGTCTAGGAGAGTGGAGCCATGAATAGTGGCCTGATGAACGTTTTAACTACATATGTTTGTGAGTGAATAAAAATGCATGAGTAAATGAATAATGCACTAGGCCAGTGCACCCTCTGTGTTTATCTTTTTCTAAAGTAGAAAAGCATTAGTATCTATAATAGAAAGTTGCAATCTTTGTCTCTACAGGCAGTCCCCAGGTTACAAACAAGATAGGGACTGTAGGTTTGTTCTTAAGTTGAATCTGTACATGTACATTTTTTAAGTGTAGCTCCAGCCAAAAAAACGATTTTTAAGCTTTTTGGATAGCATAGGGAAGGGTTATCACTGCTGTAACATTTGTTTTGCTGTCTATGCCCTTGTTCAGAAGATTTCACCTCACTTCCTGTCCCTATGACAATTGGATTTTGAAAATTTTGGATTGTTAGGGAAACATGGACTGGTGATAAAGCATCAGTGAAGACACCTCTTTCCCATAATAACTCTTACAAGAGTGAATTTCCCTTCCTAGGGGTAGATTTAATCTCACTCCCTGTTTCCCTCCGTTTGCAAGTAGGAGTCGTTTGTAAATCGGATGTTTGTAAGTAGGGGACTACCTGTACTTGGAAAATGTCCCCTCGCTTTCTGTTGATTTGAAGGTATCAGACAGAACATAAGTGAGGGGAACTCTTGAAAACCTTTTTTTTTTAGTAAAGTAGAAATGTCTTTCAGGATTAATTGGTGTTTGGTGTCCATCATTATACAGTAAGGTCACTCACTTGCCGCCTGTGGTGGATGGTGGTGGTGACGGCTTAGATGTTGTGGACTGCGTTGCATTGTTTTCAGTGGAGCTGTATGAGAACCGTCTGTTGAAATAACAGAAATATACACTTATAAATTACACATCAATCTTTAGGTACAGAATGGGCTTACCAACCCACAATCCTATTTTATGTGATTACATATCACTGATCAACAGATTTGCTGTTTGTAGGGCTGAAATCAGGAGTCCCAATAAATACCCCTGTCAACTGCCACAGTGTCAGTAGGCAGTTAGCCCTTGACTTTTCCAGATAAATCAACTTAAATAGATTCCACTGAAGAAAACTGAAACTGGAGCATCTATGCAGAAAACATGAGCAACTGACATCTAATTTCTAGCACAGAAATGGCTTCATAAAGTGCGGTCCAACTTCCTCTAACCATGAAAGAATACCTTCCTGATCCACAAAAGCAATATGATACTCTCTTGGTCAACATTTTATAGGGGTATTTCTTATAGGGGGCAATTCGCGCCTATTGGTTTCAATATGTAGCAACCATCTCACCATCTAATGTATCCCAAAGGTGTTTTATCAGGTTGAGGTCAAGACTCTGTGCAAGCCAGTCCATGTCTATATGAAGATTGCTTTGTGCACTGGTCCAAATCATTTAGTTCAGTGGTCATCAACCATGTTCTTAGGGCCCAATAACAGGCCAGGTTTTATGTATTACCTTGGGGAGATGCAGACTAAAATACTGAAATCACTGAGCAGCAAATGATATCACCTGTCATGTATTTCAGTTATCTTGCAAACCTGTGGGCCCTGAGGACAGGATTGATGACCACTGATTTAGTGGAAGGGGGATTATCGTGTGGAGTTGTTTTTCAGGGGTTAGGCTTAGCCCCTTAGTTTCAGTAAAGGCACCAGCATACAAGACATTTTGGACAATTTCATGCTCCCAACTTTGTGGGAACAGTTTGGGGATGGCCCCTTCTTGTTCCAACATGACTGTGCACCAGTAAATAAAGACATGGATTAGCGAGTTTGGGGTGCAGGAACTTGACTGGCCTTCACAGAGTTCTGACCTCAAACCCGATAGAACACATTTGGGATGAATTAAAGTGGAGACTGCGAGTCAGGCCTTCTCATCCACGATCAGTGCCTGACCTCAGTAATGCGCTTCTGGAAGAATGGTCAAACATTCCTATAGACACAATTCTATACCTTGTAGACAGCCTTCCCAGAAGATTTGAAGCCGTTATAGCTGCAAAGGGTAGGCCAACTCAATGTTGAACCCTACGGACTAAGACTGGGATGCCATTAAAAGGTCATGTGCGTGTAAAGGAAGGTGTACCAATACATTTGGTAATATAGTGTATATCTGGATAGATCCATCACTTACTTGTTGATTGACTGAACAGGTGGAGAAGAGGGGTTTGTAATGAACTCTTTAGCTGTAAATATTCCAGAGTTTCTGAAGAAATAAAAAGGTTATATGGTGTCAATTATTTTGTCTTTTAGGGTGTCACTTGTAAAAACAGAACAATAATATGTTATTTTTTTGTAATATGATTAATTGCAGTACTGAGGGTCCCAAGTTCAAATCCCAGGCAGGGTGCTGTCTGTTCGTATGTTCTTCCTGTGCTTGTGTGGGTTTCCTCCGAGTACTGCAGTTTCCTCCCACACTCCAAAGGCATGCTGGTAGGTCATTTGCTCCAGTCTAAATTGGCCATACTACTGTATGTGTATGCGCGCGCGTGAGTGTGTATGCATACCATACATTATACAAGTCTTATTCAATTTCCTTTAGATTTTACCTTCAACTATGTAGTTCAAGGGCCTGCCTGATTAGATACAAATTAAAATTGTTTAAGTTTGACCTCATGTTATGTTATATGGTTCTGGTAAACTTAGACATTTTTTTTAATGTATAGCCAGCCTTATGGACCTTAGATTGTGAGCTCCTTAGGACAGCAATTGATGAGATTGTAAAGCACTGCGCAAATTTCTAGCACTATATATACCTACAGAAGTAGTAAGAAAAGCTGCTGTTGCTTACAATTAGCTTTCCTGTATAATCAAAATAAGCAACAGGCTTTCTAACATGTCAGATTCCTGGGGAGAAAATCTAAAGCTATCAGTATTGGCCCCACCTAGGCAAGTAAAATTTGCTAAAGACACGCCTTTCACTGAAAACATTATTGAACACTTTAGTTGAAATTCATATTTTTTTTTTTGCATTACTTCAAGACTATTTATTACTACATTATCTACTGTCACACCCACCTGTCAGGCTCAGATTCTGGGGTTGGAGACCACAAGACTTTCCTGCCCTCGAGCGCCTTCAGTTGTGGAGATCTAAAAAGACAGAAAATGTTGTATTTATCTTAGGAGTGCACTGAGGAGTGCTGGATTTTGTTTTATCTGCATTTCTTTGCCATATACTGTATAGCCCTGTACACACGACCAGGATTCCCGGCGGTATAAAGTCCGCCAGGAATCCCGACGGGAAAACTAGAGAATATGCTCTGTAACTTTCCCTGTGTACACACGAGAGGTTTTCCTGTCAGGAAAAGAGCTTTGGCCGGGAAATCCCGGCCGTGTGTATGCTCCCTCTCATTTTTTCGCCATTGGGAAACTGCCGGGTTTAAAACCGCCAGGTATCCCGGCGGGAAAATAGAGAAAAGGTTCTCTATTTTCCCGCTGGGATTCCTGTCGGGAAAACTGCGAGGAAGCATACACACGGCCAGAGCCAATAGCTCTCCCCCAGGGGTCAAGTCCTGGGGAAAAAAGTGTGGGAACTCCCACCTGAGATCCACTCCCCCACCAAAAAAAAAACATGCGCTCATATGCATAATCACTAAACCGCATGTTTTTTTTTTTTTTTCGATCCACTGTACCTTAGTAATCCTTTATGCTACTGTCCGCTTCCTGTACATGGATTCATCGGGTAGTGTGTGGGCATTCCATTACTTCCTCGATGCCGCAACGTCTCCTGGGAGTTTTTGTCATTGTTCCCAGGAGACAATGCGGAGGTCTGCCGCGAGTTTGGCGGGATTTAGAATGAACTTTAAGCACACTACCCGATGAATCCATATACAGGAAGCGGCCAGTAACAAAGGATTACTAAGGTTCACCTGACAGTGACTCGAGCTGGGCATCGCTGCTTAGTGAATGTTTAGCTCGGGCGGCTCGGTTGCTCGAGGCTGCTCTAGTCCTGCAAAGGGAACTAAGTTCCTTCTGTGAAAAAAGTGCAGGGACACCATTCCCACGCGTTCCGGCAGGTTTTGAGCCATGCTCTCCCGCGGTTTTCCTGGTAGGAAAACCGGTTGTGTGTACAAGGCTTATGTTTTAGAGACACTAGCTCCCCATCAGGTCTGCTCCCCTGGTGATATACAGTAGGTGGATCCATAACCAATAGACAGCCTGCTATTGGCTATAGAATTGGCCCACTCCCTGCTGTCAATCAAAGCAGAGAGTGGATCTAATGGAGAATTGTCCCCCACCTTTCTTATTGGGGTCCACCCACTGTCAGCATCACCGGTTACTTGGAGCCCATCAGCTGTGAAGCTGACAGCATGTCTACACTGTCTTTCCAGTCTGTCAACTGTTGTGCTAGTTCACACTCGACACATTTCCGTGCGCTTTTTTTCTGCACAAAAAATGCATGCACAGCGTTTCCATGTATTCCAATGGCTCTAGTTCACACCGTGCACTCAGTTTCTGGTCAGTTTCTAGTGCAGAAACTGACTGCATCGTGTGAACTAGAGTCATTGGAATTCATGGAAAACACTGAGCATGCATTTTTAGTGCAGAAAAAAAGCACACGTAACTGAACGGAACCGAGTCTGGTATGAACTAGCACTCAAGGAGCTGGTAGTTAACCAGTGGGGGAGGGGAGGAGGTAGTGGCAGACAACATGCTGTCTGCTACAGGGCCGATCCTAAACAGGGTGCACAGGGTGCATTGCACCCAGGCGCCTGCAGAGGTGGGGGCATAGAAGTGCCAGAGTTCTCCCCTCCCTTCTTCTCTCCTTGTTTGTGTCCGTCCAGAACTAGTGTTCTGAGCATAGGTGTGTGTCTGTCCAGAACTGATGTGTGAGCATAGGGCAGCCCGTCCAGCCTGGCAGTGCTCAGGGGAGGGGCCGCTCCTCTTCCTGACATGAGAGTTCTAGTTTTCAGTCACTGCTGAGTGCTGATGTGCAGGAATGAATTTCTCACACTGGGAGTCTTGGATCCTGCACGGTCTCCACCAACTCCAGTTGGAATACCTCCCACTCTCATCTCTATCTCAGGCTGCACAGAGAGAGAATTGAGGCTAATCACAGTGTTCAGTGTGCTGTGTGCTGTGGGATGGTATCCCCAGCATCCCTTTACATGTGCTCTGGGCTGCCCCTGCTCTAGATGTTTTATGGCATGATAGATTGCATAGGATACACAGCTCCTGCGCCTAGTCAATCTACAGATGTGATGTATAATGAGATGTAAAGGGGAGGAGTTGGTAAAATGACAACGCCCATGTGGGGGCGCCAGAAATATTTCTGCACCCAGGTGCTTGTGACCCTAGGATCGGCCCTGGTCTGCTACATAGCATACCGAGACAGGCACTGTGCCTGTCTCTGTACGCCAAATACAGTTGGTCTTTCTATCTACAGTTTTATTATCTATAAACGTGGGGTAATTATTTTTTTTAAATTTGGTGCAGTATTAGAGCCACCTTGTAAAAAATTACCTGAATTTGCCACACGGGTTGGTAAAGCTAGCAAAACTGGCAGCAAAGATTTTTGAATTCAAAGCAGGACATTTAAAATATTGCCAGTAAAGTGTGCAAATTCTTTACTGAATACCATCCAGTGTGTTTTGGAAAAATATTCTGCCACTTTCAAAACTGGTAGAAAATCAATCAATAATTTTGTCAACCGGAAGATGCACCTGCAGTTAATGTTTAGTGAATGTCAGATGCATGCATTGCTTTATAAATATACAGTACCCTTTAATGTAGAACACCAGCCAAGCTTTTTTTGTTAGTTTTAGATTGGGGGAGTGGTTAGAATCTCGGTCTGGTTTATTGCAGTATGTGTCCCTATTGTAGAGATTTCCTCAAACAAACAGTTTGTCACCTTGACAGAATACTGTATGGGGAAAAATTCCAAAAATGACAGTTGTCACAAGCACAAGGAAAAAAGGAACATCTTAAAATATGGAAACCTGTTGCAAGTAACTGTCAAAGATGACATTTACCCTCCCTTTGGGAAGATTTGCGTCAACTTCCTTCCATGTCTCTGGAATGGCAAGTGAAAGGGAAGTTTCTCCATTGGCGACTCACAAAGTGATATAATCCTGTCTAAGGTGTATATCCTTCTATGATCTAATCTAAAACATACAATGTATTTGTTTTGGAGTCCTGCCTAAGGGCTCATTTATTTCTTTGTGATGCAGTAGCGTGCATTTGGAGCTTGTTTACAATAATGCATCATGGTAGAATACTGTAGGCCCTATTCACGCAACCATATCTATAAGGTCCCAATTCTTGTTTGGTAGGATGCAGTGGCTGCACAGACACAGCCGCTGGCCCAAAATTCACATCTGTGTGGGTGCATGTCCCCAAATGCACACTGTCAACATTTGGGACATACACGTGCATGGTTGTCATATTGGGACCAGCAGTTGTGACTGTGCAACCGCTAGGTCTCAATAAACATGAATGGGACTGCTTGCATGCAGATGGACAGAACACTTGTGCATTCTATGTGGGCAAAGACAGCCCTTCATGCAGGTGTACATATAGGTAGAACTGTGTAATTGAGGGCTTATTGATCATCCAACATAGTGGTGGAAATTCACCACTATTAACACATCATCACTAGTAAAAGCATTATTATTACCCTAATCATGTAGCAGCTATTACACAGTTTTTGCGATTGTATGCAAAATTTTGTTCGGGGCAGAACAGGATGTAGAAAGCTTTATTCAAGACTATGCACTCCTGATGAAGGGCCCTGTGCAGGGATGAAAAAGGGCAGGAGGTTTGTAGTAGCTGTTATACAAATGGTAGAACAATAGTGAATGCAGTTCGAGATTTTTGAGTTGCTTGTTTCTTAAATGTATGTTTTATTTCAGCATGGAATTAACTTACATTAAAAAATATTTAAAAGTCTGCCATTACGTTTGTAGATTAAGGGCCGCCAAGAAAATACAAGCTTTTAGTTAATGATTTGAAGCGAATAACACTATACTTTTATGAAACAATTTTTTTGCAATAACCAAAGAGTATGCCTTACACAGGGCTGGTGACATCGTCTCTCTCATCCTCGGAGCCTTGATTAATCCAGCTCTTGTCCATTTTCAGTTTTGTCCGCACTTTCATCTGTTTCAGAATAGTTTGCCGGTCTTGATCCTTCCCGTCTGAAATCATTACAAAGGTCTTCAGTTAAAGCTCAGATCATTTCACTTAAGTTAGCAACTTTTTGTTTCTTGCGCGAGATAAATATTTTTTTGGGGTGTAAAACACGTTCCAAAATTTATGACAGGAAAACGGCCATTTAAAACAAAAACAAAAAAAAAACACTACAGTTTTCAGACCTGAAAGCCAAGTGGTCTGAGCTAAATCTAGAAAAGGACTTATCTTTAGTTCATAAGAATTTTATTATTATATTATTATTATACAGAATTTATATAGCGCCAACCAGGCCCGTCTTAATAACATCATGGGCCCCTGAGCAAAGTAATGCTTTGGGGTCCCTACAATGAAGACAGGTTAACAGACGTCAAGTAGGCAGGAGGCAGACAAGCGTAGCTTCCCCTTTTAGTTGGAGCTCCGCATTAACTACATTAACATTAATTCTGTACAGCAAAGAAAGTGTGAAAATACTACATACGTAAAGTAACAAAGCTGTCCTGTGCATATAATATATCTGTTAGATTAATGCCTCCCCAGCACTATGGCCCCTCTACACCCCAGATATTCCCTAGCACTCTGACCCCTCTACACACCAGATATCTCTATAGCACTCTGACCCCTCTACACCCCAGATATCCCTACAGCACTCTGACCCCTCTACATCCCAGATATACCCCCCATCACTGTAACCATATACCAAAAGATACCCCTTGTATTGTGACCCCACTACATCCCTGATATCCCCTACACTGTGGCCTCTCTAAATCCCTGATACCTCTAGCACTATAGCCACCCAAGCTACCCCAAGCATTGCTACCCCCTATACACCCCAGATCCATCCTAAGCACTGTTTTCCCCCATACACCCTTGATATCCCCCAGCACCATTATTCCATCCATGTAGGACCCCCTTTTCCAGTGGAGATACAGTGCATGTAAACTTTTGGCTCTGTGCCCACCTCCAGCACTGCACTTAACTAAACCCAATCAAGCAGGCAGAAGGAGGGAGTATCCCTTGAGGCATTCCAAGCCTTTTGCTGTAAACAGTGCTGGACAGCTGGGCTCACCATGACACCATCCACAATGCTACTTCCGCAGGTGGGTTTTCAGTGGTGCCGACTCGGCATCTCCCACTCCAGCTCCTACCCCGCAGTTTTTGAGTTCCGGGCATTCAAGCTGCATGGGGCAGGGTCAGAGCACCACTGGCGCTCCGGCCCTTTAGGAGAACATCATAAGTCATCATAAAATACGCTTATGATGTTCTCCTAAATGTGAGTGTTCATTTTTATACCCTTTTAAATAAATACTACTCTGTACAGTATCACACTATGTGAGTTTTTCTCTCATCACGCATGATATGTGGTAAAAGTGTCTCTGGCTTTAACAAGACTACATGTTTTATACTTCCTGGTGTATATTGAAACTTTTGTAGTCAACTGTTGTGTGGATTCAGGACCAGCTGGATCCATCATGCTGATTGACCATACAAGTCTTTTTGATTTGGGTGGTATATGCCACTCCAAGTCAATCTTATCTAGTAAGCCTCCTCCCATCATTGGTGGTGGTGTGTTTTTTCACTCCTTATAGTGGGTTATCTCCACGTGGGATTCTTCACGTCAACCTTGCAGATTTCTTTCACATTTTTGGACTGTTATTTGTGTTTGGTCACAATAGAGAACTGATTTTTATTCATTATTTTTTCACTGATCGTATCCAGTCACGTAGTGTTATTGAAATTGAGGACTATATATTTGTTTGCAACATTTAATAAGTAGCTTCAACCGATCCATTTACAAAAATAAGAGCTACGCTTTTCCATACTTAGGCATTTTTATATCGCCGATAGTCAACACCACACTTCACCTAAAATCTCAGGTTACGCTCTCACATGCATACATGGGCCAATTCAGACAGGAGACAATTAACCTACCCGCATGAGTTTGGAGTGTGGAAGGAAACCAAAGTACAGAGAAACATACAAACTGTACAAAGACAGTGTTCTGATTGGGATTTGAACCAAGAGTCATAGTGCTGCAATTGTGCTTCCCACACATACAAAATGTGCATTAAAAAATTACCTTTCTTTGTTTGTACAGATGTCATTGTTGCAACCAGTCTTTATCCACGTCTATTGTATTCTGCCAAACCTGAAAAACAGAATATATTTATATTAAATTACATAAACAGCAATATAAGTTAAAGTGGAATTTCACTCTCTCAATCAACATTGACTATTTCTAATCCTGCTACCATTAGTAAATTAATGAGAAAGTATATACATTTTTACTAGTTTTAAACTATATTTACATTTCTTTAGTTACAGGCCTAGGCAATTCATGTCATACATCCTAGAAGTCCTCAGGAGTGGTCAGCCAAGCTGAAAATTATGTGATGTCAGAGGCTGCACTTGAGGCCCCCTATATCAAGTAAGTTGACCACCACTAGACTAAAAAACACATTGGTTTTACAAAATTTCAGGCAACTATAATTTCTTTCCACTAGCCAATTTATAGAACCCAGGCTCTCAACATATGGTACATCATGGCCCCAGGGGGTATGTCTAACAGGCTCAGGGGTACAATTAATAAGAGCAAGGGGCACATTTAATGTGCTCAGAGAGAATTTCTGCTTATAAAACCAAATTTCCCATAGTATTTTACAGTTTTAGCAAAATATAAAAGTATGTGTAAAACTATTTTAATGATTTATATTAAAACATAAAAGATTATTAGAAAAATGTAGTTAAAGCCAAGCTCCAGCCAAAACTTTTTATTTTGTTTTCAATATAATGGAAAGGGTTGGAGATTCTTGCAATTTTTTATGGCTGTGTGTGTCCCTATCTGGCAGATTTTTCTTTGCTTCCGGTAAGGGGATGCACACATTTTCAATACATTATTAATATAGTAGGAAAGTGTGAGAAGTTTTGAAGTTTTATTGATTGTCTGCAAAATGGAAATCCAATACTAGGACAACATAGACACCTCCCATCATCCTCGGACAAACCATCACCCCAAGCAACAAAGTCAAAAGCCTCTGAGTCATCTTTGACTCAGACATGACTATGGATGCACAAATAGGAGCAGTAGTCAGCGGCTCTCATCATCTTCTCCGCCTGCTACATAGACTTATCCCCTTCATCCCGGAAGAGGACACAGCAGTAGTAGTTGGAACTATCATCAATTCAAGACTCGACTACGCAAACACCCTCTATTTAGGACTACCGAAATACCAGATTTTGCGGCTACAAGTTGTCCAGAACACGGCAGCCAGACTGGTAACAGGTAAAAAAAGTTGGGAATCAGTATCTCTGGTATTGAGGTCCCTCCACTGGCTGCCCGTAAAGGTTAGGATCATGTCACTCTGCCTTACCCACAAATGTACACACGGAAACGCTCCCCAATACTTAAGCGAGAAAATAAATCCCTACGTCGCCAATCGCGTGCTTCTGGTCAACCAACCAAAACCTCCTCCAAATACCCAAGACCCGCTACAAATCCAAGGGAGAATGCAGATTTGCGGTCCAAGGACCCCGACTTTGGAATGCACTACCTACAACCATCCGCCTGGAAGAAAAGCATCGGGCGTTTAGGAAAAAACTAAAGACTCACCTCTTCTGAAGGATCAGGACGACACTGGAAGCAAGCGCATTGAGGCGATTAAGTTCGCATTTGCTGCGCTATACAAGTTACTCACTCACTCAGTGTCTTCCTGTCCCCATTGTCACCTGATCCCCCGATTTCTTGTCCTGTGTCACAGGGACAGGAAGGTTGGTAAAATCTCCCAGAATGATTTACAGAAAAAAAAATCCCAATTTTTTTAATTCTAAAAAAAAAGATTGGATGGAGTTACTGAAATACTTGAAAAAAAAAAAGGTAATATCAACTCTGGAGTGTTTTGCCAGCACTGGCATTTATAAACGTCTGCATAATTTAATGGGGTTGAGGATCACTGATAGAGAGCAATTATAAAATATAAAATTCCTCACTTTGTAGTAATCAATTAGAAACAATGCCCTCACGTATGTGATCATAGAGAACTGGTCTCTGAATGTTTCTGAAATTTGTTTGGCATTTTTTGCATTTCCCAGTTGTGTGAGCTGGAAATAATATTGCATAAGTTATGGTCACTAATTTAGCCATAAAAACAACTGAATCATTAGGACGACTAATGGGGTCACCAATAACCTTTAAATTAAATTAATTTCTCAACATACAGCATGTAATAGTGTTGAAGTGGAACACAATGATCTGCAAATGACAATACCTCAACGGAGTTACTACATTCCAGTCTGAATGAACCATGTACGCAGACAGGCTTATGTTCAAATAACAGACATGACATGCCATGCCCTATGTCATGCCGTCCTGTTCTGTGGCGAATTACAAATCTGCGTTCATTTTCACCAAGCTAGAGAAACGTGCAACACAACTGAAAACCGAAGACTGGCAATTTAGTAATCAATCATTTAGTTTTGTATAAGCAGCTCTTTATGGACAACCAAAATCAAATTTTTTGTTTCCAAATAGTTGGTAGTCCTAAAAATTATCTGGTGTTACGCTCAGGTCATTGCTTTAAACATCATCTAATCATATGCAAGGAACATTGCTGGCTTTTTGTTTTTTCTCACATGTGATTAGGTAATCTTTGCAAAGTGAAAATCCACCACCTTCACTAAGCTCTGGGGAAAAATTCTCCCACAAAGTGCAACTTTCCTTGCAAAGTGAACAGCCTGTTTTTAGTAGGTCAACCCTACTGGTTTCCCCCGATGGCGTGCTCTGTGCATGGATGTGATGTCTCTAATCTAGTGTGTGCTAGATGTAGGATATTTTTTTGTAGTATAGGTAAATTTAGTTAGCTCAGGGCTAAGCCTAATGCCGCGTACAAACGATCGTTATTTCTGATAAAAAAAGTCAGACAGACAGACTTTTTCCATCGAAAATTATGACCATGTGTGTGCCCTATTGGACTTATTTTCGAGAAATTCCATCGGAGTTTAGAAATAGAACAAGTCGGTCGGAATTTTGATGTGCATTTAGTTGGGCAGAAGCCTGATCGTGTGTACGCGCCATGAGCTGTGAATCTGGGTCAGGGCTCAGTGAGTCAAAGCTGAATGACAGCTCCTCTAGTGCCTTCTCCTGGTCTAGAAGGTTGTAGAAACTTCTAGAGATAGTGGGTGGAGGTTAGGAAGGGTGGTCTGAAATATTTTTGAGGGCCTCAGCTAATACCCAGTAAACGGCTGGCAGGGGGCAAGGTGTACACCATAAATAGGCATGATCCATGCCATTGGGTGGAATATGGAGATTTAGTATGCCGTTGGTGGCCCTCTAGGGTACCCCCTAGTCTGGCAGGGGGGTGAACTTGAGCCAGGGTTTGGGTGTTGGAAGGATCCTGCCACAGCACACAGAGGAAGCCCTTCCTGGAGGCACAGTAACAAGAGAGAGGACAGCACAAGTAGAGCAACACTACCGAGGACTTACAAGGGGGGAGACTGCCATATGTAGTCAGTTCTTTCTGAAGACAGCGGTGTGTCATATCTTCATCGCTTCCTTGGGAGATCTCCAGGGAGCCAGTCAAGTGAGCTGGTGAGTGTCAGTCTGGGAGGACTGTGGAGGAAAGTTAACCTGGAGGATTAGTGAAAGGCTCATCAGAAGCCAGGTGGGTTGGCAGTGTCTGAAGAGGTGGTGCTGGGACTAGTAGCCACAGGAGGGAAAGTACAAGCTGATTACTGTATTCCGCTAAACAAGTTCCTGCCTTTAAAGGGCCATTACTACATCTGACTGTGCCAGTCAGATCCACGAACCGTGATCTAGCTGGGGCCTGCAAGCAAGTGAAGTGCAAAAGGAGTGGCAAGGAGACTGTATTTAGACTGTATACAGCAAGATGTTCCTAAAGAAGTTGTTGCCAAAAATTTGTTGCTGAAATCAAGTGGGCATCCCATAACCTCCCATTAAGTTATTAACCTTCAATAAATCACAAAAAAAACATAACAGACTGCTTTCTGTCTCTGGAGTACCTGTGAAAATTAGGTGTGCGTGGTTGTGCAGGGTTGGCGATTCCAGTTCATTGGTGGCTCCTAAAGGGGGATGTTTATAGTAGTGGTTTTAAAAATTCATAGAATAAAAGTGAATGCAACTTGAGATTTTTGAGCTGCTTGTTTACATTTTCCTTGCACAGGATTGGATGTTCTTTGTAATTTCACAACATTCACTAAGCTCTGAGGTAAATTTCCTTACAAAGGGAAAAGCCGATTAGTTTTTACTAAATTAACCCCATTAGGTCTCTTTTGCAATAAAAATCCTTTCTGCTTAAATACCGTAATTTTTTTTAACCCCTTTTCGTGGAGTTTATTCATATATGTGGCCTTAAGGACATAGGTCTTAACCCTGTAGGGCAGGCTTGCCCAACCTTTTGAAGAGCGAGGGCCACTTTAGCACCTTGGTAACCAGTTGCGGGCCACAATGAGTGGAGTGGGCATATGAAGGGTCGCGGCTACTCTATAGGCCCTCCGATCCACCCTGATGGAAGGGGACGAATTCCCTTCTGTTTTTCGGATTGGAGGTAGGCGGGCGCAAACGGACATCTGTCGCTCTATAGAGGTGAATTAAGGGTCCCCCGGGCCACTGGTTGGCCACCCCTGCTGTAGGGCCACATATATGTGTACTTGTGGCTCTCACCGAGGGCTGTCACCTAGAACCTTGGGTCCCATACTAAGAATTGGGAGGCCCGATTCCTGACTACCTGATTGCTGCGATTAGCTGTGGGAGCCAGCAGCCCCCCATTGCTTTCAACTAATTTCCAGAAATCCCTGCTGGGGTTAACACATGTAAACGGCGATGGGTGCACCCTAGTCCTCCTTCGCTTTTGTGCTTTTATCAGCCACTTGCTTTTTGTTTTACTATGGGGGTTAGTTATGAAAGGCAAATCCACTTTGCACTACAAGTGCAAACTTCAAGTGCAAAGTGCACTTGAAATTGCACTGAAAGTGCACTCGCTGTAAATCTGAGGGGTAGATCTAAAAAGAGGGGAAGTTCTGCCGATTTTATTATCCAATCATGAGCAAGCTAAAATGCTGTTTTTAATTTTCCTTGTATGTCCCCCTCGGATCTACAGCGACTGTACTTCCGGTGCAATTTCAAGTGCACTTTGCACTTGTAGTGGAAGGTGGATTTTGTGCAATGGTATACTCTGCCCCTTAGGCAAATAGGAACATAATGACATACTTAGGAGGAGGTGTGGAAAGTCCATGACCTTCAAGCTGTGCAGCCAGCAGAGATCAAGCCAGGAGGTCATTGAGAAGTCCTGGATTGTGCTTACACAGCAGCTGGGAAACCTATTACAGACATGCATGACTGATTTTCAACTTGCAATTTCAGTGTTTGCAGTTAAAAAGAAAGGAAAGTTTAGTTATGCCGTTATTGGTTGTGGTGTCATGAATAGAGATTTCTCTGTTGCATACTAGACCCAAAACTTTGATCCAACACTGTGCAACCGTATAACAGCACTTGAGAAATGATAATGCTGAATATACACAGTTAGGCCTTGTACACACAATGGGATATATCCGCTGTAAACGGTCCCCGGACCGTTTACAGCGCATATTTACGCCGGGAGGTTTTGATCCGATGGCTGTACACTCCATCGGATCAAATTCCCCGCCGGCGGACAGCGCGGTGACGCGGCGGTGACGTTGACGCCGCCACGTCACCGCACCAGGAAGTAAACACTTGCGCGCACATGCGTCGGATCCATTCACAGGATACGACGCATGTGCGGGCAGATATGTCCGCTGGTTTGCCGTACTAACCAGCGGACATATCTGACGGGCAGCTATCCGGCGGAAAAATTCCAAAGCATGCTTTGAAATTTTTCCGCCGGAGGAATCCGGCCAGAACGGTTCGTTTGCCCCTACACACGAGCAGATTTTTCGGCTGAAATAGTCCGTCGGATTTATTCCCTCGTGTGTACAAAGCCTTAGATCTCGTTTCTGATCTGAACCATCTATGCAACAAAGTTTACAAATTATACATATACATGCATCTAGCCACTTATATTACCCAGTCACTCGTAATTATTGATCTTCCTAATCAAATCTAAAATATGCTGGATTGCAAAGCATATTTCGGTGGACATTTAGGCCTTCTGTGCATGGAACTGCACGGAAAATGTTAAAGTGGTAGTAAACATTTTTTTCTGGACTTGTACCTATAGGTAAGCCTATATTATATGCCTGTACACACGACCTGATTTTTTAAAAACAACGGTCCGACGAACTTGTTTGACCGGACAATCCGACCGCATGTACGCTCCATCAGACAATTGTTTTCGCTTTTTCATCGGACAAATGTTTGTTGTGAATGCTCTCAAACTTTTTGGCAACAAATGTCCTACGTCGGCTAATCAGATTGGATTTTAGTCCAATGGACTTGTGTACACACAAAGTACAAACACGCATTCTCAAAACCAATGCTAGCCATAGGACAACATTAGCAGAAGTTGCCCAAAGGGTGGCACTAAAGAGCTGAAAAACCACGTAGTACGTCTATTACGGCATTTGTTGGCTGAAAATGTTCTGCAGTGTGTATACATACCAAGTCCATGGACAACGCCCTTCGGAACAAAATCCACAGAAAAGTCAGATGGAAGTCCGATCATGTGTATGAGGCTTAAGGCTTACCTGTAGGTACAGTAAATATCTCCTAAATATCCACCCCAAAGCTCAAACACCTATGCGTGTGTATATATAAGGACTGTGTCAGTGGAGTAATGGATGGTGTCAGTAGGGCAGAGATTGGTGTCTGAAGGGCAATGGACAGTGTCAGTAGTTTTTATTAATACATTTTTTTGATTGTTTTTTTTTTTTACATGTATTTTTTTTTATAATTTTTTTGGAAGCCCTGTTAAGGGGGCTTTGCTAAAATATAAGGGGTCTAAACAGGGGGGAACTGTGTAAGGCACACACCAATGGCTGTACCACCCTCTGAAAAGTGAACCACTGCTAATAGAAATCGCGGCCCGTCTACACAAGCCTTTAAGACCGGTTCACACAGGGGCGGCACGAATTTGGGGGCGACTCAGCAAGGCGATCTCAAGACTACTTTAGAGGCGACTTGCAAAATGACTTCTTTATTGAAGTCAATGCAAGTCGCCCCCTAAATTCGTACAAAAACCTTTTTCTAATTAGGAGAGACTTTAGTCGCTCCTGTTAGAACAGAGCGGAGCACGACTTATCAGGTGGCTGAATCGCCTGACGAGTCGCCCCTGTGTGAACTTAAGGTTTCTCTTTCAACTGGGAGTTTATGTTTTTATTAGACAAAAAGCATGCTTTAGACATGTAAATCACTACAAACAAGCAGGTTTTCCATCCACAATAGATCAAAGCTATATGCATTTATCGAAACCACCCCTGGGATGGAAATGACACGGATGGATGTCAGTATTTATAGTGATCAACAAGGAGAATGATATAGCTCTGTCAGGTTCTGCCAATCAGTTGTTTATTGCCCTGGATTAGGAAGTCTAGACCAGCTGCATTTACTTTTGAACTTGATTATATAAAGATTTCCACACTGCATTTACTAGAGTCACCAACATAAAGCTGTAATGCAATAAATATACTAAAATGAAGCTCATATTACTTCAAGGCAAGCAATGACGTCATTCATAGCTGCATTTACAACATTTAAAAATATTTTCTGGGACAACTCATTACTATGGTGTAACTGAATTTGTTCTGCACAATACTGTATGAAGCACTGTACGCCCAATTATCATGACGAAAACAGAAATCTGCCATTAGCTCATATCATTGTGAGATAATAAAAACATATACCTGGTTAGCTGTTGCCTTTTACCTATACATAGGTAGGTAGGTTTTTATTAGCAGTGTAACCCATCATGTCTATGGGATCTGCTTGTCTTTGAAAGTGACTGTAAACCCATATTTAAAAAAAAAAAAAAGGTCATACTTATCTGCTCTGTGGGATGGTCTTGCACAGAGCAGACCTGATCCTTCTGTTCTCGGGTTCCTGTCGACGCTCCTGGCTCCTCCTAACTGCCAAGTGCCCCTATAACAAGCCGCTTTCCCTGAGCCTATGAGGAGAGAGAGCCAAGAGAGCTGCTACTCCTGTGCACAGTGCTGGATCGAGATTGGGCTCAGGTAAGGATTAGGGGGGCTGGGAGCTGCTCCCTAAAGCTGAACTCCGGATAAAAAAAAAAACAGTAGGGCCGTGCCCTCACTGCAAGGGTTAACTGCTCCTTTTTGTTTAGGGGTTCCGAGACCCAAGATCTACTCTCCTAATCCCCAATCCTCCCAGCGCAAAACTGGTCCCTTTGGCTCCTGCCCCCCCTCCTCCTGTGGTGCAGCGGTGGTCTGTTCCTGATATCATCACACACATAGACCAGCTCTGGACATGAAGACGTCAAGAACAGTCCACTATTGGACGTGGGGGGAGCACCATTTTCCAAAGAATTAGGCGAGTATTTGCTTGGTGTTCAATCCTAGACAAAACAAGCATCGACAGCATTGTTTTATTCACACCAGCAAACCTGCCCATTCACCAGTGCAAAGGGCCATCTTCAATTGTACGGGATGCCTAGGTGTTCATGTAGCCGCATGCAAACACGTTCAATCAAAGATAAGCAGACAGTTGCATGGACCTGGATGGATCTCCAAATTTCTCCTGGACTGTATATCCAATGCACAGATCAGAAGGCAGACAGATTGTGCAGAAGATAGCCCTTCGCACAGGTGTATTGATTGGCAGTTCTTTTTAAATGATAAGCCTCATTTACAAGGAACAGAAAGGTAGTATGTCAGTCTCCTTTACCCCATTGAGGATACTGCAATGCTGTTGGGGCTCGTTTACACTTGAGTTAGCACTCTAAAGAGCTATCAATGTTAGTGCCTCGCCACCGCCTGTCAAATGTCCTCAGAAAGGTGCTCTATTACCTCTTGCATGTTTTAACACCTGAAAGCCTGCACTACTCTGCTTCCAGGTACATGGCATGTGGTTGTAGGATAGTTGCAGCGCAGCCATATTAACCAGTTAAAGTGGATGTAAACCCAACAAAAAAAATATTATTTTTTTGATGTCACAATGTAGAGTATAAGATTTCCTATCATCTGTGCCCAGTCTTGCCACACAGAGTTAATCCAGCGCTGAGTAATCCTCCTTTAAAGTCCAGTGCAAATTAACCGGACTTCAGATAAAAACCTGCCAAATTAGGTTAAATCCGTTACTCTGTTTTTGCTTTCAGTAACAGGTTATTTACAAATATAGCGTGGACATGTTTATCATAACAAGAGGTGATCCAAAGTTCTTTGTATATTACTAGGATGTGTTCTGATGTGTTCTGATGTTATATCACCTCATGTTATGATAAACAAAACATAAGATATGATAAACATGTCCTAGCTATATTTGTAAATAACCTCTCACTCAAAGCAAGAAGAGAGATTCCGGACTTTTTGCTTTAGGCAGGGTTTTATCTGGAAGGCTGTTCGTTTTCACTGAACATAAAAGAGGATTTCTCAGATCTGGATTAACTCTGTGTGGCAAGACTGGGCACAAATGATGGGAAATATTATACTCTACATTGTGACATAAAAAAAAAAAAAATCTTTTTTGGGGGTTTACATCCTCTTTAAGGACCCGAAGATTTGCACCCTTAATAACCAAGCCATTTTGTGCGATACAGCACTGCGCTGATTTAATCGTGCTATGCTGTACCAAAACAAAATTAATGTCCTTTTTTCTTCCACAAATAGAGCTTTCTTTTGGTGGTAATTGATAAGCTCTGCGGTTAATTTTTTTTGTGCTATAAAAAAAAAAAAAAAAAGAGCGACACTTTTGAAAAAAAATCCAATATTTTTTCATTTTTGCAGTAATAAATATAAAAAAATAAAAAACAAAAGCAAAATTTCTTCATCAGTTTAGGCCAATATGTTTTTTGGTAAAACAAAAAATTGCAATAAGTGTATATTGATTGGTTTGCAGTTTTATAATTGTGGAAAAAAAAGGTCTAAACTCAAATTGTAAATTATGAAATAAGCAGCTACACAAGAATGTGACTACATTTCAAAAAGTGATTGGAAAGAAATGTAGTCCTAGGTAGTAAGAGATATTGCTATCTCACTGGGTAAAGTATAACCATGTGCTACCAAGTCCGCAAAACAAAAAAAGGGAAGAAAACACAAATGAAGAATCCCAGTGGTAATAAACATGTAACCGTGTAGATTCTCACATGAAACTTTCTTTCAAATGGCTAAGAGACTGGATACGCTTACCGGAGCAGGTGGATCTACCTGTCAGCGACAGCAGATTATTCAGGCATATCCTGAAGGCGCATGAAACGCGTCGGCTTGGTAGACCACTCCCCATATTGCTTTTATCTTGTTACCTGTGATCACTTTTAATTTCAATGTTTTGTTGGTTTTATTACATTAAAACCCAAATATTTTGATCTGCACCATTGGAGCACCGTTTTTTTCTTTCTCCTTCCATGTTTTGGCGGATTACTTTTTTGAGTTGTCCTATTTTGTGCCTTTACTGACCCTGCAGGGTTTTTTTTCCATCTGGAGCTGTCTCAACACCTTCTGAAAACAAGTCCAGGATACCATCTACTAAAGATCTCCAGCTGTGGAGTGTCGGCCCCAGAGGCTACGTATGTAGTTTTCATTACCCAGAGTCTTCAGACAAGCCGAGTTCACTTGCTGTTGGGATTTCATATGCCTGAATGATGTGCTGTCGTTGACAGGTAGATCCACCTGCTCCGGTAAGCGTATCCAGTCTCTTCTTACCAATTTGAAAGAAAGTTTCATGTGAGGATCTACAGGATTACACGTTTATTACCACTGGGATTCTTCATTTTTTGTTGATGGATTATTTACATTTGTGTTTTTTTCCCCTTTTTTGTTATGTGAACTTTATTAGCACATAGTTATAATTAATTTTTACTGCACCAACTCTGTTGGTTATACTTCACCCAGTGAGATAGCAATATCTCTTACTACCTAGTGCTACATTTCTTTTCCAATCAGTTTTTATTATTATTATTATTATTATTATTATTATTATTATTATTATTATTTTTTATATTTTTTTTACTAGTGCCTGAACAAAGGTAGTGCTGTCCCTCTGGAGAGAATAGCAGATGAAGGGGAAGCACTGTGATCTCTGCGATAGGCAATAAGTATCTGGAAGCATTATACATAAACATTGCTTAACATACATGCATACAACATAGACACATATATTGGAGGCAATGTTCACTTTAAGTTGAAGGGAATTTAAAGTATGTGCACAGTGTATCCACAGCCTGTGGCTCTACAGTTCTCAAGCATACTCATCACCCAGGTCTCCTCCTGTACACATAACACACTGGAGGTCCCTCCAGCAATCAGATACAGCAGATGTAATTTTAGCACTGACAATAAATCCTTCCATACAACTAACTAAACAAGAACCAGCATGTTATAAAATGTCAAGTGAGACCAATATATAAAATATATATTGAAATAAATATTTGCAACAAGAAAAAAAAAGAAGCTCAGAGTATAAATGGAAACAAGTCACTTTATACAACAATGCATGTGGAGACTGCGTTCATGTGAAAAAGCACCTCTGAAAAAGTGTATTTTCCCATGTCACTACACACCAGGTCATGGGAGGCAGGTGAGGCAGAGCCATGATCATAAAAAAAAAAAAAAAAAGGGGGATCGAGCTTCGAGGGTCATAGCTCCACGACCTGGGGTCACAGAGATCCCAAATTTGAGGCTCCTATAATCTATGGCTCCCGAGATACGGTCTCCTTGCGTAGCCTGTCAGAAGCTACATACAAAGCAGCCAGTTTAGATACAAGCTTGCACACTCGGTTCGCAGCAGATCGAGAGGATGATCTCACAGTGACTCTCCTCACTTCTTTCAAGAGACGCTGAGCTCAATGGACAGCTTGGAGCCTTGGACCAATAGTAAAGCACCATTGGAACAAGCTGTCTCACTGCAGTGTCATAGAAGGGGCAAGTATCTAAAAGACAAATGCTCCCTTACAGCCCAGCCCTCTTAACTACAAGGAAAAAACATGTGTTTATGGGTATAAGAATTACCTACAATCCCATGTTTTTCCTCACAAAGTTATCTATTTGTAGTGCCTGGTTATTTAAAAAGTACAGCTGCTAGTTAAATTTAGAGAGGGATCAGAGTGTTAACTGATTCTGATCCAATTATTATTTTCAAAACTGGATCTCTGTCTCAGCTTGGCTATGCTGTGGGCTGTCAGTTACTGGGTAGTAGTTCCTACTCCAGGGCGACTGGTGGCAGCAGTGGAGTCAAGGTTTGGGTGCTTTTCGCCAGCAGGAGGGTTGAGCCTCGCTGTGCATGCTAGGGGAAGTATTTTTTAGGGCAGACGCCATTGGTCTGGGTTCTTCTTCGGAGTGCGGCACCCACCTTCAGGGTGACTGCATCACACCCCCGGCGTAATGGCACTCCAGGTCGGGGTGTGCGTGCCACGCAGTGTTCCGGGACCATGTTGGTCCGGAACATTTAAGCTGTGGCAGGGAGCCCAGTGGTCGACTGGGTTCCCAATCTTGAAGATCCCAAACGAGATAGCTGTTCAGTGGGGAGTCCATCTGAGGAGAGCCAATGAGAGGCTGGCTATCCAATAGGGTCTCGACAAACAATCGTGGATCAAGGTAGCTGGACACTGAGAGGCTAGTCACCTGTCAGTCGGTACCTGAAAACTATCTGAAGGAGATCCAGGCGCAATTCTATCAAGGAGGATCATCTCTGTAATTACAATCACAGAGAGGGCCTGTGGCAGAGTCTTTTCCCCGAGTCCATTTCAGGAGGGTCTGTGGCAGAGACTTTTTCTTCAAGTTCCGAGTGATACTCTGGCTGCCAGGCCAGTGAGAGAGGCCTGTCCAGGTATGCTATGCCCACTCTGGCTGGAGTGGCGAAGAATACAATGTATTGTTGGGAGCAGGACTGTTGCCCTGTTACGCCTGAGTCTGCTATTTCTCCTTCTACTTCTACGAAGCAGCTCCTTCGGGGGTAGTGCTACATATTTACTGTGAAATTACCGGTTTCAAGGTATAACAAACTTCAGTAAATTTGTCCATTAAGCCACCTGCTTGAGTACAGTTTTTGAAAATATAGTAAATTACCATAAAAAAAAAATATAATAATTATTTGTATATTACTTACGTTACTTATGGCAATTAACCCCTTGCTACCCATGCCAATTCTGACACTTCTCTCATAAATGTAACAAAAAAAAAAAAAAAAAAAAACTGCTAGAAAATTACTCAGAACCCCCAAACATTTTATATATATTGTTTTAGCAGACACCCTAGGGAATAAAATGGTGGTTGCTGCAACTCTTTATATTACATGGTATTTGCGCAGCAATTTTTCAAATGAATAATATTTTATTTTTAAGTTAGCCAGATTTTTGTATAATGTGAAAGATGATGTTCCGCTGAGTACATAGATACCCAACATGTCACGCTTTAAAATTGCGCACACTTGTGGAATGACGCCAAACTTTAGTACTTAAAAATTTCCATAGACAATTTAAAAATGTTTACAGGTTACATGTTTAGAGTTACAGAGGAGGTCGAGTGCTAGAATTATTGCTCTCGCTCCAACGATCGCGGAGTATGTAGCCTGTTTGTATCTGGCTCCGATACTAGCCAGTGCCTCACCATCCACTGACCTCACCGAATGTCCCTGCTACACACTGTATATGATGCATTCGGAGGGACATGCTGAGCCTGCACCAGTCCAGCATACCTCTGTTACCTCACTCCCAGTAACAGAATGGGGGCCCACCGTGCACATAGCACGGACCTCATGCATGCTTATTAAAGGATAAAGTTCACCTTTTAACAAATTTTCAGGTAAAAAAAAATGTGCATTTATTATTTTATTTTTTTGGAGCCTCTAAAGCAGATCACTGATGCCATGCAGGTCTCCTGCAGACTTGTTAGTGTATCTGTGCCCATATATCGTACAGGCAATCAGATATAATCTGACAGGAAGACTCAATGAACTACCACAGTACTCCACAGTACAATGGTAGTTAATTAAAAACCACAAGCCAACAGCTGCAAGGGACTGTAAATGAGTTACAGGCCCAAGCGGCCACATTTTTTTTGTATTGTGACAGCTAGTGTCAGTCTTTAGATATACGTGTAGCGCCCCTTTACTTTCAGTACGGGCACTACGCTAAAGTTAGTGGGCGAATGGGAGAGTTATTTTGCTCCCATTCATAATTGGTCAAATTGTAGGCTGCTGCTATTTTAGAATTGTCTTTGGGTCAGTCTGCAGCACAGGGGTGTGATTACACCCCTGGGCGGCAGTTGGTGCTGGAGAGATTCTGACGGAGCCACTTTTCCCCCAGCAGCCAATTAGAGGAGTTCTTCCCTCGCTGGGCATGCTGGGGAGGGGTATATCTGTGGCAGCTGCCTCGTATTCAGGGTCGGTGGTCAGTTCTTCTCTGCGCGGGGTCCACGCTTCAGGTGCGGCATCCACGGACCCCGCTCACGTAGCCCACCTGGCCAGAACCACCTGTTCTATGGAGACCCATCTCGATGTCGATGGGGGCCCCAGTGACTTACTGGGTACCCAATCTTACGGAGAAGATCCCAGGCTTTGTGCCGTTCGGTGGGGAATCGGCTTGAGAATCAGGAGGTGGGTTGTCCAAGAGGGCCTGAACGAACCATCGGGGATCTGGTTACCGGAATTGACAGGTACATGTCAACTGTCAACCGGTGACCCCTTTCATTGCATTTACTGGGAGGATTCGCTCAATCCGAATTGTTCTCTTAAGCACTAAAGTGCTAGGCCTGTGGCAGAGGCCCGAGCCAGGTTTGTCAGAGGCCTGTTCCACCCAGCAACTTAAAAGTGACATTCCGGCTGCCAGGCTTATAACAGGGGTCTGTCCGGGAGCACTTCACCCACTCTGCCGAGAGTGGCGACAAACTGTATCTGCTATTACAAGAGCATGACTGCTCTACTTCTATCCAGGCCTGATACCGCACTGTTCTCTATTGCTTCATCAACCTTTCCTATCCCCTTGTTGATGTTGGTCGTTGTTGGGCCCTGGAATAAAGCATTTGAAAACTCATCTGGTGACTGGACATTCGCTCATTGCTACTACTTACTGCTACTACCACTAGACATACTACAAGGTAACTTAATACGCCGATCCCAACAACAACCAGCGGCTCCTTCGGGGGTGAGCGCTACATACGCCAGAACCAACATGCACCCCCTTGAATAACTGAAGACCAGGCTCACAACAGTTAATGCAACTTTACTAAAGAAATGTGGCATACCCGTTCAATATGAACAAAGTCTTTTCCCCAACTATAGCAATGTGACTCCCCAGGCATACTTTTGTGAGATGAGAGTCCACTACGGCGTTATCCATGACATGAATGTCTTCAAAAGTCCCAATGTCTTAAGCAAACTGCAAGGTGCAATAGTCCCTATACCAGGAGAAGAACCAACCAATTTGGTTGAGAGAGAGGGACTCCTGGACCTCAACCTTACCCCTTTTTTCATCACAGGTGGGCTGGCTAGGGCCAAAAAGCCTGGGAGCTGGGCTTCACAATTTACCTTGTTCCCCCAGGCTAAGATAGCTGCTAACTCACAGTTCAGCCTGCCAACATCATGCAACCAACTGGGAGATGCTACCTTTCAATGTATATCGAGAGTAAATAGTAACAATATAGCAGAAGGAGGTTCCAGAACTCACCAAAATCAAAAGTTGTACCTTTCCAGATACAACATTTATACAAAAGGGCGAAATTAACTAAGACCTAGTCTATTGCGCAGTGGTCCAAAGTCCTCTTTTCTGATGAGAGCAAATTTTGAATCTCATTTAGAAACCAAGGACCCAGAGTATGGAGGAAGAATGGAGAGGCACACACTGCAAGATGCTTGAAGTCCAGTGTGAAGTTTCCACAGTCTGTGATGATTTGGGAAGTCATGTCATCTGCTGGTGTTGGTCCACTGTGCTTCATTAAGTCCAGGGTCAATGCAGCCGGCTACCAGGAGATTTTGGAGCACATGCTTCCTTCTGCAGACGAGCTCTATGGAGATGCTTAAATAGAGCGAGCGCTTGTGCCAAACTTAGGGTCTGCCACCAACGTAATTGCTCATGATGGGAAATAATGAAGATGATAAAAAGATAAAAGCAATGACTTAAAAAGTCCATAAAGTTTGTAGATACGGTTGGAGGAAAACCACCTGACCGTCAGAAGACGGATTAAAACTCTGCTCTTTTGATGTCAAAAGAGACAGGAACAACGAGCGCCCAGAAGCGATTCAGTTCGCATGTGTCGCGCTATATACGTTTTTCATTCATTCATTCATTAATTCAGATAGCAATGTTTAGAAGGCAGTCCAGTTGAAGAATAAGAAAGGGCCTTCTGACAAAGCTGTAGGTAAAACAAAGGCGCCACTCTAAGTGCAATAAGTCAGATGATTTTAATAGCATTTAATAGTGCTAAAAAAATAAAAAAATTAAAATATAATAAAAAAATGACATAAATCTATCCCCTATTTTGTAGACATTATAACGTTTGCGCAAACCAATCAATATACACTTATTGCTAAATTTCGTTATTTTTTATAGGAAAAAGTTAAACTTTTTTTATTTATAATCAAAAAATAAAAACTGCAGAGGTGATCAAATAACACTAAAAAAGGAAGCTCTATTTGTGGGGTGAAAAAAACCCACATAAATATTGTTTGTTTGTGTACAATGTCGCATGATCGCGAAATTGTCAGTTAAAGCGACATAGTGCCGCATGGCAAAAAATGGCCTGGTCATTAAGGGGTTAAATCCTTCTGGGGTTAAAGTGAAGTGTTTTTTAAAAATGGCATTTAAAGTGTCTGTCTGAAAAGGCAACACACTACCTTGCAGTCAGTTTTCTCCCGTGTCCCAGAATAGAATGTGCTGCATGGCTGTCAGTCACACCAATACCTGGCTACTTAGTCTGATCATCAGCATCTCAATGACCTCATGTTTTTTAAGAGGTTGAAAAAAATATATCAGGTTCTCTTAACTTCGACAAGTTTCACTTTGGATGAACTAGGACCTGCTCCAGCCTTTTTAATAAGGGTGTGACAGCTTCTAGTTAATACCTCTCTGGGGGTGTGGTACGACAACATAGTTTGTTGTCAGTTGATCTGCCACCCCTGTCCTTGCTCAACCTGCCCTGCAACATTCTCCTTGTCTGAGGAGGTACCTAATAAAATGGGACCTGCACCTCGCACAGGCACTCGGAGCTCTACGCACTTTCCTGACCGAAATGACTCCAATTAGGAGCGTCACTCAGTCTTTATGAAAAGTTCATCTCTACCGAAAGTTATGATATAATAATGAGACATAATGAGACATTTAGCCAAATGACACAGTTTAAAGAAAAAATGGTGCAACTTTTCTCTGGTTTCTATCAATCAGTCTCACAAGGCAGAAAAGTCGTTGTGAAAGGAAATAAACTTAGGAAAGGCACAGGAGAATTTTGAAATTATTGGTCTCTTAGGCTCACCATACAAGTAAACCTTAGATCTACCAAAACGATATAATATGAGGTCCTACAAAACCGATTCCATCATCTTTATTCAATCACAAAGATCTTTGTACTACATACTTGTTGCTAGATCTGAGGCAGCCCATATATTCCTCTTTTTTTGTCCGTTTATCCAGCAGGTAAACGAGAAAAAAACAAAACGATACAATTTCCCCATCCACACATTTTATGTGGATAGGAGAACCCTCCCACTGTACTATTGTGTTCTGACAGTGGGAAGCCTTCCCTGCCATCAGAATAAAATGATCGTCCAACTCGTTCACTCATGTCTCTATGGACCTTGCTTTGTGCACTGGTCAAAATTATTTGATGAAGGGGGGGAATTATGATGTGGGGTTGTTTTTTAGGGGTTTGGCTTGGCCCCTTAGTTCCAGTGAAGGGAAATCCTAAAGCAGGGGTGCAAAACTCCATTTCCTTGTGGGCCACATCAGCATTATGGTTGCCCACAAAGGGCCGGTTGTATCAGCACCTCTCCCCCCTTACATTGGATGTCAAGAGCCCCCCTACCATCAGAAGTCGAGCTTTCCCCCACTATCCCTTACATCAGTGCATCCTCTTTCCTTGTGCTGCTGCCAGGAGGGCTGGACAGAGAAGTGCAGGATCTGGTGGAGGAGTCCTGTCCTCTCTGCTGCCGACTGCTGAGACCAGGTGGGGGCGGAGACAAGGGAGTTGCAAGGGCCACATGAAATGGCCTTAAGGGCCTGATTCGGCCCGCGGGCCTTGCTTTTGACACCTGTGTCTTAAAGCGCCAGCATACAAAGACATTTTGGACAATTTCATGCTCCCAACTTTGTGGGAACAGTTTGGGGATGGCCCTTTCCTGTTCCAACATGACTAGGCACCAGTACACAAAACAAGGTCCATAAAGACATGGATGAGCGAGTTTGGGGTGGAGAAACTTCACCGGCCTGCACAGAGTCCCGACTTCAACCCAATAGAACAGCTTTGGGAGACTGTGAGCCAGGCCATCTGATCCAACATCAGTGCCTGATCTCACAAATGGGCTTCTGGAAAAATGGTCAAACATTCCCATAAACACACTCCTAAACCTTGTGGACAGCCTTCCCTGAAGAGTTGAAGCTGTTAGAGCTGCAAAGGGTGGGCCAACTCAATATTAAACCCTACAGGCTAACACTAGGATGCCATTAAATTGCATCTGCATGTAAATGAAGGTGTCTCAATACTTTTTACAATATAGTATATGCTAGTGTGTTATAAGAAGGAATGCACCCATTTACGTAAGCCCTTACACATAAACAAAACAAACACGCATACATCCTAAAGTACTTGGTTGCAGTTACCCATTCTATATTATGTCTGAGTGAAGAATGAATGATTGCTATAAAATGTGGGCGTAAGTCATGTGATGGGTAACAAGAGATTAATTGGGTATTACAATTGAAAGACACCGATCTACCAATGGAGTAGGCAACTTGTTTGTGTATTTTGGCGCTGCTCCTTTTTAGACACCTTAGGTTCCCTGTTTGATGGAATGTGTCAGCAGAACATATATTGGTACAGGTCATGCTTGTTAGGAGGACCTCCTGGCATCTGAGTTGTTAAAGAGGAGTTCCACCCTAAAAAATGACTTTTGTTTAATCCACTCCTCACCCCCTTACATGCCACATTTGGCATGTAATTTTTTTTTGGGGGGGGGGGGGGGGGGAGTGGGGGCTTCAGTAGGAGTGGGACTTCCTGTCCCACTTCCTGCTCCCGCCGAGGGGCTGGTTAGGCGATTAAGCCTTAATCGCCTACACCAGCCCCTCCCTGTAGGCGACCACATGGGACACTGACAGGTCCCATGCGATCGCCTCTCCAATCAGCGGCAAGCCACGCCGCGCATGCGCAGTGCGGCTCGCGCATGCGCAGTGGGTGCCCGGCCGTGAAGCCGAAGGCTGTCACGGCTGGGTGCCCACAGTCGAGATAATTTTTCACCAGCTTCTTACTGCCCTATAACTGTCACATTTAGTTTAATATGAGAATATTTACCATAGCCTCAATACACATAGTTGAGGTTCCTTGCCCATATTTTTTTTAAGATTTGTGATAACCTAGAAACTCTGTTTTAGTCTTTAACCACTTAAGTCCCGGACCATTATGCAGGTAAAGGACCAGGCCCCTTTTTGCGATTCGGCACTGCGTCGCTTTAACTGACAATTGGCTGACGTGGCTCCCAAACAAAACTTACGTCCTTTTTTCCCCCACAAATAGAGCTTTATTTTGGTGGTATTTGATCACCTCTGCGGTTTTTATTTTTTAAGCTATAAACAAAAATAGAGCGACAATTAAAAAAATATATATAAAAAAAACATTTTGTTTCCTTAGTTTAGGCAGATACGCATTCTTCTACATATTTTTGGTAAAAAAATAAAATAAAAAAAAATTGCAATAAGCGTTTATTGGTTTGCACAAAAGTTATAGCGTTTACAAAATGGGGATATTTTTATGGCATTTTTATTAATAATGTTTTTTACTGGTGATCAGCGTTTTTTTTTTCATGACTGCGACATTATGACGGACACATCGGACACTTTTGACACATTTTTGGGCCATTGTAATTTTCACAGCGAAAAGTGCTATAAAAATGCACTGATTACTGTAAAAATGACAATGGCAGTGAAGGGATTAACCTGTAGGGGGTGCTAAAGGGGTTAAGTGTGTCCTAGTTTGTTTCTTACTGTAGGGGGCGTGGCTGGGCGCATGACGTCACTGATCATCGTTCCATATGACAGAAAGCAGACGATCAGTGACACACTCACTGGGAAGCACGGGGAGAGGTTTGTTTACACTTACCTCTCCACGTTCTTCCTCTCTGTGACCCGATCGCAGGACACCGGCGGCATGCTCGCGACCCTTAGCTTCTTAAAAGGGGATATACCTCTACGTCCATATGCCCAACCGTGCCATCCTGCCGTAAATAGTCGTGCGCCAGTCCTTAAGGGGTTAATCATGGGTTAAATCTGAACTCAATGCATATAGAAAATGCAGCATGTAACTTGCTGGTTAGACGTGGGATCGGCGCAAGTTAAGTTACCTTTGATGTGTCTAGAGAAATTGATGGTAGCAATTGTGAGAGCAGTAATGGAATGTCCAAGCCAATGGTTGACGTTTTCTAACTGCTTTATTTTCGGTCCAACATCGACCAACAGTCAACTTGAGGTAGAAAGGATAGATTGGTGAAAATAATACCTTTGCAAATTCAGGTTATGGATAACGAACAGAAGCAGTCCTGCTTCTAGAGTATATTCTTTTCTCCCGTTGACACTCCTGCCAGAGTGGGTGCAGTGCACCTGGACAGACCTCTCCAACAGGCCTGGCAGCCAGAGTGTCACTGAGAAGGAACAAGTCTCTGCCACCGACTTGGCTCTAGTAAATTAGTAAAGGCCTCTGCCACAGGTCCGATACTTGAGAGCAATAGAGCGTATTTTTTCAGTCAATTTCTCTTGAAGTGTAGGGACCCGGTAAGTCACTGGGCCCCTCGGCAACTCAGTTGCTCTGAGCCATGAGGGCCCAGAGTTAGGAACTCCGCGTAGCACGGGCCCTGGCCAGGTAGGCCATAGTGACAGGGCCCGTGACGTGCGCACACCCTGAAGGTGGGTGTCGCACCTGGAACCAGGAACCCACGAAGAAACCCTGAAAAATGGCGTCTGCCACAGATATACCCTCCCCCAGTATGCCCCGCGAGGGAAACACTCCTCCAATTGGCTGCTGGGGAAAAATGGCTCTGCCTGAATCCCTTTGGCGCCACCTGCCGCCCAGAGATGGAACTGCATCCCTGGAGCGCAGAATGACCCACAGGATAATTCAGGGCTGACAACAACCTAATTTAACATAAATCAACCTGGGTGAGAGAAAATAAGTCTCTCACCCCACTAAATTTACAAATAGCGTCCCTTCTGAAAGTAAGGGGGCGCTACATATACATTATATTTTTTTTTTTTTTTTACCTAGAAACAGCAAACATTACTGAATCTTTATAGAAGCAACACCAAGAGCCAATCAGGATCTAAAGAATTGCACAGTGCAATGCTCGAACACTAGAGGACAGGAGGAGTGTACAGTGACAGTTCTATCTGTATCCTATATTAATAAAGTAATAATGAACTAAAATTAACCTTCCAATATGACATTAATTTATACACATTCCAATGGCATAAAAAACAATTGGTGTAAAATGAGAATGCAGCCGTAAAAGTCCAATATGTGAACAATTAATCACCACCACCAGTTAGTGGGTGTACTGTTCACCGAACGGTTAATTTGTTGATTGCCAAGAGAAAGGAAAAAACACACATCTATCTTGATTAAGAGAAAAATCTCTTGAGTACTATCTAGATAGGAACTCGCATCAGAGACTGATAATCTTCATATATAGTGGATAAAAATATCAACTTCTACGCATGCAGTGATTCGCAAAGCAGCAATTCCTCTCCCTTCACATCCAGCACATTCAAGCACGTGGGTAGAGTCACTGGCTCCTCCTAACCAGTTTCGTCACCTGTCACGTGATTTTTTCAAGGGTACCTTAAAAGCATATTGGACTTTCATGGCTGCATTCTAATTTTACACCTATTGTTTTTTATGCCATCGGAATGTGTATAAATGTATGTAATATTGGAAGGTTGATTTTAGCGCATTATTACTTTATTAATATAGCACATTTGGTGATATCAGTACACTTTTAAAATAGTTGCAGCTTTAATCATTTATCTTTTTAATATTTTTGGTTCATATCAGCACTTTATTACCCATTTTTCTATCTGTATCCTGCTGCTTCTTCATTGTCCAATCATCACAAGCTAGGGCTGGTACTACCCTAAGCTGCACGGTAAGCTGTAAAGAGGTGGGGGATCTGGTTGCCTGACAACACAGCACTATCCCTAGAGAAATACAAAATTTCTTTGGCAAATCAGTCTCATATTTCAGTTTAGTTAATTGCCTCAAGTTAAGTTTAGTCTATATAATGTTTGGCATAATCTGTTTCCCTAAAACATAATATTCCTGCTGACAGATCATCGTATAATAATAGATCTATATCCACTTCCATACCAGGCACTTACGCACCTTCCCACCCAAGCCAATTTTCAGCTTTCAGCACTGTCGCACTTTGAATGACAATTGCGCGGTCATGCTGCACTGTACCCAAACAAAATTGGCATCCTTTTTTCCCCACAAATAGAGCTTTCTTTTGGTGGTATTTGATCACCTCTGCGGTTTTTATTTTTTGCGCAACAACTAATAAAAGACAAAAAAAATAGAAAACAACATTTTTTTAAATTTTTTTCTGTTAACTTTTTGTAAATAAGTACGTTTTCTCTTTCAATTGCGGGCACTGATATGGCGGCACTGATGGGCACTGATGAGGTGGCACTGATGGGCACTGATAGGCAGCGCTGGTATGCGGCACTGATGGGGACTCATAGGTGGCACTGATGGGCACTCATAGGTGGCACTGATGGGCACTCATAGGTGGCACTGATGGGCACTCATAGGGGGCACTGATGGGCACTCATAGGGGGCACTGATGGGCACTCATAGGGGGCACAGATGGGCACGCATGGGTGGCACAGATGGGCACTGATAGGTGGGCACTGGGCATGGATTGGCACTGAGGGGTGGCACTGATAGACACTGTGGGGTGGCACTGATGGACACTGAGGGTTGGCACTGATGAATCTATGTTTTCAGTCAGTGCCCATGTGTGGGCACTGACTGGCACCCTTTTTTTTTCTACTGGCATGTTTTAAACGGAAAAAAAAATCCCTTTTTTTTAATTTTTTTTTTTTTACTTTAGCCCTTCCAGTGTGGGCACTCCCTGGTGGTCTAGTGTGGGCATCTGAGGGGGGGGGCTGTGCTGATAAACAATCAGCACAAACCCCCCCTGTCAGGAGAGCCGCCGATCGGCTCTCCTGTACTCGCGTCTGTCAGACGCGAGTGAGGAAGAGCCGTCGACGGCTCTTCCTGTTTACATCGTGATCAGCCGTGATTGGACACGGCTGATCACGTGGTAGCGAGCCTCCGCCGGAGACTCATAGTTACATAGTTAGTCAGGTTGAAAAAAGACACAAGTCCATCCAGTTCAACCATAAAAAAAAATAAAAATAAAACAAAGTAAAACACAGTACATCCTCCCATACACCCAACTCCATACCCACAGTTGATCCAGAGGAAGGCAAAAAACCCCAGCAGAGCGATGATCCAATTTGCTACCGGAGGGGAAAAAATTCCTTCCTGATCCCCCGAAAGGCAATCGGATTTACCCCGGATCAACTTTACCTACAAAACTTAGTACTCAGTTATATTATGTGCATTTAGGAAAGAATCCAGGCCTCTCTTAAAGCAATCTACTGAGCTGGCCAGAACCACCTCTGGAGGGAGTCTGTTCCACATTTTCACAGCTCTTACTGTGAAGAAACCTTTCCGTATTTGGAGGTGAAATCTCTTTTCCTCCAGACGTAAAGAGTGCCCCCTTGTCCTCAGTGTTGACCTTAAAGTGAATAACTCAACACCAAGTTCACTATATGGACCTCTTATGTATTTGTACATGTTGATCATATCCCCCTTATTCTCCTCTTCTCAAGAGTGAATAAATTCAGTTCCTCTAATCTTTCCTCATAGCTGAGCTCCTCCATGCCTCTTATCAGTTTGGTTGCCCTTCTCTGCACTTTCTCCAGTTCTCCGATATCCTTTTTGAGAACTGGTGCCCAAAACTGGACTGCATATTCCAGATGAGGTCTTACTAATGATTTGTACAGGGGCAAAATGATATCTCTATCTCTGGAGTCCATACCTCTCTTAATACAAGAAAGGACTTTGCTCGCTTTGGAAACCGCAGCTTGGCATTGCATGCCATTATTGAGCTTATGATCAACTAAAACCCCCAGATCCTTCTCCACTACAGATCCCCCCAGTTGTACTCCCCCTAGCATGTATGATGCATGAATATTCTTAGCCCCCAAGTGCATAACTTTACATTTATCAACATTAAACCTCATCTGCCACTTAGTCGCCCAATTAGACAGAGCATTGAGGTCGGCTTGTAAATTGGAGACATCCTGCAAGGACATTATTCCACTGCATAGCTTGGTGTCATCTGCAAAAACAGAAATGTTACTTTTGATCTCAGACCCAATATCATTTATAAATATATTGAAAAGTAAGGGACCCAACACTGAACCTTGGGGTACACCGCTGATAACCTTGGACCATTCAGAGTAAGAATCATTAACCACAACTCTCTGAATTCTGTCTTTCAGCCAGTTTTCTATCCATTTACAAACTGATATATCTAATCCTGTAGACCTTACCTTACACATGAGCCGTGTGTGGGGAACTGTATCGAACGCTTTTGCAAAATCCAAGTATACCACGTCCACTGCCACGCCTCTGTCCAGGGTTTTACTTACCTCTTCATAAAAGGAAATCAGGTTTGTCTGACAACTTCTGTCCTTCATGAATCCATGCTGTCTGCTGCTTAAATAGTTTGTTTCCAGCAAGAACTCATCCACGTGGTCTTTTATTAAACGTTCCAGTATCTTTCCAACTATAGAAGTTAAACTAACAGGTCTATAGTTACTAGGTAAAGACTTTGTTCCCTTTTTAAATATGGGCACCACATTGGCTTTATGCCAATCCAGTGGTACTATTCCTGTCATTAATGAGTCCCTAAATATTAGATACAGTGGCTTTGAAATTTCAGAGCTCAATTCTTTTAGGATCCGTGGGTGGATGCCATCTGGTCCAGGTGCTTTATCCACCTTTATTCTGTCTAAATATTTCTGGACCATATCACTTTTGAGCCATTGTGGATTTGGGGCTGTGTCACTCCCACCCCCTATATCGACATGAGCTCCCCCATTCTCCATTGTATACACAGAGCTGAAGAAAGCATTTAATAAATTTGCCTTCTCTATGTCCTCAGTCACCCACTCTAGATTATTTTGTAAAGGGCCTACATGCTCAGACTTGACCTTTTTACTATTAATATATTTAAAGAATTTTTTGGGGTTTGTCCTACTATCTTTTGCAATCTGTCGTTCATTTTGAATTTTTGCATCCTTGATTTCCTTTTTACATATTCTATTATATTCTTTGTAACATTTAAACGACACTAGTGTTCCTTCATTTTTATATTTTTTAAAAGCTATTTTCTTATTGTTTATAGCTTTTTTAACTTTAACCGTGAGCCACATAGGTTTTATCTGTAGCCTTTTAAACTTATTGCCCATGGGAATATACTTTGCAGTGAGGTTCCAAAGAGTCTTTTTGAAGAATTCCCATTTCTGTTCTGTGTTCATCGGTGCCAATATTCCCTCCCAGTCCAAGCCCTGGAGAGCAGTCCTCATGCTTTGAAAATTTGCTCTCTTGAAATTAAGTGTTTTTATCTTTCCTGTATGTATTTCTTGCTTATAGTTTACATTAAACGAAATCATGTTATGATCACTGCTACCCAGGTGTTCCTTTATCTGAACATTAGTAATGAGCTCTGCATGGTTTGAGATTACCAGGTCCAACAGAGCATCATTCCTAGTTGGGGCCTCAATAAACTGGACCATAAAATTGTCCTGCAATAGGTTTTTAAATTTTTGTCCTTTAACTGTCCCAGAAATTCCATTATTCCAGTCAATTTCTGGGTAGTTAAAATCCCCCATTATTATCACCGTCCCTGCCCTTGCAGCCCTTTCCATCTGTGCAAGGAGCTGAGTCTCCACCTCCTCATTAACATTGGGTGGTCTATAACAAACTCCAATGATTAGCTTTGAACTACGCACATCTGTATGCAGTTCCACCCATAATGCTTCAACTTCATCACACTCTCCATCAACCAGGTCCTCTTTCACGCTTGCTTTGAGGTCACTTCTCACATAGAGACAGACCCCTCCACCTTTCCTTTTTACCCTGTCTTTCCGAAAGAGAGCATAGCCAGGAATATTAATAGCCCAGTCATGTGAGGATTGAAGCCAAGTTTCAGCAATACCGATTACATCATAGCTCTCCTCATGCACCAGAGCTTCCAACTCACCTGTTTTGCTTGGAAGGCTTCTGGCATTGGTGAACAAACACTTAAATGTATTGTTACATTTGTCGCTGGTGTTTTTCATATGATTCATATAATTTTTAGTAGTGCAAATGGCACTATAATTTCCAATGGCTGTTTGCAACATGGGAACTTTCTTGTCACCTGCCATAACCCCACCTCCATCTATCCCCATTCCACTCTCCATTAATGTCTGACCCCTAACTGACCTGTGTGCCCGATGTAATTCACATTCACCCTCCCCCCTCAAGTCTAGTTTAAATACTCCTCCAGCATTCCCCTAAACCTCTCCCGTTACCGAGATCGGAGGTGCAGGGTGTCAGACTGACACCCCGCATTACCGATCGCCGTGCTGCGCCCCCACAGAGGCGCGCGCGGCATGAAATCGTGTAGGACGTTGGACAAAGCCCAGTCACGATTTCATAAGCACTTCCCGGCCGTCAATCTCCTATTGACCGGGCGGGAAGTGGTTATATATGGAACATTAGTAGCATTCAACATTATCTTTCTATTTCAGAATACTCATGGCATGCTATGATTGTAGCCTATTCTTCTGATCAATAATGACCCCGAAACAGTTGAATCTCTATGGAGACACTATGGCCTGTACTGTACACATACCCCTCGGTTGGTCAATTTTGGCAACAAAAAAAAAAGTGTCTTTGGATAGGCCAACAGGTTTGTACTCCAATATTAATCCACTACTGATATCACTCAATGATTTTCACAGGAAGAAGGAATAGAACAGAAGTTTGTTAGTTTTAGCTAAAGCAGACTGAGGAGTCACATTGAGAACCTGTTTTTGGGCTGGGTTGTTACTCTTAATATGTTCTAACTGGCTGATACTGTATAAATTGAGAGGCATTATTGAATTAAGCAGCGAACATGTACCAACTAGTAAAACATGGTAATGATCACAGCTGTAGAGGCGGTCAGAAACGCACACTGGGATTCAAACATTACAGTCTCTTGAGTGGGTGAAGAGGCACACTCAGTATAAAAGCTTGTCACACTTAACATTATATTTATTGAAATTTACAGTTTACAGGTGTAGCATTACCCCCAGTGAAGCTGCTGGATTTTTGGGCAGCGCGTTACCTCGTGGCTCCTCCGAAATTCCTAGGGGTGAATGATGCGTATTGCATGTAGTAGAAGTAAAGGAATGTCCAGACAGGTGCTCTTTGATGTGCTCTATATTACCCAGCCGGGTAAAAACAGTAAACTTGTGGTGAGGAAAGTAAAGTTGAAGAAGAAAGGAGAATAGCAGATTCAGGCGTGATCATAGGAAACAGTCCTGTTCCCAAACGTAACACTTTTCACCACTCCTGCCGGAGTGGGTTTAGCGTACCCAGACAGGCCTCTCTCACTGACCTGGCAGCCGGAGTATCACTCAGACAATTGTAGGGTGAAGTCTCTGCCACAGACCCTCCTCTGTGAACTTAAACTTGGGAGAAAGTCTCTGCCACAGACCCCTCTTTGAAGAGCCTCAGAAGATACCTCTGCCACAGGTCCCCTCTGGGTTGAATTATTGGAGATATGCCTCCTTAAATTAGTTACGTCTGGATCTTCTTCAACTTGCTGCCCAGGCACCGACCGACTGGTGATCAATCTCTCGGTGTCTGGCTACCTCGATCCCCGGTGGTTTATCCAGGCCCTTTTGGACCGCCAGCCTCTCAATGGCGCTCCTCAGACCGACTCCCCACCGAACAGCAGCACAGCTTGGAATCTTCAAGAATGGGGACCCAGTCACTCACTGGATCCCTGTCGCTGTTCAGATGCCCCGGAACCAGGAACACATCGTGACCCCCCCCCCTGGCCAGGTAGGCCATAACGCCGGCGCCGTGATGTGGCCACCCTAAAGGTGGGTGCCACACTGGACGAAGAAGAACCCAGAACCAATGGCGTCTGCCCCATAAATACCCCTCCCCAGCATGCTAGCACCAGTACTGTAAGGTACATAGGCGCTACACAGGTGATAAGTAAAGCCAATGCATTTCGGGAAAAATACCTCCCCCTTTATCAGGGCTGTAGTGGTAGATGTGGTTGGACAAACCTGGAACCGGTATATTGATAAGAGTATAATGAGGGGAAGAATAATAGAATAAAGTGGAATAGAAAAAAACTGAATAGATTAGAATAGAATCAAATAAAATGAATATACCTGTCTTTTAAAATTCAAACTTCAAAAACTCGAATTTTTTATAGGATTTGAAAATAACAGATGGAAGAAACCAATCCGAATATATGAAAATGTATTCTGAAAACGAATCATTCCAACATAACGAATATGACAAAAAAAAATTATTAAAAGAATTAATCCAAAATGAAACAAAAAACTTTTTTTTTTTTCTTTTTTATCATTCAAGTTTAAGTTTATTTTCAAAACAGAAAAAATATAAAATATACAGCTATGCGCCAAATAACACAGTAAATATTACAGCTGAACATACATTTGAGAATAGACAGATACATTCAGTGTTTATCGTTTCCAACATTTTTAACCTCAGAGGGTAGTACTTATTAAACTGCAAAGAGAAATGAGAACTATTAAGATAAGTCAGAACCCCATAGGTAATATAGTTTGTCCCAAATCACCTCCCTAATCCCCCGAGATCTCATATATCCTATGGTCTGATCCAGAATATTAAAGCAATGAGGGATGTAGTAGACCAATCTTTCATAGACCCCAAGAAGGTGGGTATCCAGGACAATCTCCGCCTCTCCGACACCCCTCTTGGGATCACTCTGTATCCTAGAGGCGGACCTGTCCCTTCTACCCAACCTCCCCAAAAGCAACTTGATCTAACATTTGTCTAAAGAACCAAGACAACATCCTACCCAGGGTTAACTATAATAGAAAAACCCGATATATAATGAGTATTTCCGAACCCATTATCCCCAAAGTGAGAATATCACATTATGAGAAGTAATGTACTATGTTTAGTTTTCTCGAATCTAAAATTAAGAGAAAAAAAGAAAAGAAAAGGAGAGAAAAACAAAAAGGGGAAAAGGGGAGGAAGAGAAGGGGGGGAGATAGAGATGAGAAGAGTAAAGAGTTCAGAGGAAAGAGTAAGCCCACCTGCCAAGATTATGCATCAGTCCGGAGCAACAGCCACTACTGTATCCCTGGAGTATAGGGGATTCCCATGTACTTAATCCACGGTTCCCACGTTTCAGTAAACAAAATGGTTTTATCTAACATTAAACTAATTCTCTTTTCCTGCTCCATGATCCATGTGACTTTTCTCTTCATGTGTAGAATAGAGACCGACTGTTTCTTCCATGCGGCTGCAATAGTTATTCTGACGCCTGTCAGGATAAATAGAATCAGTTTTCTGGTAACCTTCGAGATTTGTGGGATTAGACCATTCAATAGAGCGATTGCTGGAGACTGATGCACATTACACCCTGTTACTCGTCTGACAATGTGAAACACCTTATTCCAATAACCCCGAATCTTTGGACATTCCCACCAAGTGTGAAACATGGACCCTATTCCCTGGCAACCTCTAAAGCATAAGGGTGAGTATGAAGGATACATCGAGGCCAGTTTAAGAGGGACCATGTACCATCTAGTAAAGATTTTCGCATTGGCTTCCGCCAGAGATACACTTAGCAAACCCTTGATAGATCTAGCAAAATTTCCATACCAATCCTCTAAGTCCCATTCATCTCCAAGTTCTCTTTCCCAAGCGAGCATGTGGGGTAATTTTGTATCATTTGACGCGAGAGATTTATAAATAACTGAGATATTACCCCGTCTCGCCGAGGCTTGGTCGCATCTATGTTCAAATGGAGATATGGAGCCAGAAATTAGGTTATCAGACCAAAGATTTTGGGCGTAATCATGTAATAGAGAGAATCTCAATCTCTCGGAGGAGGGGAGATCAAAATTATCAACAAAAAATTGTTCGGGCAAAGGGCCCAATCTTGAGAAGAGCTGTCCAATGCGGTACACCCCCTTGTCATGCCACCATTTGAAGGAGTCGACGTCGACTCTAGATGCAAAGATCGGATCCAGGAAAACCTCCGCTAAGGGTTGACCTTTCGAGACCAGAGAAGGATTTTTCCTAAGTGAATCCCAAATTGCTAAAGCTTGAGAAAGGGTTGGGGACATAATAGCGGGTCTGTGTTTGGGGGTACACCACATCAAATTTTCTATAGTAAACGCAGAAGATGCTTGTTCTTCTATATTAATCCAATCAGGACGGTCCTTTTTAAGATATACTTCAGATAGTTGGGCCAACCTAGCAGACTGGTAGTACCACCACAAATTCGGGACTCCTAAACCCCCCTGTTCAGTTAGATTGAAGAGGCTTCGAGAAGGAACCCGCGGACCCTTCTTGTTCCAAACGAATCTGGTGATTTTGCCCTGAAATGATTTTAGGTGACTTTTAATTATTGGGATGGGCAATGAGCGGAAGAGATATAAAAGTCTGGGGAGTAGAGTCATCTTAACCGAATTAATCCTACCAATCCATCCTATTTTCTGGGAACCCCATTCATTTAAATCTTTCTCGAGTTTTTTAAACGTAGGATAGTTGGCAGAATAGAGATTCTCAAACTTCGAAGTCAGGTTGATTCCTAAATATTTGATAGATGAAATTTCCCATTTGAATTCATATTTGTTTTTTAACATTAAAACTGTGGGTTCAGGGAGTGACACATTAAGCGCTCTGGATTTAGCCCAATTTACTTTGAGTCCCGACACTCTAGCGAAGTCAGTCAATAGGTAAATAATTTCAGGAAGAGAGGATGGAGGTGAGGTTATGAAAAGCAATAGATCATCTGCAAATAATGCACATTTATGTTCCTTTTGAGAGCATTTAATTCCCTTGATATCCGGGTCATCACGAATAGCTATAGCCAAAGATTCGATCATGACTGCGAATAGCATAGGAGACAAGGGGCATCCTTGTCGTGTGCCCCTCCGGATCTTAATAGGTTCTGAGAATAGGCCCTGTACACGGAGTTTGGCTTCCGGACATGAATAGAGCGCAGATAAGATTCCCATGAATTTAGAGCCGAAACCCCATCGCTTCAGTACCCTAAACATATATGGCCAGTACACTGAGTCGAAGGCTTTCTGGAGATCTAGGGAAAGGAGCATCCCTTCTTGTCCACGATCCCCAATCCACCCAGATTGTAGAATGGAAATCAGATCAACTGCCCTTCTTATCTGGTCCGGTCCCTGCCTCCCTGAAATGAATCCTACCTGATCCCCATTAATATATTGGTTCATGAAAGGGGACATTCTATTGGCCATAATTTTGGTTAATATTTTGAGGTCGTTATTAATAAGAGATATTGGCCTGTAATTTTCAACTAGACTAAGGTCTTTATCAGGTTTCGGGATCACTGAGATATAAGCCATATTAAGTTGTTTATTAATAGAAATACCATCTGTCAAGGAATTATAAAAGCGAGTTAAGTAAGGCGTAAGGATAACTGAGAATGTTTTATAATATGGGGAGGAAAAACCATCGGGTCCCGGTGCCTTATCCGTCTTTAGATTTTGAATTACTGATAGAACTTCCTCAGTTGATATGGGAGCCTCCAATATCTCCATATGTTCCTTTTTCAAAGTAGGAAGACTTATTTTATCCAAGAATTTCTCTATTTTATCTGAAGTAGATTTATCGTCAAAAGCGTAAAGTCTAGAATAGAAATCATGGAAGGTTTCCATCATCCGCTGAGGATTTAAAGTAAGGGATCCATCTGCTTGTCTAATCTTGGGGAGCGTTTTTGCTTTAAATCTAGGTGACAATTTATTTGCCAGCATCGGCCCTATTTTATCCTTCAATTGGTAAAATCTGGCACCTGTCCATTTCATATCTTCTCCTGCCCGTGCTGTTAGTGCTAAGTTCAGGGCCGATCTAGCGGCATCAAGTGAAGAGGTGGGAAATCCAGAAGGATCTGACTTATGTTTTCTGCGCAAGTCTAGATATTTCTCTTCTAGCTCTCTCACCTCCACCCTCTTTTGTTTTTTAAGTCTGGACGCAATTTGTATTATTTTGCCTCTTACTGTTACCTTGTGGGCCGCCCATAGAGTTTCCGGGGAAACTTCTTGTGTATCATTAAATTCAAAATATTCCTTTATAGCTTGTTCAATTTCCGTCACAAGGGCTGGATTTTTTAAAATAGATTAAGAGTCCAATGAGACACTCTATGGGCTGTATTCTCCCGTCTTAGAGATACCAGAACCATAGAGTGGTCCGACTATGGAACATCTGCAATAGTTGACTCAACGGCTGCCGGGACATGATGACTCGAAATCAATATGTGGTCTATTCGTGAATATGATAGGTGGGGATTAGAGAAATGTGTATAGTCTTTAGCGTTTGGGTTCAATTCTCTCCAAATATCAATCAACCTAGATTGGTGTAGCATACGTGCCACTTGAGTACTAGCTTTAGTCGGCTAATTATTTTAGTCTTATTTGGTTTAGATTTATCCAAACCCGAATCAAAGGCCAAGTTGGAGTCCCCCCCCATAACTATGATACCCTCCATAAAAGGTCGGAGAGTATCTAGCATCTGTGAAAAAAAATTCTGTTGTCCCCTATTTGGTGCATAGTATGAGACAAAAGTGTACATTTTTTCATCTAGGGTTCCTTTAGCCAAAACAAATCTTCCTTCCGAGTCCCTGTATTCCTTAATCAAAGTGAATTTACAAAATTTAGAAAATAAAATAGCCACCACTTTGGTCTTATTTTCCGCCTTAGATAAATAGAACACTGGAAAGTGAGCATGTAAAAAAGAGGGGGTGTACCGCCTTGGGAAGTGTGTCTCTTGTAGTAAAACAACATCCACATGCATAGACTTATAGGCTTGAAAAGCCTTTCGTCTCTTAATATGAGAGTTCAGCCCCTGAGTGTTGTGTGTTACAACACGAAGGGGTGTGGAAGAGCTATTTGGTCCAGCCATGGAACCTAAACCTTACATCCTCCAGAATGTGTACCATGTAATGAGTCTGTAACCTAGAAAACCCATATCCTGACAGGTAGGCCGACAGAGAGGAGAATACAGAGTGGAAAGACAGGGAGAAAGAAGGAGAAATCAAAAGGAAAAAATAAAACAGTAAACAATAAAGCAAAATGTGGCATAACATAAGGTCAAACCATGACCCGAAATGGGGGGAGGGACTAATCTCCCTTCCCCCATTTAAAGAAGATATTCCAAAGTGGTCCAGTGTTGAGGGACCAAACACCCGCTTCCCAGGACGACAAAAAGTCTGTCTGGAAAGTGAGTACAGGCTCAATGCCTCACCACCACCCACTACCAACAGTCTATACGTTATTCTATACAACTTGTTTTTAGGAAGAAATTGATCTCGTGCAGTTTATGCATTAAGACATGTGCCGTAACGAGGTTTCCCAGAGGAGGAGCGATGAAGAGGGAAGAGAAAAAAAAAACCCCTCTTCTTTGTAATTTCAAATATTATATGTATACCCCTATATATATTCTCATATAAACGCATACAATCTCATTGGGGAAAAATAAATAAAAACATTTCTTTGTAATTTCACATATTATATGCATACCCCTATAAATATTCTCATATATACACATATAATCTCATTGGGGGGAAAAAAAAAAAAAGGGGGGGGGGGAGGGGCCCCTCTTTCTTTGTAATTTCAAATATTATATGCATACCCCTATATATATTCTCATATAAACGCATATAATCTCATTGGGGAAAAATAAATAAAAACATTTCTTTGTAATTTCACATATTATATGCATATCCCTATATATATTCTTATATATACACATATACTCTCATTGGTGGAGAGAAAAAAAAAAAAGAAAAAAGGGGGGGGCCCCTCTTTCCTTGTAATTTCAAATATTATATGCATACCCCTAAATATATTCTCATATAAACGCATATAATCTCATTGGGGAAAAATAAATAAAAACATTTCTTTGTAATTTCACATATTATATGCATATCCCTATATATATTCTTATATATACACATATACTCTCATTGGTGGAGAGAGAAAAAAAAAAAAAGGGGGGGGGTCTTCCCCTCCCCCTTCCCTCCCCCCTTCCCTCCCCCCTTCCCTCTCCCCTCCCCCCTCAAATCCCCAATTGGTGTCTCCTCCGGGAAAGTTCAACTGGAATTAGTGATCCAAGTCAGGTTGCTGAGTTTTTCCCAACTTTCCTGTGTTTTACTCTATTCCATTCGCCCGAAGTAGGGCTAGTAGGTGTCTGTCTTTTGGCTGAGAGAGGCTGTGGAGGTGTAGTATCCATGTCTGGTGCGGTTGCGATTATTCTTAGGTCTAATAGTAATCTTTCCCCCTCCTGAAAGTTGCGTACAGCATAATGTCTACCATTATAGGTGAATTTTAGAGCAAAGGGAAAGGCCCAATTATACTTGACTTCCTTCTTCATTAGGGCCGACAATAATGGTTTCATTGCTCTCCTCTTCTGAATAGTGTGGGGGGAAATGTCAGAAAATATTTGGATCTTTGCTCCTTGGTACTGCAAATGTTCTTGTTGACGGGACTTTTGCATTATTTCCTCTTTGGTGGAATAATAATGTGGTTTAACTACCACGTCTCTAGGTAAACCGTCCTTGCGTAACGGGCCTAAGGATCTGTGCGCTCTGTCTAATTCCAACTTATGTGCGGGAATGGATGGAATCAGATCTCTAATGATGTCTTGTATAGCAGAGTGAACATTAACTATGGATTCAGGTATCCCCCTTACCCTGAAATTATCTCTCCGAGATCTGTTTTCCAAACCATCTATCCTATCTTGAGCAGCTTCTAGTTGTTCTTGCATGAATTGTAGATGGTCCGTATTCTGATCAATCCTTGAGACATTAGCGTCCAATTTATGTTCAATAGATTCTATCCTGTTACCAATACTTTGGAAGTCTGCTCTGATATCTCTAGTGATCCTCTCAGCAGTCTGTGTCAGACCCTTGTCTAACATTTCAGCTATTCTGTTAAACAGATCAGTTACATTGAAAGAAACATCAAGAGCCCGTTCAACATTCACCTGCTCATGCCCCGGAGGAGGTTGTGAGGAGATTGCAGTAGAAATTACATGACCAGTCAACTCAGTGACTGTTCTTTCTTTCAGTACAGAGGAATATAGAGCAGGAGTTGGATTAGATCCCAGAGGATGAGTTATAGAGGTGACAGGCATTTGAGGTGAAATTTGTCTGTCAGACATGGATGCCTCTGTAATGCTCAGCATGTGTGTCTGAGGTATGGCAGACATTTTGTGGAGATTTTTCACAGTGGAAAAGTCTTTGTTGTTAGTTCTGACTTGTTTGTGTTGTTTTCCCTTCATAAGCTGGAACAACAATATTTACCAACACCCACAGGCGTCGTTATAGTATCAGGAGCAGGGCTTATGGAGCTTTTGGAATCAAATGACCTTAAGCCAGGATATGTATTTTGCAGTGGACATTTGCCTTGCTAGACCTCAATAGAAAAAAATAGGGAGAAACCGTATGAATTGAATATCCATATTGTGTACTGTTTGCTGCTGTCTTAAATGCGGCTGAGAAGGATCAATATATTCTGCTGTGGTTGATAGATAATCGGTGGCGAGTGAGGCACCCTCCTCAGGCCTCCATCATGGGAGCGCCTCACATATTAACAACAAGGGGCCTCAAAAATGGCGGTAATACCTTGGTGTAGAGATACGTTCTCGTCTCCAGTAACCACTCAGGTTACTGTCCCCGGGCCACCTCCCAGACTGCTACTTATTTTGCGGAGGATTATAGTGTGGCAAGGCCTGTTTCTTCAGCCTCTGCCACACTCAAGTTCGGCTGCAGCTGAGGTATCCCAGACCTCCTACAATGGCGGCGGGGTGTCTCCAAATGGATCCTGTCACGGATCGTTTTGTTCCCTCAGCGGACCTCCGGGAGGCTCCGCAACAATACCGGGCTGTACAGGGAGAGTCCCCGGAGCAAGTCCGAGGTGAGAGGGGCTTGTGTCACCTGTTTCAGAGACCAGAAACTAGCGGGTTGAGGTTGGTTTGTCGGAGCCTCCTCAGAACACGTCCGCCATCATCCGCGTCCGGCCACGCCCCTACTTTTTTTGTTTTTCATCCTGCACTCCTCTATAAATTACCTAACATAGCATAACCTTAGGGCAACGGGGAAAACTGTATAGGCCCTATTGATGTTATTGTGGTGATAAATCAAATAAATATAAACAAAAAAGAGGATAGAATGTCTGCCCCACTCTTTTAAACTGAGAAATCAGAGCAGATCCTGTTCCTAACAAAGTAGGCCCTAACAAAGCAGCTTGTGCTTACTCCGTCTGCCTGCCTCCTGCTCAGCTAAAAACGAGAGAAAGAAGTCTGCATGTAATATAGGCAGGCTCTGTCCGTGTAGAGCATTCACTACCTGGTCAGAGCCAGGCATGTGAGCTATCTGCCAGGTTACCAGCAAACAGTTCGGATTCGCTGTAGTTTTCTATACTGGAAAATGCTATTGTAGCGCCCCCTTACTTTCAGTATGGGCACTACACTAAAGTTAGTGGGGGAGTGGGAGAGTTATGTTGCTTCCACTCTTAATTTTGCTAAATTTGGGCTGCTGTTATTCTGGAACTGTCCTGTGGGTCAGTCTGTGCTCTGGGGGTGTCGATCCCACTCCCGGGCGACAGATGTCATCAGAGGGGTTCTGGCAGAGACACCTTCTCCAGCAGCCAATTGGAGGAGTTTCACCTCGCGGGGCATGCTTGGGAGGGGTATATCTGTGGCAGGCGCCAGTTTTCGTGGTTCTTCGCGAGTTCCAGGTGCGGCACCCACCTTTAGGGTGTGCGCACCCCAACGGACCCCGGCGACATGGCCTGCCAGGCCGGGGTCACATGCTACGCAGAGTTTCCTGCTGCTGCTGAAAGGGGCCCTAGCGACTTGCTGGAGACCCATTCCTATTGAGAAGATCCTAAGCTGTGTGCTGTTCGATGGGGGATCGGCTTGAGGAGAACCAGGAGGCGGGTGATCCAAAAGGGCTTGAATGAACCATCGGGGATCTGGTCGCCAGGAACTGACAGATAACCAAAGACTGTCAACTGGTGACCCCTACCAAAAGAGAACTTTCTGGGAGGATTTGCTCTACAGTCCAGCATTGGGCCTGTGGCAGAGGTCTTCATCTAGAACGTTAAATTCTACTAGAGCCAAGTCAGTGAGAGAGACTTGTTCCTCCCAGCAACCCTGAGTGACATTCCGGTTGCCAGGCTTGTGGCAGAAGTCTGTCCGGAGGCACTTTACCCACTCTGGCTAGAGTGGCGACGCAATATACAGTTACTGAAAGTAGGCTTGCTTTCCTTTTCATCCAAGCCTGATACTGCAAGGTTATCTTTCATCAACCTGTCCTGTCTACCTCCTGATGATGTTGGTCGTGTTGGACCCAAGAAATAAAGCATTTGGAAAATCTTAACTTTACTTACTGCTTTACTTACGGACTTCACCCCTGTACAACACTTAGAGGTAACTTAATACACCGATCCCAAATCAATCAGGGGCCCTTGAGGGAGTATCGCGACACTATGATCCCTTTGAAAATTAGGTGCTGAACCCACACCAGTTTCTGCTTTGTTCTGAAATAGAAGCAGGTTCGGGTGGAGCCAATAGACCTTAAAACAGATCATTGTGAATGCGTGCCACTCCTGCCAGTTTCCTGCTTCGTTATAACGGCACATAAAACTTTGTTGATTCCCCCTATGAGCTCAATAATATTTCAATGTTTTTGTTGCAGGTAGTACCTGAATATACTTGCATTAGCCTATTGCACATCCTATACAACAGTGCTCAGACTAGGGGTGGAGAAGCAGCACAAGGAAACAATCAGTTATGATGCCTTGAAAGAAGCATACTGATATGAAAAGTGAGCAGAGTGACAGATAGGTGAGCTCATAAGCCGGATTCTTCTCTTTTAAGGGCCCATGCAGCAGCACATTGCATCTGAGGCCCCGTACACACGGCAGAGATTCTTGGCAGAAACCAGCGAGAAGCTCGCTGGGATCCTCATTCTGCCGAGAACCTCGGCCGTGTGTACGGTTTCGGCGAGCATCCCGTCGGGAAAGCCGTTGAGCCAAAATAGAGAGTAGGTTCTCTATTTGCTTGATGGCCCATCGAGAACCATGGCTCGGCGCCTTTCCCGACGGCTTGGTCGACGATTTCGACGGCCGGGCGAGAACCTCGACGGGCGGAACGATGTGTTTGGCCCGTCGAGGTTCTCGTACGTGTGTACGGGGCCTCAAAGAAGCAACTCCTACAGGCTTTTGAGCTCTCATTTTTTTTGCCTGGCCTGGCATCTCCATGTTAGCCAATGTGTCCATGCACACCATGGCTTTTTTTAGAAGTTTACAGGCAGAAGGAAAACCCCAAACTCATGTTTTTAAGAAAGCAGCTTTAAAAAATAAATAAAAATAAAAAAAGGACCTCAATGTTACTGAACTGCAGAAGAATAAAATCAAGAAGGGCTGTGTGTTGTAGCAGAGCTGTGTAAATATCAGGATCGGATGGACACAAATACAAATTCTTTGGCAGGCAAAACATCTTTCAGCTCTGTATTTAGCTGTTTGCCTGGAGATCAGCCTAAATATTTGTTATTGCACGTGTTGTCCTGTGTTGTGTTAAGCCTGCCATTCATTTTGAGTAGGCTGTCAATCCGCAGCAACCCCGGTTATAAAGGCACCTGCACCCTTTATTCCTGCACAGCACATTACAGCCAACCCTTCAGAGCCTTTACACATTGGCAAAATTACAGGGTTGCTTTAAAACCAAAAGACATTTAGTGGTGGCCGAACATTTGCAAACAATCTTATAACTAAAAGTCTTCTACGGCTGTAGTCCATTAACAACCACTTCCTTACAGGGCATTTTCACCCCCCTTCCTACCCAGGCCAATTTTCAGATTTCAGCGCTGTAACATTTTGAATGACAAATGTGCGGTCATGCAGCACTGTACACAAATGACATTTTTATCATTTCTTTCCCCCACAAATAGAGCTTTCTTTTTTTGGGGGGGTATTTGATCACCTCTGCGGTTTTTATTTTTTGTGCTATAAACAAAAAAAGAACAGCAACAATTTAAAAAAAATGTTTTTTTTTTTTCTTTTTGCTATAATAAATATCCCAATTAAATTTTTTTAAAATAAAATAAAAAAATGTTTTCCACAGGCCTTGTACACACGATCGGACATATCCGATGAAAACGGTCCGCGGACCGTTTCCATCGGATATGTCCGATCTGGAGTTTGGTCCGATGGCGTGTACACACCATCGGATCAAATTCCCCGCCGGCGGACGATGCGGTGACATGGCGGTGACGCGGCGGTGACGTTGACGCCGCCACGTCACCGCTACGTCACCGCACCAGGAAGTAAAACACTTCCGCGCATGCGCCAAATCCATTCGGCGGCGGCGGTGCGGGACGACATGTCTGCTGGTAAGTGTACTAACCAGCAGACATGTCGGGCGGACACATTCCCACCCGATAGATTTCAAAGCATGCTTTGAAATCTGTCGGGTGGACAAATCTGTCCGCTAGCCCATACACACGATCGGAGATGTCTGCTGAAACGGTCCATCGGACCGTTTTCAGCGGACATATCCGCTCGTGTGTACGAGGCCACACTTTAGGTCGATATGTATTCTCCTTCATTTTATTTACCAAAAATAAGGAATAAGCGTATATTGATTGGTTTGCACAAAAGTTAAAGTGCCTATAAAATAGGTTATTGATTTATGGAATATTTTTTTGCAGTAATGGTGGTGATCTGCGATTTGTATCATGACTGACATTATGGCGGACAGATCGGACAATTTTGACACTATTTTGGGACCATTGCCATTTATACAGCGATCGTGCTATAAGTATGCACTGATTACTGTATAAATGTCACTGACAGGGAAGGAGATCTAACTAGGGGCTGATCAAGGGGTTAAATGTGTTACCTAGGGAGTGATTCTAACTGTGGGGGCGTGGGACTTACTAGGGGAGGAGACCGATCGGTGTCCCTATATACTAGGAACACACAATCAGTTTTCTCTCCCCTGACAGGACGTGGATCTGTGTTTACACACACAGATCCATCTTCCTGCACTGTCACGCACGATCGCGGCCGCCGGGCCTGCGCATCGGCTCCTCTGATGTGGCAGCACGCGTACGCGCCCCCTATACTGCTGGGAAGCCAAGGACGTCATATTACTATAGGCAGGTATTGAAGTGGTTAAAGTAACAAGAAAGAAATATTTTGGCTTTAGTTTACTGTCTTGATATCCCTTCATTAGTGTCAAAAGGAATAGGACACAAGAATGTTCCTGAAAGCGGACAGTTGCTGCTTATAATAACTTGTAGTGTTTTGCTGTGGGGTACCTGGCTTGGGGGATGAGAGAACACAATGGAATATATAGGTAACTGACAGTTGTAGACGTCTTATTATGGTGAAATGTCAGCACAGCACAAGAAAAGATTTTCCTCTAGATCTTATCACACACACTCCTTGTCAGTGAAATGATGGCGGCTAAACAAAGCGTTCCAATTCAGATGAATTGATATTGTAGGTCAAGGGTCTCCAAACTTTCTAAACAAAGAGCCACATTGCAGTTCTTCAGGTTTGAGGGGTCCGGAATGTGGACAGTGGGAGAAAAATGCCCCAGTGTCAGTGTGGGAGCAAGCAATGTTTCTGTCTTGGTGGTCAGTGGGAGTAAATAAATTACACAACACCTTTGGTCAATAGGAGGAATAGTTCCCTATTGCTGGTGTCAGTGGAAGGAATAGTGCCCCAACATTGGTGTCAATTTGGAGGAATAATTTACCATTGTCGGCGTCAGTGGGACGAAGCGTGCCCCATTGTCGGTGTCAGTGGGAGGAAGCGTGCCCCATTGTCGACGGCAGTGGGAGGAGAGAGTGCCCCATCCTTGGAGTCAGTGGATGGAATAGTGACCCATACTTGGTGGGAAGAATACTGCCCCATCATTGGTATTAGTGAGAGGAGTAGAGCCCCATTATTGGTGTCAGTGGGACGGTGTCCTATCATTGTAGTCCAAAATGCAGCTCTTCAGTGAAAGTGAATAATAGCAATGTGATAGTCCATGTAAAAAGTCAATATGAGATAAAACTGATATAAAGCCGATAAGAAACCTCCACCAAGCTTCAGTGTGCAAAGAAAAAGCACACCACACCAACGTGCTATCAATCTGCTTACCAGAAAGATAAGACAACAGGCAATGTAATCATACATTGGTAAATGCAACACTCCAGACTTGATACATCAATCCAAGGAATATCCAAAAGTCACCAGCATTAGAAAGACCTCCAGCAACCAGTCAATAAGTGGTAAGGATATGCTGTAAATTCTGGCAACCAATCGCAATTACTGCCTGATCTGTTACAGTAAACTGATTTTAAGTCTAACTGATATTTATTGTATGTCTCAGAGCAGGTGGCAAGCAAAATTGTATGTTTTTTTTTTTTTTTGCCCAGGATCCAATCAACATTAAAGTTTGAGGGGCAGTTAACTGGCCCTTTGTTTGAAAAGTTGGGAGAGCCCTAATCTAGAGGTAATGCCCATTTGATTTGCTGATGCCTGGTAGCTTGTGGCTCATTACCTAGTTAAAGCGGGGGTTCACCCTAAAAAAAAGAATTCTAGAATCAGCTGACCTACGATACGTACATTATGCAGGTATTTTTTTTTTTCATATGTACCGATTTATGTGTATTTTACCCCTCCGGATTCCCACGGGACTGGGCGTTCCTAATCACAGGCTGTGATTGACGTTCTTCCGACCGGTGCATACAGCGCATCACGCATTGCCGAAAGAAGCCAAACGTCGGGCCTTTGCAATGACATTTTAAATGGGGTATTATTACTCCATCCATATGCCTAAAGGTATCTATAGACACCAGGAGCGGACTGATCATTGAGTCACTCGGGCACTGCCCGAGGGCCCCATGCCACTAGGGGGCCCCAGCAGGGATGCCAGGCTCAGTAAAACCAGGGACAGTATGTATAAATCTATGTTTTTTTTACATCTGTCCCTGATATGTCCCTGATATGTCTGAAACCGACATGCTTTTGATGTAAAAATCCCGAGCTTTTAACTGCCCCGCATCTGCACTGCCTCCTGGCATGGTGGCCATCTGTAAGCCCGGGGGCCCCATAAGTTGTCAGTCCGCCCCTGATAGACACACAATGGTAGTCACTTCAAACTATTTCATATAGATTTTATACAGATTGAGTTGAGATATTATGCCATTGGTTGGTTCCCAACACTGTGGATGGAGGGCAGATAAGTGGTCAATAAGTGGCTCTGGTCTCTTCCTTTCTGCTCTTTGCCTCTCCCTGTTCCACCGTACAAATTGGTATACTTAACAAAGTCAACCTTACAAGTCTATGGGGTGCCCTGGAGGGTACTCTGCCATTCATACCAATGTGTTTTTTTTTTTTTTTAATGCTTTTTGTAGAAACACAGGACATTTTTTTTAACATAGATTCCTATGGAACATGTTCACATCAATGCATTTTTGATCCTCTGCATTTTTATAAAAGCAAAAAAAAAAACGAAGTGCATTTTTACAGTGATTTTACGTTTTAAGCCATCCTACAATAAATTTGTAAAAAAAAAAAAACATAAAAAAAAATACAAATTGCAGTAAAAATTGCAAAAAAGAAACACACACACACACCAAAAAGCATTGCAGAAATGCTCAAAAGCAAACTGCATAGGGGGGAATGGAGCCTAGGGATGAAAGGACTGAGCCAGCACATCCTATGGCCAGAGAAGCACAGTATACCCCAAAAAGTATTTCTCAGTTTTTAGATGTTTCTGAGGAAAAGGTGTAATGGATGACTACAAGAATTTCTTAACTAGCTCAGCATGATCTGTCCCAATAGCTGGGCTGGGGACTGCCTGAGTCTGGTCCTTACTAACATACAATGGAGACCTCCTCCTAAACCTTTGGGAAGACAGTGTTCAAATCTAGCACTGATGAGATGATATATCTGCCTGCCCAGTACAGACAGGATTAATTATGGTAAACACATTTTCCCAGCACCCCTCATGACACACAGGACTAAGGCCGGCCATACATGGTTCGAATCTCGGCCGATTAAGTAGGAAGTCTTCTGGGACTATAAAGTAGGAATTATCCCAATTTTGTGGAATACTCTAACCACTTTCACCCCCTTCCTGCCCAGGCCATTTTTCAGCTTTCAGCGCTGTCACAATTTGAATGACAATTGCGCGGTCATGCAAAGCTGTACCCTAATAAAATGTTTATCATTTTTTCCCCACAAATAGTGCTTTCTTTTGGTGCTATTTTCTCACCTCTGTGGTTTTTATTTGTTGCACTATAAAACAAAAGAAGGAGGGACAAGTTTGAAAAAAAATTATAAAAAAAAAATGTAAAAAAAAAAATGTAAAAAAAAAAAAACACAATATTTTTTACTTTTTGCTATAATAAATATCCAATTGTTTATTATTTTTTTCCCTCAGTTTTGGCCGATACATATTCTACATGTTTTTGGTAAAAAAAAAAAAAAAAAAAAAAAAAACAAATCGCAATAAGCGTATATTGATTGGTTTGTGCAAAAGTTCAGTTGCTGCTCAGTTACTGGGCAATCGCGGGTGCCTTTGCGTTCCGTAGTGGCTCGGTAAGGCGAGGACATCATATGACGTCCTCCCAGAATGAAAGAGATTTCGGCGGTAGACAAGTAGTTAAAGAAACCCTGTAGAAGTTAAAGCAATTGGCAAAAGAAGGGAAATGCAAGCGATATACCATTTTGTTCTGTACTAAATACAATTTGAGGCTGGGTTCACACCGATACGACACGACTGTTGTACGACTATCATCCTACTTTGCCCCGCTACTTCAATCCTACTTCCATCTGACTTGAATGAATACGATTTTGCTCCTACTTTGTGATAGCACGACATGTCCTTTGACCAACCAACACAATCCCAATGTGGCATAAACTCGTTTTACTGCTGCTGCCTGTAATCACCATGTTGGATGTCACAAGTTGGATGGCAAGGACAATCTGACTTTGATCTGACTTCAGTGATATTCAATGGGCTGAAGTAGGACCAAAGTCTGATCAAAGTAGTACAGGGAGCATTTTCAAAGTCAGACCAACTTGTGTCGGACCAATTAGGACGGCTCTCATAGGGAAACATTGATTTTCACACGTCATGCGACATAAGCACCCAATGTTGGAGCGTTTGTCGTACCAGTGTGAACCCAGCCTCGGGGGGGGGGGGGGGTTGAGTAATCAAGTTCAGACCCCCCGACTCGGGACACCTATGATACTAATTACAATTTAGATCATATGCATGAAACATCCATGGAGAACTGAGAGAGGGTAGCACAACTGCCAATGGCCCTAGGGGGATTGTGGCCCTGGATACAAGAGTTTCTCCATTCACATGCTGAGATTTCTGGTTCCACAGCAAGTAAATGTTTTTGACATGTTGACATCTCTTGTAAAGTTCTCAGAAATGATAATGCAACTGTCCTCTATGTGACACCAAAGTTCCTGATCACCTCTGCAGTGTCATTAGGCACCTTGTTTTTATGGAACATTCTCAAACATGCAGAACTGTTTAGGAAACACTTCAAATGGGGCATTAAATTACAGATAAACTTGGATCCCATCAGAATTCTTTTACTAAAATTGTAAGCACTGCGGGCTACACATGAATGTTGGTATGTCACTAATTTAAAAATGTATAAAATCTGTTTTCCAGCACATACATTTTATGATAAATCTTTTAAGCTTTCAGAAAAATAAAAAAAGAAGTTGTGTATTTTACAAAAAGCAGCTTTAAAAATATTTGATATTTTTTTTAAGTGGCAGAGACAAAGGGTCAGCGGGCACCTGAAATCTGACATGGTTTACGAGTGTTTTGAAAGACGAGCAACTTTTATTTTTTAAATGCTGACTCGGTTTGCGAGTGCTGTCTGGCAGCAGGTTTCAAGCCTCTGCAATGTGCCATACAGCATTCGGCCAGAGGTGGGGGGGGGGGGGGGGGGTGTGACACTTGGAACGGTTCAAAGACGTTCGGAGCTGTTTGGATAGACGGATGTTCCCAAGTGTTTCTGAGCCTTTCCGATGGGATCTGAGTTCAGCCGAGCTGTCTCCAAGTATTTCCGAGTCTCTCTGGCGCCCCCCACCTCTGGCCACATGTGGTATTGCATGCAATAGAAGTCAATGCAGAACTAATTATCCTAGTTTCCATTAACTTCTATGGGGAAACTTGCTTTGATATGCGAGTGCTTTGGATTACAAGCATTCTCCTGGAACGAATTATGCTCATAATCCAAGGTTCCACTGTACTGTCTCCTACCTGTTTAACCTTGCACCCTTTGCCATCTTTTAAAGCTGGACATATACTATGCGATTTTCAACCAGTCTGGTCAAAAGTAAACATGTGCAATCATAATTATTAAAGCCTGAATAGTCATATTCCTGCATAGGCCAAAGTAAAAAAAAACAAAAAAAAAAACAACACACACAAGAAAAGAAGGGATTTAATATAACAAATTGTTCACACCTATGCATTTTTTAGTGCGTTTTCAGTTTTACAGAAACATACTACAGTTCATTTAAAGCGGAGTTCCACCCTTAAAATCACTTTTTTTCATTACATCCAGCATACTGGCGTCAGCGCCAGTATGCTGTTTTTTTTTTTTTTTTAATGCATGTACTTACTTTATATCAAATCATTGAATTCCAGGCGCACCGCGGAATGTCGCCGCTATAAGGCGTCACGCCTTCCGGAAACAGCCGATTAGCATTCGGCTTTTCTCGGCGCCTGCGCACAGACCCAGGAGCTGACTGCGCAGGCGTCGAAAATAGCCGGTCCTAGTTCGGGTTTTTTCGGAGGGCGTGACGCGGCTATATACGGCGCCTGCACCCGGAAGGCGTGACGCCTTATAGCGGTGACATTCCGCGGTGCGCCTGGAATTCAATGATTTGATATAAATTAAGTACGTGCATTAAAAAAAAAAAAAAAAACAGCATACTGGCGCTGACGCCAGTATGCTGGATGTAATGAAAAAAAGTGATTTTAAGGGTGGAACTCCGCTTTAACATGGTTTCCTATGGGTCATGTTCACATCGCTGCATTTTATGGAAACGACCAGGGGCTTTTTTTTTTTTTTTTATGTTTTTTAGTTCGATAGACTTCAATGGATCAAAAAGGTGCATTGAAAAAAAGAAAAATGCACCTGGGAATATGCAAACTGCAACTTACATAGGAGTGAACCAGGCCTAAATGGGGTGGCTGCATTCTTTTTTTTTAGGCTTTTCCCCTTTATTTTCACCTGGTGATCCAGCCAGTAACACACTTCTTGTTTTAGGGTAGCTCCCCCCTGGATGGAAAAGCAACAGAGACACCTTTGGATGGGCAACATTGTTTATCTAGAGAGAAGGTAGTTTTTAGATGTACTAACAAATTGAAACCGAACTCCAACTGACACATCACAAGGTGCAGCAACAATTTGTTTCCTCTTTTAGGATAAAGGGATAAATAGATACAGGCTGACTATTGTAAGCAGTCAGTGTTAAATGGTTTGTCTCAAACCTCTAGTTTTCACTTTTGCTGCACAGCTTGGTCTAGTAAAAAGAAATTGAAAGATAACAGACTCACAGGCTGGATCACCAGTTGAAGGTTAAAGAAAAAAAAATGCAGCCCCCATATCTAAGAATTGCTAAGCTGCAATATAATACATTTTATTTTTTGGATTGAAAGCTAAAAGTTTAAAGTGATTGTAAAGCCTTATTTTTTGTTATACCCCCCCGCCCCCCCAAACAAAGTCATACTTACCTGCTCTGTGCAGTGGATTTGCACAGAGAAGTCCACATCCTCCTTTTCTCGGTGCTCCCTTTGGTGCTCCTGGCTCCTCCCTCCTGTTGAGTGCCCCCACAGCAATCAGTTTGCTATGGAGGCACCCGAGCCAAGCCACAGCTCTGTGTGTCCATTCAGACACAGAGCCACAGCCCGGCCCCACCTCCTTTCTCATTGGCTGACTGACTTAGATTGACAGCAATGGGAGCCAATTGCACTGCTGTCTCAGCCACTGAGGAGAGAAGTCCCTTCCAGCATGTCTCGTACAACATCGGTGGGTCTAGAGGGAGCTCAGGTAAGTATTAAGGGGGCTAAGGAGGGCTGCTGCACACAGAAGGCTTTTTATCTTAATGCATTAAGATTAAAAAAAAAAAAAAAACTTCTGATGTTACAATCACTTTAAGTACTATTTTGCATAGTTATATTGGCCTTGCTTGGACCAATGTAAGTAGCATGTTACAGTATGTACCTGGTCAATCCCTGTGGAAATTGGAAATCACTGTAGTAGGCACCAGTCCTAAAGTGATTGCTGCTAGCTTCTGAATGCCATGCCCTGCTTGCTTGGCTCAAGCACCAGAGAACACATTGCATTTTCTTAATGGAGCAGGTTGGAGATGAATGTGTGGTGTCCAATCACAGAAAGCTTTGCATTCATTAAGAAAAATGCAAAGTGTTCTCCGATTGGCATGTGTGCCAAGCGAGTGGCCTCCCATGTTCACCAAGAAGCAGGGCAGCCACTCGGCGTGGTACCCAGAAGCTAGTGCCGATCACTGTAGTAGAAGTGCCTACTACAGGGGTCATCCAGACATGATACATGGATACTTGCAAGCTGGGCCAATGTAACTATGCAAATTAGTCTATACCTAAACTTCAGCTTTAATACAACACTTTAAAGGTATTTTGTCAATATTCCTCTGAGCAGCTCGCCCCTGGTTCTATCAGTTCTATGATTGTTTACTTTGAATGGTTCAATTAGTTTCTTCGTGATTCACCTTCAATGATAAGATCCATTTTTCTAAATTAGAATGTGGTTCCTGCCCTTCCTCCTGACACATACCTGAACTCTGTGTGTTGCAACACCTTCCCTGACATCCAAAAGCTTGCAGAGGTTTAAAAGATACTAATAAATTGATTTTGTACTAATCAAAACTTATTTTCAAAAACTTTTTAATTTCAACGAATTATAGATTTAAAAAACGAAATAATTTTTTTTGGATGGAGTGGGAAGGTTTACAACCACACAGGTTCCTATCATTTTATTTTCATCAGATGATAAGCAAAGACAGGTTGTTGGAACCAGGACCCAAAAACCAGAGATCATATGGAAGATTAAGCCTAGAGCAGTATGTTGGGATGGGATGGGATGGGATGTTGCCAACTAGTTGTTGGAATTTGAGATTTGTGTTATTTCAAGAGAATGCTTGAATATCCGAGTAGAAGTTTGTAAAGTGGGCCAGTACACAAGTGGCTGGATGGGTGCAACTCATAATAGGCTACACTGGTGCAGGTAGACACTAGACAGGATTCTGAGTTTACTAAATACAGCGTAACCCTTGTTGGGTTGGGAGTTGCTGGTGGCAAGTGGAATGATGTCTACTCTCATGACGGTGAGCCCACATTGACACACGTGCAGTGTCCCGAAATGAAAACTGACACAGCCACCCCCCGGGCCCCCGTGCAGAACGCCACAACCAACGTTTGATATTCTGTAGCAGTCATATCAGAGCAGAGTGCAGGCATACATTTTTAGGCTATTTTTACCTTATACCTCCAATCTTCCTCTTGCGAGCACCACAGAGTTGGCTACCAGATTGCACACTCATTCCCAGGTTAAACCACTACTCAGATCAGAGGATTCTGTCCAGGCCTCCAAGGCTTTATGCACCCCGCTGCAGGACTTGCAGAAGAATGTCAGGGGAGACCGGGTGACTACAGCAATTCCTTCCATGTTCTGTACCACATTGGCTGGGACTTCAGCCCTGCAGAGGGCCCTTTTGACTGCAGGACACTACATCATATCAGCTCTGGGGTATCTCAAGTAGAACACAAAAGCTTTGTGAAGGAGTAACTGTGACGGTAGTAGAACATATCCCCGTCATCCATTCCCTTCTTCTGGTTTAAAAGAAAATCACCCAATATTCCACGAGTAGGAATATGCCTGGAATCGCCGACTAATCCACACACGAGCCAAGGCTTAATGCTGGATGTAAACAGGACACACTTTATTGAAAGTACTTTTATACAGGATTTGGAACATCCCGCCCTCAACAACTGCTTTCCTATTGGTCCCTTTCAAAGTCCAGGCAGTTCCCCATCAGGTCCTCCCCAACCATGCAAATGAGGACTTGAAAATGACCCAGCAGAGATTGGTCAGAAAGGTTTGAATAGAAAGACTGCTATGTGTATGCAGACAAAAGCCCCAGGGGGGCAATCAATGTACACAATAGCCAGCCACAGAACAATGGAACCGTCTGGAGAGTTGAGACAGGGCAGAAGACATTTACACCCGATAATCAAAAGGCTTTTAGATAGGGTTATGACACAATGGACAAGGAGTATCTCTTCTGCGTCTATTGACCTGGCTGGGGTTCAGAATAAAATCTCCTGTAATCTCTCAAGACATCCTGGAATATGAACTATCCGTAATGTCCCATCCCCGTCACAGTAACTCCTGACCATATGGATGGGTCGGTGTTGAACCTGCCATCTGTACACATGGTGGACAGACAATGTAGTTTTGGGTGAACGTTAAAGTGGACATGGTGCAAAGAAGGTGCCCCCTGGATAGCTCGGTATTCCTTAGTGAACCAATGACTTATGTGGAACAGATAGGGAGTGTTCTACAGTCTGGCAGTGATAGCCAACCAACAGACAAACTTGTACAGTACCAAGTAGAGGTGTAGTCAGGCAAGAAAGAGGTTGAGGAAGAAGCAAAGTCCAAATTAAAGGCTGAGGTCAGATTTCAGAAGCAAAGTGTAAAAGCAGCGTGATCAGTTACTGGGTGGAGTTTCCGTGTTCCCTGTACAGATGTTAAACAATTGTCAAATTTGTTGGTTGGCAACACTGCAAAAAGTGCAAGTGCCAAAAATAGAATAGTACCAAACCATGCAGATAAAGAACAAGGAGCACGTTTTTGGTTTGTGGAAGAAAAACCACCCAAGAAAAAACCTATACAAGTTCCATGACCATAGTGTTCTAAAGGGCAAATAAATCCCAAATCTTAGTACGGCAAGACTGGAGTGCTTAGTCACCATGCTACCAATTCAGATGCAAAGAGATTTTATAGTTACTGTATAGCATGTTATTTCACAGATATTTAACCTTTAATTAGGGACACACTGAATTGTAGTTATTGGCACTGGTTATCTAATAAATTGGATGTTTCTGTTACATCAGCTCCTTGCTGGGCTCTGTCCAAGCATTCCTTTATAGGACATGTGCAATCCTGCTCTGGAATAGGAGAGTTTTAGGTTTTACGACCAGACAAGGAAAATAATTAACATTAATTAAATCAGTGGGAGTGTGAGTGAGGTGGGAAACAGAAGTCTATGACTTGAAGCCAGACTGCCATTAATGAAGGCTTGGCTAGGCAGATAAATCCTGTGGTTTTTGCAAATGTAAGTTACAGGCATCAAGGCTTTGGGTGCTTTGTTAACCATTAGCGCAGTAGTGCGATACTCTCAAAAGTATTCAAATTTCACTGTTAAAGGGTCAGTCTACTCAAAAGTGCTATTTCAGTTATAAGGGGAAAATGGAGGGCTGAGTCAGGCACCAGCATCCTATACGTTTTGGATTCTCGAACAGTAAGTTCTCCCTGCCATTAGTTCTTACTCTGTTCTTGTCCACGTAGGAGTGTCCTTGGATCTCCTGTTGTATTCTCTATAATACATGTAGCAGCCTGCTACTTTCTACCCGGCGCCGATTTAAATTTAGAGGGTAGTCTGAGAGTTAGTTGACTCAGACCGTATGATTTTTCACATTTGGGCCTCTGTTCCAGCCATGGCTGTACTGTGAGTGACCACTATTGTTGTCTGGGGTGTTGTTACCATTCCAGGCCGAGAGTGGCAGCAGTCAGGTCAGGGGTGCATGTTCAAGTGTTCTTGGCTCCAGGACCAAGTTGTTCCGGGGTTGTGATCTACCCTAGTAGGCCTGGTAGTCAGACTGGGTCTACGCTGGCTAGAGTGGCGATGAAAGCTATGTTGCTGGAAGCAGGAGTGTTTCCGAACAAAAGTTTTACACCTGAACCTATTACCCTTCCACCTCTTCAACTACTACTTTTAATCTCTTACCACGTTTGGTAAATAAAGCAAAGAAAAAGAAGCCTAAAGTGTGGACATTGAAGTTTTTCTCAACTCTCATCTGATACCCTAGACCAGGGGTGGCAAACACAAGGCCCGCGGGCCGAATCTGACCCGCCAAGCCTTGTCATGTGGCCCGCACAGCAGCACCTCTTGTTCTCACAGCAGCGCAGTAAAAACCCGATTTTCGTCCCTCCATAAACTTCTATGGGACAGGAGAAGCTGCATGTAAATGTAGGGGTGTCTGGCTGCATCTGTGTTGGCTCACTGTGGTCAATACAATGTCACAGTGCACAGTTCCCCCCTACACAAATGGGAGAGGCTGAGTCTGCTCTGCCATCCCCCTCCCCTCTTCCTGTGTGAAGTCCTTGCAGTGAGTGAAGAAGCCATGCAGCTGGGATATTATGAACAGAGCAGCCGGCAGATAGAAGGTACACATGATACCTCTCAGTGATAAACCTCCAGGGACTATCAAAGTGTGAGCTCAGTGACTCTTATCTCCCTTCCCCTCGTTTTTTAAACTTTTTTCTCCAGCAGTAGTTGTTACAACTGCAGCCAAATTGTGTCATCAGCCTGTGGCAGTGCTTGGTCCCTTGGTGCTTGCTGTGTTTTGGCCCATTGCTGGTGTATCTGCAGTTTTCCTGTGTTTTACCCACAGTCCTATGATCTTTAATAGGTTGTGTGTTTTTTCTGCATTTTCTGAAAGCGCACTAAAATTCCTACATGCTGCATCTTTGGCGCACTGTCAGAAAATGCAGGAAAAGCCTGCAACCTGATATAGAGCAATCCCTGAATTCCTGCCCTGTGTACATAGCGCACCCCTAAATTCCTGCCCTCTGTACGTAGTGTACCCCTGACTCCCTGCCCTCTGTACGTAGTATACCCCTGACTCCCTACCCTCTGTATGTAGCGTACCCCTAAATTCCTGCCCTCTGTATGTAGCATACCCCTGAATTCCTGCCCTCTGTACGTAGCGTACCCTTGAATCCCTACCCTCTGTATACATACCTTTTTTACATACCTAAATTCCTGCCCTCTGTCTGTAGCGTACCCCTGAATTTCTGCACTGTGTACGTAGCATACCCCTGAATCCCTACCCTCTGCATGTAGCATACCCCTGAATTCCTGCACTCTGTACATAGCACACCCCCGAATCCCTACCCTCTGTACGTAGCACACTGTTGAACCCTGCACTCCGTACATAGCATTATCCTGAGGTAATCCTGAACTCTGCACTCTGTATGTAGTGCGACCCATATACAACTGGCCCTTTGAGGGCAACCACACTGCTGATGCGGCCCTCGACGGAATTGAGTTTGACACCCCTGCCCTAGACGGTGAAGAAATAGAGGTAACATGCCGCCCAAAACAATACAGCAGCTCCTTCAGGGGTAGTGCTACATATACAATACATTATAAATCCATCAAATGAAAGTGGGACCTCTCATAATAATCATAGCAGATGTGTAGACCTGGATTCGTCACCAATGAAGTCCCTGGAGAAATGAAAGAAACTCACAAGTGGCAGTACCCAGACCCTGAAATCACCAAAAGCATCTGGCAGTGAATGGCTTCTTTTTTTTTTGGAAAAAGAGTGAAGAGGGATTAGAACGCTTGTCAGTTTTTATTGCTGCATGTGCCCATCTTTAAGGAGATTCACCCTCTCTATTTGTCCAGTTTAACATTATCATTGAAAGTGAAAGTCCCCAGAAAAGAGGGGAAATCATGCAATGGGGACACTTAGTCTGGTGACCTGGGGGGCCCCCAAGGCATTGCCTTAATTTGCAGGAATTTCCTCTCATTTCCTGTTTATCTGTGGGACAGGAAGTGAAGAAAAATCTCAATGGGACACTGATGGAGAAAAAAACAAATAAATCTGACAGGAGTTATAATCCTCCCTTGCTTGAACCAAACTAGAAATAACAGTGGCGCTGTCTGAATGGAACGTCCCCTTTATAGTCCTATCGTACGTGTTGTATGTCACCGTGCTTTGGACGGGCAGTATTTGGCCTGAACGTGTATGCAAGGCAGGCTTGAGAGGAATGACAAAATGACAATGACAAAACCAATATTTGTAGTTCCAATATTGCATCAACTGGAGATATCAGCAGTAGAGAGCAAAAGAGAGCACTGAATAGTTTAGGTTAACACATTTTAATAGCAAAATACCAAATAGCACATGCAACATTGATAGGATAGTATCATAACTATGTGTCATGGGGCCCCCATATCAAAACATTTAATTCCTTTTCCCCCTGGGGTGTCTAGCCTCCATTTCAAAGGCATTTTTCTATTGACACAGAACCCAAAATACACTGGGCACTGTGGATTTCTGGGCCCCACCATCATGTCATGTACAGGCGGTCCCCGGGTTAAAGCGGATGCACCCCCCTCCCCCCTGACTGGTGTCAAATGTGCCACCGGAGGGGGGGGGGGTTCCGATCAGCGGAACTTCACTTTAGGATGGAGATCCGCTTTAAAGCTTTAAAGCGGAGCTACAGCCGCGAAACATTTTTTTTTTAAAGTCAGCAGCTACTAACAGTGTAGCTGCTGACTTTAAATAAGGACACTTACCTGTCCTAGGCGCCCGTGCTGACGGCCCCCCCCCCGATGCCGGTCCCACGATCGCTCCGGGTCCCGCGCGGCCATTCACACTATGGGAAACAGGCCGTACGGCTTCACTGCCCATTTCCTACTGCGCCTGCGTGAGTCTCACGCTGGCTTGTGAATGGGCGCGCTGCTCTCTGAGAACACACACAGTTCCCAGAAAGCAGCGCGCCCCATTCACAAGGAGAAGGACAAGAAGACATCAAACCGCGGTGTGGAAGAGGCAGATTACGGACTTCCGCATAGCAACAGCTATTTCGGGTGAGTATATTTTTTTTTTTTCAGGTTGTTTTATTTTTATTTTTTTAAACAACATGGCAAAATGTTGTTTTGCTGGGTGGAGCTCCGCTTTAAGGACAAGACTGCTCTTTGCTATACATCTCTCATTCAATGTGCCCAACAAACTCCCCCCCCCCCCCACAGTAAGCAATACTGTGTTTTATATCCCACATGCTTACTCTATATAGTGATTGGCCTTATTTAAAGCCCCCCTGACCAAACTCTCTCCTTTTCTGTCCAAATTTGGGATGGAGGCCAATTACTCATGGCGCCTTGGACCACATCGTCTCAAGGACAAGACTTGTAGGTTTGTTCTTAATCTTAAATCAAGTGTGTTTGTAAGTCAGAACAGTACATTTTGAGTGTAACTCCATCATGTGCCATGGTGTGGGACATTCCAGGCGCTTCTGGGCATGAAGTCTTGTTATTTGGGACTCTTGTGGCCATGCAGTACTGCAGTGTGCCCGGCACTGGGAGATGGCTGCTCTGCGTTATCCAGGACCAGCATGGAGCACAAGCAGTCAGCAACGACTTCACGCCGCCTCCGTTCGTAAGTAGGAGTTGTTCGCAACTCAGACGTTCGTAACTCGGGGACTGCCTGTAGTTTGCTATGAGTATAGTTGTGCTGTTAAAAATATTCAAAGTCTTAACCACTTGCTTACTGGGCACATAAACCCCCTTCGTGCCCAGGCTTCCGGCACTGCGTCACTTTAACTGACAATTGCGTGGTCGTGCGACGTGGCTCCCAAACAAAATTGGCGTCCTTTTTCCCCCACAAATCGAGCTTCATTTTGGTGGTATTTGATCGCCCGTTCGGTTTTTATTTTTTGCGTTATAAACAAAAAAAGAACGACAATTTAAAAAAATATATATATTTTTTACTTGTTGCTATAATAAATATCCCAATTTTTTTTTAAAAAAAAACTTTTTTTTTTTCTCAGTTAAGGCCGATACGTATTCTTCTACGTATTTTTGCATTAAGCGACTGCTTTGCGCAAAAATTATAGCGCCTACAAAATAGGGGACAGAATTATGATTTTTTTTTAATATTTTTTTTTTACTAGTAATGGCGGCGATCTGCAATTTTTATTGGGACTGCGACATTACGGCGGACACATCGGACACTTTTGACACATTTTTGGCGCCATTCACATTTATACAGCGACCAGTGCTATAAATATGCACTAATTACTGTATAAATGTGGCTGGCATTGAAGGGGTTAACACTAGGGGGTGAGGAAGGGGTTAAATGTGTATCCTGCATAGTGTTCTAACTGTATGGGGGGAGGGGGGGTGACTGGGGGAGGTGACCGATGCTGTGTCCCTATGTACAAGGGACACAGATCGCTCTCCTCTCTCCCTGACAGGACATGGAGCTCTGTGTTTACACACAGAGCTCCATGTCCCTGCTCTGTCACCGCCGATCGCGTGTACCTGATGGACATCGCGGCCGCCGGGTACACGCATCGAATCCTCGGCGATGCGACGGCACTGTTTACAAAACATTGACGTCCAAAGACGTGACCCCGGCGCCTCAGGTCCGCACTGTTGCCGTCTTTCGACAATGACGCAGACCTGAACACTCTATCCCGTATGGGCCAGCATTGAGTTAGTGGCTGTGTTTAGACTTTCTCTTTGATGTGTGATGACGGCCCTTTTGGAGAGGCTGGATGTGTCTTTGAAGATATAAGGAAGAACAAATATCCTTGGAGGCTTCTGATTCAGATATCCTTAATGCCAACGTACAATCGATTATAGCACTTTCTTTAGCTGTCACTTTAGCAGTTTCTTTTGTTTTACTCCTTGAAACCAGTTGCTATTAATATACTTATATATTCCATCCATATTGTAAGTGCACATGCCTTGCATTTTACTAGTAGAAATGAGTGCTCTGAACAATCCAGTGTGATGTGTTTAACCAACTTGATGCAGCCGGTCAGAGCCTGCATTCATACTAAGGCTCCATTCATTCCAAGCTAGAAACCAATGACAGATAAGCATGGGTGATGTAAATGCACAAGGTTGTTCCCAAACGTAAATACCATAAAAAGGCTTTGAAATCCGTAGGTTGCCACACCTTAATAAAAGTAAAGCCGCTTAATGACAGACTGAGTTTAGAAGCACAGGAGAATATTTTAGGCCTCCAACTTGTCAGGGCTGGAGTGCAAAACACTGTGATCTCAGCAAACTCAAGAACGATCTTCAAACAATTGCCAATCTAGTTCTTCGATATTGAAGGTTATCGCATTGTTTTCCTTTGATAGATGTGCAAATATAACTGTAGACACAGCACATAAAAGCTTTACTCTTGTATACAAGGGAAGTAATCATCATACATTCAGTGAAGCGATCCCTGTAATCCAGGTGTAGCTGTGATGGTGCATGTCATTATCTCCTGGTGCGTGTTTGTACAGTCGTATTTAAACACGGCACTGCTATAGCTTTCCCATCATGTTTCAGAATCACTGTACAGTTCTCACTGTGACTGCACCACTATAATATTTGTGTGCCTTTTTAAAGAGATTGTGTCACATTATAAAAACGTTTAAAATATAAATAATTTTTTTTTTTTTAAGTTTTGCATTGAGGGGAGATGAATTAGAACCTTGTCAGTTTTTGTTGCCGTTTCCTCGTTAGGGGAGGTTCATCATCATCTCCATTTGTCCCATTTACCATTATCATTGAAAGTGAAAGTAAAAGAAAATCCCCAAATTTGGGTTGTCCCCAGAAAAGTAATAGTGGGGAACACTTTAAATTGGGACACTAGTTTTGGTTCCCTTAATTTGCAGGGATTTCCTCTCACTTCCTGTTTTGGCTATGGGACAGGAAGTGAAGGTAAATCTTCCCAAATGGGACCAAGATGACTAAATTGGGACACTAGTTTTGGTGGCCTGGGGGTCCCCAAGAGGTTCCCTTAATTTGCAGGGATTTCCTCTCGCTTCCTGTTTTGGCTATGGGACAGGAAGTGAAGATAAATCTTCCCAATGGGACCAAAATGGCAAAAATAAACCTTACAAGGGTTATAACTCTCCCTTACTCTAGCCAAAATGTTTTTTTTACCTATAGTTCTACTTTAAGCCATATATCAGGACAGAAGACATATAAGGAAAGAAGAAACGTAATACTTGCAGCTCTATTGATGAATACTGGTCTTTTAATCATTTTTAATTTTTCCTGCGACGCCGACACTTCCAGGGGTGTCAATCTCTGTGGTCCCTCACAGTTCTCACTGGTTCCTCCTGCTAACCTCCACATCATTACTCTCTCTTGCTCTGAGGTGAAGGTTAACAGTCCAAACCAGTGGGAACTTCTGAGGACCACTGGGGAAGGGAGAGGGGATTATGCTTGTTCATTGTAGACAGTCAGTAGGATTATACTTTAAGAGCCAGTTTACACAGGGGCGACCTGTCAGGCGACTCGGCCGCCTGACAAATCGCGGTCTGCAGTAGTCAATGGAACCGTTCTAATAGGAGCGACGCAAGTCACTCCGACTTACAAAAAGGTTCCTGTAAGGCCCCATACACACAAGCAGACAGATTTGTTCAAATCTGTCTGCTGGGGACGTATTGGTTTGATCGTGTACACACGATCAAACCAAAATCCCTGCCGGCAGACGGCGCGCTGACGTGGCGGTGACGTTGACGCCCGCCATGTCACCACACCAGGAAGTAAAACACTTCCGCGCGTGCGTCGAAACCATTCGACGCGTGTGCGAGAAGACATGTCTGCTGGTTAGCGTACTAACCAGCAGACATGTCGGGCGGAAGGGTTCCCAGCCGATAGATTTGAAAGCATGCTTTCAAATCTGTCGGCTGGCCAAATCCGTCAGCTCGCCCGTACACACGATCGAATCTGTCTGCTGGGACGGTCTGGCAGACCGTTTCCAGCAGACAGATTTGTTCGTGTGTACGCGGCCTTAGACTTTGGGAGCGACTTGCATTGACTTCAATACAGAAGTCATTTTGCAAGTTGCCTCTTAAGTCGCCTTGAGATCGCCTTGCCGAGTCGCCTCCAAAGTCGTGACGCCTGTGTGTGAACCGGCTCTTAGTTAACTCTTAAAATCGAAAAGGGATATAATTACTGATAATGCACATTCACAGTTTGATCCAGTCCAGGCTCAGAATGTTTTCTAGAAATGCAGCAGATATAAGCAATTCTAGTTATAAAATAGCAGCAAACATCTTGTTGTGTATAGCTGGGCTAAGGCTCACGACACATTATAAAATCTGACAAAATTATATTCCTTTCACTTTACATCTACTATTATCATCCATGGTTTTCTATAAAGTAGTACAGGATAATCATTTGATTCTTTTCACTCATCACAATAGAAGATCATGGAAAATTCCAGCTTGCTCAATTGGTAATCGGCTCTAATATCTGTCTTGCTAGCAGCCTTCCAAAGAAAATATTCATGTATCATATACATACCTCCCAACATTTTGAGATGGGAATGAGGGACACCTACTTGCAAATGTATATAGGCATAGGACACGCCCCCTGACACACACCTTTTAAAGGAGTATTAACCAAAAAAAGGTTAATTAAATTCACAAAAACTTTTTCTTTACCACTACTATTCCTTTATATTGGCTTTTAAAATTTACAAATGCAGCAATTTAGAAATTGGATGAAAGTTAAGCACTGGGAAACACTTTTTGAAAGATAAAAAGTACATTGTATATACAACTATATAAATCAGATCAAAATGAGGGACACATGAGGAGAATGAGGGACAGAGGGACATTGCTCCAAATCAGGGACAGTCCCTCGAAATGAGGGACAGTTGGGAGCTATGCATATATAGAAGTAATAATAGTGATTAGGAAAATAAAAATGCCAAACCAAAATGATTGATTCCCCCAGATTGGCCACCCATGGGGTGCCAAATGGAAATTAACTGTTGCCCAAATCAACTGGATCATATAATGCAAAGTAGGGGGGGCACCAACAGACAGCTTTTTGTTGATGCTATTTATTATAAATCATCATCATCATCATCATCATAGCATGAAAACATCTGGATGAGGGGTGTCAAACTCAATTTCATTGTGGGCCGCATCAGCATTATGATTGCCCTCAAAAGGGCCGGTTGTATCTGTAAGATTAGATGTCCAGCGCATCCCCTGCCCTTACATTAGATATCCACCCCACCATCAGAAGTTGAGTCCCCCACTCTCCCTTACATCACAGTGTACCCCCTTTCCTTATGATGCTGCTGGGATGAAGCTGGATTCATTGCTTTAAAACATAAATTAAGGGTCTTGAGGAGAACCAGAGGAGGGCGAGGGCCACATGAAATGGCTTGGAGGGCCGGATTCGGCCCGCGGGCCTTGTGTTTGACACCTCTGATCTGGATAAATGATAATTATCACTGACAGAAAAGAGGACAGTTATTATTCTGGGATTCTGGAGAATCTCTGTTAATGATAAAGTGCCACTTCATGTTTTGAATCTTAATATATGGCCAAATAACCACACTCCATGCTGGCTGAATCACTTGGAAAATTCCATCCATGTGTGGGAGGCCTACAAAAACACTTCTGTCATTGAAGGCCACTATGTAAATGTGACAATTGTGTCAGATGTTTGGAGGTGTATACCATCTCTCTTCAATGCCAAAAAAGACAATGGAGATGCGTTGACAAGCCAAAATTATAGGGAAATAAACTAAGCAACACAAAGAGCGTTTCAACAAAAGACAACATATGACATCAGCAATTAAGCGAGTAAATGTGATAATGAAATAAAATTTTCTAAAAACCAGAGAATAAAATTGAATTCTGACCTCCCTTCATGTTAAGTGAAAAAACTAGCTGCACTTTAACAGATTACAATGGATACGAGTCATACACATATTAACAATTCACTCAAAAAAGCAAGTAATCAAACTTCTACCATACCTAAGCTATATGTGTCAGATTAGATTATATCTAATCTAAAATAGCATAGATCTAGATAATCTGACACATGATAAAAACATAAATAAAAAAAAAAAAAAAAAAAAAAAAAAAAAAATCGCAGATATGCAAAACAACACCCAACTAAACAGGCTATGTTTAGAAAGATAAAGATAATATAGGAGATGTCATTAGCATGACAATAAATTGAGGAGCGAAAATTTATATGAAGGAACTAAATCACTAATACCGGCAAGGCTAACTGCAGATAAAACTGGAAAATTTACAAAATGCAGAGACCCCTAGCAACCAATGGAACTTTGCAAAATATTGAGATGTAATTACGTCAAACTGGATTAAAACAAAATTACTCAAGATCTTACACCAAACTTTCTCCACCTTTTTAACTTAGAGGATCCCTTAAAAGATAAACATTCCCAGGCTCCTCCTAATAAGTACTATATCTGCATAGTGCATAAAGCTGGCCACATGGATCGAAATTTGTCTCTGTCCCTGTTGGACCAGCCAAATCTGATCTGTGTATGGCCAGCTTTGATCAGTGTATGGCTCCCTTCTGGATGGTCACGGAGCATAATGCTACTTTCATTTGTGGTCATTGGAAAGAATTCCCCCTTACAAGATTTTGTTGCCAGTGGTTACTCATCTGATAGTTAGGGATGAGCTCCGGCGTGCTCACACACTCCACGTGCAGAGCCCGCCAGGAAGTCAGAACGGCGCTGCGCTAATCACAGGGAGACATTGGGGTTACGAAAGGCAAATCCACTTTGCACTACAAGTGCACTTGTAAGTGTAGTCGCTGTAGATCTGAGGGTAAGCTCTGAAATTAGGGGGATGATCGGCTGATTTTATTATCAAAACATGTGCAAGCTAAAAATACTGGCCCGGATTCACGTACCCGGGTGTATCTTTAGAGCTGCGTAGCGTATCTTCTTTGCGCTACTCCGCCGCAACTTAGAGAGGCAAGTGCTGTATTCACAAAGCACTTGCTCCCTAAGTTACGGCGGCATAGCGTAAATGTGCCGGCGTAAACTAGCTAGGCAGTGGGCGTGTTTTATTAAAATTAACCGTGACCCCATGCAAATTATGTGCCGAACAAATGGCGCATGCGCAGCCCGTGGACGTATCCCAGTGCGCATGTTCAGAAGCACGTCGGATAGAATGCCTAAGTGACGTAGGCGCGCAATGCCTACGACGAGTGAACGTAACCTACGCCCAGCCCTATTCACGTACTACGTAAACGACATAAAATTTGATGGCGTCCTTCCCTGGCCCATACCTTTGCATTAGCTGCGCCTCATATAGCAGGGGTAACTTTACGCCGGACGTAAGCCTTACGCAAAGCGCGTATATGAAGCGGCCGGGCGCATCTACGTTCGTGAATCGGCGTATTCTTGCTCATTTGCATATTTAACATGAGAACGCCGAATGTGTCCAGCGTAATTATGCGCCCACGATATGCCGGCGTAGGCAAGTTACGTCGGACTACTGAAGCCATGTTTTTCGGCGTATCTCGCTTTGTGAATCGGCGCAAAAATGCGATGGCGCACATTTAAAATTACGGCGGCGTATCTGGAGATACACGGACGTAACTTCTTTGTGAATCCGGGCCACTGTTTTTTTTATTTTTCTTGCATGTCCCCCTCAGATCTACAGCGACTGCACTTTCACTGTAGTGCAAAGTGGATTTGCCTTTAGTTAATCAACACCATTGTTCCGATGCGTGGCTGCAGAGATCGGGAAATGCCTCACTGCCTGTGATTAGCGCAGCGCAGTGCCAACTTCCTGGTGGTCTCTGCATGTAGAGTGTGCGAACACACCGGCGCTCATCCCTACTGATAGGCAGACATTGCTCACTGCTCAGGGAACCGCTGGCAACCTCCGGAGGAACCTCAGCTGAGAAAGGCTTTCTTAAGCTAGCCATTAAGGATGAGCTCTGGCGTGTTCGCATGGTACACATGCAAAGCCCGCCAGAAAGTGTGCGCGGCGCTGCGCTAATCACAGCCAGGGAGACATTTCCCGATGCTCGGCTGCAGAGATCAGGACAATGTCTCCCTGCCTGTGATTAGCGCAGCGTCATGCACACTTCCTGGCGGGCTCTGCACGTGTACCATGCGAACACGCCAGAGCTCATCCTTACTAGCCATACACTAATTAAAATTCAGCTGGTTCAGTAAGGGCTGGTTACATTTCAATCAGTGTGGTCATTCCTGCTTGACAGAAGTCAATCGCTGGCCGATAAAAAAAAAAACGCAACAATCTACAGCCAACTTAACGCCCAGGTTCACACTGGGTTGCGGGAGTGAAGCTGTGTGAGTTCAGCTGATTTCACTCCTGATGGCAGTCCCGATTTCGGCCGCGATTACAGAGACATCTGTGCAGGTTACTGCACAGGGGTCAATGTAAATTGCTGGCCGAAATCACAAAAAGTAGTACAGAGACTACTTTTTGAAATCGGTGCAATGCTGCAGATGCGGCGTCGCACCGATTAGGACGGTGCCATTGCCGGCAATTTTGACGTGCGATCTGACATGCCAAATCGCATGTCAAAACGCACCAGTGTGAACCAGGGCAACACGGAAAAAGACAATTCCATCTCTTTCGGACAACTGTATATACTTGGGCAAAGACCAGATCATTTATAACTCAACGTGTTAAATAATTGTCAGACTAGAACTCACAGTGTATAGTGAGATCTTCCAATATTTCATGCTTTGCTGAAATACACATGCACAGGGCAGTGTAGAAAGAACCAAATCTACAATGGTGACAATAAAAGCAGTAGACTGTCACTCCCTTTAATACGAAGCATCGAAGAAAAGTCATGCAACAAACTGATGGGCACTAATTATTGTTGCCGTAATGCATGGGTACCTTTAGACTTAATTATAGAAAGAAACACTCAATATACAGAGAAATATACCAAAAACCAACACAAATTCTGTGCAAAGGTAAAAAAAATATATATATAATTTCTGAACGAGTTCCTACCTGTGCTTTGTGGGCTTGGGAGCTCTCTGTGTTAAAATTCAGAGCTTGTTTTCCTAAGTACAGGTGTGTCTGTATTACCTGCCTCCAGAGCTGTCAGCAAAATGTGACTCAGTTCTACCTGTGCAAGTTCTGACTGAAATTGTTGCTGGAAAAAAAAAGACCAAGCCCAGGTCTGAAGACTAGGCGGAGCAGAGAGAGCTGTGCCCTTTAGGGCACCAAACAGGTTTGTCCTCCAAATTCCTCGTCTTTCTCTGTTTCTAAGTGGGCATTACTGCCACATTCTTCAAATTCTCACTAAAGGCGTCATTGTAAGCCTGGTATCCTGGAAACAAACACCCATCACTTTTTGTGTCTCAATGTTCTTCCATGGTTAGGTTGAATTGATTTATCACTTGAATTGTACATTTACCATCAGCTATTGGTTTTTCCATTAACCTGTTCCACGGCTTTTAAGAGAAAAGCAGACCTGATTTATTATTTTTTTCAAAACTTGACATTATGATCAGCCACTATTTAAGAGTTTTGACAAATCTTCTTGCAATGGGTCTAAAACCTCGTACACACGATCGGATTTCCATCGGACAAACCCGTGGAATTTTGTCTGAAGGGCGTTGGCCGTGAACTTCTTCTGCATACAACCTTCTCAGCCAACAAACACAAAACAGCGTGTTTTTTCACCTCTTTGGGCAATGTCTGCTAATGTTGTCTTATGGTTAGAATTGCTTCTGAGCATGCGTGTTTGTACTTTGTACACATGATCGCATAATCCGACGGCACACATCATTTCCATGGACGTTTTTACAGCCACTTTTTTTTGCCTTTTTTACAGCTTAAAAACGCCCGTCCATGTTTTTTTTTATTATTATTTATTTATTTTTTGAGCTGGAGCTCAAAAACGCTGCAGGAAGCGTTTTTTTTAGCGTTTTTACAGCTCTAACGCTGGAGCTTCAGAACACACTGTTCCTGTTTTTTTTTTTTCCAGCTTAACCACTTGCGGACCGCCGCATGTACATTTACGTCGGCAGAATGGCACCGACAGGCACATCAACGTATATATACGTTGGTGCCTTGAGGGGGTTCGGGGGTCCAAACGGACCCCCCCCATACATACGGCGGTCCGGTTACCTGGCCGAGCGATCCGTGCAGAGGGAGCGGCGGTTGGTTTTTGTCCGCCCCCTCCGGATCGCTCTCAGCCAATGCGCGCGCTCCCCCTGCGTGTCATTTCCTCCTCCTGTGTAAACACAGGAAGGAGGAAGTGATGTGATCTCTCCTTCAGCGTTTTTTTCGACCACCGCTGAGGAGAGATCACATCACATAGTAAGTCTGCACAACACTACACTGACACACAGACACATAGGAACATTTAACCCCCCCGGTCGCCCCTCCCACCCCCTCCCCCCTGTCACAGTGTCACTGAATGCAGTGATTATATGTATGATCACTGCAGTTAGTGTCAGTGCGACAGTCAGTTAGTGTTAGGTCCAGGGTAGCCCCCTACCCCCTCTAATAAAGTTGTAACCCCTTGATCACCGCCCTTGTTAACCCTTTCACTCCCTATTGCCAGAGTCACTAAGCGATCATTTTTCTGATCGCTGTATTAGTGTCGCTGTTCCCGCTAGGTAGCTATTTTTTTTTTATTGCAATTTTTTTTTACTAAAGACATGTGGCTAAATACATGTTGGCCTAAATGTTTGACTAAAATTTAGTTTATTTGATTTTTCTTATAACAAAAAGTAAAAAAATATAGATTTTTTTTCAAAAATGTCGCTCTATTTTTGTATATAGGGCAAAAAATAAAAATCGCAGAGGCGATCAAATACCACCAAAAAAAGCTCCATTTGTGGGAAGAAAAGGACGCAAATTTTGTTTGGGAGCCATGTCGCACGACCGCGCAATTGTCTGTTAAAGCGACGCAGTGCTGAATCGCAAAATGGGGCAAGGTCATCTACCTGCATTTTGGTCCGGGTCTTAAGTGGTTAAAAACGGCTCAGCCATCTACAGCTCAAAAACGTCATGGTGGGCATGAGGCCATAGACTAACATGGAGAGCCGTTTTTAAGCTGCAAAAAACGCTCAGAAAAGTGGCTGTAAAAACATCCATGGAAATGAAGCCTCAAGCATGCTATCCAACTATCCGACAACAATTGTCCGATGGAGCAAACAAACGGTCAGATTTTCCGACAAAACCCTGCCATCACACATTTGTTGTTGGAAAATCCGATCGTGTGTACGAGGCTTAACCACTTCAGACCCGCGCTATAGCCGAATGACGGCTACAGCGCGGGTCTGAATATCCAAGCTGCCGACGGCCGCCCCTTTGGGCGTTCCCAGCGCGCGCTCCAGAGCGCGCAGCGGGGAAGCTCTGTGTTGGCCGTGTCCCTTGGACACAGCCAATCACAGATCGCGGCGAACGGCCAATCAGAGTGGCCGTTTGCGATGCGATCTGTGCGGCGAATGAGAGATGATCTCATAAGTAAACATATGAGATCATCTCTCATTGCCGTTTTACACAGAGACAGCGTCCTGTCTCTGGAGAGAAGGAGACCGATCTGTGTTCCTTGTACATAGGGACACAGCATCGGTCACCTCCCCAGTAACCCCCCCTCCACACACAGTTAGAACACTATGTAGGGAATACATTTAACCCCCTAGTGTTAACCCCTTCAATGCCAGTCACATTTATATAGTAATTAGTGCATATTTATAGCACTGATCGCAGTATAAATGTGTCAAAAGTGTCCAATGTGTCCGTCATAACGTCGCAGTCCCAATAAAAATCGCAGATCGCCGCCATTTCTAGTAAAAAAAAAATAATAAAAAATAATAATTCTGTCCTCTATTTTGTAAGCGCTATAACTTTTGCGCAAACCAGTCGCTTATTGCGATTTTTTTTTTTTTACCAAAAATATGTAGAAGAATACGTATCGGCCTAGACTGAGAAAAAAAAAAGTTTTTTTTTTTTTTTTAATTGGGCTATTTATTATAGCAAGTAAAAAATATTGTATTTTTTTTTTAAATTGTCGCTCTTTTTTGTTTATAGCGCAAAAAATAAAAACCGCACAGGCGATCAAATACCACCAAAAGAAAGCTCTACTTGTGGGGAAAAAAAAGACACCAATTTTGTTTGGGAGCTACGTCGCACGACCGCGCAATTGTTAGTTAAATCGACGCAGTGCCGGAAGCTGAAATTTCACCTGGGCAGGAGGGGGGTGTATGTGCCCAGTAAGCAAGTGGTTGAAAAGGTTTTTTTTTTTTTCTAAATAGGTTCCTTTAACCGCTTAAAACCCGAACCATTATGCAGGTAAAGGACCTTGCCCCTTTTTGAGATTCAGCACTGCGTCGCTTTAACTGACAATTGCGTGGTCGTGCGACATGCCACAAATAGAGCTTTCGTTTGGTGGTATTTGTTCACCTCTGTGGTTTTTATTTTTTGCGCTATAAACAAAAATAAAGCGTCAATTTAAAAATAAATTCAATATTTTTTTTTCGTTTTTGCGATAATAAATATCCCCAAAAATATATAAAAAAAATGTTTTTCCTCAGTTTAGACCGATACGTATTCTTCTACATATTTTTGGTAAAAAAAATCGCAATAAGCATTTATTAATTGGTTTGCGCAAAAGTTATAGCGTTTACAAAGTAGGGGTTAGTTTTATGGCATTTTTCTTAATATTTTTTCTTTTCTAGTAATGGCGGCGATCAGCGATTTCTTTTTTCGTGACTGCGACATTATGGCGGACATTTCGAACAATTTTGACACATTTTTGGGACCATTGTCATTTTCACAGCAAAAAATGGATCAAAAATGCATTGTTTACTGTGAAAATGACAATTGCAGTTTGGAAGTTAAACACAAGGGGTTAAGTGTGACCTCATTTGTGTTTCTAACTGTAGGGGGTGTGGCTGTAGGTGTGACGTCATTGATTGTGTTTCCCTATAGCAGGAACACACGATCCATCACGGCGCCACAGTGAAGAATGGGAAAGCTGTGTTTACCGGGGGCGATCGGGTCCCACGGTCACAGAGCTTCGGACCAGGTCACGGGTGCGCGCCCGCGACCCACGGCTGGGCACTTAAAGAGGACGTACCTGTACGTGCTTGTGCCCAGCTGTGCCATTCTGCCGACATATATGTGCAGGAGGCGGTCCTTAAGTGGTTAAGAATGTGTCATAATTGATGCTATTCACACTAGCCTCGTATACACAGTACCATTGTTGTCAGGGGATTGTCTGTTAACAGACCGTTGGCCTAAAATCCGACCGTTAATACACTCCTTCAGACAATTGTTGTCCAACTTTCGGCTAACAAATGTTGGATGGCAGGATAGTAATTATTCTGTGGACAATGGTCTGTTGTCAGATTTTCATATCGTCTAGCCAAAAGTCCAAACACGCATGCTCGGAATCAATTCTTACCAAACACGACATTTGCAGAAGGTGACCAAAGGGTGGTGCTCAAGAGATAAAGTTCCACGTAGTACCTCAATACGTTCGGGTTTGTTGGCCAATAATTGTGTGCCGTTAGTATGCAAGACAATATATAGACACACGCCCTTTTTGAGAAAAGTTGGATCGTGTGTACGAGGCTTTAGTGTTAATGCACATTAATTGTTTGCTGCATAAAGCTTCTGGTTTCGTAAAAAAACAACTACAAACTATTTTTAGAAACTACAAAAATATTAGTTTAGCCAAAACCTTATTTTGTTTTGGGTAGAGGGGTAAAGGGCTAGAACCCCTGTCAGGTTTTTATAGCTGTCTATGTTCCTGGCTGGGGAGGTTCATACTCTCTTTGTCCTGTTGATCACCAAATATTTCAGTTGTGGCCGGAATAAAATAAACTGACATGGGTTTGAACCTTTTCCTACTGTATCCAAAGCATAAAAAGATGGCTATACATAAACTTTTAATGCATGCCCAATTCCCAAAGCATCCATGAAATAAATGGGATTAATTACTAACAATACAGTCACTAGGTGGTTGGCGTTCCTGTTTTTTAGCACTGGGGTCGTCTTTCTCTCCACAGTTTTTTGGTTTTTCCCTTTATCCAATTGCTGCCTTCCCATCTGTCTCCCATGGGGGGGGGGGGGGGGGGTTGAGCACCAGCCACCACTGGTATCCAGGTCAATTATGCCTTTGTTTAGTGGTAATGCTAATGGACATCTACTCTACTTTTTTTTATTATACATTATTATACATTATTATTTATTAATGTAAAACCTGCCCAAAATTACAATACAACCAATATGTGCACTATTTGTTGTTTGTACCCATAGTGGGGCCCAGAAACTATAGTGCACATTTTGTTTCAGTTATTCCAATTCTATTTATCGGGTATTGGGAAGTGGTTAGTTTATCAGCTTTTCCTCCACTCGCACTGACAGACGCGAGTATAGGGGAGCCGATCGGCTGCTCTGCTGACGGGGGGGGGGGGGTATGTGCTGGTTGATTATCGGTGCAGTCCCCCCCCTCCGAGGGTGCCCACCCAGGATCAACAGGAATGCCAACCCAAGATCAACAGTGATGCCCACCCAGGACCACCAGGTATGCCAATCAATGCCCAATAGGGATGGCACTCAGTGCCCATCAGTGATGCCTGCCAGTGCCTCCTGGTCAGTGCTGTCTAACACTGCCACCTATGAATGCCCATCAGTGCCACCTATCGGTGCTCATCAGTACTGCCTCATCAGTGAAGGAGAAAAATTTCTTATTTACAAAGTTTTGTAACAGAAACAAAGAAAAACGTTTTTTTTTTTCCAAAATGTTTTTTTTTTTTTTTTTGTAGCGCAAAAAGTAAAAACCCCAGTGGTGATCAAATACCACCAAAAGTTCTGTTTGTGGGGGATTTTGTTAATAAAAATGTAGTTTGGGTACAGTGTTGTAACCATGACCATGCAATTGTCATTCAAAAATGCAACAGTGCTGAAAATTGGTCTGGACAGGAAGGAGGGGGGTGCCCTGTATTGAAATGGTTAAACTAAGGCTGATTGGCTACCATGCACAGCTGCACTCATCATTGTCTCCTAACATTCCCTGACTCTGCTAGATGTCTGGGGTCTCGCTGAAGCACAAGATGCTCTATATATTTTTTCCTGGTACTGCTGGAAAATGTACCAACAATTTTTATTTTTAAGTAGCCTGTGAGTTGGGGGAGGCCTAAGACAGATATATTGCAACCTTTTTATGCAAGGTCCTGGTTATCCTCTTACCACTGATTTATAGAAGATGGACAAAAGATTCCAAGATCATTTTAATTGCTGGTAAAGAAGTCATATAAAAATAGACAATGCATGTCCTTGTTTTGCTCTTGGCCATATAGGGCTGTAAGACCTAGTCAGATATTCGCACCCCACCCATGTAAATTGTTGGATTCAGTGACACAAAGTGGCTTTTGCGCTGATGTAACTGACCCATGTAATGACAGCCACTTTGTCCTCTGTGTGGATAATCATCGGCTTACATACATCTTTCTGGTCAGTAAACATGGCTGCCTGCAGTTCCCCTTCCTGAGAACTTGATGTCCTTCGCTGTAGATGCCGTCTCTCACGAGCTGCTATGGGAGGTCTTTTCAGGTTTTATGTATGGTCCCTAATGCTCCTGTCGTGTGGTTGTAGCATACAAAGACCTAAAAAGCTGAACACTGGTGTAGTGTAATGTCCACACACAGGGCAGCCATCAAAAATTGTGGGGCCCCTTACACAGTTTTAGGTCTGGACCCCCCCTGATGTCCTCCTCCATAAGGCCCACCGACCTGGCACCTGACCTCGCCCCACCCCGCACAGCGGGCCCCAACCTGCACATATGTGGGATCCGCCCACCTCTCCACCTTCCCTTGCATCTTGGCAGCTAGTCCGCACTGACAGCAGCTGCATTGTATTAAAGATGGCCTGGGTTGTGAGCCGTGGTCTGGGCCCCTTGGTAGCGAGGGCTCCTTACATGTATACTGGCTGTACCCCCCCTGATGGCGGCCCTGTCCACACAGGCAGTAGCCATTGAGGAGCATGAGGTGCATCAACTACCACACAAGTTAACTGTTTATGGCTAAACCCTCATAAACCCGATTGGACTTCCAGCTGACTTTTCCGTGGATTTTGGTCTGAAGGGCATTGGCTGTGAACTTGTTCTGCATACACACGACCCAACATTTTCAGCCAACTTTCACCAAATCAGATGTTTTTTCAGCTCTTTACTGCCACCCTTTGGGCAACTTCAGCTATTGTCTAATGTTTAAAAAATATAAAAATGAAGGAACACTAGTGTCGTTTAAATGTTACAAAGAATATAATAGAATATGTAAAAAGGAAATCAAGGATGCAAAAATTCAAAATGAACGACAGATTGCAAAAGATAGTAGGACAAACCCCAAAAAATTATTTAAATATATTAATAGTAAAAAGGTCAAGTCTGAGCATGTAGGCCCTTTACAAAATAATCTAGAGTGGGTGACTGAGGACATAGAGAAGGCAAATTTATTAAATGCTTTCTATAGCTCTGTGTATACAATGGAGAATGGGGGAGCTCATGTCCATAATGGGGGTGGGAGTGACACAGCCCCAAATCCACAATGGCTCAAAAGTGATATGGTCCAGAAATATTTAGACAGAATAAAGGTGGATAAAGCACCTGGACCAGATGGCATCCACCCACGGATCCTAAAATAATTGAGCTCTGAAATTTCAAAGCCACTGTATCTAATATTTAGGGACTCATTAATGACAGGAATAGTACCACTGGATTGGCATAAAGCCAATGTGGTGCCCATATTTAAAAAGGGAACAAAGTCTTTACCTAGTAACTATAGACCTGTTAGTTTAACTTCTATAGTTGGGAAGATACTGGAACGTTTAATAAAAGACCACATGGATGAGTTCTTGCTGGAAACAAACTATTTAAGCAGCAGACAGCATGGATTCATGAAAGACAGAAGTTGTCAGACAAACCTGATTTCCTTTTATGAAGAGGTAAGTAAAACCCTGGACAGAGGCGTGGCAGTGGACGTGGTATACTTGGATTTTGCAAAAGCGTTCGATACAGTTCCCCACACACGGCTCATGTGTAAGGTAAGGTCTACAGGATTGGATATATCGGTTTGTAAATGGATAGAAAACTGGCTGAAAGACAGAATTCAGAGAGTTGTGGTTAATGATTCTTATGCCGCGTACACACGGTCGTTTTTTGCGATGAAAAAAAAACGACGTTTCCTGTGAAGTAAAAAACGACGTTTTTGAAACGTCACTTTTCAAAGACAATTTTGCATACACACCATCGTTTTTTCACAAAAAGCGAGGTTACGTTCACCACTCTTTTCCATTGAAGCTCGCTTCATAACTAGCTTCTGGGCATGCGCGGGTTGAAAAACGTCGTTTTGAAAGACGTTTTTGCTACACACGGTGACTTTTTGTGAAACAAAAAACGACGTTTTGAAAAACGACACAAAAAATTCAAGCATGTTGGAATTTTTTTTTGGTCGTTTTTTTGAAGACAAAAAACGACGTTTTGCCCACACACGATCAATTTAAATGACGTTTTAAAAAACGTCGTTTTTTTCATCGCAAAAAACGACCGTGTGTACGCGGCATAACTCTGAATGGTCCAAGGTTATCAGCGGTGTACCCCAAGGTTCGGTGTTGGGTCCCTTACTTTTCAATATATTTATAAATGATATTGGGTCTGAGATCCAAAGTAACATTTCTGTCTTTGCAGATGACACCCAGCTATGCAGTAGAATAACGTCCTTGCAGGATGTCTCCAATTTACAAGCTGACCTCAATGCTCTGTCTAATTGGGCGACTAAGTGGCAGATGAGGTTTAATGTTGATAAATGTAAAGTTATGCACTTGGGGGCTAAGAATATGCATGCATCATACATGCTAGGGGGAGTTCAACTGGGGGGGATCTGTAGTGGAGAAGGATCTGGGGGTTTTAGTTGATCATAAGCTCAATAATGGCATACAATGCCAAGCTGCGGTTTCCAAAGCGAGCAAAGTCCTTTCTTGTATTAAGAGAGGTATGGACTCCAGAGATAGAGATATCATTTTGCCCCTGTACAAATCATTAGTAAGACCTCATCTGGAATATTCAGTCCAGTTTTGGGCACCAGTTCTCAAAAAGGATATCGGAGAACTGGAGAAAGTGCAGAGAAGGGCAACCAAACTGATAAGAGGCATGGAGGAGCTCAGCTAAGAGGAAAGATTAGAGGAACTACATTTATTCACTCTTGAGAAGAGGAGAATAAGGGGGGATATGATCAACATGTACAAATATATAAGAGGTCCATATAGTGAACTTGGTGTTGAGTTATTCACTTTAAGGTCAACACTGAGGAAAAGGGGGCACTCTTTACGTCTGGAGGAAAAGAGATTTCACCTCCAAATACGGAAAGGTTTCTTCACAGTAAGAGCTGTGAAAATGTGGAACAGACTCCCTCCAGAGGTGGTTCTGGCCAGCTCAGTAGATTGCTTTAAGAGAGGCCTGGATTCTTTCCTAAATACACATAATATAACTGAGTACTAAGTTTTGTAGGTAAAGTTGATCCGGGGTAAATCCGATTGCCTCTCAGGGGATCAGGAAGGAATTTTTTCCCCTCCGGTAGCAAATTGGATCATCGCTCTGCTGGGGTTTTTTGCCTTCCTCTGGATCAACTGTGGGTATGGAGTTGGGTGTATGGGATGTACTGTGTTTTATTTTGTTTTATTTTAATTTTTTTTATGGTTGAACTGGATGGACTTGTGTCTTTTTTCAACCTGACTAACTATGTAACTATGTAGCATTGGTTCGGAGCATGCATGTTTGTACTTTTTAGTTGGACGGATTTGTGTACACACGATCAGATAAACCAACGTAACAGATTGAGGCTGGGTTCACACTGGTCCAACAAACGCTCCGACATTAGGAGCTCATGTCGCATGACGTGTGAAATTCAACGTTTCCCTATGAGAGCCGTCCTAACTGGTCCGACACAAGTCGGTCCAAAAATGCTCCCTGTACTACTTTGCTCCGACTTCGATCCTACTTCAGCCTATTGAATATCATTGACGTCAGATCAAAGCAGGATCCTTGTCCTTACCATCCGACATGGTGATTACAACAGCAGTCAGGCTGGGTTCACACTTGTCCGACAAACGCTCCGACATTGGGAGCTCATGTTGCATGATGTCTGAAAATTAATGTTTGCCTATGAAAGCAGTCTTAACTGGTCCGACTTTGAAAATGTTCCCTGTACGACTTTAGTTCTACTTCAGACCATTGAATATCATTGAAGTCGGATCAAAGTAGAATCCTTGTCCTAACCATCTGACCTTTGACATCCAACATGGCGATTACAGCAGCAGAAAAAGGAATTTATCTCACACTGAGATTGTATTGATTGGTCAAAGGACAAGTCAGACCATCGCAAAGTCGGGCCAAAGTAGTATCCTGTTCATGAAAGTTGGATGGTTGTAGGACCGATGTCACAGAGCAAGAGTAGGATGAAAGTCGTATGACTGTTGTGTCGTATCAGTGTGAACCCGGCCTTATTGCCAGACAGTTGGGAAGCATGAACAGCCAACATTTGTTGTTAATTTCGCCAACAATTGTCTGATGGAGAATACACACAGTCGGATTATCTGACACAACACGTCCATCAGACAATTTATGGCCATAAAATTGGATCGTGTGTACAGGCCTTATATCTTCCTGGGAATTACATGGCACAGTTAGCAGTTTCTTCCTTATTCTAGTTGCAAGCCAAAGGTGTAACCTGTTGTGAATTTGCACAATATGTAAATTGTAACCCCAGGCACACTTGGAGGGTGTGAATTGACAAAAATTGAACGGTCCTTTAAGACTGGATTCACACCTATACATTTTTTATGCTTTTTGCAGATTTGCACTACAGTTCATATAACATGGTTTCCTATGGAACACATTCTGTAGAGCAAAAAGCACTAAAAATGTATAGGTGTGAATCCAGCCTTAGGCTGGGTTCACACTACACGACTTTCATCCTACTTTGCTCTGCGACATTTGTCCTACATTGGTCCTACATCCATCCTACTTTCATGAACAGGATACTATTTTGGTCCTACTTTGTGATAGACTGACTTGTTCTTTGACCAATCAAAACAATCCCAGAGTGAGATAAATTCCTTTTACTGGTGCTGTAATCACATGTCAGATGGCAAAAGTCGGATGGTTAGGACAAGGCTCCTACTTTGGTCCTACTTCAATGAGCTGAAGTAGGATCAATGTAGGACCAAAGTAGTACAGGGAGGAGTTTCAAAGTCGGAGCGACTTGTGTTGGACCAGTTAAGACAGCTCTCATAGGGAAACATTGATTTCCACACGTCATGCTACATGAGCTCCCAATGTAGGAGCGTTGTCGGAACAAGTGTGAACCCAGCCTGAAAGCATCAGTGACTCAGCTATAAAAATATTTTTGTCTGGGGTATATACTTTTAAAAATGTGTTGGATTAAAAAAATAAAAATAAACTTGTGGTTTAAAGAGTTGATCGTGTCTGGGGTTGCTACTTGGTGGAAACTGTGAATTGTTGCTGAAATGTAAGAAGCAGTACACTGCCTTAAAGGAATTATTAACATTTCCACCTGCACCTTGTGTTTTTCACCTGCATGAGATGCGCATTTCATGGTACCATTAGTTGCTCTGTACACACACGGCATATAGTAGAATAAATCTTCACATTTCTGTTTGTGGTCAAGCATGATGCATGGCACTGCACAGGTTAGTCTGTAGTCTGAGAACTGACACTTCTTGGGAAGAAACTATATAGCCCACAATCCCTGGGTCTCTAAACCTAGTGCTCTTCAGGTGAAAACTAGTAATTGCATCTGAAGCAGGCCACAAAAAAAAGTATTATGCGCTGCATATTTGCCTCGAGTCACCGACTCCAGGTGTTGAAACAAGAAGGCCAATGGCTAGGTAACTAGCATTTTCAGAAGAAAAGGTTAGCAATTGTAGATTCTTTTTTTTTTTTTAAATGCTGACTCGATTTGCAAACAATGTTCAAGCTAATTGGATGTGCAGTATCACATTTGGCCAAAATGCCAGTGACACATGGAACGGTTCGGAAATACTCAGAATCATTCAGTTCCTGGGTGTTTCCGAGCCTTTCTGAAATCAGCCGTACTGTCCTTGAGTATTTCAGAGGCTCTCCGGCACCCCCCACCTCTGGCCACATGCGGTATTGCATGCTATAGAAGTCAATGCAGAACGAATTATCTTCGTTTTCATTGACTTCTATGGGAAACTCACTTTGATATGCGAGTGCTTTGGATTACAAGCATTCTCCTGGAACAGATTATGTTCGTAATCCGAGGCTCCACTGTACAGTATATTACATTTTTGTTCTTTTAGATACGCTTTGGGGCTCATGCATAACTCCTTTCTAGTCTTTAAATTTACTCTAATTAGCCTTATTAAAGCGGAGTTCCACCCAAAAATGGAACTTCCGCTTTTTGGAATCTCCCCCCCCCCCCCGGTGTCACACTTGACACCTTTCAGGGGGGGGGAGGTATTTGCTCCCACTTCCGGGCATAGATCACCGCGATGACCTATGCAACGTCCAGTGCCTACTCCGCCCCCCCCGCCGTCTTCTGTCAGAAGACAGCAGGGGCCAGCGAGGACGTGCAGCGCGTCTCGCGAATGCGAAGCCGCAAGGCTTCACTTCCCGATTCCCTTACAGAAGATGGCGGCGCTTCCACCTGAGAGCCAAGGGAAAAAAAAAAATCGCCTTCGAGTGCCGACATCGCGGGCACCCTGGACAGGCAAGTGTCCATATATTAAAAAAAGTCATCAGCTGCAGTATTTGTAGCGGCTGACTTTTTTTTTTTTTTTCGGCGGAACTACACTTTAATTTCTTATTTTCCTTCTCCATTTAATTATTTTCCTGTTGGCTTGTTTTATTTACTTCTATTTTACAAACTATTAATAATTAAAAAACTTTATTTATTCTTGTTTGTTTGCTTTGTTATTATTTTTTTACATCTTTTAACATATATTTACATGTTTCACATTGAAAAAAGTGCAAAATTAAAAAAAAACAATTTTTTAATTTGTAAAAATAACTTTTCAATGCTTTGTACCATTGCTGACAGCTGAAGTGTAAACAAAAAAGTTGCATTAGGTATCGGTAATTGGTATTAGCAGGGGAAAAGACCCCAATATAACAATGGATTTTTTATTTTTATTTCTTTACACATTACATTTCTTTATAATTGATTGAAGCAAAGAGTATTATGTCTTATTTTAGTGCCATCCTGTCTGATAACCATATATTTAGGGGTTGTAAAAAAGTTCAGAATCGTGATCTTTATTCGAAGCAAAAAATTTTTATAAAAAAAAATCTTAATCCTCATTTTATCCAGAATCGTGTAGCTCTAGTGGATGCATTTGTGACTACAGGTCATTAAGGCCCACCCACCCTGCTGCCCCAGATATACAATATGCTGGCAGGACGAGGGTAAATGCTTCAATATTTTTTTATTTTTTTTCAATAAACCTTTTAATAACACTTTCCTTTACAATAATAAAGACAGTTGAGGAATGGTGAAGTAACACAACAGTAACAGCTTTCTGTATAATAGGAAATCGAATACTGAACGTGAATAGTCAATGGATCGATGATGCAGCAACATTGATATGAATAGTTATTTACACGTAACGTGAACTTTTTCCTCACTAGGCAAAGTAACAGGTTTATGTTGGCCATACAAAGTGCCAAGGATAAATTGAAGATGGCACCAAGAAAATTATAGTCTGAACAGTGGAGGTGATTTGCTAAATCTGGCGCACACCGAATCTGGTGTTGTACATAGTAACCAATCAGCTTCTAGGTTAAAGGCCTGGTTTACACCTATGCATTTTTTAGTGCATTTTCAGTTCATTTAACGGAAAGGTCCAGCGACTTTTTTCTGGTTTTTGGTTCCATAGACTTCAATGGATCAAAAACTTGTATCGAAAAATGCACCTGGAATATGCAAAATGCATAGGTGGGAACCAGGCCTTAGGCTCAATTCACACCTATGCATGTTGCTTTTGCGGGGCTTGCTGTGTTTTTACCACGATTTGTGTTTTTTTTTTAGCTGGCAATTTATTTATTTTTTTACATTTCCTTTAATAACCAGCTATAAACAGGTTAAAAAAACGCAAATCGTGGTACTTGCGTTTTGAATGCGGGTCCTCAATAGACCCGCATTCAAAACGCAAGTACTGTGTTTTTACGGGGTTTTTTTACATGCAAAATGCTGCTTTTTGCGGGAAAAAAAAAGTCCCTGACCCTTTCCAAAAAACGCAGAGGCACAAAAAAGCATTTATGTGAACATGTTCCATGCAACCATGTTAAATTTGCATGCATTTCTGCAAAATGCATTAAAAAACATATTGTGTGAATGGAGCCTTAGGCCTGGTTCCCACCTATGCAGGTTGGAGCTGATGCATATTCCAGGTGCATTTTGCAATACACATTTTTGATCCATTGAAGTCTATGAAACTATAAACACAACCTGCTAATCCCTGGCCCTTTGCATTAAAATGCAAAGATGTGAACGTGACCCAACAGAAACCATGTTAAATGGACTGTAGTGCCTTTCTGCAAAACTAAAAACGCACAGGTGTGAACCAGGCCTAATTGCCAAAGCTTAACTAAACAAGCTGAAGTAATAAGCGGATTGGTTACTATAAATAGATTCTGTATTCACCAGTTTTAGTAAATCGCCCCCAGTGACTCTATCCTATCAGATGCAGTCACTGTTTGGGTAGTCAGACAGTTGTGAGTGCTGTGGCTGTTTGCATACTACAGCTCGGAGTTGAGATTCAACCATCAACGCTGTTTGGCATGGATGGAGGAACGGTTTGATTTTTGTATGGTTCAGCCTGTCAGGTTTTGTCTTGGCAATGCCCTATTATTACACAGATGACAAACAGCCAGAAACCTATAAATGGACATTAAGTGCCTTCTGAGTAAATGACCTTGTACAAGCATGCAGCCAGTGAAGACAGATCTCATTTGCATTGTTTAAACAAGTCTACAGAACCAAAACCCCCAAAAAAGTCCCTGGCCCTTTCCATAAAATGCACTGATGTGAACGTGACCTATATAAAACCATGTTAAATGGACAGTAGTGCATTTCTGTAAAACTGAAAACGCACAAGAAAATGCATTAAGTGTGAACCGGGCCTTTCTGGAGATTTGCACTTTTCAGCGATTAGTATTGCGACTACAGTCACTGACAGCTCTAGATGGAAGTTTGTTTATAAACAAACCACTGTGATCATGATGGTTGTTTGTCATGATGATTATGCGATAATGAAGCACGAGGATTGGATCCTCGTGCTTCATTATCCTCCTTATATAGTTTTGGTAAATTAAAATTGTATAATGTAAAGCCAGCCTCAAAGCCGAGCTCCACCCTAAAGTGGAACTCGCGCTGATTGGAACCCTCCCCCTCTCCGGTGTCACATTTGACACCTTCCAGGGGGGAGGGGGGGTGCAGATGCCTGTCTAAAGACAGGTATTTGCACCCACTTCTGGCCCAGCATTCTCGGGCAAAAGACGGGCATTGCATCACATCCTGTTGCCCCCCCCCCCCCCCGTTGTGTGCTGGGAACACTCGACTCCCAGCACACAGCGGGAGCCAATCGGCTGGCGCAGCGCGACTCGCGCATGCACCGTAGGGAACCAGGCAGTGAAGCCGGAGCGCTTCACTTCCTGGTTCCCTCACAGTGGATGGCGGGGGGGGGGCAGCAGAGTAATGAGCGATCACTCGTCCTCTGCTGCGGACGACGCTGGACTCCAGGACAGGTAAGTGTCCTAATACTAAAAGTCAGCAGCTGCAGTATTTGTAGCTGCTGGCTTTTAATATTTTTTTTTGGCCGGACATCCGCTTTAAGCCAAAAAGATGTTGCGAGGCTAGATTAAAAATGTACCCAAGGGCCAGTTCACACCAGATGCAGTCCAGTGCATTTTTTTTCGGCATCAAAAATGCATGGAAAGTAGGTTACATGATTTTCAATGGCATAGTTCACAGCAGTGCTTGCAGTTCAGGTGCATTGTAAAAACACTGAAAAACGCATCTAAATGCACCAAAAACACACTAGAAAACATGTGTCCTTATCTAAGGTTAATAAAAGGAGGTATGGGGAAAAAAGCACCGACTGCATTAAAAACATACCAAAAACACACATGCAATAAAAGCACCAGGAACTCATTTCTATAGTGTGAACTGGCCCTAAATGTTTTAGAGCAGAGTGAAATTTGTGTTACATGGAGTAAATCTATTTTTATTTTATTTCCGATTCATCAATTATATTGAACAAGGCTTATTGGTTTTGTATCATATGACCGGAAGCGCTACACAGTTTATGTATATTGCAGCCGAAACTGATGGAACTTTCAAGTATTCTCTTATCTAGCGCGGTGTTCATTGATAGCCTCGTTTTGACGACTGTGAACAGCACTTGGAATCTTTTTTTGCATCAAATATTTAGCCAGTGTGTGACCAAGTGTATTTTGAGACACTTGTTAAAAATTGATAAGCAGAACTAAATGCCCCATGTGATCAATTCAATTAGAAAATCTCAAAGGCAGCAGGTAACAGAAACCTAAATTGCTCTTCTCAAATGTGGATAACTCTGAACGGTTCTCTCAATGGCTTGGTCCAGGCTGACCACCGGTTTGTATGCCATGTCTTTCTTGGCCCGCTCACAGCTGTAATAGTGGTAGGTCCCGGCCAGGGCCACTCTCATTGGTGTGAATGTTGGTTTGATTTTGATAACTGGCCTAATAATAAACACCAAAAAGGACAAAAACAAAGCAAGGTAGTAAGCTAGCCAATAAGGAATCTTGTACTTGGGGGCGTCGTAATTCAGGCCAGTCAGGACGCGGGAAATAAACGTCCAAAATGGGAGGGGTTCATCGTTCGTGATATGGTAGGCCTAAAAAAGAAAGAGTGTTTGAAAAAAAAAATTAAAAAAACATATAGTAACCATGCATATTAACCAATCAGCTTCTAGCTTCAGCTTGTTCAATTAAAGGGGTACAATTTTTTATTTTTTTTTCTAAATAGCTTCCTTTTACCTTAGTGCAGTCCTCCTTCACTTACCTCATCCTTTCATTTCACTTTAAAATGTCCTTATTTCTTCTGAGAAATCCTCACTTCCTGTTCTTCTGTCTGTAACTCCACACAGTAATGCGAGGCTTTCTCCCTGGTGTGGAGTGTCGTGCTCGCCCTCTCCCTTGGACTACAGGAGAGTCAGGACGCTCTCTACGTTGCAGATAGAGAAATTAGCTGTGTGTTTGTGGGTGTCCTGACTCTACTGTAGTCCAAGGGAGGGGGGAGCATGACACTCCACACCAGGGAGAAAGCCTCACATTACTGTGTGGAGTTACAGACAGAAGAACAGGAAGTGACGATTTCTTAGAAGAAATAAAAGACATTTAAAGGCAAAAAATCGAAGGATGAGGTAAGCGAAGGAGGACTGCACTAAGGTAAAATAAAGCTATTTAAGAAAAAAAAAAAAATTGTACCTTTGCAACCCCTTTAAAGCAGAGCTCCACTTTAAAGTGGAACTTCCGCTTATCGGTTCCCCCCCCCCCCCCCGGGTGCCACAATTGGCACCTTTCAAGGGGGAGGGGGGACAGGATGCCAGGTATCCTTTCCCACTTCTTGGAGTCCGGCGGCAATTTCTGTTTTCTTAAGCATATCTGAAATGAATGCATCTTCATTACAGTATCATGTTGTAGATTTTAATTTCCTTTCTACAGTTGCATTTATATCCTGGGAAACCACTGTCTTGCCTTTCGATCTCATCTAACCTCCCTTTTCATGAAGGGTGGGGACAAAAAAAACTATAACAGGATTAACATCAGAACATTTTAGGTTAAAATGAGCTTGTGCCTAGACAAATGCACACTATTTACATCTATTACATACCGTATTTATAGGCATATAACACGCACAGGGGTATAAATCGCACCCTAACTTTAAGAGGTAATTTTCAGGAAAAAAACCTTTCCACAGCCCCCTGCGTATAACACGCAGGGCACAGTTTAACCTCTGTTTTCAGGGTAAAAAAGTGAGTGTTATACGCCAATAAATACAGTGTGTATATATATATATATATATATATATATATATATATATATATATATATATATATATATATAAATAAAAAGCTGTAAAAGTGTTTTAAACAAGCCCTCATTCACCTCTGTAGCTATAGGCAGGGTTGAGAAATTCATCTTCAAAATTCACAATAGAGGGATGGAAATCACAACTTTATTTTCTATGAAAAGTAGAATCTTAGCAGCCTTTCAGCCATCTAATGTAACAAATACCCAGTATTTGTAAGACGTTAAGAAATGGACTAAAACTTGGGTTTAGAGTTTCCGTTGTGAACTTTGAGGATGAATTTCTTGACCGTACAAACAGATATCGGGGTGATAAAAGTAATATTTTATTGCCCATAGTCTGGGCACTGGGACAAAAATGATTGGAAGGTTATAACCCTTGCCTACTCTACTAATTGGAGTGCTTTTCTTTCCACTGTTTAACTTACTCTCTCACTAACTTCCTACAGGAATCGAATGAAAAACTTCTCCCCCAAGGACTCTGACAACAAGCAACTCATAGATTTTGCGATTTATTTATTTTTTCCCTTCGACCACAGAGGAAAATTATTTGATTTGCCATCAACAGTAGGCGTTGATGGGGGGGTGGAAATCGATCCTGCAGCGCTATTGTGTTCTGTCTGCCTAAAGTCTTCCTGGCCTGCAGAACACAGTATTACTGCTAGCAGCCATAGCTGCCAGCAGTAATTGCATGTAAAAAATATGACAGGCTGGCTGTCGACTTGGGTACAACCAACCTGCCCATAGATCAGTCGAATCTCGCCCCCTGCTGAACCGACCGAGAATCGAACCATCAATGGCTGGCCTTACAGACTTTTTGACTGGAGTTCTATGGTAATAATACATTGAAAAAAAAAAAAAAAACATACAAAAGTTGATACAATAGGTAAAAGCTACAATACTTACCTTTCCACATAAAGGAGAGTCTTTTTGTAGATATTCTGCTGCCAAAATGTGACCATGTACTACATTCTCCACGTATGTAAAATCCACCAAATTCTGCCCATTCCTGGGAAAAAAAAAATTAATAGCAATAAGCAAGGTTTTCTTTGTGGATACATGAGTGGATATGAACAAAACTCCAACTTGCTAAAAGGTTGAAAGAATTAAGAAATGGGGACATGAAAATAAATTTCTCATGGTTGTGGGTCTGAACATCCAGAACCACTGGTTTAGTCCTTATCCAGACAGGTAGCGACATACTTGCGATATATATATATATATATATATATATATATATATATATATATATATATATATATATATATATATATATATATATATATATATATATATATATATACACACACAAGGAACGTGTCCTGAGAAGCAGAACATTTGTAAATGCAACTTCTTCCCTGTGTTTTAATAATATTGTGTGAATGTGACCTTAAGGCAGCTAAAGGACCTGGCCAGTTTTTAGCGGTTCGGCACTGCGTCGCTTTAACTGACAATTGCGCGGTCATGCGACGTGGCTCCCAAACAAAATTGGTATCCTTTTTTTCCCACAAATAGAGCTTTCTTTTGGTGCTATTTGATCACCTCTGCATTTATTTCTTGCGCTATAAACAAAAATAGAGCGACAATTTTGAAAAAAAAAAAAAATTCTATATTTTTTACTTTTTGCTATAATAAAATATCCAATATATATATATATATATATATATATATATATATATATATATATATATATATATATATATATATATATAAATAAATAAATAAAAAGTTTTCCTTAGTTTAGGCCAATATGTATTCTACCTATTTTTGGTGAAAAAAAAAAAAAAAAAAAAAAATTAAAAAAAAAAACGCATTAAGCGTTTATCGATTGGTTTGTGCAAAATGTATAGCATTTACAAAATAGGGGATAGTTTTATTGCATTTTATTATTATTATTTTTTTACTACCAATGGCGGCGATCAGCGATTTTTTTCGTGACTGCGACATTATGGAGGACACTTCAGACAATTTTGACACATTTTTGGGACCATTGTCATTTTCACAGCAAAAAAAAAAAAAATGTGCTGTTTACTGTGAAAATGACAAATGCAAAGGGGCGCTAAAGGAGTTAAGTGTGACCTCATCTGTGTTTCTAACTGTAGGGGGGTGCGGCTGTAGGCGTGACATCGTTGATTGTGTTTCCCTATATAAGGGAACACACGATCAATGACGGCACCACAGTGAAGAATGGGGAAAGCTGTGTTTACACACAGCTCTCCCCGTTCTTCAGCTCCGGGGACCGATCGCGGGACTCCAGCGGAGTTCGGGCGATAAACTCTATGTGGCCTCAGCTACTGTACATACAGTGCTGGCAGCAGGACGCGTTCCTCTCCTGGAATAAAATTAAGATGGGATGAGCACTGCTCAGCCATTTAGAGGAAGCTTTGTAAATACAAGGCTTCCTCTGATTCACTGAGACACATATGGTGACATCTGCATCAGCCAATCAGAGGAAGCCTTCTATTCATTTAGAAAATACAAAGGTTTCCTGTGAATGGCTGACCAGTGCTTAACCTGACTTGATTTTATTCCAGGAGCACAAAGGGAAGTTCCCATCCTGCTGCCAGAACACAGCCCTGTAGCTGAGGCTACATACAGCACTGACAGGTACTCCATATCTCAGTGAGTGAAGCAGATCAATTCTTTGGCCCAAACAGAGTATTTAAAGTTCACTAAAACCTGGAGTTGCGCTTTAAAAATAGTTGTTCAGTATGACGTGTCACTACATATGTAGCATAATCCAGTACAGGGGTCTCCATACTTTTCAAGCAAAGGGCCAGTTTACTGTTTTTTTTAGACTTAAGAGGGGCCAGATTCTGACCAGTGGGGGTAGAAAATTCCCCAGGGCCGAGCATCGGTGAGAATAAACATGGTCCTACTGCTGGTGGGCAATAGGAGGAGGAATAGTGCTCCATCATTGCTATTAGTGGAATAAATAGTGCCCCATAGTTGGTGTCATTGGGAGGAATAGTGCCTCAAATAGTTGGGAGCAATACTGCCCCAAGGGTCGGATGAAGGTTAGCAAAGGGCCACATTCCAGATTAGTAAATGTTTTCCCTTCATGGAAAGGGATGATGTTTTTTTTTAACTTTATTAGGGTTTGATGAGCAGCATAGATGTAAATCGTACAGAGCTCATACTTTATATGAAGCCAGGGTCAAACCCATATGCCGACTTACCCAATCATAATTTTCATTTTGCCACTTTTGGCAGTTTCCACCATTATTGGAACCAGCTGGGGGTCTCTTGGGCCAAATATACCATGAGGTCGAATAGCCACAGTCAAGAAGTTTTTTGATGGGTCATTTGCGGCCAGAACTTCCTGAAAGAAGCAAGTGAATTATGTCAATTAAGAATTATTAATATGCGTTCATTACAAGGAACAATTATATTATTTTTCCAAGACTGCTTTTTTGTATACTGTATGTAATAAAATACACAGAGTGACAGATATGCTAATTGTTGGCGCATCTTGGAAGAATTTCTTGGGATATATAGTCCAGTTAAACCTACAGAGGTACACGCTGCTTGTCCATGGTATCCGGTGGGTTCCACCAAAGGACGCCGCGATCACAGATCAGTGCCGCAGGGGGTGTGCAGGCAGCGCAAGCACGGGAGGATGTCATATAACAGCCTCCTGGCAAAGTGTGGTCAAGCTATTGTCGCAATGTGGTTAGAACGCGGTTAATTCAACCTGTTGCTTCACCCTGCAAGAACATACCCCAGGTTCACAATACAAATCAATTCCGCAAATTTGGGCCTAATATATTCAAACAGGAGGCAACACATTTTACATTTTTAAAATAAAACTGAACACCAAGCAAACTGCTAAATACACGGATAAAACACATCTATAGGAGCGGTTTCCTCTGTCAAAGGATCTGTATCTCTGTCCATCCAGTGCCAAGATTATTTACTAAAACTGGAGAGTGCAAAATCTGGTACTAAAACCAATCAGCTTCCAGGTTTTATTGCCAAAGGTTAGATGAACAAGCTAAAGTTAGAAGTCGATTGGCTACCATGCACAGCTGCACCATATTCTCAGTGCTTAATGTTATACAGCACATTGCTTGTGCTGTGTAACCCGCCCCTCTCTAAACTGTAAAAAACCTGGCCGATTTGACCACTTCCTGTGTTCCCCTCTCTGTGCTTACCACGATCAGGGCTGCTGAGCCTTGACCACTGTGGTCAGCATACATCCCTCTGTCATCTGCAGCTCTCCTCTCTCCCCCTTCTCCCTGCCTGTCAGCTCTGTCTGTCCCTACCCCCCCCTCCTTCCCCTGCTGCTATTGGTACAAATAAAATATTAGAGATAGTCACTCTCCAGCCCCTCTATTATAGCCAGGCATAGCACACTGTATGTGTGTTATATTAAACCAAGGCATGCAAATACATTTTTAGAGCTATCTTTAGGCCGGTTTACATCTCCAAGACATGGCTACTGCGGGACGGGCTGACCGACCATGTGACCTCTTCGGCTCACATCAGAGGGAGGAGATCTCGGCCCCTCCTGCAGTAGTCATGTATCTGAGAAGAAAAACGGAAACGAGTCATGTGACCGGCCTAAAGATTGTCCTAAAAAAGGTATTTACATGGCTCATTTTAATATAACACATATACAGTGTGCTATGGCTGGCTATAATAGAGGGGCTGGCAGCGATTTCAAATTTTGGGTTAACAAATACTTAAGGGTAAGTCCAACCAAACACTAAAATCCCTGCATCTACAGACATCCATGATCTTTACAGGGATAGATAGGTTAGTGTTAGAAGAAATTACTATATATACCCTTTTTGAAGCTGATCCGGTCAGGTCTGCAGTGGCGGAAGCTCTGCAGAGGACACAGCCAACAAAGGCTGTGAAATGAATGGGTAGTGACTTCACCCATAGACTTACTATGGGGCTTCTGTTGTCGGCTGTGGCCTCTGCAGCGAAGAGCGAGATCAGGTTGGATTAGCTTCAGAAAAGGTATAATACGGATTTCTTTTTTACAGGGCTAGATAGGTTGGTTTTAGATCGTGGATGTCTGTAGATGCAGGGATTTTAGTTTTAGAGTGGACTTCTACTTTAACTTTTAGTAAATCTACCCCAATATTACACAATAAACTGTGTGAGACATAACCTTGGTTACTGTTCATTTGATGCAGTAACCATGCATTTGCATTAACACGCACCTTCTCTTGAAGGATCTTGGTCTCTGTGTAATAGTCAATGGGTTTCTTGGCATACGGCAGATCCTCTGTGCCATTCTTTATGTCCGTACCTTCAAAGACAACACTGGCACTGCTGGTCAGCACTAGCTTCTGAAAATACACAAAAACACACGCAAGAACTAAAGTGATTACTCTGAATTGCCTGTATAACTTGTCACTTGTGAGAGTGAGGTGTGACACTTTACTGCACAATGGAGATGAGTCATGTACACAGCTAACAAGCATTGCTGCTGAATCTTACGCCAAGCCAGTATAAATATTACACATACATTTTTAGTACAATTGTGCCCGCCCCCTCCCCTCCCCCAAATTGATCACAGCGAGGGATTTCCAATGTCACAAGACAGGTAATCAGCATTCAGTAGTGACTTGCGACACACTGCGCCCTGCCTTCCACTGTTACTCATTTCCCACACCTGTACATGTCAGTTCAGTGACAACTCCCAGCGTCCTCCACCCTGGGGTGGCAGGGACAGACACCCCAAGGATAGACTGAAACTCTTAACACCCACTGATCAGAAAGCACTTGCTTTATGTAGAAGTTCATTATGACCAGGGGCAGACTGACCATTCGGGCACTGCCCGAGGGCCCCCATCAGGGTTGCCAGCCTCAGTAAAACCAGGAACAGTATGTAAAAAAAAAAAAATCTGTTTTAAAAAAACAAAAAAAAAACAAGATTATAGCTGCTTTGCCTCTCCAGCACCTTTTCAGTGTGTTTATGTATACTGTGTGTGTACTGTGTGGCCCCATAATCTCCTATTGCTCAGGGGCCCCATAATCTCCTACTGCCCGGGGGCCCCATAATCTCCTACTGCCCGGGGGCCCCCATAATCTCCTACTGCCCGGGGGCCCCCATAATCTCCTACTGCCCGGGGGCCCCCATAATCTCCTACTGCCCGGGGGCTCCATGAGTTGTCAGTCCGCCCCTGATTGAAACAGATGGCAAACCAATATATACAATATTAAACAACTACTATACACAACGTGAATAAAAAGCAATATAATATTCAACTATTACTATTTTTTGCTTTTAGATGTTCAAAGCATATAAAATGCAACAGTCAATATATGTAATTTGTATGCATCCCCAAAGATAGATTTCAATAAGCTTTTATGTTGAGTCAGCAAAGCAGAAAAGCGACAGTTACTAGAAATGACCCCCAAATCATCACATACAGTTCTGTGCAAAATGTTTAGGCAGGTGTGAAGAAAGCTTTCAGAAATAGAATTGTTAATAGTTTAATTTTTATCAATTAAAAAAAAAAAAATTGATAAAAATGAACAGAAGAGAAATCCAGATCAAATCAATAATTTGGTGCGACTACCCTTTGCCTTCAAACCAGTATTAAAAGGGGTTGTAAAGGTACATGGTTTTTCACCTTAATGCATCCTTTGCATTAAAATGAAAAAACATATGAGGATTAGTGGCCCCCAAGCCTCCCCCCGTTTACTTACCTGACCGCTTGAAAGTCCCGCTCTGTGAATGCACTGGCTTCTCGGCTCATAGCAGTGCAGCCATTGGCTTTCGCTGGTGTCAATCAATTCAATGACGCGGCACGCCGGGGGCGGGGCTGAGTAATACAGTCGGCGGCTATAGGAGCGAGCCCGCAAGATAACCCCCTTGGGAGAGAGCTTCCCATGAAGGGAGTTAGCTGATGTGGGGAGGACCTGAGACAGCCGCCGAGGGACCCCAGAAAACCAGGATCAGGGGCCACTCTGTGCAAAACGAGCTGCACAGTGGAGGCAAGTATGATTTTTTTTTTTTTTTTTTAATTACAAAAACGGGAACATTTAGTTTCTCATTTAATTCTTCTAGGTACACTTTAACATTGTCGGCAGGTAGGTTGTTCCAAACATCTTGGAGAGCCAACCACAGGTCTCAAATCCTTCTGTCTCTTCATGTAATCCCAGACAGGCTTGATGGTGAGATCAGGGCTCTCTGGGGGTCAAACCATCACTTCCAGGACTCCTTGTTCATTACACAAAATATGGTTCCTAATGACATTGGCTATATGTTTGGGGTCATTGTCCTGCTGCAGAATTTGGGGCCAATCACAAGCCTCCCTGATGGTATGGCATGATGGATAAGTATCTGCCTGTATTTCTTAGCACTAACACCACTGATCCTGACCAAACCTCTTTTCATTTGCATTTTGTTAATTGATAAAAATAAATAAACTAATAACACTTCCATTTCTGAAAGGATTCTTAATTTACAGCATTTTTCTCAGCTGCCTAAAACTTTTACTTACATAGACACACTGAAGTTCTGGCTAGCTTGCTAAAATGTGAGTAGAAGCCTAGAGCGCCATCTGTTGGTGGGAACAGTAAATGTAAATATATCCTTATGGAATATTTCACACACACACACACACATACATACATACATATATACATACACACACACACACACACACTTGCAAAGCACTACATGATCCAAAATGGGCTGTAGGTACAGTGTGACTCTGCAGGGATCAGTAAAGTGGGGAGTAGGCTTGCACTTCAAGGTATTTTTATGAGATGGGGAGAGGCAATTCCCTGCCAGCTTTTTTTTTGATCAATGCACACCATTATAAGGGCTGGACTGGGACAAAAAATTGGCCCTGGACATCATCCAGACCGGCCCACATACATTTTGCAAGCACACAAAAACAGTATATATACTGTTGGTGGGGGCAGGGTGAAGGACACAGTGGAACAGCGTGGGGGACATGGTGGAACAGGCGTGGGGACAACAACGCAGAGGACACAAAGGGGGTAAGCATTGGGAGTAGAGGACACAGAAGGGGGGTTGGTGGAAGACACAGGGGGACAGCATGGGGGCTGGAGGACACCCTGGGGGGGTGGAAGACAGAGGGGGGACATCATGGAGCCTCACCCGATGCCTGCAATAAGACCTCTCATGGCGCGCTGCTCTCTTCCAGGACCTCCACTCTTGCAGCCGCTTCCAGTGCTAGTGTTGCAGCTGCCATGGGGCCCCACAGTGCCAATAGGTCAGTCCATCCCTGCAGTGCTCAAAGTAATGGCTGCGCAGCCATTATTTTGACAGGCTGTCACTCAACCTGGCCCACTGAGCCATTGGCCTACCCGGAAACTCCCAGTACATGCCTGCCCATTATAGAAACATAGTATACACATTTAACAGCTTTCTTCAGGCTACTATTCACATATATTTCATGAAAGAAAATAAGGTAAGCCTGCTGAGCTTTAATGTTTTGTCCCCGAGACCCCAAAAGCTCCAATTCAGAAATGCAAATCTAGGTTTGCTCATCTTCGTAGCCATTTCATGTTAGTAGGTTCAAGATATAAACATCATGTACTAATTTACCCAAATACTGTATAATGATAAGGACAACTGTCCATTTGTCTAACACACCCTCCTAAACTAAACAAGAACACCATTATCCCATTTGGTCAATACCTCAATCTCTTTAAACAACCAAAGTATGGTGTAACATGATTGTACCCCGAACATGGTCCGTACATTTAGGCCTCTTTCACACGGCTGATCTGCTGCTATTAAAAGCATGCTTTATTTTTTTGAAATTCCAAGACTTCAGGCACAGCAGCATTCACTTGTACATTGCGATTAGCAGCGTTTACTTAGCTGCGGTGGAACATTCTTGCCATTTCTGATGTGCTTCCCGTTTTTCTTTCCCCGTAGATGCTGCCATCCGCAGGTGAAATAGAAACACTGCATTTACCTGCGGTTATGTGCAGATAGCTGCACTAAAATCGGTCCTGGATGCAGTCAAATGTATTTTTTTATAAATGCACAAAACCCCATATAATGAAACTGTCGCTAAACGCAGTGTGTGAATGGGGCCATAGAAAAGCATTGTCTGAGTTTAGGTGCAGTAGATAACTTCATCTTTCCGCAGTTAAAAGCCGAATTCTATCCGCCCGTGTGAAAGGGGCCTTATACAGTTTGATCCTGTGGTGATGGTCAAGGTAATCTTCCAGCATGCAGAAAATGTCTGCCATTTAAAATGATAATTGTATGGAAGGGTTTTCTGCAGAGTAGTGTGGAGGGTAAATACCACTTCTTGTTGTAGTTTGATTTGTATCAATTTAAACTAACACCATACAACAGATATGGTTAAGGCCAACTGAACTTTCAGTTTACAATTGGAAACATTTGATGGGTATCAAAACAAACTGTGTTCAAAGTCTTAAGCCTCATACACACGATGGAATTTCCCGACAGGAATTGTGTGATGACAGGCTGTTGGTGGAAAATCTGACCGTTTGTATGATCCATCGGACAATTGTTGTTGGATTTTCCGTGGACAAATGTTGGATGGCAGGCTTTAAAATTTTCAGCGGACACAAGTCTGTCGGACAAAAGTTCAAAGTACAAAACACGCATGCTCAGAAGCAATGCTCACCAAACACATTAGCAGAAGGTGCCCAAACGGGGGCGCTAAAGAGCTGAAAAACTATGTAGTACGTCACTACGTTCATGTTTGTTGGCCGACAATCGTGTGCCTTTTGTATGCAAGATAAAAATATGAGGCTTTGTTTGCAGAAAATCTGATAGTGTGTACGAGGCTTTACAGTTCATTTTCTTTAGAAAGCCGCCACTGCCAGAGTAAAAAAGCCTTTCCCCGTTCTCTCTGAGGAGGTCGGACACACCCCTGCTGAGTCATATATATAGCTATGTAATCAGCAAAACTCATGCTCACCACTGATTAGAGAGCTTAAACTTTGACTTAGCAGGGGGTGTGTCAGACAGACTTCAGCAGATAGACCACCAATTCCATACAAACAGCAAGGGTCAAAATCTGCAGCATGCAGACAGGGGACACACTTTCTTCTCAGGCAGTGGCTTTTTTCTAAAGAAAACAAAGCGTTAAGCCTTACACACGATCAGATTTTCTCTGGAAAAAGCGTATGACTTTTATCCGAAGGGCGATGGCCGTGAACTTGTATTGCATACAAACGACAAAGAAATGTCGGCCAACAAACACGGAACTACGTGTTTTTTTCACACGATCGGATAATCCGGCAACATATTTGTTGTCGTAAAAATTTAAAGCATGCTGTCCCACATTTGTTTGTCGGAAAATCTGTCAACAATTGTCCGATGGAGCGTACAAACGGTTGGATTTTCTGACAACAGCCTGTCATCACACAATTCCTGTTGGAAAATCTGATTGTGTGTATGGGCCTTAAGTCTTCACATACCCTTTGCTTTGATGCAACTTGAATGTATTTAGCTGACCGAATTAGAAAGTTGAACTGGGCACCGTTAGATGCCTTAACTCATTGTTGACGCTCAGCAGATAAAGCAATGTGAGCAATATTTAATGCCTTTATAATAACCTCTGTGAAACAGAGACATTGCAACGTAAACTAAGAACAAATTATTGTTCTGCCAAGCCTCGTAGACTCATATATTAGACTATGTGGGTACAGCAATTAAAAGCTTTATTACTCACTTGGACACCAGCATCCTTGCAGGCCTCAATGACTGTCCTCGTTCCAATGTAGTTAACTCTATAGAATAGTTCTTTGTTATCGCTGGAGGGGGCCGGGGATGCGCAGTGAAAGACAGCATTCACACCCTGAAGTGCTGGCAGTAAATCCTAGTGTTATTGAGAAAAAAAAAAAAAAAAAAAAAGCAGGATTATAAAACACAAGGCAAAATTTAAAACATAGATGCTGTGTGTGTGTGTGTGTGTGTGTGTGTGTGTGTGTGTGTGTGTGTGTGTGTATATATATATATATATATATATATATATATAAATATAATAAAAAAAATAGATATGAGCACTGCGATGTCCAAGACATGGAAATTACGCTTTGTTTACTTAATTACTTAAGGACATGGCATGCAGTACTATGAAGTCTATTACTCTATAACTTACTCTAAGAAGGAACCCACTGCCAGCTTAAAACGTGTTATGATAGCATTGGGCGAATAGCATGAGCAGGATGAATCATAAGTCATGAATTTTCTAAGACCTGTCCTGGCAGCTTGGAGATCCATTAATGTAGGTATATCACAAACATGAGCAAATCAAACTGCGCATAGACATTTCCAAAAAAAAAAATCAAAAATGCTCATTAGATCCTGAGATATAGGCAGCTAAAGTTTACTTTTGAGAACTTCTGTCTATGAACCTTTTTCAGATTCCACTAGCCAGGCTTGTGAGAGTTTTATTGTATGTAGAGAAACCGTATACACATCATGCTGTCTAAATGGAGGTATCCTGGATAAAAGCGGACCAGATCCAGATAAAGCGTTTGTTAACCAAAATAAATAAAAAATCTTGTACCTTTAAATAATTTTATACAGCGCAGTGCTTGTGTGTCATTTGGCCCCCTGTGATAACTGGCAGATCCTGCCAGTATGTAAACTGACCTTGGTTCATCATGGCTGCTGAGCCCTGACACCGTGGTCAGTCTACGTGCCTCTGTCATCTGCAGCCCATGGAACGAATCCGGCCCTCCAGGCCATTTCATGTGGCCCTCGCACCTCTCCTGCAGCTGCAGGAGAGCTCCAGCCCTCCTCTGGACCAATACTTTCTGCTTTCAAGCAATGCATCCAGCTTCTTCCCAGCAGCAGCATAAGGAAAGGGGGGTACACTCTGATGTAAGGGAGAGTGGGGGACTCAACTTCTGATTTTGGGGTGGCTCTTGACATCTAATGTAAGGGGAGGGGATGCGCATGACATCTAATCTTACAGATACAACCCGCCCTTTTGAGGGCAATCATAATGCTGATGCGTCCCACGATAAAATTGAGTTTGACCCCCCTGGTCTACATGGAAACACTGCCAGATTATAAAGACAAAAACAGAGGGATGATTTTTTGTTACCTGTTTGTTGCAGAGATCACCAATAAAAAACTGGACACGATCATTCTCAAAGCCCTGTCGCATATCGAACACATTAACAGAGTAACCTCTCTCTAGCAAGCGCTCCACCATGTGTTGACCAAGAAACCCTGAGCCCCCGATGACTGCGCATTTTTTGCTGGCCTGGAAAAAGACAAAAAGAGAACAAAATATTAAATTGACAAAGATCTGTAATATCAACTGAGGAGGTCTTCTGGAGACGTAACACATAGAAGAAATAAAAAAAAAAAAGGAAGGAATAGATAATAATATAAAGAGGTCTTAGAAACACACTTGTGCATATTTTTTGAACAATTGGAAATTCTGGGCATCAAGAGACGTAAACTGTGCCTCTGTTGGTTGGCAACAAGGTCTTTGTCAATTTAGTGGCATTATCGTTATTCAAGGGCTCCCAAATAATCACAAATCTTAAAAAAAATAATGAATGGTAGCTTCTACTAGACACGTGTCACATTCAATCAGAAAGTATATTGCTTCATTTACCTCCCCACATTGTGAATAGTAACATCAGATATTTCACTTGATACATAGGATGTGAACATCTTTTAGTTTGGACAAAGTGGCTCTTTAACCACTTCCTGTCATATATATATATATATTTTACACATACATACACACGCCCTCCTTCATGTAAAAGTGATCCAAGTGGCTATACAGCTGCCTGATGAGAGAGAGAGAGAGAGAGAGAGAGAGAGAGAGAGAGAGAGAGAGAGAGAGAGAGATAGATATGTTTTGCATTAGATGGTTACAATGGTTGCATACTACCATTAATGTATAATAGATTTGCATATATAGGCAGCCCTTTTCTTTTTTTTTTTGTTGACGGTACTATTTTGTACTTTACTTGCGCATCCAATCTGCCTTGACTTTATCTCACCATGTACCATATCCTGGAGCAATTACTGCTCCACCACATGGACTTTAACTACTACTTTCTCATTGTTGTTTCTATTCCAGTACGGGCATCCCTCAGTCAAGATCCTTTATTTTTCTGTATGTTCAGTATCATGCAACCATCTCTTTGTCAACGTAACCTGGTGAATTTTTTATTTGTTTTTTTGCAATAAAATACTTTGTTAAAGAAAAAAAAAAACTGTTACTGCCCAAGCTGTTACAAGGAATGCTCTTTGTCCTTTGCGATAGCGAAGTTGAATTAAAAGATTAAATAAATAAAAAAGGGGGAGGGGTGATAGACTGAAGGGAGAGGGAGGAGAGGAGAAAGAAAGTGGAAAAGTAAGAAACTACAAGTAAAAAAAAAGAAAAAAAAGAAGAAGAAGAAGAAGTGAAAAGTGGTTGTTGCACTTGGACCGCTTTCACACTGAAAGTGCCGGCCATTAGCACTAAAGTGACACTTGTTTAAGCAGCACTTTAGCACTGTTTAAGCAGGGTTTTAACACCACTTTTTGGCAGCTAGCGGGGGGGGCTTTTATCCCCCCCCCCCAAAAAAAAAAGCGCTTTTCACGCACTTTGAAAGCGCTGCCCATTCATTCCAATGGGCAGGGTGTCTTGGGAGCGGTAAATACAGCTCTCCCAACTGACCCCAAAGATGCTGCTTGCAGGACCTTTCAGAGCGTCCCGCAAGAAGTGTGAAAAGTTACACTGGAATGAATGGTTTTCGCCTGAAAACTTTCCCAGTGTGAAAGGGGCCTTAATACCGCTTTAAATCTTGGAATATTTGGTATCAATTTACTCAGTGTAACATCATCTTTTAAATTTTTTCCAAAGATTATGTATTGTGTTTGTGTGCACTGGATTCACACTTATGCATTTTTAGTGCTTTTTGCAGATGTGCACTACAGTCCATCTAACATGGTTTCCTATGGAACGCGTTCTGTGGTGCAAAAGGCAAAAAGCACTAAAAATGCATAGGTGTGAATCCAGCCTTAGAGTCCATTTATTCCTCTGTGACTTTGGACCTCAAAGTCGCATCCCTACACTACAGAGTAGTTCCTACTTTGGTTCGATTTTCATGCAATTTGAGGTCAATAGACCTCAATGTAAACCCTCAAATGTTGCACCAGCATGATATAGATGGGGGGACCCACGCCATTTTTCCCCCCCCATGTATTTTTCCATTGACAGTATTTTTTTATTTTTTAACATTCAGCTGTCAGCAGGGAAAACTATATAAAAATGTGGAAAAACGAGCTGAGGAGTCACCGGTTGTTAAGGACATGGTGGCTGGCTTCCCGGTCCGTTCCTTCACAACCAGCTATTCTTCACACAGAATTCAAAATTCGAATCGTTCTGAAAATTTCAAATTTTTTACCATTGTGCACATCTAGCGAATTTGTGGCACACAAACAAAACGACCACATTGGACTACGCCAAAGTTGTAACAAAGACATGTCACAGTCCCATCAAGTCGCAGGGTAAATTCACAAAGGCAATCGCATGGTTTTTAAGTCGCATAAGCGTAAATTTGCTTCCGGTGTTTTTTTTCCTGAACATTTGCGTTTGAAAAACATCTGTGCAAATTTTTTAAATTGCACCAACAATAATTTCATTCTCCAGGGCCTCTGCATTCATAAAATATATAAAAGGTTGGAGGTTCTAAGCAATTTTCTAGGCAAAAAATAATAAAAAAAAGGCTGATTCTGCATGTGAAATACTTACAGGCCGTAAACGCGTTGCCATTTCTGAAACAAATTATACAACTTCAACCTAGAAAAAAATAAATGTAAATGATAAGAATCATTCAAAGCGTTATAAATGTGCAAAAAATGATATTATATAATTATATTGTAATTATTTGTAGAAGAAAATCCATTAGAGATGACAGAGCCTGTAATTTGACACAGTGTCACCTTTGACCACACTAGTTATACCGGTACCATTGCAATCTATGGAGAATGTCACATGACCTACTTTCAGCTCTGCCACAGAAGTCAAGGACATCTCCTTGCATTCAGGACACAGCCCCCCCCCCCGATACAATGCAGGCTGTTTGAGCAATGAATAGGGCTCTGTGCAGCACTGGCTGTGGCTCCATTCATCTTTGTAAAGAATTGAGGAAACATGAGAGTGGGCAACTTATTTTATATCAATTTCCCATGTTTATTTGATCATGTGATATTTAATATCCACCGAGTTTATTTTTTGCTTAACAAAAAAAAAAAAAAGGAAAAAGAAAAAAAGTTTCTATTATAAAAGTTTGCAAACCAGTAATTTGTTTGCGCTAACGAGGTGGCACAGATAGGCTGTACTGATGGGCACAGATGACCTGCATGGAAAATCAGTGCCCCGATTATCAGTTTAAACAATGTACTCACTGTGCCCTGTCAGCCTCAACGGTTATCGACTCTCCCTTCTTCACAGAGACAGCATGCGAGGAAAGGAATGCCAATACCCGGCAAGTCTGCTTACATGTGACCAGCTGTAATTGGACATAGCTGATCACTGAATAAATTGGCCTCTGTGATTGGCCCTTTACAACGATTAACTGTGTTTCAGGCTGAATTCACACTGGTGTGACACACTAGTACTACTTTGGATCCGACTTTGCCCTGCGACTTGAAGCCGACATACGTCCGATTTTCAATGAACAGGGATCCGACTTGGCCAATACCAGGCACTGTGTTTGATATGAATCTTGAGGGGGAACTCCACACCAAGTTTTAAATAAAAAAACAGCATGGGTTCCCCCTCCAAGAGCATACCAGGCCCTTGGGTCTACGGATTTAAAGGGGAACCCCTACGCCGAAAAATCCACACCAAACCACTATCCGAGCACGCAGCCCTGCCGGCCAGGAAAGGGAGTGGGGACGAGCGAATCCTGCAGCCAATTCTTCTCGTCGCTGTGGGTCCACGGCGCCACCATCTTGGATTCGGAAGCCAGCTATAGCTTCTTGAGGAATCCCAGCCTCATTCCCTCTGCACATGCATGTCCAAAGTCATGTGGTGCATCGAGACTGGTCCTGCAGCCTCCTTTCCCAGAATGACACAAGTTCTGAGGCTGATTTAATGCTGATAAGGCACCAAGTTTAATTAGCACCTTAATCAGCCACGGAACCTGTGTAATTAATGTGTTTGGGTTTAAAGGGATGAGGTGGCAGCCCTAGTGGGGCACATCATTCTCACCCAGGAAGTGCGGGGGCACCTCATTCTCACCCAGGAAGTGCGGGGGCACCTCATTCTCACCCAGGAAGTGCGGGGGCACATCATTCTCACCCAGGAAGTGCGGGGGCACCTCATTCTCACCCAGGAAGTGCGGGGGCACCTCATTCTCACCCAGGAAGTGCGGGGGCACATCATTCTCACCCAGGAAGTGCAGGGGCACATCATTCTCACCCAGGAAGTGCAGGGGCACATCATTCTCACCCAGGAAGTGCGGGGATCTTACTGTAAAAAGACATTCCCCCCCCACAAAAAAAATGGTGCAAAAGTAGGAGAGAAGTAAAGGGCTATGCAAACAGTTGGCACCATATAAATCCTGTATAATAATTTGAATGAAAAGTGGGCGAGGCAAGATACTAAAGCCCTCAACAGTGACCACCAATGTGTTCTTATTAAAGGGGTTGTAAAGCTTCCAGTTTTTTCACCATAACGAATCCTATGCATTAAGGTGAAAAAACATCCGATAATACCTGAGCCCTCGAAAGTCCCGCATCAAGAACGCGCTTGATCTCAGCATGGTCTTCTCGCCTCCTCATTGGATATATTGATAGTGGCACAGCCATTGGCTCCCGCTGCCATCAAATCCAATGCCGCACGGTTACCCCCTTGGCAAAGCGCTTCACAGAGCGAGTTTTCTGAGGCGAGGAGCCAAGACAGCCGCCGAGGGACCCCAGAAGAGGACGTTCGGGGCCACGCTGTGCAAAATTAGCTGCGCAGCAAAGGTAAGTATGACATGTTTGTTATTTAAAAAAAAACGTAACCTTTACAATCACTTTAAAGCAATGCAGAAAAAATGGCAGCCCTACAGAACGAAGTGAAATATAAATAAAAAACTGCCTGTATTGCCCCTAGCAACCAATTAGATGCAACCGTCCACCTGAAAATGACAGCTGAGAAATGGGAGCTTCATTCTGATTGGCTTTTAGATAAGCCCAGGTATAACGAGACTGTCCCTATGAGCCGTGTGTATTAATTGTAGCAGCTTCTCACCTGTCCCACACCGTCCCCCAGCACACAGCGAACAATACCTCACATTCCTATGATAACATCCTCGGCCATGGGCTGAGAATCAGCAGACAGCAGCTGCTCACTCCCTATTGGTGGAGCTTTCACATCCCCAACCAATAGCTAAATACGACGGCTGTATCCTTGGCAACCCACCTAAACGTCACTTTTTTGCGCCCGCTATATACAGGAAGCGCACATGCGTTTCAAGCCTCGTTCCGACGTATAATAATAGTTGTGTGCTTATTGGCTGGGAATCTGACAACACACCAATAGTAAATTGTATCATAAATTTCCTGAACGGTGATTGGTTGTTTATGGACGGCTTGGGCAGCGTGCAGGAGGAGGTGGGTGGATCGCGGGAGGATAATATCAGGCCTGTGCGATATGGTGAGTAATGGGGATGTGGGTGCAGCTTGTACCTGTAGACAGGTTTGTGCTCCATGGCATGATACATTGATGGACAGATCAAGGATGGTTCAGCCAGTAATGTGGGTCTACTTAGACTGGAGGAAGAAAATTGGGCTTTTTCTGTCTAGACCAATTATCACTTTCCTTAATTCAGCCAAACTGTAGATAGAGAATGAAATAAGGATTTTGATTGGTTGACCAAAAGCTCCAATTTCAAGATCCAGGTGCAGCAAGATACATTTACATAAATCACTGTGATCACACATTACTGCATATTGCACATTGATCGTAGGGGGATCGGAATGAGGGGGCTGCACAGTGTACATAGAAAATGATTTGGAATTGGATCCCTGTGTGTCCACGACATCAACTACCACCAAATGGATCTGTTATTTAGAGTTAAAGCAAAACTTTACCCATAACGGCTTGATAAAAATAACGTTCTTTAGCAAGGAACATTTATTCCACATTAATAATGATGCTACAAAAATTAGTGTATGTTGTAAATTCCCTCCAGCATTGCTCCTGTTCTTCTTGATGGAGGCTGCCCCTGAGCAGCAGTAAATCATAAAGCAGAAATAAACCCATTGATTTCAAGGTTTCATTTCTGGAATGCCGGGATTGATAACTGTCCCATTTGCTTGTGTCCTCAACTTTCAAACCATGAAATGGCTGGTGTCATAACTGATCACATGTCCAGTACCATGGCAGTTGCAGATAAAACAGAAGCAGCTTCATTGGCTGTAAAGAAAAGGAGGTTTAATTCTGCTTTAATGCTAGGGTTGTCCCGATTCTTTCTTTTCAAGTACATAATGATTACTGTCAAAGCACAATACAGAATAGATGGCACTCATAGTATTAGGTGGCACTGGCTGGCGGGCACTGGCAGGTGGCGGGCACTGGCAGGTGGCGCTGGCGGGCACTGGCAGGTGGCACTGACGGCTGGCAGGTGGCACTGACGGCTGGCCGGCACTGGCAGGTGGCACTGGCAGGTGGCACCGATGGCTGGGGGGCACTGGCAGGTGACATTTATGGGCACTGATGGGCAGGCACTAAAATGCCATTAGGGAAGGCTGCCTGCAACGCCCATGCTGGTACTCCTTGCACTCGGCCGCATAAAAGCAGCAGCGGCCATCTTGTTACACCCAGCCCAAACTATATGTGCTGGGTGTAACAAGATGTCCGCTGCTGGCATACTGTGGCCGAGTGCAGGGTGTACCAAGATGGGCATCTCTGATGTCAACACAGAGCGTCACTTCCACGACCATATGTGACGGGGCTGGTCACCCTGAATGCTGCACTTCCTGCCAGCTCGACGCCCTGCCCTCAGCTCCGCCCACTGACTACGCCTGCCACTCCGTCCGCCGCTCTGCTCGCAGACTGACTGAGGGAAATGACAAATTGCTGTTCATACATTGTATGAACAGACGATAGGTCATTTTCCCCCTGACAGTACCGGGAGCTGTGTGTTTACACACGCAGCTCCCGGTCCTCGCTCTGTAACGAGTTTTCGTGGGTGCCTGGCGGCGATTGGGCACGCGCAAGGGAGTCAGGGGCGAGCGGGGGGCGCGCGTGCTGCTTGGCGAGATGACGTAGATCTACGTGATCCCGCCCAGCAGAGCCGACCTGCTGCCGTAAAACTGCGGCGGCTGGTCGGCAAGCGGTTAGAAACTCACCTTATATTCCTTATGTTTGGGCTTTCCCATCTTGCTTGTGGGCAGGCGAAGCCCACAAGCATAAACTTCTGGGTTTCTGTGCTGCTGAATAACCAGCATGCACCACCCATTATCGCGCAAGCCGTACACTTCAGACGTTTGCCATCACAACGGACGTTGTCGTCGGAAGTGCCAACCCCGCTGTGATGACAACGAAGCCCTCGGCGCTGCCCACTGACCCCTGGGAAATGATCACACATATCTCTCAGGAGAACCATTACAAGTACATGTCTTCATGTATAATATAAATGAGCAATAATAACATAAAAGTGTAAAAATGTAATCATCCTAGCTTTTTTTTTTTTTGTGTACTTATTTTACTGACATGCAGGCATCCAATTACATAAAACCACCGTTGGCAGTGACAACTCAGAGGAAAAAGACTGTCCCAAAAGCGGAGCTTACTGAGGAGCAGAAGCAGGAGATCCGAGAGGCTTTTGATCTGTTCGATACTGATGGCACAGGAACGATCGATGTTAAGGAACTAAAGGTGAAGGTTCAAATACAAATTTCAAATGAATTGTCAGTAGGAACGCTCTCTTAGTTGGGTTGCTTAGCCATTTTTTTCTCACATATTCTTTCACCACGATCCAGGGTTTGTGTTCCCTCACTTTGTGTTCTAAGTGCATAGCAGAAAGACAGGATCTGAATTGTTTACACAGGCAGATCCCTGTTCTTTCACTGCGGGGAACGATCTTGGGTGGCCGGCGGACATCGAGTCCACAGGATCCGCTGATTGGCTCCCCCGCTGATTACCCACGTTTTCCAAGGAGGGCTGCTCTTCAAGACATAGACTGGGAGGGTACCCCAAGGTGCAGTTTTGGGACCCTTACTTTTAAAATATCTTTATAAATGATATTGGGTCTGGGATTAAAAGTACAATTTCAGTGTTTGCAGATAAAACCAAGCTATGCAGTGGAATAACGTCCTCACAGGATGTCCCCAACTTACAAGCCGGCCTTAAAGGGGTTGTAAAGGTACAAGTTTTTTTACCTTCATGCATCCTATGCATGAAGGTAAAAAAACATCTAGCAGCACCGGCCCCCCCCGAGCCCCCGTTGTACTTACCTGACCTTTCGAATCTCCCGGGCGCGTCCACGTCGTCCTCTTCGGTTTCCAGCCTGGCCGTTGATTGGCTAGGCTGGGCGGATTGATAGCAGCGCAGCCATTGGCTAGCGCTGCTGTCAATCAGGGCGGATGACGCGGCGCGCTGGGGGCGGAGCCGAGTGATACAGTCGGCGGCTATGGCCGCCGCTGTATCACGGGAGCGCGCTCGCAAAAGCTTTCCTCCATGCGAGCGCCCTCGCATGAAGAGGGAAAGCTTTTGCGAGGAGGAGCCCAGACAGCCGCCGAGGGACCCCAGAAGACAGGTTTCCGGGCCACTCTGTGCAAAACGAACTGCACAGTGGAGGTAAGTATCACATGTTTGTTATTTTAAAAACAAAAAAATCCTGTGTTTAGTGTCCCTTTTAAAGGGGTTGTAAAGGTACCTTAGTGCAGTCTTCCTTCACTTACCTTCGATTTTTTTTTTCTCGCCCCTTTACTTGTACTACAGGAGAGTCAGGACGCCCACTAACACACAGCTCCTTTCTCTAACAGCAATGTAGAGAGCGTCCTGACTCTCCTGTAGTCCAAGGGAGGGGGGGGCGAGCACAACACTCCACACCAGGTAGAAAGCCTGGCATTACTGTGTGGAGTTACAGACAGAAGAACAGGAAGTGAGGATTTCTCAGAAGAAATAAGGACATTTAAAAGAAAAATGGAAGGATGAGGTAAGTGAAGGAGGACTGCACTAAGGTAAATGAAGCTTTTTAGGAAAAAACAAACAAACAATTGTACCGTTACAATTTACAATGCACTGTCTAATTCAAAGCCAGTCTGTCCTATACGCTGACTACGCAAGCTGCCTAGGGCCCCACAATCTACTTGAGGCCCCGCCTCCCCTCGTCCCGTCACATTCACTTGCTGGAGAGAGAATTAGGCCAGCCAGCAGGGGGAGATAGACAGCTGGCAAACATTCCTTCTTGTCTCCACTTATCACATGATGACTGGAGAGACGAACGAGATGGTGCCTTCAGAACTGTAAATACATGTGGGAGGGGGAGGAGAGGTGGGACACGCTGATGTAAGGGGCTGCTGCTAATGGGGACTCTGATGTAAGGGGCTGCTGCTAATGGGGACTCTGATGTAAGGGGCTGCTGCTAATGGGGACTCTGATGTAAGGAGCTGCTGCTAATGGGGACTCTGATGTAAGGAGCTGCTGCTAATGGGGACTCTGATGTAAGGGGCTGCTGCTAATGGGGACTCTGATGTAAGGAGCTGCTGGTAATGGGGACTCTGGTGTAAGGAGCTGCTGGTAATGGGGACTCTGATGTAAGGGGCTGCTGGTAATGGGGACTCTGATGTAAGGGGCTGCTGGTAATGGGGACTCTGATGTAAGGAGCTGCTGCTAATGGGGACTCTGATGTAAGGAGCTGCTGCTAATGGGGACTCTGATGTAAGGAGCTGCTGCTAATGGGGACTCTGATGTAAGGAGCTGCTGCTAATGGGGACTCTGTTGTAAGGAGCTGCTGGTAATGGGGACTCTGATGTAAGGAGCTGCTGGTAATGGGGACTCTGATGTAAGGAGCTGCTGGTAATGGGGACTCTGATGTAAGGAGCTGCTGGTAATGGGGACTCTGATGTAAGGAGCTGCTGGTAATGGGGACTCTGATGTAAGGGGCTGCTGGTAATGGGGACTCTGATGTAAGGAGCTGCTGGTAATGGGGACTCTGATGTAAGGGGCTGCTGGTAATGGGGACTCTGATGTAAGGAGCTGCTGGTAATAGGGACTCTGATGTAAAGGGCTGCTGGTAATGGGGACTCTGATGTAAAGGGCTGCTGGTAATGGGGACTCTGATGTAAGGAGCTGCTGGTAATGGGGACTCTGATGTAAGGAGCTGCTGGTAAAGGGGACTCTGATGTAGGGAGCTGCTGGTAATGGGGACTCTGATGTAAAGGGCTGCTGGTAATGGGGACTCTGATGTAAAGGGCTGCTGGTAATGGGGACTCTGATGTAAAGGGCTGCTGGTAATGGGGACTCTGATGTAAGGAGCTGCTGGTAATGGGGACTCTGATGTCTGGTCGTCCTCTTGTCTGAACTAAGAAGAGGAAGGAAGAGGTGCTTTATCTTTTCTGGACCATAAAGATTCTGACTCTTTGCCTGCTCTGTATTGAAGCTGTGGATGCATTTCACTGATGAAAATGAGGCTTTAAAATGTGAGCATGAATGATTGTAAGCACAGGAGATGAGTTTTTTCCCTTGAATGCTAACATATTAGAACCATTGCAGGTTGCCATGCGGGCGCTTGGATTTGAGCCCAAGAAGGAGGAAATAAAGAAGATGATTTCAGACATTGATAAGGAGGGAACCGGCAAAATCAGCTTCGGTGATTTCCTGTCTTCAATGACCCAGAAGATGGTAAGTTCTACATACTGACTTCAAGGGAGAGAGAAAACATTCCCAGAACACAAAGGGGGAGATTTACTACAGCTGGTGCACAGAATCTGGTTCAGCTGTGCATAGTAACCAATCAAATTCTAGGTTTATTGCCAAAACATAATTAGGTGAAGTTAGAAGCTGATTGGTTACTCTGCACAGCTGTACCAGATTCTGAGCACACCGGCTTTAGTGCATTTTTAACCGCATCCAATTCGCATAACTTGTAAATGTGACCGGATTTCAATGCAGTCGGTTCACACACGTGCGGAGCGGCCGCAGTGCAGTTTCAAAAAGGGTCCTGTGTGTTTTTTTTAATCCGGTTCAGGTGCAATTTCAGGTAAAAAATCTTACTTGAATCATACCAGAAACGTACCGGATTGCTGCACTGTCTATACTTACCTCTTCTCTGCAAGGGTTTTGCACCGAGTGGTCCCGATCCTCCATTTCTGGGGGTCCCCTGGTGGCGCTCCTGTTTCCTTTTCCGCATCGAGTGCCCACACGAAGAGCCACTTTCCCCTTGGGCTCCTGAATCCTTCTGCGGCGTCTATTGACACAGACAGCAGGCCTCGGCTCCCGTGTCACTGGATTTGATTGCCAGCAGCGGGAGCCAATGGCTCCTGCTATCAATCTATCCAATGAGGACCCAAGACAACGGTTGAAGCTGCTGGGCTTGTTCTCGTTGCTGGAAAGATCGGGTTCAGGTAAGTAAAAGGGGGCTCTTGGGGGGGTAAGCAAAAATGTTTTCACCTTAATGCACAGAAAGCTGTAAAGGGGCTCTGCAGCTTACCTGTTTATTTGAAAATGCGTGCGGACTAAATCCCTTTTCTCTTATTGTCCATGGACGGACACAGCTCCTTAACCACTTAAAGACCGCTGCATGTACATTTACGTCGGCAGAATGGCACGGACAGGCACATCAACGTACCTGTACGTGGCTGCCTTGACGTGGGTCGGGGGTCCGATCGGGACCCCCCCCCCCGGTACATGCGGCAGTCCGGTTTGCTGTGCGAGGCGATCCGGGATGAGGAGGCGCTCACAGCCAATGCGCGCGCTCCCCCTGCGGTGCACTTCCTCCTCCTGTGTAAACACAGGAAGAGGGAAGTGATGTGATCTTTGCTGTCGGCGGTATTTTCAACCACCGCTGAGGAGAGATCACACAGTAAGTCTGCACCAACACTACACTGACACCAGGACACGCAGGCACATTAACCCCTTGCGATCACCCCCACCCCCCTGTCACAGTGTCACTGAATGCAGTGATCATATATGTACTGATCACTGCATTTAGTGTCAGTGTGACAGGCAGTTAGTGTTAGGTCCAGAGTAGCCCCGTACCCCCCCCCCTAATAAAGTTTTAACCCCTTAATCACCGCCCTAGTTAACCCTTTCACTCCCTATTGCCAGTGTCACTAAGAGATCATTTTTCTGATCGCTGTATTAGTGCCGCTGTTCCCGCTAGGTAGCTATTTTATTTTTTTATTTGTGGGAAGAAAAGGACGCAAATTTTGTTTGGGAGCCACGTCGCAAGACCGCGCAATTGTCTGTTAAAGCGACGTAAAAACCCCTTGGGTCATTTAGCAGCATATTGGTCCGGTCCTTAAGTGGTTAAATCTTGATAAGTGGGTTATGTTCCTGTTCATAGGAGAGGACTAGTCCTCTCCTATGAACAGGAACATAACCCACTTGTCAAGATTTAAGGAGCTGTGTCCGTCCATGGACGACAGAGAAAAGGATTTTACGGTGAGTACAATAAATACTATTTTTTTTTTTTTGCTGGACAGGATAATTGAGTTTGTTGCAGGCTGGTCGGTAAGTTAAGCTAGGAATTTTCTTTGGTTTTGTTTGACATACATCGCCTTTCATGTGCTCCTTGCGAAGGTCAGTTATAGGTGAGGACAGTGGCCATTTGTTTGCACTGTAATTCTAGAACTCTGGCTACTGTACTTTGAGTTACTGATTACAAAAAAGATATGCAAAGAAGGACTTCTAACTTTCCCAATCAATATTTGTTCCATGGCTCAGAGGCTCAGCATAGCATCCAGGGAACTATCATTTTCTGAAGCTCAGCATGGCAGCTCCCATTTTTTCCTCTCATAACAGGTTATGCTTAAAGTGGTTGTTGACCTTTACACCAAGATAAAACAAATCTCCCTACATAAGATATTCCTGTGTATCTGCTGTCTTCTGTTCTCTACAGCCATTCGAAGAATTACATTTCCAAATTTATAAAACTTGTTGGATCTTTTAGAAAACGGGCTGAGAGCTGAACTTACGCTCTGCAGAGCTCAGTGAGGATAGCTCTTATGCCCCGTACACACGATCATTTTTCGACATGAAAAAAAACGGCGATCATTTAAAATGATTGTGTGTGGGCTTCACATAGTTTTTCATCTTCTGAAAAACGTCCAAAAAAAAATTCGAGCATGCTGCATTTTTTTAACGTCGTTTTAAAAAATGTTGTTTTTTGGGTTGTAAAAAATTATTGTGTGTGTGTGTGGGCTAAAACGACGTTTAAAAACAACGTTTTAAACCCGCGCATGCTCAGAAGCAGTGTGCCGCCGTACGTGGTGTATGTCATCATTGCGTTTACTAGTGTGTTTACTAGTGTAATCAACCACACTAGTAGGGATTCCTACCTATTAGACTCTAGAGACACATTTTTTTTCTTTGTTTTATATGGTTTAGGGCAGGGGTCCTCAAACTACGGCCCTCCAGTTGTTCAGGAACTACAATTCCCATCATGCCTAGTCATGTCTGTGAATGTCAGAGTTTTGCAATGCCTAATGGGATGTGTAGTTCTGCAACACCTGGAGGGCCGTAGTTTGAGGATCCTTGGTTTAGGGTGCATCGTTCTCAACTGGCATCCTTATAGCAGCATAGGATCATTTTACTTTAGCATTCTTTGGGCCTGCTGGCCTGCCCAGGCTCCTGACCTAATTAATCCACCTTTACTCAATTTCACTGAAATTAGTGGAAGCTGAGGAACCAACATCTACCCTCCTATTAACACAGGGTATCTCTCCAATTGCACCCTAAATCCAGCCAAAAGGGGGGCCTATTACCATTGGGCTCACCCCACGGATATACCCGACAAAGGTATTAATTTAGCAGCGCCATTTCCCTTTCTACTATCCATATTTATATTAGCTCCCCACATAGGGATCCTACTGGGAGGCAACAGCTACTTTATTCCCCATAGCGCGGACTCCCCTGTTCTTACACGGGAGAGGATCTGCCGACCGCCACTGGGCAAGGTACTGGCAACACTCCATTTCCTTGCCTTGTGGCTCTTTTCACCCTAATGGGTAAATATATATTTTATATACATTTTTTCTGTTTAGTATATATTTTAAATTAGTTAATATAATATATCATTTTATTTTTTATATCTAATATATATTTAATATTTTAAATATTATTATAATTATATTTATTATTAAAAACATACATATATATATATATATATATATATATATATATATATATATATATATATATATATATATATATATTATATAATGTGTATACACACATTATATATTATTATAAATTTATAAATTGGGTGATGACCCTCAAAATAATGGAACACACCAACACGACACAAACCTACAAACAGCAACAGACAACGGAACAAAAGCACCTTGATTCAGGGAGGGAAAAAAATGGATGTACTTTTGCAATGGAAGGGTGTATGTCTGGGCCTATTTATGCACTGAGCGTATCTCACTAAGTACGCCGGGCCTAGTTCCTATCTCACTGATTGCTCCGGGCCGAGTAGTGAGCATGCTCAGAGAGGTGCTGACCATAGTCAGCGTCATGCACATGCCCAGTCTGGCCGGCCCTTCATTTCCATGGGGTCACGGCTCATTTCAATGGAACACGCCCACGTCCTTCCCACTTTGAGCCCACGTCCTTCCCACTTTGAATTACACCGCCTTAGGCCACGGAATTTAAGTTGCGCCGGCGCAAATTTGGGCTCAAATACTCTGTGGATACGGCACTTGCGGCTCGAAATTAAGTCTGTCTAACTTAAAGGAGATGCGCTACGCCGGTCTATATATGCGCCAATGTACGTGAATCTGGCCCATAGTTTTTAATGATGAAGTTGGAAAAACTTTGTTTTTTCCTACATGCTGGAAAAATAAGTTTTTTTTTCAATGCCGAAAAATGATCGTGTGTACGTGGCATGAGAGCTGATTGGAGGGAAGGGACACACCCTCTATACACAGGAACAGAGCTGAGGCTGTCAATCGCAGGCTGTTTGCTGGAGGTCCCTCCCCTGTCACCCTTTTTCTCTTGGTGTCAGGAAGACTTGTCAGAAGTGATTCATGCAGATAGCAGAGGATCAAAGCAGCAGATAAAAATGACAATTTGTGATCCTAATTGAGACAAGTACACACTATAGAGAGATATGCTTTGTTTATATCTCATGTCTGCACTAAAGGCATTTTTTTTTATTTAATTTTGGATAGAGTAAGGGAAGGTTATAATCCCTGTCAGTTTTTTTTTTTTTTTTAATGTGCCTCACTGGGGAGATTTCCCTTCACTTTCCGTCTTCTAGCCAAAATGAGAAGTGAGAGGGAATTCCTGGTACAAGTGTCCCTGTTTGAAGATTTCTCTTATTACTATTCTCGGGACCACCCCTAAATTTGGACTTTCTTTCACTTTACCTTTCTGTGATAATAGTGGACATAAGAAATAGTGAGGGTGAATCTACCTTAGACCCCTTTCACACGGGGCAGATCTGTTTTGATGGATTCCGCTTGCTCAGTAGGGATCTCTCTGTTGATCCCAGATGAGCAGGCAGATGACAGGTCTGTCTCCACTCCCTGTGCAGAGAGTCCCACTCTCCTCTTTGGGGGGATCGGATGAAAACAGACCGCCTGTCCATTTTCGACCGATCCGACCCGCTGGACGGATGGCGAACGTATCACCATACGTCGGTTTTCAGCGGATTTTGTCAGATCCGATGCTAGGGTGACACATCTCCACTGACATCCGCCTCCCCAAAGAGGACAATAAGTGGCCCAATCGGTCCGCCTGAAAAACAGACAGGTGTACCTAGAGGTCGACCGATATGGGTTTTTCTCTGGCCGATACCGATGCCGATATTTAGAAATCGGGGGGGCCGATATATGATGCCGATTTTTGCGGCCGATATTTTTGACCAATGTTTATTTTTTGGCAGGTGGCGCTAATTGGCACTGACAGGTTGCACTGGATGGAATCAATTGGCAATAGCAGATGGCAATGATTGGTAGATGGCACTGGTACTAAGGTGACACTGGCAGGTGTCACTAATTGGCACTGGCAGGTGTCACTAATTGGCACTGGCAGGTGTCACTAATTGGCACTGGCAGGTGTCACTAATTGGAAATAGTTAGCACTGGCAGGTGGAACTAATTGGTAGGTGGCACTGGATGGCAATATTTAGCACTGGCAGGTGGCACTTGATGGCACTGGCAGGTGGCACTTGATGGCACTGGCAGGTGGCACTAAATGTGACTAGTTGGCACTGGCAGGTGGCACTGGATGGCACTAGTTGGCACTGGCAGGTGCCACTAGTTGGCACTGGCAGGTGCCACTAGTTGGCACTGGCAGGTGGCACTAGATGGCATTGGCAGGTGGCACTGGATAGCGTTGCCACTGGCAGGTGGCACTGGATGGCATTGACAGGTGGCACTGGATGGCATTGGCAGGTGGCACTGGTTGGCAGGTGCCACTAGTTGGCATGGCATTTGCAGGTGGCACAGTCTGTGTAAAATATGTAAAATAAAAAATTATCTTTAGTCGTAATTTAAGCGACATTGTTTTAAAAATAAATAATAATATATGTTCCCCCTGCAATGAAGACATGGATTTATCGCCTCTCCTGATGCTCTGCAGCAGTGACATGAAACTGCAGACACTTCTGGAAATGTTGGATCCTGACCCACTGACACATGCTATGGTTCCTTAGACCGGCTCCTATGTCATTACAGGATTTTAGTGGCAGAGATCAGTGGGCATCATCATGTCACTGATGCTCTCTTAAACAACGTTTTCTCAATAAGTATTAGTTCAGCTAGTAAACGTTCTGTAGGCTACAATATGTTAATGGTATCCATGGTAATTTATGATTTAACCACTTAAGGACCCATTCACGCCGATATACGTCGGAAGGATGGCACGGCTGGGCACAATCACATACCTGTACGTGTCTCTTTAAGGCCAGCCATGGGGGAACGTACATGCTGCCGGCAGCGCACTCGCGACCCGGTCCGACGCTCCGTGACCAGACCCGCGGACCTGATCGCCACCGGTGTCCTGCGATTGGTCACTAGAGCTGAAGAACGGGGAGAGGTGTGTGTGTAAACACACCTTCCCCATTCTTCATTGTGGCAGTGTCATTGATCGTCTGTTCCCTGATATAGGGAAAGATGATCACTGACGTCACACGTCCAGCCCCGCCCCCCTACAGTTAGAAACACATCAGAGGCCACACTAGTGGTTAATTTCTAAACTGCAATTGTCATTTTCACAGTAAACAATGCATTTTTATAGCACTTTTTGCTGTGAAAATGACAATGGTCCCAAAAATAAGTCAAAATTGTCCAATGTGTCCACCATAATGTAGCAGTCATGTAAAAAATCACTGATCCCCACCATTAGTAGTAATTATTAATAAAAATGCAATAAAACTATCCCCCATTTTTGTAAACGCTATAAATTTTGCGCAAACCAACCGATAAACGCTTATTGCGATATTTTTTTTTTTTTTTTTTACCAAAATAGGTAGAAAAATACAGCCCTAACTGAGGGAATTTAAAAAAAATATATACATATATTTTTTGGGGGATATTTATTATAGCAAAAAGTAAAAAATATTGCATTTTTTTTTCAAAATTGTCGCTCTATTTTTGTTTATAGCGCAAAAAATAAAAATCGCAGAGGTGATCACATACCACCAAAAGAAAGCTCTATTTGTGGGGGAAAAAAGGACGCCAATTTTGTTTGGGAGCCACATTGCATGACCGGGCAATTGTCAGTTAAAGCGACGCAGTGCCGAATCGCAAAAAGAAGCAAGGTCCTTAACCTGCATAATGGTCCGGGTCTTAAGTGGTTAAAACAAAAAATATGCCAGGCTATCTAAAATACAAAACTTGCTTTTTTATCAGTTATTGTTTCAACTGTAAGAACTGTAGCAATTTAGACCCCTTTCACACTGGGGCGTTTTTTAGGCGCTTTAGCGTTAAAAAAAGCGCCTGTAAAGCGCCTGAAAGAAGCCTGATCTGCAATCCCAATGTGAAAGCCTGAGTGCTTTACGAGCCCTTTCACACTGCCAGCACCTGAAAAACGCTGGTAAAGCGCCAATAAAACTACCACCGTATTTCGCATGCTAGCAGGGCGCTTTTAACTCGCTAGTGGCCGAATAAAGGGTTAAAAGCGCCCACAAAGTGCACTTTCCATTGATTTCAGGAGCGGTGTATTCAGTGCTGCAAAAAGAAGCTGCTTGCAGGTCTTTTTTTACTCCCTGCCAGCGCAGCGCCTCAGTGTGAAAGCCATCGAGCTTTCACATTGGGATTGCAGATAAGGCTTCTTTTAGGCGCTTTTTTTAACGCTAGGCGCCCAGTGTGAAAGGGGTCTAAAACACAATTCTCTTAGTCCAAATCACTTACATTGCTTTTGTGTATTTTGTGACCGGCCCGAGGACTTTGGAAAAAGGTATGTAAGTGATTGGCTAGCCTCGGACTAAGCCCAGAATTGGGTTTTAGTTGCGCCTGTTCTTGGAATTGAAACAATAACTGATAAGAAAGCAATTTGAATTTTAGTTTGTCTGTCATTTTTTTTTTTTTTTTTCGTTGATTGCAATGGCTACCATCGACATATTGTAAGATACAGAATGTTTACTAGCTGAACTATTACATGTTACGATAAATTTGTGGCTGAATCATTAATTGCCATCAATTTATAAACTCTTCCTTTTTTTTTCTTTTAGGCCGAAAAAGATTCAAAAGAAGAGATCATGAAAGCTTTTCGGTTGTTTGATGACGATGAAACTGGAAAGATCTCTTTTAAAAATCTTAAAAGAGTTGCAAAGGAGCTTGGGGAAAATCTGACCGATGAAGAGCTGCAGGTTTGTTATTGATTGATTATTATTCAGAACTTTATGTTTTCTTTTAATAGCCATCTCTGTTTTGTTTTTTGCTTTTGATTAGGATTAGCTTCACAATGGAGCAGTTTTCAGGCGCTTTAGCGCTATAAATAGACTCTGCTAAGCGCCTGAAAACCTCCTCCTATTCTTTCCAGTGTGTATTTTTTCACATTGGGGGAAGTGCATTTGCGGGACGTTCCAAAAAGTCCTGCCAGCAGCATCTTTGGGGTGGGATGAGAGCGATGTATTTAGCGCTCCTAAAACGCCCTGCCCATTGAAATGAATGGGACTTTTTACCCACTTAAACAGCGCTAAAGTTTTAGCAATAATGACCAGCGCTTTCGGTGTGAAAACAGCCTTAGTGGACATTTTGATAAGGGTGGTAGTACCTGAGTTTACACAGCAGAGGGCAGCAGTTTTCAGAATTTGAAAACTGGTGGCTGCAGGAACATCAAAGTTTAACAAGTTAATATTTTCCTGTATTAAGCAGTCATTAGCCAAGTTAGTAGAATAAAGATGACATGTAATGCATTATATTTGTAATAATGGAAGTATGGATTACATTCTGGGTTTTAAAGATGAAATCAGATGAAATACAGTGCGTTCGAAAAAGTATTCATGCGCTTTGAAATTATCCACATTTTATCATGTTACAGCCATAAACGTAAATGTATTTTATTGGGATTTTATGTGATAGACCAACACAAAGTGGCACATAATTGTGAAGAGGAAGGAAAATGATAAATGGTTTTCAAAATGTATTTACAAATAAACATCTGGAAAATGTGGTGTGCATTTGTATTCAGCCCCCTTTTCTCTGATACCCCTAACTAAAATCTAGTGCAACCAATTGCCTTGAGAAGTCGCCTAAGTTGTAAATAGAGCCCACCTGTGTGTAATTTAATCTCAGTATATAAATACGGCTGTTCTGTGAAGCCCTCAGAGGTTTGTTAGAGAACATCCGTGAACAAACTGTATCATGAAAAAGCCAAGGATCACACCAGACAGGTCAGGGATAAAGTTTTGGAGAAGTTTAAAGCAGGGTAAGGTTATAAAAAAAAAAAAAAACAGCTTTGAACATCTCACAGAGCTCTGTTCAATCCATCATCTGAAAATGGAAAGAGTATGGCACAACTGCAAACCTACCAAGACATGGCGGTCCACCTAAACTGACAGGCCGGACAAGGAAAGCATTAATCAGAGAAGCAGCCAAGAGGCCCATGGTAACTCTGGAGGAGCTGCAGAGATCCACAGCTCAGGTGGGAGAATATGTCCTCAGGACAACTATTAGTTGCACACTCCACAAATCTGGTCTTTATGGAAGAGTGTCAAGAAGAAAGCAATTGTTGGGGGACACAGCAAACATGTGGAAGGTGCTCTGGTCAGATGAGTCCAAAATTGAACTTTTTGGCCTAAAAGCAAAACGCTATATGTGGTTGAAAAGTAACACTGCACGTCACCCTGCACACACCATCCCCACCGTGAAACATGGTGGTGGCAGAGTCATGTTGTGGGGTGATTTTCTTCAGCAGGGACAGGGAAGCTGGTCAGAGTTGATGGGAAGATGGATGGAGCCAAATACAGAGCAATTTTAGAAATAAATTAAATGTTAGAGTCAACAAAAGACTTGAGACTGGGGTGGAGGTTCACCTTCCAGGAGGACACCGGCCCTAAACATACAGCCTGAGCTACAATGGAATGGTTTAGATCAAAGCATATTCATGTGTTAGAATGGCCCAGTCAAAGTCCAGACCTAAATCTTATTGAGAATCTGTGGCAAGACTTAAAGCGGAGCTCCACCCATATAAACAACATTTTGCCATGTTGTTTAAAAAAATAAAAATAAAAAAACCTGAAAAAATAAAAATAAAAATACTCACCCGAAATAGCTGTTGCTATGCGGAAGTCCGTAATCTGCCTCACCTGCACCGCGGTCCGATTTCTTCTTCTCCTTCTCCTTGTGAATGGGCGCGCTGCTTTCTGGGAACTGTGTGTGTTCTCAGAGAGTAGCGCGCCCATTCACAAGCCAGCGTGAGACTCGCGCAGGCGCAGTAGGAAATGGGCAGTGAAGCCGTACGGCTTCACTGCCTGTTTCCCATAGTGTGAATGGCGGCGCGGGACTCGGAGCGATCGCGGGACCGGCATCGGGGGGGCCATCAGCGCGGGCGCCTAGGACAGGTAAGTGTCCTTATTTAAAGTCAGCAGCTACACTGTTAGTAGCTGCTGACTTAAAAAAAAAAAAAATTTCGGGGCTGGAGCTCCGCTTTAAATGCTGTTAACAGACGCTCTCTGTCCAATCTGACAGAGCTTGAGCTTTTTTGCAAAGCAGAATGGGCAAAAATGTCACTCTCTAGATATGCAAAGCTGTTAGAGACATCCCCAAAAAGACTTTCAGCTGGTGGTTCTACAAAGTATTGACTAAGGGGGGCTGAATACAAATGAACACCACACTTTTCACATATTTATTTGTAAAAGAAAATTGAAAAACATTTATAATTTTTCTTCCACTTCACAATTATGTGTCACTTTGTGTTGTTCTATCGCATAAAATCCCAAGAAAATGTAACATGACAAATTGTGGAACATTTCATGGATTATGAATACTTTCAAAGTACTGTACAGATTGGAGATATATGCAATAAGTCCTGCATATCTAGCCTGCTTATTGGACAATGAAGGATTAACAACAAATCCATCCTGTTCCCTCTAACTACTTACAGTATGTATTGCAGCAAAGTGTCAGTGTCTCCTTTTGCTGCCCCGCCCCCTTTACCCAGGCTCTGCTTTGCTGTGCATGGGGTTTACAGAATGCTGATTTCAAAGCTGTTTCAGATCATTTTAAGTGAACCTCTGCCCAGACTTTGCTCATTAAAGTATTCAGATATTCAAAACAAACAGTAACATCACTTTGAAACAAACCCTCATTTATCTCTCTAGCTGTAGGGACTGTGGAGAACCTCACCTTCAACGTCCACAACAGAGACCCTGAAATCATAGTTCCTTTCTGGTTCACACTGGGCTGCGGGAGTGAAATCGCGCGATTTCAGCTGATTTTGCACGATTTCACTCCCTCTGGCAGTCCCGATTTCAGCGCGATTTAGGAGACATTTGTGCAGAGTTCTGCACAGCTGTCAATGTAAATCGCGTCCTGAAATCGCAAAAAGTAATACAGGAACTACTTTTTTAAATCGGTGCAGCGCCGCAGATGCGGTGTCACACCGATTAGGACGGTGTCATTGCCGGCAATTGCTGCCGATTTGAGATGCGATTTCACATGTGAAATCGCACCTCAAATCGAACCAAATCGTACCCAGTGTGAACCTGGGCTTATCTTGTATTACCGCAGAAACTTTGCTGCCTGTCAGCCCTCTGGTGTAAACAAAAAACACCAGCTGGTAAAAAAGTCTGAAATCCAGCTTCAGAATCTCTGTTGTGAGCTTTGAGGATGAATGACATCCCAGTACATGCAGCTAGAGTGGTCAGTGATAGCTTATTTAACCCCTTCCATACAGGGCATTTTCACCCCCTTCCTGCCCAGACCAATTTTTAGTTTTCAGCGCTGTTGCAATTTGAATGACAATTGCGCGGTCATGCAACACTGTACCCAAATTAAATCATTATGTTTTTTTTCCCCCCACACAAATAGAGCTTTCTTTTAGTGGTATTTGATCATATCTGCGGTTTTTATTTTTTGCGCTATAAACAAAAGAAGAGCGACAATTTTAAAAAAACACAATATTTTTTACTTGTTTATTTAATACATATCCCAATTTTTTTTTTCTTTACTTTTTTTTCCCTCATTTTAGACCGATACCTATTCTTGTACGTATTTTTGGTAAAAAAAAAAAAAAACGCAATATACGTATATTGATTGGTTTGCGCAAAAGATATTGGGCCAGATTCACGAACACTTGCGCTGGAGTATTTGGATATGCGCCGCGTAACTGTGCTGATGCGCCGTCGTTTCTATGTGCCCGTACCCAGCAAACTAGATGCGCCCAATAACGGGTCATTTGCGACCGGCGGAACGTTCCGACGCCAGAGTATCGTCAGCGCTTATTTTCGCTGGGCGCATCAGTCGCGCCCATTGATTTCCCCTGCAAATATGCAAATGAGGTATTTTTCCCAATTCACGAACGGATTAGCACCATACGCTGG